>CM032233.1:81475000-82135000 GCA_019009955.1 Riptortus pedestris
CCCACCGATATAAACAGGAATGTTTTTGTGTGTAGTACCTAATGAAAAACAAGTTCTGTTAAAGCGAGAGAACGCACTTCTCACGCGTTCGTCTAAAAAAAAATTTAAAGTTTGCCTGAAAGTCTTGAGTTGTTCCAAAACTCAAAGAGTTCCCGGTGGCCCAGTGGTTAGCGTCATTTTTTTGTAATCACAAGATGTCGAGATTTAATCTCACCAGGAGCGACTTTTTGTCCTGGATTGTTTTTTTACTTTTTGTTTCTAGGGCGTTCATTTAATATTAATATATAAATAATTTTTTTTAATTATTGGCAATACTTTATAACATGTTCTATATATTTAAAGAATATTCGAATGATTCTGTCAAATTCGAATTCTTGAAATTCGATCTCGAGATCTTACTACTCACTGGGGTAGTGGCCCCAAAGCCGTGGCGTAGCATCCATATATACACATATATTATGTGTATATATATATATATATATATATATATATATTATACACCAAAGCACCTGATGATGACACGTTAGTGCCGAAAGGCCTTGTGCGGTAATAATGAAATTGATGGGAAGACTTTCTGTTAGTAAGACCTGTTTCCTAAATTTGAAAAACTTAGTGATCAGTTTACGAATATTTGTATTTATAATGGGTAAGTTGGGAATTGATGTAATTTACTTATTCTTCTATGATACGGGAGATTATAAACAATTCTCAGAGATTTGTTCTGAAACATTAATTACGAACTCACGAGTGCAGAGGCTCCGTTCGATTTTGAGTACATCATTCCTGATTTCTTTATATCTATTTAGTCAGGTGGAAATGACAAAGTGAATTACTGTATATTGAGGTCAGCTTAGAACGTACATATCCGTGAATCTAATGACTTCCTATTTTAGGGAAGTAGCTACATCTAAAGATCTATGAGGAGTCGTCCCAGACGCCGAGGTGTGTACATCGGCGAGATACTACTGATTAACGGGCAAGATCCCCCTTGATCGGCTAGCTAAGGCATAGCATACATTTCTTGCAATATGATATAATTATAGCGATTAGCTCTGATTATTGTTATTTAATTAATCCATTATTTATTTATTCATTTCAACCAAGAGGTGGCAGTAGCGTCTTTTGGAGGGGTTAATTTTGTTTTTACTCATTTATTTATTTTTACCAGAAGACGGCAGTAGCTTCTATTTACGCGGGCTTAATTACTTATTGATTTATATCCTTATCTTTTTTTTTTTAAAATTATTAATTTAGTTTGCTTATTATATTTATTTCCTTATATTTATTTATTAAGTATTCAAATGATCTTATTACGACAATATGAATAAACATCTGATATTCATTCTAAACATCGCAAGATACTCAAAAGTGTTCGGAGTAATATTTTGGAAAAGAATAGTAATAATGAACAAGAATTATATTAAGAAATGCCGTGTTTTAGACAGTGCGGCGCCGTTAACTTCGCGAACTAAAGGACAGTGCAGTGTTGTGTTTTTGTGAACTCCAGTGATCGTGAGTGAATTATTGGACTGTGTAATCTGAAGAACAGTGAAGCTATCAGTGCATACTGAGAGTAGTAATTAAGAATAATTAACCAAGTGTGTAGTGCATCGTTAAATAAATTGTGTAGTGATAAAAACTGTGAAGCTTGTGTGTGTTTAATTTTGCAATCCAAAAGAACTCTTATAAACAACGTTTATTGCTGACTTTGTAATAAAACATAACAATATATTAATACATAACTATCTCGATAGACATTACTATCGACTAACGCGTATAGTTCCTCTTCCTTGAATAAACCTGGTTAGGGTAGAAAATAGGGAGCGAGAAGGAGTGGATGCTTTAGCTCTGACAGTGATATGTGTGAGAGAGTTTTGAGTGAAAGAAGAAGCTGTAGCAGTAAAAAGAACTAAGATAATCCATGTTGCTTTAGGAATCAGAAGGTAGGCAAGTCAAAGGTGAGAATTGGGATTGTCTTCTCGGCTGTCTTACATTTTACATGAGCTTTATTAATGTACTCAGGCTGAAAAGGCTTTCCGGGACTCCCCGCGAGCATGGTTTCGCCGGGGGAGGTTCTGCCTCTGGGGTAGCGATGCCTTTTCTGCAATATATATTCCCCTCTCCTCCCCTCCCGCTCCCACTCTACTTTCAAAATTTCAATTTCCCCGTGCTTTTGACCTCATGAATGTTTGAATGGGAAGATGAGGGTTCCAAAGAACCCAATTCCGCGTCAGTCTCGTCTTAATATTTGAAATGTCGGGCGATGAGTTAGTAATTCAATTTGCTCAGGCTCCCTATCAGCCAATCATACAATTTCCGAGTAGTCTCAATCAAGGAGTGAATTGCAGCCAGATCATTAGAAGTATTATGTGTAGAAAGATCCGATCTTCACGTTCTGACACTTTCTCGTGGAAGATATAATAACATATAAACGCGAGAATGAAGTTCTGAGAAAGGTTTCAGTTTTGGTAAGCGTCTAAATCGTATTTTATTATTTTTTCTTCAATCCATATATAGGTAAGTTTTATTATGAAGGTTTTCAACTCCCCTACTGTATTTTATGTTACTAGTAACAGTTAACGGTGACGTCGGATTCACTTAATAAAAAAAAACAGTTATCCTGTTAACTTTCGTAACCAGTTGGGAAAAATGTTTTGCTCATTTTAGCAGATTTCTTTTAAGGGAAATCAGCGATTGAGGTTTTACTCTTGACGCGATTTTCAAAATATTTCCTCAAATGTCCATGAATCCTACCTAGGAGTTGACGAAAATGTTATATTACCTAGGTGATTATGTTAGATGTTTATATTATGTTACCAAGGTCTGTTGTAAATGTTTTTTTTTTATATATATATATTCGTAATTTCTGCTTGATCGTTACCAAATATATTATGTGAAAATGAGAGGTCAAGTTCGTTAACGGCTGAAATCGGACCTGGGGAAAGGGGGTGAGACGGATTTAGAGGGAATGACTTTCGTAATTCAAAATATCTCCGTTATTATACGTCGGATCAAAATATTCCATAGAATCAATCTTATTACAAATGTGCCGCTCTATACATGACGTTATGTACCAGATTAACCGAGATATTTGCATTTCATAGTTTTCGGCCTTCAGTAAACCATCACTCCTAGTCCTGTCACATTAACAATAAGCTATTATATTATGAAGCACTATACTTGAAGCCTAAATACCAAATATTGTTCTCATTGAACTTTTACGTTTTGAGATAAATGCGAATTCGTGATGCGCGTAGGAAATCTGCTTAACGCAGGCCCTGCTTGACGGACTTTTTAGAAGTTACATTAGAATGATGAGTATTACCAACCAAATTTAAAGAGGGGGGGGGGTTAATCTTGAATTTTAATAAAAAAATGCTATCCACTATTAGGATATTTATCCTCACAATGTTTAGAAGAACGATTTGAGATTGAATAGTAACCACATTACCTTCAGTCTGACCGACTCAGAAAAAGTACTCCGAATGTCCATGATTCCAGAAGCTGTAAAATTTAATAAAAGTAAACTCACTGACGGAAAATGCAAACAGTTAGATCTTCGTTTAGCCTTGCAATGAATAACATTCATACTCATTATTCAGTCTAAATATTTCCTGAACTAGCTACCTCTAAAATGGTTATTATTAATGATGAATGAATGCTATCCATGATTATGATTTATATTTTCAACGATATTTTGAACAGTGCAGACGATTGATTAGGAAATCATTGTTTGTTTTTTATTTTAAAAGACTAAAGTATTTTATAAGTTCACTTTAGTTACTATATATTCAGGTATAAACCCTAAACTCTGAGATGGGGAAATGTAAAAATATTGTGCATTGCAAAGCCTTGAAAAAAAAATACCATCATCATTCAACGTATAATGATTGCTTGAGATAATTATTTTTAACGTCCACTTTTTGCAACTTAGGCTAATCGGGTTCTTGAGATAAGCCACCCTGCTAGTGTATTAATAAAATGAGTGCATTTTTTAGAATACCACGTACCCAATGTATATGGCCATTTAAAGAAATACTAATACAACAATACATTTTTGCCAAGAGGCCATTCCAAATCGTGATTACCTAAAGACACTTTTCTTATTTAGTATCTCAGCACACAAGTTACATTCGGTAAAATATTTCATATACATCTGCCTCCCCCTCCAGAAATGAATATACCAAGTTTTACAAGCAGTGTAAGGACATGCAGGTGTATCTAAATTGTTTTCCTTTTCAGAATAATTGTTTATATTTACTATTACACTGCCATATCAACTGCATAATCATCATACTTGGCTGAATGCTGAGTCCGTTGTTTGTCTCGCACATTTATTTCGATTTGAAAGGTTTTTGAGTAATTTTGCGACTGTGACTTTAAAAGTTTAACCCCACCCTTGGCGGCGAACTTTTGAAAATGGCGACCGCAGCCATTTTTTTTTAACTTTATCTATTTTAACACACTTAATTTGGTGGATCCTTAGACTGTGGAGGATAGCCTTTAGTGACCGCATTGAAAAATTTCCAATATACGTCATCGGTCATTTCAACCAAGGGTGGGGATAAACTGCATTTCACCCCAATTCACTGTTACTTGCTAATAAATACTAGTAATGATATCTTTATCTCCTTAACCTTTGTATTAGTAACAGGTAGTTATAATAATATCAAGAGTTGTACACTAACCGCAATTGGTAACATTACTCAACTTCTTCTTTTCAATAAGGTTAAATATGAAGTTTACATTCAATATTTTAAAACTGTGGTCACTACGAATGTAGTTTTGAACACATGTTTTAGAATTTATAATGATTTGAAGGAATTTTTCGTAATATATATCAATACAGCCTTATACAGAAAAAAAGATAATAATTAATAAATTATTGAAAATATATGAAAAACTAAATGAATCTTGGAATAATAAGTACTTGATTATAAAAATAAACACGGACAATGGAACTACTTATAAAAAAGTTGTCAAATTATTCACGCAATGGCCAAAATAAAAACATTTACCTTTTAGCTTCTGATTAGAATGCCTCTATATACTCCTACAGTGCATAAATATATATATATATATATATATATATATATATATATATATATATATATATATGTGTGTGTGTGTGTGTGTGTGTGTGTGTGTGCGAGTGTTTCTTTGTGTGAGTGTGTGTGTGTGCGTGTTTGTTTGTTGTGAGTGTGTGTTTGTGTGAGTGTGTGTTTGTGTGCGTGCGTCCGTGCGTGTTGTAACACCAGTCTAGCAGGTCGTAATACTCAATATTTTATGTAAAACAAGAAAAAAAACATGTTAAAATTGAATGTCATTAATGAACCTTCGAAACTTAAGAATCCCCTATTAAAGAAAACTTTAGCAATTTGTACGAATTTTTAATCAGTAAAATATACTCCTACACTAAAAAAGAATTAATTGATGACCATAACATTAAATAGTTTTAAAAGATTTGAACAGATATAAGAACCCAAAGGGAACAAAAAAATGTCCTTTGTAACTACTTCTATGATAAATTGAATTTAATTTAATCGTTTTAGATTCCTAAAAGGCTAGAACATTGAAGTCGTTTATAGTCTAGGTCACAAGATTTAATAAAACATTTACAAACTAATAGGAAATGTCGCAAGTAATGTCCGAATAGATCACAGTTTCTATAAATTGAATATTGATTTTATGTAATTTAAATAAAAGTATGTGCGAATGTAAAATACAAAATGATATTTAAGGAGCTTTATTTGAAATATGAAATAAAAACAGTACAATTAACTTTAAAATACTTATTATATCTTTAAAATGGTTATAAAACTTATCAATATGTTCTTCAATTGAGCGAACTAATAGAAAACGTGCAAGACAAGCTAGCAAATCAAATTCATTAATTTTTTCCATTATCTGAAGCCACAACTATTTTTAACGCTCCATTAATCTCATTTCAAGAGATCACGATTTTTTTTTTATCAACAAACAAACTGCTCGCTAACATTGATTGAAGTAATTAATTCGCGAGCATTTTGACAGAGGAACGCATCACACTAAGGCTTTTAGTGAGCGGCGTTTAAGCATTATTGCACGAGCAGAATATATGGGTTCTGCCTAAGAAAGGACTAGGTGTTCTTGCATGACGTCTATTGGCACAGTCCTTGGTATAGTACTAAATAAGGATGTTTGGACAGTAACATTCATCCAATACCTCACAACCCTGAATTTATACTCTCCAACCAAATAGATGATGCACTTTTCTGACGTCCGCATTCAGATCAATATTTAGCTACGTGCGAACTGCTGCTCAAAGAAAAAATCTTGCCGCCTCATGTTATTCTTGCACTTCTATTAAATTAAATAACCCAAATCTTTTTATACACTTCATTTAAAATGATTTCATTTGAAACTAACATACGATGACTTCTTTCCAATACTAGAGATCAAAAAATATTTAGAACACACTCCTTACCCAATATTTTTATATATTCTTCATAGTTTAATGGCAAGGGTCACGAATAAAACACCTTTCTTTCCCCGCAAACATTATTCAAAATTTACCTACCATCTCTTCAGGGTCCATTCCTTTTCAAAAAATAATAAAATTAGCTTTTTTTTAAAACCCAATGATAATAATTGTTACATACCGCATTAATAAGTGTGTAATAAAATAATATATTTATCAGATTTAATTATATATTGTTTACTAGCAGATTTGAAGTGCTCGTTCTTTCTGGCATTCTTTGAAACGACCCTTCCGCACTGGAGAAGTCGTTGAAACTGAGATTTCCGTGGCAGGTTAAATTAGCTGAATATGAATTGATCGATTATTTTCATGTCCTATCCTGATTATTTTGCGTTCGATTTTTTTTTTATGTGAATATTCTCTTTTATTTTTCGATTAATATTATTTACTCCTTTATCAATAATTTTAAAGTTTTCAAATTTGAAGGTGTGTTTCTTGGAAAGGGGAAATTGTGAATAAAGTTTGTGTGGAAACAAAGGTGTTTTTATTGGTGACCCTTGTCATTAAACTAAGGAGTCTATAGGACAGTGTATATATACTTATATATATATATATATATATATATATATATATATATATATATAGATCTTTTCAAGACAAAAATGGTTCTATTCAATTCTGTTGTATCTCATATAGGTACGAAGAAATTAGACATTTTCTAATTTTCGCCTAACACCTAGTCCACTTCAGTAGGTTTCGATCAAAGATACAGCTACTCCGACAGTAGAAAGTCCTAAACATGAAAGTTCAATATTCTGAAGCTAGTCACTTTGGAGTTATGCGAGAAACGTACTCACGTCACAACGAAACAAATGAAACTCAGTGGTCAAGATAAAATACGGGTCGTTCAGAGACAGTCGACAAGAATAATTCCATTGAAATCTGAAAACTGACAATTTTCGGGAGCATGACCCTATCTTATGTAATTTCTTGTTTTCAGCACAAAAAACGTATAATACTTAAACCTCGGGAATGGTCATACGTCGTTTTAAAAAAAGAAAAGAATAATGAAACGCAATGATAAATGCATTATTTATTAACTTCACACAAAGAAGTAGAAGCAGGTCAATCAATAGCATACGGGTTTAAATATGAAAAGGTCCATTATCTTTTTTTATTATATTTCGCAATTGTTAAGTAATAAATATGGTGTCCTCAAATAAAATACAATTAATCAATAGAAATGAATGAAAGTGACTGCCATTCGTTAACATATTGTAAGGAAGTAGTTATTTCTTAGAGATACCTGTGGTACACTTGGAATACCAATATATTTTTATGTCTAACCAAAAGGTATTTTAGTATATATCGATTTTTTTTTTATGTGGCCAATTAAATTACGCAGCATTAATTTATTTCTGGCATATATTAATAGTGTGGTTATGCTATGTGTGTCTGTTAATTTTGATCTCCGTAATGAGTCTGGTCTCATGGCCAGAGTAAAGAGTAAGTTAAGTATATTGTAAGCGTGAAAGTCTTTTCAAAAAGCACTTTTATTGATTATAACAATCACAAACTTAAAATGAGTAGAGTAACAGGCTACCGCTACTGGGGAAATGACAGGGAGAGGAAAAAAGGAAGGGATTATAAAGGGAAAAAATGCTGGTGTTTGTGATGTGAGTAGAGCAGATGTTCCCTAGACTTAACTCTTGACTTACATACGTGGGTATTTTCCAGTCAAAGAACTCACCAATGATTTTTGGTCTCAAAAATAAAGAATTATTTCATGTGATTAATAGCTCCTCAACCCAATTAATAAATAGTATATACTATTATCATAGGGTGTAATACTATTATTAATATTTGTGTAAATATTCAATCAAACTATAATCACATAAAATAGACAATAGCACTGTCTGTAATTCACATAAATATATCAGAACCTCCAAAATTGAATAGGTATGTACGATTTTCTTCTGGATTTGTTTAAAACTTTGGAATTTTGTGACGAAAAATTGCAGCTAACCGGGCTAATAAGTTAAATAGAAAAATAAAAATAATTCTTAATCCTAAACCACGACTAAAATTTTATTCCATACACCTTCCGTCCACCCTTATTAGAAAAATCTATAGAAATTAAAATATGTTCGCAGCATATGAATTGAGGCGAAGGAACACATATAACCAAAAAGATAACACATGTAAGCTATAAAGATACTTGCATTGCTTGTATTTGAAATTCCCATGCCGAGTGGTTGAATTGTATGAAAAATCTATCACTACTCCTCCCATGTGTGTAGACTTAGGTCAAAGAATTAAACCCACTAAATGATATTAGTAATTCTGTATTGTCATATTTACCACCGGAAGATGCTCTATTACGTGACGGCAAAAATAATATAAATTTTGACTGAGGCATTAATATGGTCATTTACTGACAGACCTTTTCTATTATTTTACCTTCAGCCATTATGAAGGAGGAAAGCCTGCCGTTGCAGGATGTATGTTTTTATTTTTGGTAAACAATTTATTAAATGTTTTCCTTTATTTGAATTATTTGAAACGTTTGGCCATTGCCAATTTTTTCTAAGGTAGATGAAATCTAAAAATGGGTGGATATTTTTAATAACTAACAGCAATTTTGCATATGTATATAACTTCATTTATCGACGTTTTTCACGTTCGTAATAATGTAAAATACAGTTTTATCAAAACTAGCGTATAGAAACTGTTTTAATATTTGGCAATATTCTGAAAAAGAGATATGAATATTAAAAAAAATTTACTAAAAGTGGTTTTACATCGACCTTTGCCCTTTGAAGTGGTAATAAGAGCAAAAATTAAATATGTATCTGAGGCCATTGTTTGAAAGGGAATTGGGTGCTGTGTGATTGATAAAATTCTGCTTCGTTTAGCCGACTGGAAATTCATTGAGTTATTAGCTTCCCAATGCCTACGTCGAGCGATTTAATTCTATGAGCTGAATTAATCTCGTATTTAGAATTTGAATATTGCATGAGCTACCGATCTGATAGCAGAGCTAGATTGGAGGCGTAATAAGGACCGACCGCCCGTTCCCCCTCCCGTGCTTAACAACGTTCACTGATTGTTTGAAAAATTGAATGCATTTAATTCGAATAATCACCCCGATTATTTATTCATCGATCGTAATGCATTTTTTCTTCAACACAGAAAAATCGTAGTTGTAGAAGGAATTCTCAAATGCTTCTAGTTAGTCACCGTGACATACATGTCAAAATAATTAGTTATTATGCTCGAATGAGTTAATATTTTTATTATAACAATATATACATATAAACTAGGGCGTATTGAAAAGTAAGGTCTCCTATTTTTTTTTTCATAGAAAACTTAATTTATTTACAACTTTGGTTACATCGTTGGAAGGGTTGAATATTTACCTATTTTTCTACATACTCGCCTTGACGATCAATAACTTTTTGCATTCTGTTTACCAGCTTTTTAATGCCGGTGCCGTACCACTCTCCCGCCGCGTCACGAAGCCAACTGACGACTGCTTCTTGAACTTCCTCATCAGACTTGAATTTCTGTCCCCCAAGGTGTTTCTTGACAGCAGGAAACAAGTGGTAGTCACTGTGGGCAAGGTCCGGGCTGTAAGGAGGGTGGTCGATGATATCCCAGCCGAATCCATTGAGTAGGGTGGTCGTTTGATGTGACACATGTGGACGCGCATTGTCATGAAGCAAACACACTCCTTTGGTGAGCCTACCACTTCTTTTGTTTTGAATGGCTCGCCGAAGTTTCTTGAGAGTCTCGCAGTGGCTTTCTGAGTTGATTGTTTTTCCTTTTGGCATGAAATCAACCAACAGAACCCCGTTCCGGTCCCAGAAAACGGTGGCCATAACCTTTCCCGCTGACTTCTCCGTCTTGAAAAGCAGTCGTCAGTTGGCTTCGTGACGCGGCGGGAGAGTGGTACGGCACCGGCATTAAAAAGCTGGTAAACAGAATGCAAAAAGTTATTGATCGTCAAGGCGAATATGTAGAAAAATAGGTAAATACTCAACCCTTCCAACGATGTAACCAAAGTTGTAAATAAATTAAATTTTCTATGAAAAAAAAAATAGGAGACCTTACTTTTCAATACGCCCTCGTATATATATATAATTGTAACCTCTGTCTGTACATTGACTTTTTCGCGAAATTTCACGATAACTTTTCGTTTCACATGTCATAGACTCCATAACTGCATTTCGTTTCTTTCGTGTATGTTTGTTTGTTACCTTTTCACGCATAAACTGCTGAACCGAATTTTATAAAACATGGTATGTATATTACTACTAGCCCAACTTAGACTTTAGGCTATACTAATATTCATATAACATATGATAATGTTAAGGGATAATATCGTCAAGACCACATTAATCTTAAGATCCTCCATTATCATTATCTGTAACGAATGGCTATTCATATTAGCAGATTTCCCTTCATGACGCGATTTTTGAAAAATTTCCTCAAATGCCCAACGATCCAACCCAGGAAATGACGAAAATGAGATGCCCATTCAAAACTTTATATATATATATATATATATATATATATATATATATATATATATATATATATTGTCTGTTAACGCTCTAGTGGTCGTAACTTCTATTTGATCGTTACCAAACTCAATATTTCAAGGTTTCATGTAAAACTAAAGATCATGTTAGTTAACGGTTGAAATCCGACCAGTGGGAGGGTGGGGTTTAGAAGGGAGAATTTTGAAAAAAAAATCTTAACTCCGTTATTATGCTTCCGATAGAAATATTTTATTGACCCAATCTTATTGCAAATGTATTGTTCTATAAATGTAGTTAAGTACGATTTTTCACTATGTTGATTATTAACGGAGAATTTCGCAATTTTCAGTTTTCGCCCTTCAGTAAACATCAACTCCTACTCATGTCATATTAACAATAATCTGTTATATTATGAAGTACTTTATTTGAAGCCGTAATACCAAATATTCTACTGTTTGAACACTTACTTTTTGAGATAAATGCCAAATCTTGACGCACGTGGGAAATCTGGTTAGTTAATGCAGCTCCTGCAGACTTTTTCAATTTATAGATATAGTCTTTATATCCCCCCCCCTTTTTTAGTCATAGCCACCTGTCACGTTTTATAAAAAATAAATGTGTTTATATTTACAACCATTGTTCATATGACAGAAAATATTATATTTTTACAATTGTCCACAAATGTATTTACAACTTTTGTTTTTTATTCATTGTCAGCTCTGAAGAAGGGAACCAAAGGTGCCCGAAACTGTTAGCACACTCAATACAATTCTGTATTTGAAGAATTAAGAATCCATATCATAGTCGATACCCCAACAATCCTCTATCATCACTCTATAGCCAACGGCTAACAATACAACAAATAATCATTACAGGAAGATGTCAAGATCATATTAACCTTAGAAGCTCGAGAAGTATATCAGCTGTTCACTTAAAATATTTTCCAACTCGTAAAATATTGATATATGTACATCAGTGACTTTTTGATAGCACCCAATCTATCAATGTAAAATATTTTGGATTTCAATCCAAACGTTGTGAATGTGATATGCTCTTTATCAGTCGTTGATTTCTGACATATAATTCTCATTGGTCTCGTCAGAAAAGTTTGAAGATCATTTTTCTTCTTTCGTCGTAATTGCTTCAACAAGAGGAATTTTTATAAAATACTTATGAAGACTTTTGATTTTTTTTTAATTCATCATTTCTATTGAAAACAATTGTAGTGACCCAAATAACACTTTACCGTAAGTTCAAACCTAATTATAGTATAGACAGGAATTATGGAACATTTGAGTAAATACTTCCCCAGTTTTAGTGATCAGTGAAATAATAGAATTGAATTTAGTATATATAGATTTTTTTTTTGGATTTATTTATTATGAACATCACATCAATGTTTACATGCCATTTCAAAAGTCAAAAATTGTACAAAGTGAAATAACAAAAGTAAAATAAAAAAGAGGTAACAACAAGTAACATTAACAAATAGCAAAAATAGCACAAATAAACATTTTATAAATGAACATAGTACTAAATTCAATTAATTATGAACAGAATATTGAAGAAAAACAATTATTGATCAGTATAGTTAGTGAATAATTAATATGAAATGAATGGCTGAAAATGGTACTTTTGCTAATGATTGTCGTAATTTCCTCCTTCAGTGTAGCCTATTATGTATAAACGTAAACATAACACACACACACACACACATATATATATATATATATATATATATATATATATATATATATAATTAGAAATAATGTTGTACGTATGTTAAATTTTTTCGTATATTTGAATTTTGTGTAATTATGAGAATATGTTGTTAATGTATGGGCAGCCTTCCGCCAAAAGTTCTAGTAAATCGTAGGGGAAGTCCTAATGTCGTCATTTTCGGCATTCTGTCAGTATATGTTTTTCGTGAAGAATGTTACAAGTTGAGCATGCAAGTCTGTCAGTCTTTGTTATTAAGTATGAGTGTGTTAATTTGGTGGCCGCACCAAATGGATTCTAAGTCTCGAGAGAACTACTTCTTCTCTCCTAGAGTTTCTGAAACTTGATGGCCACATGCAAATAGTGTTCTCAATAGTTCGTAGTTTGTTCCCAGTACTTGTGTTGGTCCAGTCGGTTTGCCAACCATCTTGGATGAGGTGTTTTGTTTGTTTCGAAATGTCTTCATGTAATACGTCTGTTTGAACATATTCAGGTTTTTCAGCTGGCCTCTGAGTCCGCAGTTTTCATGTCCTGGCAACCAATAGAATGTATTGTGTTAATCTAAACTGATAAGCTGTTGTTTTATTTTTTGGGCTATTGGATGATTTGTGTAAATGTGTGTTTTACTACTAGAAATGTTTTAGTAAGACTTTTTTTTTTTTAAATTTATTTTAATTTTAAACGCAAAAAATAATATAGCTTATTTTTCTACATAATCCCCTGACTTGGAAACACATTTTTCCCAGAGGATATGTAGCTTTCCAATTCCTTCCATGTAGAAAGATGCAGGTCGTGTCTGCAGCCAATTGCGCAATAGGCTTCAACCTCACCATCACTGTCGAATCTTTGGCCTCCTAAAGCTTCCTTGAGAGGGTCAAACACATGAAAGTCACAGGGTGACAGGTCTGGACTGTAAGGAGGGTGTTCCAGTGTCTCCCACCCCAGTTGCTCCAATTTTTCCCTAGTCATGGCTGCTGTATGGGGGCGAGCATTGTCATGGAGAAGAACCACTTCTCTGATCGGTACGTCTCGTCTTTTGCGGCGATATGCAAGTCGGACGTCACTGAAAATGTCGCAGTAGTAGGCTGCATTAATTATCCTGCGCTCATGCAAAAAATTGAGGTACAGCATACCACGCTGGTCAAAAAAAAACGGTAGCCAAAACCTTGCTTGCTGACAATCGTGACTTGGCTTTCACTGGTCCAGGTTCTCCTTGTTTTCTCCACTCCATACTCGTTTGTTTAGACTCTGGGATGTAGTGGTGCACCCAAGTTCTGGCTCGCGAAAGTGTCTTTTCCCCGAACTGTGCAGTCAATCTCCTCAAGATTTCGGCCGGTTTTACGCCTTCTGCGGCGAGATACTTAATTACGACACGTTGCGCAGTCGACGGGGGTACCTCTTCCTCCGACATCGTCACGGTGGACAACGAGACGATCGAGGTGGCGAGATCCCGTGCTTCCCCTACTCCTGACTAACCTACCCAACAACAAAAAAGGCGGGAACGTTCTCCCACCACTGCTGTGCCCGAAAGGCGAAAAGTCTCGTTTATATTTGATTCACCCTATATTAGAAATTTAATGAATAGTATTCTTGCAACAAAATTTAGTCATTACGAAAATAAATGGTGCTTACGCAGCGTCATTGTTAACAGGATAGTATCCAAAGAAGCATTTTTCTGAGGAATGGCAACCCATTATATTACGTTAGAAGGGTTGAGAAACTAAATTAACAAAGAGCGTAAGGTCGGAAGAGGGTCTAGAAATTCCTGAGGTAAAGAATTGCAAGAAACTTTTGAATCCACCGTGTTTTATTTGGAATACTTTAGATCCCCCCTCCCAGCGCTCTCTCTCACCCTCGCCTTCTCATGCTCTCTCTAATAACATGCGCACACAGGCAGGCACACACACACACACACACACACAAACGTTCATACACAGATATATATATATATATATATATATATATATATATGTATGTATGTATGTATGAATATGGGGCTGTCCCATTTAATACGACACTATGACAATTTCCTCAATAACTTCTAAAGACAGGAATATTAAGTTTGACAAATTTAAATATGCAAAAGGTTAATGAATCTAAATCTTTCCCTAAATGAGCATTCATTACTTTTGATCACGCTAATATTAAATTGATTATAGGTTGACGGTCGTATTATGTGGTCATATTTTGGTTCGTTTGCAATCGTTTATCAATTCCCAAAGTATTTCATCAACCTTTTATCTTAAGAACATCAAACTCGAAATAACTTTCAATAGTCGTGCCTGCTTTCATATCGACTAAAGTCGCCAAATGTTTAATTCCAATTTTTGTTCGTGCTTCAAGACCCTTTTAAATGACATTTTATTTTTTCGTAACTTAGCTGATTTGGAAACAAAAACATTTAAGTGAGATGCCATATATCAGGTATAGGCGACCCTTGACATGTTGCGGGCCAAACGTCAGTATGGAAATACGAGTACGTTCGCGGGCCGCTTTTAAAAGTAGTGCATTTTAAAGTAGTGTTCATAGTTTTTAACGATAGATTTCAGACATGAAATTATACGGCAGTGTAATTATAATAAAATTTATTAAAATAACAAAATGAAATGAAAAAAATAGGTACAACATTATTATTAAATCGTAAAATTTGGAATTATTACAAACAAAGAAAGTTAAATAGCGACACCTAAATCGATGAGACACTTGAGCTTGAATTCGGAAAACGAATCCATCGATGTTTGGATTAATTCCACTAATACAAAGATGTAAAGAATTTTCCAAATTATCGCCTTGTTCGATATTTTGATTTATTAACTTTCATCATTGAAATTAACTTAACTCTATAAGTACTGTCAAACGCACAAATTTCTCCTCATCTTCCTCATTTGGAGTAAGTAGTGTAATATTTTTGTTTAATTGGGGTTTTCAAAAAAATCCTCGCGGGCCGGATCAAATCTTACAGCGGGCCGGCTGTTGCCCACATATGCCGTATATCTTATGACGCCGGAATACATCTATTTATAATGAAAGGTCGCTGTCATAATCCAATAAATAAGAAAATAACTACTAAGAACGAATTATTAAAGGAGCCGTTTTGAACATTACAAACTTGAAATTCAAGATATACTATGGAAGTTGGGGAATCATAGAAAATCTTCTCTTCCTCAGGAATAATAATAAATAAAAGGAAATTATAAATAGTACGGAAGCTCCACCCCCCGAAATCGAACTGAAAAAGTATAATTAAATCGCAACAGATTCCAGTAGGACGTTGAGCTATCTTGGAGAAGATGGCAGAATAACAGTTTTACTGTGAATATAGTACATCTTGAACATTTCGTAATCTATACTTTTAATACCAAATATTTTTTAACGGATGAATTCATTTTAGGACTAAAGGGATATTCTTCGTATAATTCTTTTCAGTATATGAGTTCAAATAATATTAAATTACTTTCTTCGTTATCAATAGGCATTCTTAAGTTTAAAAGTTTTTGTCACCGTTGTTTTCCATTTTATTTCCTGTCAAACTCTGAAGTATTGAAATTTCTTTCATTGTCTTTTCCTTCTAACTTTCGTGTTACTTGATTTATTTAATTTTATAATTTCTGTTTCGTGTAGAAGTAGTTTTGGTTTATTATTATTCTCAAAATTATGTCATTATTAAAGAGGCTCAAGAATGAATGTAAATTTGAATATATATTAAAGTATGTTTTTGAAATTTATATTTCTTATTTCATTTATTATGCTTCGTATCTTTGTTTTATTCCGATACGCATAAGAAACTATCATTATGTTCCAAACGTTGTTCAAATATTGAATTCGATTTTTTTTATAGGTGTGTTGTCCAACATAATTCTGTTAATTATTTTAATGGAATTTCTGACTCCCTGAAATGAGATCTAGTTTTAAAAGTAACCACGCAGTAATATAATGAATAACTATTTATAAAAATAAAGCCACCTAGAGATCTCTCGTACTAAATATATAAATTAAATGAGAGAGAGAGAGAGAGAGAGAGAGAGAGAGAGAGAGAGAACAAGTTAAAACAGTTAATATCCTGGTAACTGTAAAGCCCTTGCAGTTGTAGAATTCCTGATGAAACACAACAGGGCAAAGCAATTGTTACCAATCAACAACAGATCAAGCCTTATAAAAAGAAACTTGTAGCAAAATAAAATTATTAACCAGTATTTATTTCATTTCATTAACTAAATCGAACATTCCTGGTATTATTCCCAATTATTTTCTATCTATGCATTCCAAATTATAACAAGCAGTCCCAGGCAGATTTTCTTTAATGATTGTCCCTCAGTTGAGTAATATAAATCTTCTTGGAACCCCAACCGACAGTAAGGGCAACTATACAATTAGAAATACTTATTCATTAGTAATGAGTGAACCTCTTGTTAAACTTAGTTTATAGAGAAAGCCGTGGCTGAGGAGTTCGCTAAGACATTCTAATGAGCATCTCAGAGTTAAAGACTCAAGGTGTTGGCCACTAATCCCTCCCTACCCACTCGCCTGTTAACACAGATAACATTAACCTTCTTTCACACTAACACACCAACGTAACATGCTATAATGTTTTAGGTGTTTCAAACATTTGTAGAATTCACGAAAACTTGGCAGCTCATACCGAAATGAAGATATCTCCGCTGCATGTACAATAAAATTAATAAGAATATAATAAATATAATCTATGTGTTTTATTTCAAAATTGAACAATTGTATAAAATGTGGAAATGAAGTCTCCTCTCTCTCTCTCTCGCTCTCTCTCTCTCTCTCTCTCTCTCTCTCTCTCTCTCTCTCTCTCTCTCTCTCTCTCTCTCTCTCTCTCTCTCTCTCTCTCTCTCTCTCTCTCTCTCGCTCTCTCTCTCTCTCTCTCTCTCTCGCTCTCTCTCTCTATCTCTGCTCTCTCTCTCTCTCTCTCTCTCTCTCTCTCTCTCTCTCTCTCTCTCTCTCTCTCTCCCCCCTCTCTCCCTCTCCCCCCCCTCTCTCCCTCTCTCCCAGAAACATGTTAAAGTTTGCCTAAAGGTCTTGAGTTTTTCCCAAGACGTATATTTCAAGTGGCTCAGTCGGTTGTGCTTCTTTTTTGGAACTGGAAATCTCAAGATCGAATCCTGCCGGAAGTGACTATTTTTTTCTTCATTTTTTTTTGCTTCTAGGGCGTTTATTTAATATTAATGAATAAATAAAAAGCTTTTTTTTTTAATTATTGTCATTTAATTTTTAGCGAGTTCCATATATTTACAGAAAATTCGAATGTTTTTTTGTCAAAAATGTAATGAGTATAAGGAAATATTTAATAAAATACAAGAAATATAATAATAATTGAATACATAAGTATATATAGGGAGTGTTATTTTAGTATTCAGAAGGTGTCCCTAATAATAATAAATAAAATCTTGACTCCAAATAATAAAGATAATTGTATTTTAAAACAAATAAATAAACGAGAAATATAATAACACAAGTTTAGAATTATGAAAACAGGAACATATAAATGAATGACGGTCCGTCAAGTACAGTGAGAGATTAATGTGAGGCTATCCTGCTGGCCGATTTGGAGCAGAAAACAAAAGCTTGAAAGGATGCTTTCTTGCTGGCTGGTATCTCTGTAAAATATAATTGTTTTTACTCATGATACCGACTCATGTTTTTAAGCTTCTTTTGGTCAATCCTGCTTCTTTTCAGTTGTGCTGGCTTGATGATGAGGTGGTGCTCGGCTGTTGTAGTTCGCAGATATAATAAGCTAAAAACAACAAACAGCGGTCTCCTCATGCAGTACACTAGCAATTGACTGTCTAAACTTTATTTTACGAGTTAGGTTAAGTGGTAACTAGGGGCAACGCGGCCCAGCTGCTAAACCTATAACATTTATCAATAATAACGCCAATATTTGAATATTATTTTTAAACGGTTTTATTTAACTTCACTCGTGTATTTGTTATTATTATATTTTACAATTAATAAAGATATTTAAAATTTTCTAGCTCTAGACAACTGAGCCACGGGGTCAACCTGAAATAGACGTCTTTGGAATAACTCAAGACTTTCAGGCAAACTCAAACATTTTTTTTTTTTTTTTTTTTTTTTTTTTAGACGAACGCTTGAGAAGTGCGTTCTCTCGCTTT
Source organism: Riptortus pedestris (assembly GCA_019009955.1). Classification (NCBI taxonomy): domain Eukaryota; kingdom Metazoa; phylum Arthropoda; class Insecta; order Hemiptera; family Alydidae; genus Riptortus; species Riptortus pedestris. The sequence goes on from CM032233.1 coordinate 81,493,861, forward strand.
GAAACAGAATTGGTTTTTCATTTGGTACTAAACACTAAAAAATTTTCGTTCAAATCGGTGGGGGGGGGAAGCCGTGCACTCACCTTGTCAGTCCCCTCTCTACTTCCCCTTCTCTCTCTCTTTTTCTCTCTCTCTCTCTCTCTCTCAACTATGTGTGTTTGGGTGTATATTGTTCCCTTAAATCACAAAAAATATTATATACACTGTGCTACGTATTCCCTAATTAAAATTACTGCAAATATCCAAACACTCAACTCAATAACGAAGTCCTTCCTATAGCGGGTGGCCACGACATGAGCAATTACGTGATTATGGAGAAGTCAACTCGGTAGCTAAAAAGAGCAAATATCTCTTTTAATATTCCTGATAAAGAAAAAATGTAAGGAACAACGTTTATAGGAAATACAATTCTCATCACCATTGGTTATTTACAATGTTTCAATCTGATGAAGATATTTTGAATTTGTTAGCCTCCCTCCTCTAAAAACATTTGAAGAAATGAGTAGCATCTCAATAGCTGATTTCCATTAATGGAAATCTGCTAAAAACACTAAGAGAGAATTAAACAAGAAATAAAAAAGGTTACATAAGGCCTGCACCTCTATTATAGTAGGGCTGTACTGTTTACGAAATCTCTGAATCCTGGTGAAAAAGGAGATTGGCAAAATACACAATCACCCTTTGATATCTAGGCTTCAATTAAAAAACTTGGTCTAAAGATTTAAGTTTATGGTGATGGCGTGTCCACTGCCGTCAAGAGATCAGTAGAACGTTGAGGTAGAACAAAAATGAAATTGAAAAACCAAATTGGGTTTAAAACTAATGGAGGATGGTTGATCAGCTCCGGAGATGGAATAAGGTTCCTTGGGAAGCAATTACATCTAAAAAATCAGTAACTAGTTAGTTCTAGAAGAAAACTATGATTAATTTACTTATCATTTCTCTATAGTCATATTAAGACAATTTTATCACTAAATGCTTACACTAAATGCTTACCAAATAGTGACACTTTTTTATTTATAGTGAAGAAACTAGTTTGGATATTGAAAAGGTAGAGCTAACACGTTCAGTGAGAGAGGTAAGTGTGTTAAATGGGCACTGTCTGGCAGGTATTTACGACAGACATGAATCACATGTGTCTTGGACCCCCTAATACCAGTGGTTATTCAAAATTTATTACCACTAGGATAAAGTGAGTGGTTTTATTCCAATTGGATTGTCCAGGAGACATTTATTTTACTATTTTTATAAGAGACTTCAAGATACTTTCAGGAACGACACATTTAAGTCAATATATCATGAAAATGAGATTAGGTGGATGCTGGGATTAGCTATTTATTTTAGCTATTTTTTTGCTATCAATTATCTTATCATTTTAAAGTAATGATTAGGATGCAGAAGTTCCAGTGGTATCTAGCAAACATAAAATTAAACTTTAACTAATCTATGGCGGAAGGTCAACAAAAGAATGAAAACTTCAAATGGTTATTAAAAATCATTTTTATTTCTCTACTAGTTTCGCGTCTATATGTCACCTCGTCAGGAGAAAGATTACTGATAATTGAATATCTTACATATTACGATATTTATAAAAAGTCCGTCACGCGTGTGCAGTGCTAACTAACCAGATTTCCCACATGCGTCACGTATTTGCATTTATCTCAAAAAGTAAATGTTCAATGAGAACAATATTTGGTATATAGGCTTCCAATAGAGTGCTTCATAGTACATAGGTCGTCCAGAACGTAAAGAACGTTTTAGCATGGTTAAATAAAAACAAAAGATGTCAACACCAAACTTTATTTACAATGCCTCAGTGTCTTATTCTACTTTTCTACGTAATCCCCGTTGTTTTCCGGACACTTGTTGTAAAATGTCTTTAAGTTTGGGTGGAAAACAGTTTGGAAATGACGATGAACTTAAAGAAGCAGTGACAACATGGCTCAAATCGTTCGCGGCTGAAGAGTATAACGTCGAAATAGAAGAACTAGTCCCACGTTACAACAAGTGTCTCGAAAACAACGGGGATTACGTAGAAAAGTAGAATAAGGTACTGTGGCATTGTAAATAAAGTTTGGTGTTGATATCTTTTGTTTTTATTTTACCATGCTAAAACGTTCTTTACTTTCTGGACGATCTACGTATCACAGCTTATTGTTAATATGCCATGAGTAGAAGTGGCAGTTCAATAAAGGCAGAAAACTTAAAAATGCGAATATCTCCGTTAATAATCAGCATAGTGAAAAAAAATATACATAAGAACATTTATAGAACATGATATTTGCAATAAGATTGGTTCTATTCAATATTTCGAACCGACTCATAATAACAGAGATAATAAGATTTTTCGAAATTCCCCCTCTAAACCCACCTCACCCCCCCCCCGACCCCACTGGCCGGATTTCAGCCGTTAACGTACATTATCTTCAGTTTCATATAAAACGTTTAAATATCGAGTTTGGTAGCGATAAGACAAATATTGCGACTGCAGAGAGTTAACAAATATATATATATATATAGTTTTGAACGGATCTCGTTTTCGTCACCTCCTGGGATAGATCGATGGACATATGAGAAGATTTTTCAAAAATCGTAGATGTAGATGAGATTGTTTTAGGGGTGATCAATTGCATGGTTATTACGCCCTTCCATAGTTCATAATTTACAGTTTAGTTCGGTTCCTTGTTAATGTGTGTAAGTAAACGTAGTTTGTTCATATATTGCTTGTACATAGTTTCTCACATTTTAGTAATTCTCCTTTCCACACTATTTATTTTATTTTTATATTATATTCAATGTTTTATTTTTGCTAATTTTTATTGGTTTTATTTTCCATTTTTTTTATTTACATATATAAAGAAATCACTCCGATACTTTAATAATGAGATTAACCTAAGTTACAACATACACCCCAATAACAATAATAATATATAGCAATACCAATATATACAATATTAATTTTTTTTTAAATAGAAACTAAATTATAATTAAATTATTTACATATATAAACTATTCATTCCGATACTTTAATAATGAGATTAACTCTGGTCTCTCTTCAAAACGCATAAATCTTTCGCCTTTTACAAAAATCGTGTCATGAGAACGTCCTCAATAGCTCACTTCCCTTAAGTGAAATCTGCTAAAATATTACTAAACTTTTAATATATGCGAGAGTAGTTATTTACAAAAAAAAATATAATATAATTTAACAAGTAAAATTTGTCTATCAAACAATTCGATAGTCAGGGCCTCCATAAACCAATTGAATTCCCCACGTTCCCAGGATTTTACACAGATGTCATCTCACGTTTTAGGAATGATCCTACTGAATGTATCTTCGTTCTTGTTTTCTTTTTAATATAATACCGAATGATATATTTTTTTAATACATTTCTCTCGCTTCTACTTATAAATGTACAACAGTATAATTAAGGCGCTCAGTATTATAGTGGCCCAACCCTCAAATTTTGTTTATTTGAGTTACAATAGCATCTGTTGATGAATAATGTGTTCTATGAAATATTAGTGGCCTAAGCCACCTTCTAAGTTTTTTCACTAGATAGCAGCAGCAGTTTGGTTTTTAACTAACAGTTTTGCGGTCTTTGAAAAATATATAGCGGCCCAACCAACTTGGTTTTACACAAATCTTACTTTTTGGGATTAGGCCACTAAAATTCTGATCGCCTCAATTGTAGTATTTTTATTACTATCACATAGAAAAACAAGAGGTTTAAATACAGCTGTCGTCCAAAAAATGAATAAGATGCAGTAATGTTATTAGAACATTAGCGACCGAGGGAAGGTTTATTATTTAAAAGGAACACTGTAAGAGACAGAATAAATAAAATTACTTTAGGAGTACTTGAGTTAGCAGTGGGTGTATTAGAAAGGAGGTTAACGTGCACGGGTAAAAAAAAAAAAGAAATAAGAAGGAAGGGCCTGTAAAAAGAGATATTGCTTTGGGAGGGGGTGGGGCTTTGAGGGAGGCTATCAGCTGCTAGTTGTCGCCTGGCCAACATCTCGACGGCCGGAATAAAACATCAGGGTGCAAGTGCCAAGGGATTTGCATGTTATTTGACATATGTAGACTGACCGGCTCCCAGCTGGATGGCTATATGGGGGGCCCCTCACATGGAAAACCTACATTCTCCGGCTCTCCTTGCTCCAACCCACAGCCGCCAACCTGTTTCCCTTTCAATAAGGCACCACTTACAGCTCTCTCGGCCGATAAACGCCCGAATATATGAATAGCTTAGCGTCTCCTCTTCTAGCTCCTGACCACACGTTTTTATATACTCCATAATTTCAACACATACAATCTCTGTTCCCTCTAATTTTTATTTTCAGCAGAATTCCTTTTAGCTATTGAGGTCGTACTCATGACGCGATTTTCGAAACATTTCTTCAAATGTCCATCGATCCTACCCAGGAGATGACGAAAATGAGGTCAGTTCAAAATTATATATATTTGTTTGTTAACGCTCTAGCGGTCGCAATTTTTTTTGTTACCAAACTCAATATTCAAACGTTTTTGCAAAAAGACAGATCAAGTTCGTTAATGGCTGAAATCGAACCAGTGGGAGGGGGGGATTTTTGAAAATTCGAAATATCTCCGTTACCATACGTCGTATCAAAACATTGTATAGAACCAATATGATTGCAAATTAAATTTACTATAAATATTGTTCAATACATTTATTCTGTATCTTGAATATTAACCGAGATATTTGCATTTGTATTGTGTGTGTGGTCGGCAGGAGTCGACAATGTTCCGCCGAGAACTAGGGCGGCCGTTTCAGTAACTGTTCGTCCCTCGTGAATAGGTTTAGAGATTCCTTACTACTACTGTTGTTAATAGGCAGATTTCTCTACTGTAAAACTTCACGTGGGAAATCTGCTTAGTTTAAGCAACTTTTTCCGAGGGATGCACAAAGTTAATCAAAATCCTATTACAAAGCAATCTTTACTTTCTGAAGTATAACGCTCTGCCCGAATGTATTAAATATTTTTCGTTTTCTAGTGTCAAAATATTCTTTGTTTAAAAATAAGTTAAAGGGCATCATGTCTGGAGGATGTTTTTATACACAAGATGAATAAGTGTTCAATTATTAAATAAAAGTACAAAATATTTGTTATCATAATCGGTCAAAACATAATTTATGAACAGGTAGCGGAAGGTGGGATAAAACCGGGTATCTAAGGTTTGAAGGCATCCAGAAACCACAATTTTTACCACAAATAAGTAAATTTTCAAAAACAAAATCTAAATTTTTAAAGACGTTTTACCCTACTTTTTTTGTAAAAAATCATTTTTCCCGGGTTTGACCCACTAGTAGGACATATGTTATTCGTATGAGAAAATAAAAATGTAAAGACTATTAATCAAATTAATGTGTTTTTAAAAATAAAAAATGGTGTTTCATGCCTTCAAATATTGAAATAAGTAAAGGAACGCACAATTATATAAAAGTTAATCAACATAACAGTCTTTGCCATTATTGCTTTACCATTAATTTTTTTTTTTTTTGCATGAAATTGCAAAGAACAAGTCGCAATTAAATCTACATTGTCTCTTTACCGCGGGACAAGTTTCTCATTATTTATAAAACTTTAATAAATTTGCATGTCAATCAATTAAAAAAGGTATTTTATATATTTTGAGTGTTATTATAATTGTTAACGAAATTAATTTATTCTATATAATTATTTAAATGGATGAGATTTATAAAATGTATTCATAGAATTAGAGCTAATTTGATAACGAATATATGATTTTAGTATAAAGGTAATTCAATAATATGTACAGATATTTATTTATATAATATTAGATCTAAAAATGGTGCAATGCTTATCGCATCAAGATCAACGAAAGCAAATCTCACCGTATCACTTTTTCCGTCCGGCGAAGTTCCTGCTCTCCTGCTCATTTCAACAATATTCCTTTACCACCAGCCGATTTTGTACGCTACCTTTGACTATATTTGGACACCAGACTTACTAGGAAATCCCACACAACATTTAAAAGACAGGAACTTAAAAGAAGATTCGGACAACTTTACGGACTGCTAAATAGAAGATCTCACTTGTCTGCCGAAAACAAACTAACAATATACAAGCTACTACTAAAACCAATTTGGACATACGCATGCAATAGAAGTGTGGGGTACAGCTAAACCTTCGAACAGACGCATCCAGACTTTCCAATCCAAAGTCCTGCACACCATAGTAGGTGCTCCATATTATGTTACAAACCACACCCTCCATAAATATTATAATATCCGAATGGTTGTATACAAGTTTAATAATAACGGAGATATATTGTTTTTTCGTATTTCGAGATGGAAAAAAGTTAATCTAAAACCGATTGCTAACCAAAGACTGATAACCCTAAAGGGATTATTGGCTACCTGAATAATCAAATAATATTAGAAGGTACCAGTTAGTACAGATTGATCCATTAAAAGGAAATAAAAATACTCTTTTATCAACCAATACAAAAGTAACGGTGGATTGACACAAAGGATCTCTTTAAAAGTAGAATGGTTAAAGATTATTAAACTAGTAATTGGTAAATACATTTTATTCCCATTCGAAATTATAAATTAATTTTACTATCAACTTGAAGATGTTTCTTACACTGTTCTGTCTAGGGTTGTTTAGACAATGGTTAAGTAGTATTATCTTGTCTTCATGTGATATTTCGGAAACTAAACTTCATTTCACTTATGTAAGCGTTTGCTAGTTTTGGTGAATTACTTTAAAAGAAGTTTTAGCTACACTAAACCAAGATTAAAAATTCATTCTCATTAGTGATTTATCAATTGGTATCTCCTAGACTGTTTAGGTATATTAGTGTTAGTCTTTTTTTACTCATTATATTAATATTTGCGTATATTTTAACGCCCCACTCCCCCAGTTCGATTTCCACCGTTAATGAACTTGATCTTTCTTTTTACAAAAAACACTTATAAATCGAGTTTCGTAACGATTAAACAAAAATTGCGACCGCTAGAGCAGTAAGAGACAAATATATATATATATATATATATATATATATATATATATATAAATTTTGAACGGACCTCATTTTCATCACCTGTTAGATAGGATCGATGGACATTTGAAAAAATGTTTCAAAAATCGCTTCATGAGTACAACTTCAATAGCAAAAATCTATATAAGTAGGCGGATTACAAATGTATTTTACATATTATCGTTGTTTTTTAAGAGTTAGATTGCAACAAATTGTCAGGAAATAAACCCTAAATGCTAAAACATAATCCAGGATCTAATGTACTAGTCATCACACCACTCTCCTCATCAATCTAGGGCATTGATCAGACAAATAAAAAAATCGTGGGGCGTGCGAAATTTCCATGAATAATCAACCAATTATATGATGGGCATAGAGTAACTTGAATAAACACATAAATGGCATTTATAATCATATGAATGGTTGACTGTTTATAGAAATTCACACGTCCCACGATTTCATTTAATAGCAGATTTCACTTAAGGGAAATCAGCTATTGAGGTCGTACCCATGACGTTCCATGACCTAGGAGATGACGAAAATTGGGTCCGTTCAAAATTGTATATATACTTGTCTTTTTTTGTCTTTTTTTGTCCCCTGCCTGATACCTTTTCTAAATCTTTAGCGTACATCATACCGAGAATGAATTGGAGTGGGTACAAATGGAAATAGCCATAAATGATCTAATATGAAAAACAATATCTTTCAAGTTCGAATCTCGGCTTCTTACTTATGTTAGAAAATATTACCTGAACTGACATTATGTTTCTCTAAATAATCATACCATATCTACTACCAGTTATGGAACAATGCAAGGTAAGAACGACTTATTATAATAAACTACACTTTCATTAAGAGGTACAATAGGGAGTTTAGGATTACTACCAAGTTGAATTGAACACAAACAGCAAGCCCTATTCATAAGTTAAACTTTGTTTTAAGCCTAATCCTTGAGGAAGAGGTGTGAACCACAACTGGACTGAGCAATTTGCTTCGTATACGTACCCCTGCAACGTTCAAATTTAAAATCAATATAATACTTGAAGCTTGCTGGATATATTTATTTAAATGAGAAAACATATCACTAAATTCTTTGAATTCTATAAAATACTGGTTTCATCAATTTTGATGGGAACATTTCAATAATAATGGATCATATAGATGAAATAGGTGTAAATAAAAGCAGGATCGTTTGATTCAATGTAAAATACGTAAACCAATTAAAATGATAATTTAATATAACCAGGTGCATTCAATAATAATGAATCCATTTTAGTAAATTTCCCTTAAGCGAAATCAGCTGTTGAAGTTGTATTTAAGACACGATTTTAGCCGTAAAATGAATAAAGCTTTATTTCAGAAACGGCACATTTTATTGAAAAATGCTTGAACATAATTGTTGTAGCCAAGTTGATGTTTTACTCATGATGTACGTGTGTATATATATATATATATATATATATATATATATATATATAGAGAGAGAGAGAGAGAGATGTATATATTTGTCTGTTAACGCTCTAGGGATTGCAATTTTTGTTTTATCTTTACCAACCTTGAAATTTTATAGTTCTACGTGATAAGGCAGATCAAGTTCGTTAATGGCTGAAATCGGACCAGTGGGAGTGGGGTATAAAGGAAGGATTTCGGTAATTGGAAACCTGATTTCTCCATTACTATACGTAGGAGCAAAAAGTTGTATTGAACCAACCTTATTGAAAATTTAATGGTTTATAAATGTTCTTCTTTACTTATTTTCTGTATCATGAATATTAGCCGAGATATTTGGATTTTAAAGTTTTTGGCTTTCCCACTCCTACTCATATCATATTAATAATAAGCTCTTATATCATGAACCACATTATTCCAAGGTTTCATTCAACTACTTTGTGAGATATGTGTAAAGACGTTTTCTTGATCCCTCCCACTTCTTTTGGTCATGGATTACTAAAATTTAAGTGATTGATATAAAACTTATTTTGATTCATTATAAATTATAGTGCTAGCTATAGTAAATAGTTTTCAAAAAAATTGATATGTTATATTCAGGTATATTTCAGTAATTTTTTTTTTCTTACCGGTTTGGAATATTTCTATCTATCTATTTAGCATCAAGGGGTTGGCAGGCCCGTTTATTTAGAATTCACACGCTTTCAGTGGTAGAGATTATTAAAATGTAAATTGACTGAATCATTTTTCATTACCGTTAGTATTTATTTACTTAATACGTATTCTCGGAGGTGATACCAGGATGTAGATGTATCTATTGTAAACCTTCACAATGGAAATCTGCTTGGTTTATGCAGCCCCTTCGTGAGGAACATTTATCTACTGACCTTTCCCTTATTTCATTTGAGTGATAAATATTTTTTTATTGTTATTAATATAAAAGCGATTATAAGTAAAATAAATTTACGATAATCAACTGGATAGCCCAAGTCAAGCGAAATCCTTCAGCTTATAGAGGAGGAAGTTTATTTTCCCGCCTGGTGCATATATTTCTGGGAGCGTTGTGCTACATTTTATACTTAAGTATAGTGGACAAAGAGGAGGAGGAGAAATCAATTTTGATTTAGTTGATGGTAGAGGGAGTCGAGGTGGCCACTGCCTTCCCATCCCCTTCCCCCTCGTCCCCTCTCTCTCCTTTTCTACTCCCGCTCTCCCTATCAGCCGAATGATAACACTAGGAGCAGTCCTTTCGACGAAGCCTTTTCATAAGAAAATCTCCTCCCCAGACCCAATATACAGATAGTGTCCCCCTCTCTTTTCATTCAAACTCCAGCACAAATTAAATTTATAATATTTAATAAACTGATAAAAATAAAAAAAAAAGATGAGAAATCTTATTTCTATCTATATAAGAGACTGGACTTAAGAAAAATGTTGGGTTTCATTAGAATTGTAGTTTATTACAAAATGAAACTTGTATATCTACAAACAGTAGATTCTAAATTTATACTCTTCGAATGTGCACAACCGATTTCGCAAAACCTGCGTTTCTTTGCTAGAATTCATGGATTTTTAACTAAAAAATTTCAACACTAAAAGGCTATCTGCATACAAATGAATAGAAATGCTTTAACAGTACTCCCTTATGGCAAATCAGCTATTGGGGTTTTACTCATGAAGCGATTTTAAGAGCTGTTGTGTGTGCCCTTCCCGGGTAGCCAACATGGCATCCCCTAAATGGGGGTCCAGCACCTATTTTTACCACCAGCTTACTAAGGATAGCGGTAGATGTTTCCTCACCCTCCAGCCCTTCCCCTTGAAAATGTAACGGACCTAAAATACTTGATAATCTTACTAATTCCTCAAAATCTTTTTTAATGATAACTGTTTAACCCTAGAACTACCAAGGGGGGGGCTCCTCGAGCCCACAACTTTTTGTTTTTGTTCCCTATCACCCAATTTTAATGGGATATTTTTGATATTTTATGTATTCCTCAGAAAAACATCCTAGAGTGAGGGCATAACAATAAAATTAAATAAAAAAATTTCTATGTTGAGAAAAAAATTTTTTTTTGACGTATGGGCTCGTTAAATTATTGTGCAAAAGCACCGATAATTGCATTACGAATCTGATAATTATATTTTCTTAAATTATTATTCTATTATAATGTTATAATAACTTAGATATAGATAACTTTTTATTCTAACAATGTTTAGAGTAGAATAAAATAACATTTAATTTCAAGTCATCCTTTTTTCCCCATCCGAACTTTTTTTTTAATTTATTTTTATTTTTGTATTTCATTTTTTTTTTTAATTTTTTTTTTTCACAGGTGTCATAAGAAACGTTCATTAAACATAATCCAATAGAAATAAAAATTTTAAAAAAATTATAGAACCAAAATAAAAGGTTTTTAAGGTTGTGGGCTCGAGGAGCCCCCCCCTTGGTAATCCATGTGACCTGGGAGAGCTCGGTAATACTAGGGTTAAGAAGTCTTAAGGTCACTAATTAAAAACAAATCTTTCTAAATCATTTATATAATTCACGGCGTGTATCTCCCCTCATTGGCCTCTCGTTGACAGAATACGACATTCAGGAGAACGTACTAATTCATACTGTCACAAATGACTGGATATGGTAAGTTCAGCTTAAGGTAGTGGAAGGACTAACCAAATTTAAGGTGTGCAATAGTGTCAAATTCTCCGCATGGAGCACGAAATAAATAAATCATGTTGAGTACTGCAAAATATCTTTTAGAGTTCCTGATTAGTGAACCTTAAGCCTTCATAAAGACTGGAAATATTTGAATATTAATTAAGAGGAATTACGCTGGCATCAACGGCAAAACTGTAAGGTCATTTATGGTTTTTACACAAACTACATAGAACAGCACTATTTGCTAACTCGATGAGAATAAATATTTTGACACGAAGAAAATCTCTTGCTTATCCTACGATAAACATACTTGTGTTAGATTATGTTTAAGAATTTATGGAGATTATTTTCGTTACACCTCTATGGTTTATTATGGAAATAATATTTGTGTTATTGTGACAAATCTCTGAAGGAGTGTTGCAAAGCTTCAAGAAAAATAATTTATAGTGGGTATGAGACAATTATTGTGTACCATACAGAATTATTTCCTTATATACACCTACCAACATAACAAATATTGTATGATTTTATTTTTATCTCTCGAACTCTTAAATACTGAGTTCTTGAGAAACAAGTCTCCCTTTCTTCCATATCATGACTATAGAGAGGTGGAGGTGATTTAATTTTTAGTTTTCAAGTCTAATTTAAAAGCTGCAAAGAATGAAGGTGGATGTAGTTAGTTTTATCCCGTAGTAGAGCGAGAGTGCAAAGCTGGCAGAAGAGATCAGAAAGGGAGACAGCGAGCATCCTCGCCCAATCACAGATTCAATTCAAACTTTCAGTCTACAAAGAACATCCTTCCCAAGTTCCGGCCGACTTACACTTTTACCACCTCACGGCGACAAGGAAAAAAGTTTGCAATTTCTTGTAAACGAACACTGTCGACCACTCTCCTGCTCTCGATGGTCTGTAGAAATACGTGAAGGTAGTGAGAAAGAAGTTGTTATTAGTTTCTGTAAAATAATCTGCTTAGCCGGCAGAATCCTTTTAGAATGTAGGTTCATATTGTTAGAACACAGTGGAACAATTGTTTTCTACAATGGCATTGCAAGATTCACATCAAAAGTTATCGAATAATAATTTTGTAACTATTACTGATCCCGTTTATTTAAAATTGGAATCACATAATTATAAGCATTCAGGTAACTATGGCAGAATTGTATTTTAAAGAGTAAAATGAACACAGATATGCTGATCTTTTCAACATATTAATTGCTTGCTTCATTTCCCATAATAGAAAAAACGAAAAATGTCTTTGAACATAATTTTCTTTTCATTATAATAAAAAGGGCTTATAAAAATTATATGTTTCATTAAATTTAATTATTTTTATTATTATTGTCTTCCTCTCACCCCTTTTCTCTTGTGCGATTTCGATTAAAAGAGGAAGTACTCATCTAGTATTTACAACAATTCAAAATATAAAATATCAACATTTTAAGGCTAAACGATTTTTTTTTGTGTAGATACTTACTTGCTTACAGGCCTCACAACAAAACTACTCAAAATGAGTTAAGGGAGAGTCAAAATAATTCCCTCCTAAATACGAAAACCGAAAATTTAACGTCGTACAAGGAAATATAAAAGGTAAGCATATTTCCATTAAATATTTATTTGTGTGTGTGTGTGTGTGTGTTTAAGATAATTATTTATTTTCTAAAATGATGATTTTATGTAAGTCATATAAATTACTATTTTTATTTTTGGTATTAGCTCGCAGGAAAGTACTAATTCTTTATGTGTGTTCTTCAGATCGTACTATTTCTTTAATTTTCTTAATTTAAGATTTGATTTTTAGTTGAAATATGAGAACCTCAAATATAATTATGCATCATTTTTTTTCCGATTCAGTGACTTGTAAAATCAAGGCGTTTATCAGTTTGAAGCAGTTTTCAACATTAGACTAGAGTGCTAAATTACTGAAGAAATTGCTTGTTAAAACAATACGAGAATTAATAAAAAATTTAACCAAAATGTTATTTTTTCGTCTTGATCCACTGTAGTAAGAGATTGTAGATAAACATTTAATGTATACACGGATCGTAGGAAACTGGTAGGTTCTAAAATATCCTTCAAGGTAGATATGTGTCAGAATGTAGAGGCAGTTCATCGTACCTGACTCTACCGCCATTCGCCCTTCATTCCTTCAAATCTAATCCAATATATTCCCTTCTAGCTTTCCCCCTAATACTCCTCTCAGCTTACTAACCGCAATATATCCGCCTAATCTTCAGACCATATAGACATTATGATCAAAGTATTGCTCAGATATTTTATTAAAATATACCTTAACTAGGCTAAGGAGACATATTCTATGTCAAACTAGTTTTAGCAGATTCAATCAGCTATTGAGGTTGTACTCATGATGGGAGTTTAGAAAAATGTCTTCAAATAGCCTAGGAAATGACGAAAAAGAGCTCCGTCCAAAATTTCATATATATATATATATATATATATATATATATACACTCGCTAAGGTACCCGGCTTCGCTGGGGAAATCATTGAGGGTATTTTTATAGCAAGGCCTCAATGTGTACGATTATACTTCCTGCCTGGGTGTATTATTTTTCCTGTGGGGACTTATAGAATAGAAAATTTATTTAAAAAGAGTAAATGAAAATGAGTACCCAATCAATCCCTCTCTACTGTTTGACACACCCTGAATAATTCAAATCATGATCATGGATAGCATTTATTATAATGAAATAGTATCTATAATACACATATTTTTTGCCAACCCACTCCGAGCACACATAGTTGAGACGTAGTCGGTTAACTCAATATAGCTTCTATATTTCTGAAGATTAAAATAGTTACACGTTCGATCCACGCCAAGCAGAAAATTAATTTACGAGTTAACTACCAGAGCGCGCTAATGTCTCAGTGCTTATGGATCAGCGGGAATCTAATTAGTATATACGTCTGAGAGCCCTTCGGGGCACAACGATTACGACTTTCTTAGATCCCGCCCGCCAGTACGCCGACAAATGGTGAACTGACCACTGACACCCGGCTATAATGGGCACCGTCCACTGGAGACAACTAATTCCAGGTCCTCCTTGGATAATGGAGATTTTTTTTATATCGAGTTGATCACTCACTTCGTCAAAACTCAGATCACGAATCCCTCGAGTCTCGCTCGGGGCGGCTAAGAATCTTAAAGGCCTATAATGCCAACCAAAAAAAAAAATAGCTTCTATATATGATTTTTGTTATAAAACTCTATTGGCCCAGGGATGCATATTCTTCAATAATGCTGCACTTCAATAGCACCAAAGATCGTTCTTAAGAGGCATCTTTTCTCAATCAGCTGAGACTTTTAATTGATATTCGTTTAATTCGATACTAAAATTTGAATAAAAAACTAACGGATATTTAAAAAAACAAACATATATTGTTAAAATCCATAAAAGTAGCAGTTCTGTTATCTATATTTAATAGATAACAGAACTGCTACTTTTATGGATTTTAACAATATATGTTTGTTTTATATTATTTAAATATAATAGTTGGCATTCGACTCTCCTTTGAAGCTAGCATACCGCAGGGCAGTCACGTACTGATCACGCAATGCAAATACTGCAGACAGAGAAGCACAACCCAGTAATAAAACCAAGTCTCATTATTATACCTATTATTACATCTAACGCTGACATGTATATTACAAAATGGATCAAAGCCCTTTCATCAGTACTTCGCTTGGAGGCACTAATTTCCATAAAGAGCTTTAAAAACATGTTCCATATTTTAATGACAGCTTTGAATCTCTGGATAGTTTTTTGCCTGAGCCAAATTGGATCTCTCTTCTATTTTTTTAACAGTTGTAGTATTTTGTCAATTATTTGAAGTTCTCCTCTTGTAAAGTTTTGTATTATTCATCTTTAATTTGAATTTAAACCAAATTTGCTATTCCTTAGTTATGTGATCACGGAAATCAGTATTTCTCGACCAAAATTGTCTTCAAAAAAGTTCTCTTACCTTTTGTTAGGCGCAAAGATATGTGGTCTTTCACAATCACTTCATGCCAACCCTTCTATTCTAATGGTTTGTTTTCTACAATTACACACATAACAGCCTTATGTAGATTTCTACAATATCCTGCCAACCTATAGACTTGCTTTTTTGTCTCTTAGTTTTCCATAACCAATTATTGTGAATCCATTTCCCCTCTATTCTTTTTGCCCATTGATCTCAAAAGTCCTTTTATCGATGAAAGAGACTAAGTTTATTCTTAGTGACTGCCTTACTGATGGTGCTCTAGGACACGTGGTCAACAAAATTTTAACTCATGACTGATTATTCCTAATGGAACACTGTGGATGGCCTGAAAAATGTTGACTGGAGCAGTAGCAAATTCATTTACTCAGAATAGGTTTAATTCTGTGGCATTTTACCTATAGACGGGTGTAAAGACTATATTAGTATTTAAAGGGAAGAACTAAAGTTGAATTTGTATGGGATGACTGTGATTTTCATGATTAAGGATATTTGATAGAGAATAAAATAGATACAATATCTGAAATCATAGATTTTACCTTATTTTCCAGAAAGCAAAATGAAATATCTGCACGATTAAATAAAGAAAGTTTACCCCAGTAATTTATTTTGTAAATGCCCTAATTTTTTTTTCTAATCTAAATGCGTTGTTATTAAGAAAAAAACTATTTGTTGGAGCTTTTGACATCTAATATAATGGTAGAAATCGTTCGAGTGATACTGAACAGAAGTGGCAAAGATGCATCTTGCTGAAGATATTTTATTTTTCATTATTCTTCTTCTTTCATTACTGAAACCCATCGAGAACATTACTATTTACTAAATTAAGATCTACCAAAGTTATTTTACATTGTAAAAATAAGATCTTCCACAGGTTCCAAGTAGCAAATATTTTTGGTCACGTGTAAACGTTTTTCTCCACCAGAATCACCAGGGTGTTCTTGAATCAATTCTTTAATCACCAGGGTGTCTTATCTTCAATAATGACAGCAATATTTATGTTTATAATTGCTCTAAATATTGTTGTTGCATAGATGAGATTCAACAAGTAAATTACACGATTTTAACCTAACAACCAAAAACTGTAATAACTATAAAATGAAATGTAGTATTCTTAAGCAAGTTATAACTTGAATCGTGAAATCTAAGTTAATGATTTTAAAGAATAAAAGCAAAACTATTCGTTTTTTACTAGTGTACTTGCCCTGTTTTTGTTTATATTCTTAATTATGCAAAATAAAATCATATAAATGTCAATATTTCCTCATTTAAGGTTTTCTTGGAACATTTTTGGACTTAGTATTTCCGATTTTTCCAAGTGGCTAAGTTAAATAATGCGAAATAAATAATCGGAGCATAGGATTGCCAATTTTAATTGATGAGAAAGCAAGAACGAGGAAGATTCCAGAATTCAGTCAATAACAACAAGCATACATCAAATTATTATGTAAGTTTTTCAATTACATTTTGATCACAATATTATTTTATAGATTTGTACAATCGCGTGATTCTATGCTTTAAATAAAATTGAGAAATTGTATATAATAGGTTTTTTGAAATCAATTTTATTATATCCCGTTATACAATATATTGCTCTAAAGCTTGAAACCTATTATTAATGGTAGAAGAAATTCCTTAAAGTTTCCACACTTAAAACAACGAAATCCTTTTGAATATGTGATAGTAAGTTGTAAAGTGTCTTGGGTTTTGGGGTTCGAGAGAATCTATGTAAATACTGGGAACTCAGTAAGCTGGCTCCTCACAAAATATTATTTGTGACCCACTGAACTGGCCCCGGAACTTGGTTCAGGAAACTTTGCCCCGTCCTCACGTCTAACTTATGAATGTAAAATATTGCCTCTTTATATTCACCATGAACTCCCAGGGGAAAGAGTTTTTAGAAGCGCGATCAAATTTACCAAGATTAGCGGGACACAAAGTTAAAGGAAGGGCTTCAGCGATTTTTATCGCGTCAGTGCCGACTAAGAATGGAAAAAAAGAAAGAATGAGAAAAGTCACTGTTTTAATTTTAAATCAGGGTCAAAGTTGGTGGAACGGGAATAGAATAGTTAAAGAGGAACTTCCAATGGCCTTAGAGCTTTCAGCTACAGTTTTGAATGTGATGAGACAATGATGGTAAATGCTTCATTTTTACTTGAAAATTCTTTACTGTTTTGTAGTTTAGCTATGTTTAACACGAACTAGAAAACTTTTCTCTTCCAATTTTCACTTAATTTTATTCTTATTTTTAGTTCGTTCTGGGACAGTACCAGATATACGTCGGCTTTGTAAACCACAATCACAATACCCATTATTCTCAAAACGTATACATTTCTGCTTGAAAATAATTAAGTTTTAATTGAGGCTTAATACATTAGTTTTATGTAACAAATGAAAAAAAAATTAATGATAATCAATCAATAATGTTCTGTGTTTTGTTATATAACTTTTACAGGGGTCTGATGGCCTTAGGAAGAAGGATAAATAAATAAATAACATAGAACAAAAGAGAATACAAACAAAGTAATGTTCAACTAAATGAAATGCAAAACTTCAACATTTAGAATTTTAGAAAAAGAAGATGCCAAAACAAAAAATAAAACAAAATGATAGAGTATAAATTAAAAAAAAAATAAATTCTTCTATGAAAACTAAGTAAAATTAAAAATAATTAATCCACTCAAAGCTTCTATTCAAAAAGAACAAATGATCTCATCCTGAAGGCCCCAGTGATATAATAATACTGATATAATATAATATTGATAATATACCATAACATTTTTACTTTGTAAGTTAATTTTCACTGATCTTGACAGTTTAAATAAAAGGCATTTATATATTTGAAAAAATCAAGTTCGTTAATGGCTGAAATCCGACCAGAGGGGGAGAATTTTGAAAATTCTTCATATCTCCGTTATTATACATCAGATCAAAACATTGTATAGAACGAACCTTATTGAAAATGTAATGTTCTGTAAATGTTTCTATGTGCGTTCTTTCAATATCTTGATTATTAACCAAAATATTTGAATTCTTTAGTTTTAGGCATTTAGTAAACCCCCACTCTTACTCTTGTCATATTAACAATAAGCTTTTATGCCATGAAGCACTTTATTCGAATCCTAAATACCAAATATGGTTCTCATTGAAGTTTTACGTTTTGAGGTAAATGCAAATACGGTGACGGACGTTGGAAATCTGCTCAGTTAACGGAGCCACTGTGCGAGGCACTTTTATTAGTCAAATGCATTGCTTAAACTCAAAAAATAATGATTCTAATACTGTAGGTATACATCTAAATAGGTCCACTTTATCGAAAATAATATATATCAGAATAATATGTAAAAAAAAAAATAACAAAGCATTGCCTGACTATTAAATTAATTGATTTAATTAATTATGAGTTAATATTTGAAATAACTTTCTATTAGTCCAGTAATACTATTCAGTAACAATCTGTTTAATGTGATATTCGTCATAAATATAACGACATGTGATTTACATCATATGAATATTAGATCAGTATACACTTAAATAAAAATTAATGGATCTCGAAATAAATATGTAATTACTATTATTTATTAAAGTATTTAATGTTCCTCTGTAAAAATATTATGCAAAGCTATTTTTATTTTCATACATATTGTATTATAAACGTTATATTTGGAGTTTAGTCTTCCTCTTTTTACGTCCAATTTATGCCACTGGCTAAATAATGCCTGTTTCCCAAATAGTGCTGTTTAAGGATTGAAAGACAATACTCTAGAAAAACGAAAGTAAAAGAGGGTGAGAAATACAATAGATGAAAAAGAAATTGAAAAATAAAGAACCCATCCTTTATTTTTCAATTTCTTTTTTTCCAGGGTAAGGCTGTAATGAATTAAAGAAGAATATGGGAATTGCAAGAGAAGAATTTATTATTGAGATGCTACCAATTAAAATGTGTTAAAAAATATCTTACAATGGAAACGATTATTAATATTCTATGGATATTTCCATAGTCTGTTAACTTAAGTTGCTATACATTGGGGCAACTCCAAAAATCATATTTTAATATTTAAATTGAAAAGAGAGTAATAAGGTTTACATATAACAGAAAGTTGAGAGACTCCTGTCGTTAAGGCGTTAAGGACTTTTCCCCTCAATATATATGAACCAAACAATATTGTTTGTGAACGAAAACTTGAACTTGTTTAACAAAAATAGCATCACTCATAATCATAAAACGAAAATGATCAGGAGCAAAACTCTTTAACGCTCAGCCCAAATGTACCAAATCTATTAAAAGCACTCTTTGTTTAAAAATAAACTAAAGAACTTCAAGAATGACGGTTGTTTTTATAAACAAGATGAATACTTTCAAAAATGTTCTATTATTAAATAAAAGTACTAAATATTTGTCATAAACATCGGTCTAAAATAATCTGGGATTCTCTCAAAAAGGTGGGACAAGTTTCTCATCATTTATAAAGCTCGTTATCCTTTGATAAGTTGCATGCCAACAAACAAAACAACGTATACTATAGAGTTTAAAAAAATTGTACATATTTAGAGTTGTATTAAGATTGTTGTCATACCTGTTGGAGGAGACCGTCGTCACTGGTTGATGGTCGAGTACAGCTGGCATTGTGCTTTCGATGCAATGGCACCATCTTCAAGCCCGTCAAAAAGTTGTACTCCAATACAACTCCACCGACAGGTATGACAACAGTATCATTTATATTGGCGGTTCTAACCCTTTATTTGTATTAAGATTGTTAATGAATCTAATTTATTGTATCGAATTATTTAAATTGATGCATTTTATAATTTGTATTCATAGAATTTGACCTATTTTTTTTTTAACGAATGTATTATATAAGTATAATTGTTATTCCAATTATTTTGTAAAGAATTTAATTGACAAAATATTAGAAAACTGTATTTAGAAAAACAAATGACGTATCATATTATGTTGTGATAGCATTTAATGGAAATAAACACATTTAATTTCAATTCTCTAAATCATATGATTGTGCTGGGCCGACTTAGTAACTGGATCGTAGTAATTTTGTAGCATTTAATTATTAATTAGCGTTATTTAGTAAAAAAATATTGGAAAACTTCGGGACTCGACCAGGAAAAAATGTATCCGAAAATTAAAAGAGAGAATACACCTAATGACCCTGGTTGAGCTAGCCGGTGAGGAAGCGGAGTGAAGAATTGGTGGGGAGTATAAAAATATTATACAAAGTTTGCTAATAAGTTTTGACTTTCAGTTTGGAGAAGGCTTTCACCAATCAGTAGTGCTAAGTGGGGTTGAAATGAAATGTATTTATTTCTATTACATGCTAACATTAAATAATAGGATACGTAATATATTTTTGTTTCTATAAAAAATATTAAATATAATATTAAATAGCATTAATACTTATATAATACAATCGTTATAAAATTAGCTTAGATTCCTTGAATTCATTTTATAAAATCAATCAATTTAATAATTATATATGACAAATTAACGCCGTTAAGAATTGTAATGCAACTCTAAATATATATCATGTATTTTAATTTATTGACATGCTTTGTTATTAGGCATACATTCATTAGAGTATTACACTGTTTGTAAATGATGAGAAACTTGTACGAACCCTAATGTGACACTTTTTTGACAAATATTTAGTGTAATAGTTTTATTTAATTATTAAACAGATTTGAAAGTATTCATCTTGTGTATATAACATCCTTCAGACATGAAGTTTTTTTATTTCTTTTTAAAAAAAGAACCTTTTAGCAGATTTCTCTCATGTGAAATCAGCTATTGAGGTTGTATTCATGACCCGATTTTTTAAATATTTCCACAAATGTCCACCCATCCTACCTAGGAGATGACGAAAATGAGGTCCCTTCAAAATTATATATATATATATATATATATATATACATACATATATTTGTCTGGTACCACAATTTTTGTTTGGTCGTTGCTAACTCGATTTTTAAACGTTTTATGTAAAACTAAAGATCAAGTTCGTTAATTGCTGAAATTGGACTAGTGGGAGGGGGAGGGGTAAGAGGAGGGAAAGTTTGAAATTTAAAATTATCTCCGTTATTATACATCGGATTGGTAAATTATATAGAACCAATCTTCTTGCACATTTATATACTATGAATATTTTAATATACATTTATTTATACATCTTGAATTGAGGTTGGCTGACCTGTTTGTTTACTGCTTTCCCTTGGGAGGTTGTTAATATGAACTGAAAGATTTTTCAGAACCGCTTGTTTTATTCGCTTAATATTCACGGTAAGTGTTAGCAGTATGTAGATTTATCTATTGCAAAACTTCAAGTTGGAAATCTGCTTAGTTTACGCAGTCCTTGCATGACGAACTTCTTTCACATTCGTACAATGTATTTAAGAGTTTCACACGTGAAACTTATTCATTTGTCTTGATATATTTATGCCTTGTTTATGGGTTTAAATCATATTCTTCTATATTGTTTAATGATTATACGTGAGTTTGATTTTGCGACGAACGCCTCTGTTCATTCACTAGGATCATTAATCGCTGTAATATCTTACATCAAATGTTTACAGTTTTATAAAACTTATTCCAGTAATCGATAAATGGCCAGAACTTGCGTAAGTTTTAGTAAGTAGTTCTTCATCAAACTAGCATTTTCCATTTTTGAGGAGCTGGGCTGTGAAGGCATCTGTTATCTCAGGTAAGAAAACAAAAGCCTCTTTACTTCACAGTTAATTTATTCTAAGCGACAGAGTGCTTTCAGAGCATACGCTCCGCCATGGTTGCTACTGAATTAAAAGAGTCCCTGTGACTCCTGAAGGAGAGAGGTGGAGTCACGGGGAATCAGTGGTTCCAGTAGCATCTTTGGGAACAGCAGGGTGCTGTCGCATAGAATAAGCATCTGTGAAGGAGTGCGGCCTTACTTTTCTTACCTGAGTAACTAGCAATACCTGGCGATGCAGGATATTTTTTATGCGTAATTTTAAAAAATGTTCTTATTAAAATCAACTTTATTACTCAAGAATGATGAATATAATCATGTAATCATAAATAAGTGAATATTTATTGCATGAATCTAGTGATTTTTTTTTCTCCATGTGTTTTGTGCTAGGGAACATATATAGCAGTTATTGAAAGGTTTTAGTGAAATATTAAATTATGTAGATTTTTATCTAGTTTTAATTAAAAAAGAAGCAATATGAAAAAAAAACATGCCTAAATTTACAAAAAAAAAAATAAGTAAATATGAAGTATATGTTTCTTTTACAATGAATAGTGAATATGATTCCATTTTTTGTGGTGGAATGAAGGCGATGACCGGGAGGTGAGTGACCATGAATGGATCCTGTAGGTGGAGAAGGGGTGAAGAATAGTTGAGACGGGGTTGACTTGCTGTTCTTGCAAAAAATTTTCATTGAACCTTACGCTTCACTCTCTACAACAACAGCTCCTGTCTGCTTTTTTTTCCCTCCCTTTTCTAAAATAAATTCCTTTGTTCTAAAATATATACGTCCAGCCGCTGGTCCGAGATACCAGAAACCCAATATTATCTGGTATTATAATGTATATTACAAGATCAGATTTAGAGTCTTCAGTTACCTTTCGCCAAGAATGAATACGTACATGAATATAAATAAATAAATAAGTATATATATATATATTCTATTTTTGAGGCAGACAGGCAAGAAGACTGCTACAAGAGTCAACCAACTCATGGCTGATTTAAAACATAACAGAACAAAGTCGTCCGCCATTGCCAAACACGCAAGTATTTGTCCCCACCAAATTAAATTTGACGAGACAAAGGTTTTACAAAGAGAGGACCACCTCGGTAAAAGATTAGTCCTGGAAGCCCTAGAAATAAATAAGAGGACAAATAATATAAACGGCCTGGACGGTGTCATACTTCCAGAAACGTGGAAAGCCATACTAAAATAAAATAAAACTCCAAAACATATGATTAATTGAAGTAGCCATTCAAATCAAATTTATACCTGACGAAGATGGACGCATTTCCATCGAAAATTTGAAGAACAAAAATTCCAACCGCTGGAGCAGATAGCCGATATATATATATATATATATATATATATATATATATATATATATATTGCATATATAAACTGGCATTATAGTTTATAAAGAAAAAAATATTAAAGTGCGATAACGCAGCTGAAATGTCCAAACAGGAAACCACCCCTACAGGTGAATTCATCAATACGCCAATCAGTGAGAAATACAAAATCGTAAAGACATTATGCAACTGCAGTTAAAAGATACTGATAAATTTAAGCAAGACCTTTGCCATAGCACAATTTCATAAGTTATACTTGCAGCTTTCATTTCTCTACCAAGCAATGGAATACACAAAAAGTCCGTCATGCAGGGACTGCGTAAACTAAGCAGATTTGCCACGAGCTGGAACGACACACTAGTGGTCTCATGTCACTATATATTCTGTATTTCTATGTAAAATACCGACGAGTAGAAAATGGAGTTTACTGAAGGCTAAAAACAAGAAAGAACGAATAACTCGATTAGTATTTCAGTTACGAAAAAAGTCATACGAATAATATGGCTCTTGATATAGCAGCTTAATGTTACTATGACATGAGTAGGGATTTAAAGAAGGCTGAAAACTAAAAAATCCAAATATTTGGGTTCATGATAGAAAAAATATGTATATCACAGGATTAATAAATATTTAAATTTTCAATAAGATAATTTCTATACAATATTTCGTTAATGCAGATCTCAACTTCATTGATTTGTCACCCATGGTTATATAGGAGTTTGTAAATATATATACTAAGGTTATGGTAGTAGAGAAGACAAAACCCAAAGAAATATAAATATTAGAATTGGAAATATCATACTTGCAGAAGTGAAGGAGTTTTGTTTACGAGGAAGAATCATCACTGCAGACAATGATAATGGAGCTGAAGTCGATAGAAGAATAGCATTTGCTAAACAAGCCTTACAAAACAAAAGGAGTATTTTTACTTATAAGCATATAAGTAAGGATAAAAAATAATGTTTGCTAAGTCTTTCGTCTCACAAAATAGAATAGAATATATTTCAAGGAGTGGAAATGTGGATTTGGAATAGAATCACCGGAACAAATAGAACTCTAAAAAAAAACAAAAAACTAACGTTGAATTTTGAAATGAGGTAAAGTCTTATCAAAGCCCATCGAAAAAAGCTCATATCGAGTTTGGTAACGATTAAACAAAAATTGGGACCGGTAGAGCGTTAACAGACAAATATATATATAATTTTGAACGGACCTCGTCATCTCCTGGGTAGGATCGATGGTTATTTGAAGAAATTTTTGAAGAAAATCGCGTCATGAGAAAGTCATCAATAGCTGATTTCCCTGGGAAATCGGCTAAAAGGAAGGTAAATCTTCTTGGGCATATCAGAAGTCTCAACTTCGTCACAAATATATTTGATGATAAAGTCCTTGGCTATAAGGGAAAAACTATCCTTTTTTCAAAACATCAAACATATTATCTCACAATGGTTGCAACTACAAGGCGTTAGTCCCTTAGATCATGTTGATTGTTATATAGGATTTAATAAGGATGATTAGTGTTTATTTTGAGGTGTGTTAAAATCTGTTGTCATAAACTGACAGACCTCATTTGCGGGAAAGAGGATAAGGTCCAAATGGGTAAAAAGAATCCTTTATGGTTAAAAAAATAACACAAGTTGGTGATTCGCTGGGAGGGTGGCTCTTATATCGGGCCAATAATAAGAGATAGAGATTGTGAAGGTGGATCAGGGATGGGGCTAGGCAGCCCTAAACAGAGCGTGAAGTATACAGTATTGTAGAGAGTATAACGAACCACTCCCTTCCCAGCAAGGGCCCTTTTGTTGGAAATTCAGATCGATTTTGCTTACGATGCTGTTCTTCCGAAGCTTTGCTCCTGATACCTTTCCATAGGGAGGCCGACTGGATTTGTCCTATATCCTTCATCTCTCTCTCCCTTCCTCTCCTCCTCCAATATTATTTCAGTCTAATACCTAATCCGTCATTTATTGCTCCCAACCATGATCATATCAGCAATGGAGGATTTTATTTTCAGATAATGACTTCAGTCGATTTTCCTTAAAGGGAAATCATCTTTTGAGGCAGCCCTCATGACCCCAACAACCCTGCCACTTATATGAGAAAAGTCCGTTCAAATTTGTACATAAAGCAACACCAACTCCTCATTTAAGGTGTGACGTCCGTATTGTGATATCTCATCTGATCTCTCTGCTCTTCTTTTCTAATAGTATGTACTTATCATTTTTATTGCTGTATTTTACTCTCATTCCCTTGTTTTATTTCTTTCAGTTTTCTTTTAATGCAAATTTGTGTTACTCCACACAACTTCGAAATGGTTTATTTGGTCTTATCTAACC
Organism: Riptortus pedestris; assembly: GCA_019009955.1. NCBI lineage: Eukaryota > Metazoa > Arthropoda > Insecta > Hemiptera > Alydidae > Riptortus > Riptortus pedestris. The sequence goes on from CM032233.1 coordinate 81,519,416, forward strand.
GCATAAACTAAGCAGATTTCCCACATGAAGTTTTACAATAGATAAATCTACATTCTGGTAAAACAACACCATCGTGAATATTAAGAAAATAAATAAAAACGCTAATGATAAATCATTCAGTCAATTTTAATAACCCCCTAACGGGTCGCGTCTGAATAGTAAACAAGCATGTCAGCTATCCTCTCAGAGATAGAAATATTCTTCACCGGGAAGAAAAACAATTATTGAAATATATTTGAATATTACATAATAATTGTATTGAAGACTATTTACAATATATAGTACTGTAAATTATAATGAATCAGAATAATTTTTATCTCAATCACTCATATTTTAGTAACCCAAGAATTTAAGACGCGGGTGGCAGGAATCAACAGAACATATTTGCATGTATCGCGCATAATAAAGATATGTTGAAAACAATATTTGTTATATAGTTTTAGAAAAAAAGTGTTTCGTGATATAACAGTTTATTGTTGATATTACATGAGCAGGAGTGGGGGTTTACTTAGGGATGAAAACTAAAAATTCCAAATATCACCGTTAGTATTCATGATAGAGAAAATATTTATATAACAACATTTATAGGTAATTTAATTTTAAATAAGATTGGTTATGTGCAATGTTTTGATCTGAATTGTAATAACCGACATATTTCAAGTTTTTAAAATCCCTCCCCCCTCTGAAATGCTTTCTGCCCTTAACGAACTTGATTTTCTTTTTAGATAAAACGATTAAATGTTAAATTTGGTAACGATCAAACAAAAATTGCAACCGATAGAGCGTTAACACACTCACACACACACACACACACACACACACACACACACACACACACACACAAATATATATATATATATATATATATATATATATATATATATATATATATATATATTAGAACAGACCTCATTTTCGTCACTTCCTTGGTAGAGTCGGTGGACATTTGAAGAAATATTTGGAAAATCATGTCATGAGTACGACCTTAATACGGGTAGCTCATATTCCCTAAGGGGACATACTATTTTCAAAAAAGTCTTATGCAATTTTCATTAATTGTAGCTCTGAAGGATACCAATGGTGTTAGAAATTATTAGCACAAAAGAAAGCTCATCCTCTACGCCATTTAAAATCAGCGCCTAGCAACGTCCTGTAGACATATACAATAGTATCAGTTAATCTGAGAATTTACATATTTAGTTGATGCCAATCCAAGTACACTATTTCATATAATTATTATTTACAAAACTCAAAGATTCAATAGACTATTATCCTAGCTTCTGGAATCTGGGCGGTAAATGGACCAAAATAGGACACAAATCCTAGATACGCCTCAGGCCTGCTTTGCACTTAACACTTAACAGCTAACGACATTCAGTACCTGAGCGCCAAGATACTAACCTACTACATACAACCAACTAGTCCTAATAGACTAACACACGAGAAAAAAAAGAAAAACAAATGCCCTTAATCAAGAAATCAGAACTTTTATATAAAAATCAATACCCCTTCCTTAATAACGAATGCATACAAAACACAAAATAAAAACGTCCGTTCCGCAGGGGCTATGTTAACAAGAGAGATTTCCCACGTGTGTCACTTATATGTATTGATCTCAACACGTAGAAGTTCAATGAGAACAATATATATAAATGTTGAACGGACCTCATTTTCTCAATGTCCATCTCCTTTGGTAGGCTCGTTGGACATCTGAGGACATTTTTCGAAAGTCGCTACATGAGTATGACCTCAAGAGCTGATTTCCCCTAAGGGAAATGTGCTAACATATCAACAGAAAACAATCAAGAAAAAGTATAAATTTTCTCAAAATCCTTTCAAACTAATGGGATGCTCATCCTGTCAATCGTCGAGACTCAAGTTTGTGTGACTGATTTGTTTACCATACGATGAAACTGCACCTAAATTTATGAGTTTTCTTTATTTAAAAGTTAGTAAACACTGTATTTGTAAAACATAAGATTATATGTTAACCTTTTTTCAGATTCTACCTCCTTAATATTTACCTTTTTAAAGTTATTTCTGTCGCAATACTAAATTAATAATATTTTGTACTTGTATTTATGTTATTTCTTGTTTTAAGATGAATCGCCAATATATAGCAACATCTACAAAATAGGAATTTAAAAAAATATGCTCTAGACTAGCAGCTCTGAACAACCTTGACATCTGCTAAGCCACTCCGCCTCTCCAGTTTTTAAGTAGACGATTTTTTTCAAATAATAGTTTTGACCCAGCCTAGGTAATAAATACAAGTATGACTTGCAATTTTTGAGCAATATCAAATTCATGAAGAGGAAACAACAAAGTGCTTTAACAAAACAGGAATGGTTTTTGCTAATAGAAGTGGCTTCATCTGGAAAAAAATCTCACAAGAAAATTTTTTTTCCACATTAAGTTGTTATATAAATATAAAAATATATTTTAAACATTCTAGCCATTCGCAAATGATTGAGTAGCACATAGGCAGACGAGGCAGACAGACAAACAGTGAGACAAGAATTCTAATGAATTTTAAGACTTTATTAGTCTCGGAGTGAACTGAAATGGGAAAAAACGTGTTTCTGCCTAATGTAAATACAACAGAAACAGACAAAGCTTTGAGTTTTTATTAACTCAGATAGCTCTGTGGTAGGTTCTGAGGCATGCAGGCAAACAGTGCCAACGTTATTACAGTTTCGAAAGAAATTTATTCATTTATAAGGAAGTTTATCAAAAGTATTTGTTGCTTAGTCAAGTATGAAATACTTCGGAGGCTTAATAAATCAAGATGACCATCAAAAGGGAAAGTTTCCTGGAAAATGGAATGTTAATCCAATTGTGAAGAGCTTCTTGTTGGCTTTAAAATTAATCTGAATCAAAGTCCCCCCCCCCTTCGTTTTTTTTCTTTTTTAAGGAGTTTAGGGTGATTGGCTTCAAAAACTTTCCAAACAATAAAGAAATAATAAGGGAAGCCCAAGTAATACCTGATATGTCAGAGTACAATGATTGCTGTATATTTCATCAATATGAGTTTAAATAAGAATTACAAACTAGAAGTTTAGGGAAAAAGAATTCTAGGACTCTAAATTTACCAAAAATATAATACCACTGAATTAACACGCCCAAAGAATACCAAGTAAATAATTTTGATAAAACATTTTTAATATTTATGCATGAATACGCACATACATAATATATGTAAAATTAAGTTTATCAATGTATATAGGAATTTTGACCTGAAATTTTGAGTATAATTATGAATAAAAATGTAATCAAATCAAATAAATTCAATTATGAAAATTTTAATAATTAAAATAACAATTTTTATCTTGATTTTAAAGTTTTAATATCCGGAGTTAGATTTTTTTAGCAGATTTCCCTTAAGCCACATCAGCTATTGAGGTCGTTTTTGAACAATTTCTCGATTCTACCCAGGAGAAGACGAAAATGAGGTCCGTTCAAAACTATATCTACATATCTATCTATATATACATATTTTTCTGTTAACGCTCTAGTGGTCGCAATTTTAGTTTAATCGTTACCAAATTCGGTTTTTAACCGTTTTATGTAAAAAGAAAGATCAAATTCGTTAATGGCTCAAATCGGACCAGTGGGAGGGGTGGGGGGAGGGGGGTTTAGAGGGGGAAAAATCTCCGTTACTATACGTCGGATCGAAAAACCGTATAGAACCAATCTTATCGCTAATTTAATGTTCAATAAATGATATTATGTACGTTTTTGCTCTATCTTGATTATTAGCCGAGATATTTGCATTTTTTTAGTTTTCCGTCTTCAGTAATCCACCACTCCTACTAATGTCATATTGACAGTAAGGTGTTATATTATGAAGTACATTATTTGAAGCCTAAATATCAAATACTGTTCTCATTGCACTTTTATGTTTTGAGGTAAATGCAAATACGTAGAATGCAGATACGGACGTGAGAAATCTGCTTAGTTAACGCAGCCCCTGCATGACAGACTTTTATTATTTGTAGGTTTACATATTCCTTTTTAACTTTAAAATGAAATATCAATCCTTTTAATTTGGTTAATGTTTAATCACTAATTTAATTCCAAGTAACATTCTTACATAACTAAAGTGTTTGATCAGCCATCAAGATGAATGGATCCACCTAACCGATGCTGCCCCCAAAGAGGTGCCAAGAAATACACGAAATACGTAGGAAATAATAAAAAAACTTTTCTAGGAATATAGGTTTTTATTTTGTTAAGCCCTTGATGAATTTTAATTTTTTTTTTTGGCACATTCAATCATATTTTTTACAGACTGGCTTTTAGGTACCCTGATGTGATACGTTTACTTATGTAAATAAGCTTAGAATCGAGGCCAAATGCCTATTATTATCGACTTATGTCTCTAATTATTAACTAATTTATATTCATTTTATCAATAAAATAAAATGCCTCGTGTATGTGAGTTATTCCCTTAAAATTAATCTGATCCCGAATTCCGGATCTAGGAGATCAAACCATCTCGTCAAACGGTTTATTGAAATGAGATGGGGGCGGAATGAGTAATTGGTTGTTTGGGTCTGTTGCTTCAAGCGAGTTGCGGGCTGACCTTGTTCAAGCGTGCAACAGCTGCTCCTGACTCCGTAATATCTTCCTGCGTTCACGCAGTCTTCATTAATATGGAATTCTCTGCAACAGTTCACTCCTACCCACGAATCCCACATTTACTCAAATGTGTGCTTGAAATAACTGAAATTGTTTTATTAGGTTTTAGCAGATTTCCCTTAAGGGAAATCAGCTATTGAGGTCGTACTCATGACTCGATTTTCGAAATTTTTCTTCAAATGAACGGACCACATTTTCGACAACTCCCTTCGTAAGATCGATGGACATTTGATGAAAAATTTCGAAAAACGCGTCATAAGTACGACCTCAATAGCTGATTTCCCTTAAGCGAAATCTGCTAAAAGCACCCTATTAAATTTGTAATTAAGTAATGCGCCCTATCATCATTACACCGAATTTGTAAAAACTTTAATGAAGTTAATAGTATTTCATCTTTCATCAATCGATTCATTCAACTTCAATAACGAGTGTCATTCACATAAATTAAATTTTTGTTATGAATAAATCCGTCCGTTATGACTGGCACAGGGGCACAGGTCCTGGAATCCCATACCGATCCTCTGAAATAATATAATACTGAGAGTTTAAAATTAATTACAATTTTAATTCAATGCTGAAGGGCATTTATGAAATGCGGGCAACCCCTTCTCAAGCATAATCATGCTTGATACTGTTATCAGTAGTTGGAAGAAAACAAAAAAAGAACACATTTCCTAAATGAAAAATTGCTCTATTCCGCGTTAGGCCTGTAAATACCAGGCGCCATTAAAAAACGGCTGGCTTAGAACGTTGAAATTTCATATTCAGAATTTTTTTAGTCTAGTTGTGGGCCTCCGTTTGATCGAAATTGTCCGAGTTGGAGAGGGTATAGGAGGAACCCAAAAATAAATTGCAAATTTCAATGTTTTTATTAGAGATGCAAAAGTATTGCATCGGGCGGGCCTTTTTGTTTATCAAATAGAGATCTATAAATTATCTTCTATGGCATTTTTCCGATGCATTGGAGTCAAGACATCATATGTCACATTCAAATGAAGTAATTTTAAATGAAGTGCGACCAAATATTGTCTTATAATATTGATCCCCCTAATGATGTGAAAAAAGTCAGTCACGCAGGGGCTACGTAAACTAAGGAGATTTCCCACGCGAATGTTTACAGAAGATAAATATACATTCAGGTAACACTACCGTGAATGTTAAGTGAATAAATACAAACGGTCTTTCAATCAATTTACAGTACAAGTTAATAATCTCTAAAACAGAAAGCGGCTGAATTGTAAACAAACAGGCCAGCCAACCTAGTAGCACTGAATAGATAGAATTATTCTAGACCGGAAAGACAAACAATTAATGAAATATATCAGAATAAAAAATATTAATTTAATTGAAGACAATTTACTAAAGCTAATGTTGTAATTTGTAATGAATCAGAACCAGTTTTAACTCAGTCACTCGAATTTTAGTAATCCAAGAACAAAAGAAGAGGGAGGGGTCAACAGAACGTATTTGCATGTTTCTCACAAAGTAAAACTTCAATGATAACGATATTTGGTATTCTTGCAATGAAGTGGTTAATGATATAACAGCTTATTATTAATATGTCATGGGTAGAAGTGGGGGTTTGCTGAAGACTCAAAACTGAAAAGTCCATCACGCAGGGGCTGCGTTAACTGAGCAGATTTCCCACGTGCGGCACGTATTTGCGTTTATCTCAAAACTTAAAAGTTCAATGAGAACATTATTTGGTATTTAAGCTTCAAATAAAGTGCTTCATAACATTATAGAATATTGAAAATATGAGATGAGGAGGAGTGGGGCTTTACTGAAGACCGAAAACTAAAAAAATAAATTATCTCAGTAAATAATCAAGATAGTGAAAAAATGAACATAACATTTATAGAACATTACATTTGCAATAAGATTGGTTCTATACAATTTTTCGATCTGACGCATAATAACGGAGATATTAAGAATTTTCGAAATTCTCCCCCTCTAAACCCTCCCCCCCCCTGGTCCAATTTCAGCCATTAACGAACTTGATCTTTCTTTTTACATAAAACGATAATATATCAAGTTTGGTAACGATAAGACAAAAATAATTTTTGAAAATCCCCCCTCCCACTACTCCGATTTCAGCCATTATTGAACTTGATCTGTCTTTTTTCATAAAACGCTTAAATATCGATGAATATATATATATATATATATATATATATATATATATATATATATATATATATAATTTTGAAAGGACCTCATTTTCGTCATCTTCTGGGTTGGATCGATGGACATTTGAAGAAATGTTTCGAAAATCGCGTCATGAGTATAACCTCAATAGCTGATTTCCCGTAAGGGAAATCTGCTAAAAGTGCAAATATGTCGGTTAATATTCAAGATAGAGAATAAATTTATATAACAATATTTATATTTTAGTTTCAATAAGATTTGTTTTGTACAATTTTTCGATCCGACGTACAGTAAGGAATATATTTTGAATTTTCGGAAATCCCCCCCTCTAAACCCCCCTCCCACTGGTCAGATTTTAGCCATTAAAGAACTTGATCTTTCTTTTTAAATAAAACGTTTAAATATCAAGTTTGGTAACGATCAAACAAAAATTTCGACCGCTAGAGATATATATATATTTTTTTCACAGATATATATATTTTTTTATGGACCTCATTTTCGTCATATCTTGGGTAGGATCGATGGACATTTGAAGAAATTTTTCAAAATCGCGTTATGAGTACGACCTCAATAGCTGATTTCCCTTAGGGGAAATCTTTTAATAAAAAAAAACCTGTGTAGGATCTGTACTGAGTGATTCTCCTTGACTGTTGATTGCTTTCATTACTTCGATGATAGAAAAGTAATTTTCTAGCATAAACGTAACACTAAAATTTAGGAATGTAAATATATATTTATACTGTTTGAATGTCTATAGAAATATATATTCTCAATAGCATAGATAGCTTCAAAAGTTATGGCACAAACGTTCATAAAATGAATTAGAAATATCATAATAATAATAGGAAAATGAAGTTTTATTTCTAATAGTAATTTCGCACTATAGAGTAACTTAATTTTACTGCCACACGGAAAATTTTGCTAGTATATTTCCATCGTTACTTTCCACACCTAGTTTTTGTTTCATCCATTTATCCAAAAATTCGAGCTAAACGCAAGTTAATTTTCAAAGCTCTTAAATTTGAATATTAATCATAAGGGCTATGTAAAGCAAGTTAGCTCAACTATGAAATACTAATACCAAAAATGGCCTATGGAATAGGAGTAATATTGAGTCGTATTAATAACCACGCACTACATTTAAAAATGTCGTTATTGATATTATCAATTCCGTATTCCAGTTGATGCCGACCTCCTAATATTAGGAAATTTTCAACATAACGCAATAATATAAACATATTTGTTGTATATTCCAATCAGGAGTTCTGATTGAAATACTTCAACAACTTCAAGCATCGCCCTCCATTGCATTCAATAACTTAACAATGTAGCTAATTGGCTATTAAACTCAATTGGATTCCCCCAGGACACAGCTTCCTGCTGATATATTGCATTGCCCAGTCACTAAAAAAATATCAATTTGACAGGAGCATATACGAAACAATCACCTCAAATAATGAAACCTACTCATAATATATTCTGGAAATTTAATGTATATAAAATCAATTTGTCAGGTATGACTGAAAAGTTTTGCAATTAATATATACTTCTTAATCTGTAGTTCCTGAGGCACATATAGCTCACACACTTTTTTTTATGTTTCTATTACTTAAGAAAAGAATTACTTACCGTTTTGGACAATCACACTCGAACTGAAAAAATTCATGTACTGAAGAAATTCACTATTCAAATAAGCCTCTTTGTGTTTCCTAATTTTCGGGTTAAAAATTATTTTTGGTTCAGGAAGAAATCCAGGAATAGTTTTGATGATTGCAGTTGATATTATTGTGCAGATGGCGCCTTCACGAGGCGTAATGCTGAACAAAAAGCTTGGCTAAAGCTTCTCCAAGGTTTAGGATGGAAGAGATCTTGATTCTATTAATCAGAAACTCTCCTAAATTAATATAAAGAATAGGAGTTGCAGATATATTACAGAGAATGGTGACAGAAAAGAAGAAAAAATAGATTAATTCCACTTGGAATCACATTTATAACTTAGGACACACCATAGTCAATATACAAGAGATAATTACATAGACGGACGTGAAATTGGCCACAAAAAATAAAGAGTAGCATTAATAATCAAACACATTGAGGAAAAATAATTTGAGGTCATTTTACAAACAATTAGGATGAAAAAATTACCCATATGGAATGAACTATGAGCAAAATTTTGTAATAATGTAGGCAGGTAAACCTATAAGTAAAACCATTTAAATCGGGCTCTCAATATACATGCAACTACACATTTCATTTTCCCGTGTAGCATTGTTATTTATTAACTTCCACTTTTTTCTACTACGGTTAATTGGGAGGAGTTATCTACAGGTTACCACCCTTTTCTAGCAATAGATTTTATTTAATGAGTTTCTAACTAAATCAATTCCTATTGGCCAGGTAGGAATCAAACTCACCACGCCTGGTTTACCATGCAAGATTTAGCACAACGCTTTAACTCGCTTTGCTAATCTGTGCCTCTTTTCCATATAAAACTTGCTTAGTATTCGATCGATAAGGTAGACAAGCGGAAAACAACTGGTATTAAACAGACGAATCCAGTCTGATCCCAAAAAAATAATTTTGAAAATTACTTTAAGTTGTCTATAAATTGAACAAACACTATTGAATTCAAAGAAGTAAGTGGATTTACGCTTCCATCAATTTTCGAAATGGTATGGAATTACATCTTTTATACTAAAAAAAGTCCGTCACGCAGGGGCTGTGTAAACTAAGCAGATTTCCCACGTAAATTAATACAATAGAGAAATCTCCATACGAGTGCCGATCAGTTACGGAAACGGCCGAACTAGCTTTCGACGGGAACCATAGCTCGTCCGTTACACTTAATAAAAATGCAAATATCTCGGTTAATATTCAAGATGGAGAATAAAAGTATATAACAATATTTATAGAACATTTAATTTGCAATACGATTGGTTCTATAAAAGTTTTCGATCCGACGTATAGTAACGGAGGTATTTCGAATTTTCGAAAATCCCTCCTCTAAACTCACCCTCCCACTGGTCCGATTTCAGCTGTTAACGAACGTGATTTTTCTTTTTACATAAAACGATTAAATGCCGAGTTTGGTGACGACTAAACAAAAATTGTGACCGCTAAAGTGTTAACAGGCAAATATATATATATATATATATATATATATATATATATATATATATAGTGTTGAACGGGCCTCATTTTAGTCATCTACTGGGTAGAATCGATGGACATTTGAAGAAATTTTTCGAAAATCGCGTCATGAGTACGACCTCAATAGCTGATTTCCCTCAAGGGAAATTTGCTAATAAAGAAAATAAATTCACAACTGTATCACTGAGTTGGATTGAAGATTTATTTTTCTCAAGGTTTTCTTTCACATATTGTACATTTTTTGTAATAAATATTTTGATATTTTTATTTTACTAATTTATTAATTAATTAATGTTATATACATAGTATACGAGGAAAATGTAATTTAATTACTGTAACATGTGAAATACCAAATGGCGTGGTGTGCACGATAATTAAACGTCCCTTTTATTGACGAGCGTAGGCGAGTACTACTATTCAGAGGGAAAGGAATTCGTCTGCCTGTAATTCAACAGAGATCCCAGTGGTCATAGGAACAAATTGAAATTGGGTAGCCGTATTTAAACTATTGGGTTGTAAAATGAGTTCGTAGCGTTTTTTACTTGTGATTTCAATTAAAACTTCAGACTCTTGTAAAGATTTTTAATCAATTATACATAACCATTTTGATGTATTCCATGTTTCATTCTTTCTGTTGATTTTTTAATTCCGGCCTCCAAGAACTTCTTAGATTTTTGCGCAATGAACTCCTCTACGTGCGTTTTGCAGTCCTCCAACAAATTAAATTGTTTCCCGTTAAGAGAGTTTTGAAGGGCCCGAAATAAGTGAAAATCTGTTGGGTCAAGGTGAGGGGTCACATCCCAGCCAAACCGTCTGTGCAGCGGATTTTCCTTTTCGGAAATAGAAAAATAATTAAATGACAAAAATGAACTTTTTCTCTTCCGATTTGAGCAAGCATACCACTTAAACATAAGGAATCTCGTTTGAAACGTAAAAGCACCTTAACTAACCCTTTTTTTAGAATATGAAATCATTATTGACCAAGTAAACAAGATTTTCTAAACACAGAGAGGATTAAATTGAAATATTGATAAACGCTACGAACTTATTTTACAGGGTCATTGTTCTACTGTTTATGACTGAGCAAAGATGATCTCAAACCCTTAACGCTAATCGAACGTTAGGAAATTTCAGAAACATACTCAAAGATTTCTCTTTAATATTTTGAGAAATGTCTTTATAACTATGATCGAAAAATTGTATTGATTCAATACTAGTGTAAATTCAATTTCCTATAAATCGTGCCATATATATTTTTTTTATCACTTTCTCGATCATTAACCAAGATATTTCCATTTTTTTAGTTTACAGTCTTCAGTAAACCCCCACTCCTGCTCATGCTATCGTGGTCTACTCATGCTAGTTATTATATCGTAAACCTTATTTGAAGCTTAAATACCAAATTTGTCTTCATTGGGCTTCTCTTGTATGAGATAAATACAAATACGCAGGGTAATGACGTCTTCAGTTAATATGAGTCGTGTGTAACACTAGCACGTGGGAAATGTACTTAGTTTACGCAGCCCCTACGAGACGGTCTTTGTTTATAATAAGTGTACTACTCCCGAAGATGTGTCATAAAGGACGCGAACTTGTAGGACAGAAAATAAATAAGCAGAAAATATTTCGTGTGTTTTTTTTTTGTTTAATATTTCATAACAATTGCGTTAAGAGTGCAACCGCAAATCTTTTGAAATAACACGAAAGAGAAAGAATTTTCATTTTACCCAAGGACCTTCCATAGTTCATTCCTAGACACAGAGTTTATTTATAGGAAGGGCGGATTGCAGAGGGGTCGGAGGAAGCTGCGTATAGGGAGCGAATGGGTAGGAAGTGAAGAGGTCAATGAATGAATGAATAAAGTTTATTTTATTTTCGTTTCCATATTTAACAATTCTTACAATATAAAGACAATTACAGAAGCTTGGGTTAGCCCATCAGATCGAGTGACAAGTGTTTTTCTTCATTGGAAACAAATGTAAATTTTACTATTGTATGTTAAATAAAATAATTAATAATTAAGGTTACAAACCAAAAAACGAATTATAAATTTACAGAATGACAAAATATTATAATATATAGTTTTATAAATTATCAATTTTATACATTGATGCTCTATATACATAATTGTAAAGTAATGACTAATCATCTCCTTTTAATATTTGTCTTACTTGGTTTTCGGTCAGTGTGTTCTTCTGAATTGCCTGAGGATAGGACAGACTGCAAGGAAGTGGAAAACATCTTCTGGCTCCTCGACATTGCACAGCGATCAAATAGAAGCAACACCACGCTCCAAGGTTTGTTCAGATTCAATGTTTCTGTCCTGCTTCTCATCACCGTACTAATCATATTAATGCTATTATCGTCTTTACTATATGAAAGTTGCTTTGATTCAAATTTTAATGTTTTATTCTGTCTTCGCTATTGTCACACACAATATTTCTTCTTCTAACTTTGACACCGGTGACACTACATTATCAGCACTACCCTTTCGTCGTGGTTCCGGTCTGCTCAGGAAGTCGTGAATATTCATTTCTATCATACCAATGATTTTATCGGTCTAACGGAACCACGCTAATTTCCGGGAGATAATTTTCTGAGCCAATCGTTTTGTCAATAGTGTGTTGGGAGAGTTGAGGACTTTAAGATGACTTTTCATTTGGCCCAAGGGCGTTGCATAATTGATGTCGTGACAGAAGAGTTTATATAGGGTGATTACTGAGAAACGCATGTTTTTCAAATAACGAGTACTCAGGCAATTCAAAGCAAAAAATGTATTTATGAGTGGAAAAACAGTGTACACAATATGCAATTTCAGAATAAAATTATTTACAATTTAGCGTTTACAAATTACATTTCTAAGGTGATCGCCTTCTGCTTGGATACAGTGTTGAAGGCGCACTCTTTCAACTGTCTCAGGGGCACTAACTGTCCTTGCCGGTCCAGGAGGTTTCTTCTTAATTAAGCAAAGCTCCAGTTGTGCTAACATTATATTTCCAACGCAATATTGTGTTACGATCAGGGATAGCACCATGCCGTGAAATTTTAAAATGTACACGAAAGTCTCCGCTGAGTCTGAGTGAATGATTCACCATTTGCGTAAAACCGTCGCAAGACAAACGTACGACGCTCGAGGTTCCACATCTCGGCTACAACTGAAACTGCACACTCCCCCCTCCACAACTCCTGGCCGTCGCCGAACGACATTCCTTGTATACTACGCAAGTCGAAAACATGCGTTTCCCAGTAATCACCCTATATATAGGAAGGGTGGATTGTAGAGGGGACGGAGGTATAGAGAGGGAAGTGGAGAGGCAGAAGGTATTGGAGGGATGAGCAACTAATTGCCGCTTGCTCGGCCACTACTAACAGCGGTGAGCCTACCACTCTCATTATCTCCCATGAATAAACACTTGCTCCCTATCCCCTACTTCTCCCACAGCATTTTCACCCATTAAACCTCTGGCATTTAATCTGTTTTTTACTTAATTGTCTTGAAATATGAAACAAATTGTTATTGAGCGACGATCAGCCGCTTCATTAGGGAGCAAATTTGACTATCCTTTCCAAACATTCACTTGTTGTTCAGGATATTTAAAGCGGCTTAAAAAAGCATTGCATTCTTTACCAGTAATATAACATTGCTTTTCATTGTACTCAGAATTTCCATAATTAATATTTCAGTCAATTAAACTTGGAGTATAAGGTAGATAAAACACGTCTCTCGTATGACACATTTCCCCCAGACGAGTAACGATTTCCCATTTTCCTGATAAGACCACAGAATTCAATTTAATATATAATAACGTGTCTTAATTAATATAAGACTTAATATCTGCTTCGATGTTATTGCTCTTCATTAATATTTCACCCAGATAATTAATTGATCATAATGAAGTAAACGTGCAAAACTCTAAAACGACGGGTTTTCCTTGTCTCTAGACTCAAATTTTGACGTACCGGTATTCATTATGTCTAGGGAGAAATTATACTCGTTTAAGCGTTCGTTATTAAAGTGCACGAATAAATGAATGGCATTTCATGGATAAAATCAACATTACCAAAAAATGAAAATGAAAATCAATTAATTTTTATTATTTATTTATTCATACAATAATCGCTATTCGCGACTGGGGCGATTTAGCGACGAATCAGTTATTTAACATATATAATCACTTTATTATATTTACGTAAGTATGCTCATTTCTGCAAATATTTTCAGTATTGTCCTACATTATAATTTTTTGAAAATGTTGTTATGTTTCAAGTAGTGTAATACGCGGTCTATATACTGGCTACGGTCATGTAGTAATTCAGTCAAAGTGTATGGTAGGTCTATGTGAGTCCTTAAATAGCAGTCAGTAAGTATATGTTTTATTGTAAGTCTACAGTTACAGCGCTGGCAGTAAGATTCGTCTTCTCCAGTAAGTAGGTAAGTGTGAGTTAGTCGTGAGAAAATAAATTAAAGTAACCGGAGTTATCCCCAGAGTGCATTATTAATACGTATATATAATTTCTGATAGATACACTTTCTCTTTAAGTTTTTGGGAAGTTCTAATCATTTATAAAACATGTCTCATATAGAGTGACTTAAAATTTTATTTTTTTAAATATTTTGAACTTAAAGTGTTCACCACAACGCGATTAATGTGACAGTTAAAGTTAAAGACTCAGAAGTTATATTCTTCATGATTCGAAACATTTCAAATGAAGTTTTAATGCGTAATATATATGTCATATTTTTAACTATTTGTTTCATGTAGACTAAATGAATTAACGATTCTAATTATGTTTTTATATTTTGGAGGAAATGGGTACACTTTATTACTTTACAGTTATTCATTTACTTCACTACTTCAAAGGTTTTTACAAGAATATAACAGTTCGAGTCATCAGTTAAAACCAATGCCAAGAAGACGATATGGAAAGCTACAAAACTGTACCCAAAACATAATTTAGAAAAACAAGATTTCATTCCTCAAGATTCAACTAAATCGACTGGATGAGACGTCTCTGGATTGCGGTTTGGATTGAGCAAGGGATATTCATAGAGGTTCAATCAATAGACGTGTTCTATCATTTGGATAACTTTCCAAAACTGTGCCCGGAGAATATATTGTGCAGGTGGCATTTATGTGTATCTTGGAGTTTCTTTTTCACAATGAGTTGAAGAACTGTCTAGTTGGAGTAATATGGTCTTCAGAATAAGCATAGATCTGAAGCCGAATCATGAATTAGAATCGTTGATGACTTTTGTCTTACCTCTCCCGTCCCATGACGAAGGGAAGTCTTTTAGACACGTTTAGAGTTTTTTTTTTGCATCGGCATAAGTGGAAAAATGATGTCTCCAACATAAGATTCTGGAGAGCGTTAATTTATGGGATTAGAAAACATAGCACTCCAGTTAGCTAGAAATTTCCCTTTTTTAGGGCTAGAAATGTTCGATCTTGAGAGGCTTACCGGTGCCAACCATTAGGGCAAGACCATCATGGTAGCCACGTTACCCCAGTCATTATTCTTGCTTAATAGCTGTATGCAAGAGTGAACTGAAAGGATAAAATCATTGTGGGCTGATATCAACTTCTACGCTAGGGAGGATGAGATCTGGCGAAAAAACAGACGGTGTTAATTTATAATTTTTATGGAATATAATTTTGAAATTTGGTGTAAGTGAGTAGTGTAAATGTCAACCTAGATTATGTATTATAATTGTATAAAGTGAGAATATTAAGTTTTGAGCAGATTTCCCTTAAGGGAAATCAGCTATTTTGACGCGATTTTAGAAATATCTCTTCAAATGTCCATCGATCCTACCCAAGAGATGACGAAAATGAGGTCCGTTCAAAATTTTATATATATATATATATATGTGTGTGTGTGTGTGTGTGTGTGTGTGTCTGGTAACGCTCTAGCGGTCGATATTTTTGTTTGATCGCTACCAAACTCGGTATTTAAACGTTTTACGCAAAAATACAGATCAAGTTCGTAAATGGCTGAACCAGTGGGAGGGGGAGGGGTTTAGAGGGGTGATTCTCGAAAATTCGAAATACC
The DNA here is from genome assembly GCA_019009955.1 of Riptortus pedestris. Taxonomy (NCBI): domain Eukaryota; kingdom Metazoa; phylum Arthropoda; class Insecta; order Hemiptera; family Alydidae; genus Riptortus; species Riptortus pedestris. Next base: position 81,535,406 of record CM032233.1, read on the forward strand.
TCCGTTACCATACGTCGGATCAAAAAATTGTATAGAACCAATCTTATTGTAAATTAAATGTACTATAAACATTATTCTATACATTTATTCTCTGTCGTGAATATTAACCGAGATATTTGCATTTTTATTAAATTTTGGCGGATAACGGATGAGTTTCCCGCCAAAAGCTAGTTCGGCCGTTTCCGTAACTGTTGGAGATTTCTTCTCTATTGTAAAACTTCACGTGGGAAATCTGCTTAGTTTACGCAGCCCCTGCGTGACGGACTTTTCTTAAACATAGTAAAACATTTCTTTACATTAATTATTCAGTTATCACACTTTTTGTGGCCTTAAAGTAGATTATAAAAACTATTAGCTTCACAACCATTAAATTTCTTCTTCCCAATTAGAAAATATATTTTAGGATACAAAAGGTTAATTCACTTATTTTGAGTGTAAAAAATAAACGGACTCATACTACTCTAGTATGTAGTAGGTCTAGACCAACTCATTGACTGCTCAATCATTACTGTACAGAGTAATTAGTGTCAATAAAAATTCTCTTGTGCTAATTACTTACTAGTCTTTGTTGTAGCAGTCGTTAAAAAGTACCCTCCATAAAAAAATTAATTTCGCCCCCCCTGAAATATGTTGCATAATGAACCAATTTGTATACAGCGCAAGCCACCAGTCTGATACTTCTCCTTCTCAGGCCAAGTTTATCATAAATACGAACAAATGATAAGAATGCAGAGTCGAGGGGATTAAATTTATGTTATTTTGTTTTCCTTATGGAACATTTTGTACTTTAGTGGAGTTGAATGAGTGAGTGCATCGCTGGACGTGATATGGGAAATTGAATTCAATGATGGCATTGGTTCCCATGAGTTAGTTTCTTCTTCTATATTTATATTTATAGCAAAAAAAGTATTCAAATGATATAACTTTCTCAATTGCATGTACTCATTCATATTTAAGAAACATTCATTAATTTAATTTAATTTGAATTTCGGTTATTAAAGCAATTTTTCAATTCAATTTAAGATGAAGCAATTTAAAATGGAATTCTCAATAATCTTTTACAAATTGCCCACTTTATTTCTTGCAATAAATGCTACAAGCTGTCAGTCTACATATAAAACGACTGATATCTCTAATCTGGCACTCTTGGGTAACATCGTTACCTAACAATAACGAACAAGCATATTTCATCAAAATTGGGCTTATATATGAAATTACAAGGAGCAAAAGTATATATTCCAAATTAATACAGTATATACTAAGTATTGCTTTTTAATCCGTGTGCCTGTCTCCTATCTTAAAATGTTAAATAATCAATCTTGTTGCAAATTCCCTATAAATATTGTTCTATGCTTTTTTTTCTATCTCTAATTTAAATATATATATTCGGATTATAATACTTTTAACCCATCAGTAAGCCACTCATACTTATCTCTTATTATCAGAAAGCAGATGTAGCATGACGGGCTTTATTCCAAGCTTAAACACGAAATATTGTATTCACATTGAAATTTTACTATGTGAGATATATTCAAATATCTGTACGTCATCATTTAAGATATTACGATCTATACTACATGTTTTATATGATCAATACCATATTTGATATTTAACCGTTTCTTCCAATACTAAAGATTATATTAGACGGGGTGATTGAAAATTCCGAATATCTCTGTTATCAAGAGTCAGATTGAAACATATATGTACACAATCATGTTGCTAATTTAATTTTCTATAATTATTATTGTATAACTCGAATATTTACCGAGTTATATGTATTTTTTTTTTTTTGATACAGCCTTTATAAACCCCCATTTCTACTCATCCGATTTTCACACTGATTATGTGTGGCAACTAAACATGCCAGGTTTAGCGTACATTTTAATTCCTATTTACATTATTATGTGAAAATTGAGAACAGAAGGTGAATTGAGATAACCATCTTTTCATCCCAGTAATTCGGAAATCTGCTTTCTAAACGTAAGTCGCCTTCATCATTGTGGTTTTTATCACTTCCACATTCGTAAATCCATCATCATTAACAGCCTATCTTGCTCCTACCGCCACTTGGCTTTATTCTGTTCAGAAACTATTCGGATTTCAAGAAGTGATAGGGGGGGGGGCTCTTTTGCACTTTAGGGGAGCCAGTGATTGCATTAAGACCAACTGTTCCTAGAAGAAGTGATAAACACATGATGTGGTGGTAACCTCAACACTCCTCTTGGTTATCAAGATAACGCTGCCATATTATAAAATAAACATTCTAAATTATTAAAGTAGAACATTTATTTTAGGATGAATAATAGAAGCTAAGTAAACAATGTTTCTTTAAATAAGAACAAATTCTGCCATATCCTTCAATATTTGTTCGAAAAAATCGTTGTCCTTATTCCTCTGTCTCCATAGAAATTCACATAGATATGAGTCTATTAGTGTCCGTCTTGTGCCGCATTCCTTACTGTTTCTACTTTTTGCCCTAGCCCACAGAGATTCTATCGTCTGGGTATATTTGGGTCAACCAAATTCTTCGAATGATTTACCGTAAAATGGCGGTATCTCAACTCGGGCAACTTTTCTTCTAACCCCTGGTAAGATGCCCAGCAATCTGAGATTATTGTTGTACCTGGTCTAATACAACACCTGATGCACTCCAGGAGCGTACGGTCAGGGACAAAATATATAAAACACTCTCTTGTCTCCCTCTTCATCCCCAAAATTCTTCATCCCTGCGCAAGTTATACACTTCAAACAAATTCATTTTCTTCTTAGCAAAACAGTAGCACTGATACGTGTAAACAAATAATTCCTTAATAAATGCCATATGATTCATTAAGTTACTCAGAAATAACCTGTATGATAACAACTGTTCCTAAGAAGTCACTGGCTCCCCTAAAGTGCAAAAGACCCGTGATAGGGTATCTACAGCCACTCTAATATTCTACTTAATATTCTGTCGCCCGACATATTTCTGGCACGAATCAGTTCCATGAAGGGCTTTTCGAATCCCAGTACCACCACACATCCTTGCCTCCTGATTAAGCTAGAGGATCTTCCCAGTTAATGAACATAACGACAGTCATATCTGGCCAAAAAGCTTATTATTTCTTCATCTTCCGGGGAGGGGGGAACTTCACAGAATCAGTTTTTTTCAATAGAGCTAAAAATAAATATTTTTTTATTCTTAAACCTGGCCCTGACGTCTAAACCCCAACTCAAAATCGACCGTAACCATCAAAAGTAAAAATATGGCTAGCATTGCCACAATATAGGACCTTGACACATCAACCGGGGACACATCAACTGATTGGCGAAAAAAGGATAAGCTTCAATTTCTGCAAATTATTTTCTGAACGTTTTCATTGCGCACTCAAATCAAATTCGAAAAGTCTTTATGCACTGAATATGTAAACCCGTCTTGAAGAATCCTAGTTGATTTCAGTTTTTTTTTTTTTCAGCTGAAATCTTTTTGTATATGGTGTTCATTCGCGTTCGAGTCTTTTTTCTTCAACCCCTTCGATTGTACTGGATTCTCATTCTCACCACTTTCGGGTACTTCCAACAACACCCAGGTACTAGACATATCTATTAAGATAAAAATCATAGCCCCATCTCATTGGCAACATTAAACAGAATTAATGCCACAGTATACCCACCTAACTGCTCTGTCGATTTCAAACTTCTCAAAGAGAACATTAGGCTTGCGCGAAACACGTCCATGCACGAATAAGACAATTTATACTTTCTAGTTAGTAGGCATAATAGACGCTACAATGTGTTTAGAATTTGCTGTCCGTATTCTTAACCATGAGTCCGTCTTGCATATTAGATGTCTGTCTCAACCAACAGAAGGAGTGAAGTTTCAGCAAGACATAAATTTGTTTGATTCTTTCTTCAGGGAAAAAAACTGCAGTGGTTATCATTGGCCGAAAAGAAAATTGCCACTCTTGTTGCACTCATTTCCTCAATTCCACCACAAACGCATTGCTTCTTTTTTTTAAGTATAAGTACCTACAGTATTCATTATTCTTTTTATTTACCAACTTCACTCCATTTGAATTGAATAACCTATCAGCAGGAACTACAATCCTTACAGATACATTCGTTTGTCACCGTTAAAGACTTTTCTTGCAAGAGCCTTCTCCAGCAGTGGCTGTCCTGCTTTTACAAGTTCTGCGGTCTAAGCACTAATAGCCCAGGCTAATATGCTTATGGTATACAATAAAAAGGCTATTAGAGCAGCCTGTAAGGCCCATTTTATTCCAAATACATGCTACAACAGTCAGTCGTCTTAATTGGGTTGCTAATACAGGTACGAAGTTCAAAGAAACTTCCCATACAGGACTAAACAATACAACAAAGTCAGAAGTAAATGAAGAAAATTTAGTAAAATATTTTATTTAATCCATTTTTGAGGTGCTGGATGGTGAAGAAATTATTATCTCAGGTAAGAAAAGAAGGGAGCCTATCCTTTACAGTGGTTTATTCTTTGCGACAGTGCGGTTTCAGACATACGCAGTGTCCTCTTCACAAGAATGTTACTGGAACCAAGGATTCCATGTGACCCCCAAAGAAGCCTAGGTTCCAGTAACATCCTCCACTATTTTATGTACTTTTTTAAAGTAAAGCATTTTTTAACTGTGAAAACATACACATTATAGAATGGTATCTTGGGCAGTTTTCAAAATGTAATCACATTTTTGGCGATGTTATTTGTATCATACTTCTGTTGTCAGTTTGATCTCTGATTTATGTTTCTTTCTATCAATTTTTGTCGATATTCATAGCCTTATAAATTAAGAGAAACTATTGAAGGGAGGAATATAGACTCGTTGAAAGCGATTGTCGAGTGCCACGAAAGGAGGGAAATAAAAAGGGGTGCAGACCCCCAACCCCTGGAACTCCAGTTCATTATTCTAAAGATTTAATGTCCCCTTCTCCGCTTACCCATTTAAAATAATCATTTAATTTGTTTTCTCACTCTTTTATTCTTCTTCTTATTAGTATGGCCTGTAAAATTCTATTCACGATATAAAATAAAATTTCACATCTCTGCTCGTTATGTTTTATTTTAATTATGCCGGCGATGTTACAGGGCTTTGTTAAAAAAATAATAATGTTGCCGTTGTCAAATGGGTAGATTATTTATTCGTCATTAGGTTTCATGGTGCTGTGGGATATCATTAAGCTAAATATCTGTAATAATCATTTCAGATGTTCTAGCGCGTACGGTTCTAAAACTTATTTCATTCATTAAAAAGTCCGTCACACAAAGGGCTACGTTAACTAAGCAGATTTCCCACGTGCGTCACGTATACATTTATCTCAAAACGTAAATGTTCAATGAGAACAATATTTGGTATTTAGGCTTCAAATAGAGTGCTTCATGATACGACAGCTTATTGTTAATATTACATCAGTACGGGTTTACAAAAAACCGAAAACTAAAAATTGTATATAGGACATTAAATGTGCAATAGAATTGGTTCTATACAACTAGTCGGCCCGACGCATAATAAGGAGATATTTTGAATTTTCAAAATCCCCCCCTAACCCCCCTTCCATTGGTCTGATTTCAGTCAATAAGATACTTGATCCTTCTTTTTATATGAAACAACTAAATATCGAGTTTGGTAACTGGTAACATTAAACAAAAATTGCGACCGCTTGAGCGTTAACAGACAAATATATATAGTATTGAAAGAACCTCATTTTCGCTTTTTTGGTATGTTACCTTATGTATTAATTATTTTAATTAAAATCCAATAGAATAAATTTATGTTTATTTTCAATGAAGAAAAAACTTGCCATTCAAGCTGATAGGCTAACCCAAGCTTCTGTAAATTTCTTTATATTGTAATAATAGTTAAATACGGAAACGAAAACAAAATTTACTTTTCTCATTCATTCATGAAGTAGAATATTATTTATATTTTTTAACGTTCCGTTATATTTTACTAGATATATAAGCAGTTAAAAGTTATTTATCGCTAATAGATTCCCATAAATGTTTCACTAACAATTGTAACTCTAATGTAGATCATTATCTTTGGCCTACCCTCACATTTCTCAAAAATTAGTTAATACTGAGGTAAGATTTTATCATATCTTCTAACAGCTTGCCAGGCTTTCCAAATGTTTCAAAGGCATTATGATAACTTTATTTCAAATATCTTACGTGTTCACATGTTTTTAACATTATCAATTAATCTATTCGACTGGCTTCGGAAATAGCTCTTATGCAAACTAATATAATTATGTCAAATGAATTAATAAGTATTGCTAGATCTACAGATTATAAGAGTGTGATATAGGGTTGCTAATTATCAAAGAAAATATTATGTTATACGAGGATTTTTTTTTTTTAAATAAAGAAAAAGAGGTGAGAACGCTGGTAAAATGAATATAAAACAGTCCTTCATCTTTTATTCGTACTTTATGAATAAGCAACAGATATTTAATTAAATAATATATAGATATCAGTAATGAAGTTAATTATTATGATCGATTTGTAAATGTCAATTATTATAAAGAAAAACTTTTATATACATTTTTATTGTATTAAAAAAAGCTATATGGGGAATTCAGAACTCCAAATAATTTCAGGGAATTATTCGGACCTCTTATTATTCATTACACTCCCCCAGCGCATTGATTAGCAAAATATTCCTAAGTCCCTCTAAGCCTGGAGATAGAGTACTGGGAAGAGCTCTACCTGATTGAATATAAATCTAATGAAATCTAATGAATGAAAATATTGTAATGAATTGGAAATGTGAGGGATTGGATTATGGCGGGTCCTGGGGGTAGCAGGGGCTGCAAGTCTCCCCGCGCCCCTCTTCATTCCACTTATTTATTCAACTTCGAATGGAGCTGAATTTCTAAATAGGGATCGTTAGTTATGTTAAATCCTCCTTTCCCAATCGTGGCTCATCTTAAATTTTATTTAGGCCAAGTAGGACTCTTGCCATTAGAAGGACAGGGATGTACAAAGTAATCACTTAGCCTTTGATGAGCTCGAGCCACTGCCTCCTTTGAAATGTTAATCGAAGAATAAGGACGTCTGCTTCTCCTTATTCATTCAAAGCCCTATCTCCAAACAGCATCAAACTCTCTTTAATGTGACACTCCACACCACTAACTCCATCCAAAAACATTATAAATATATTCATTTAACTTAGAAATTGGAAGTCATTGAGGAACCAGAAGGAAGCAAATATAAAGGGTCTGTGATACTTTAATGAGCCTAATTATGTTTTAATATGTAACTACACTTCATTTCTAATGCATAGCCAATAAAATAATTTTCCGGCAATAACGGAGGTGGGACAAGGCTAAAATTAGAGAACTGAAAGTACCAACCATTCACATCATAATATGTCCTTCTCTTCCGTGAGGAGTGCTCCAGAAATTGTCGTTTGGCCTACAGTACCTTAGGTTACTTTTTCACTAAACATTTCTTATCCAGTTTAAGTTTCAAATCGTGTTTTCATAGAGTTCGGAAAATAAAATAAATAGGAAAATGAATATTTATGTGACGTTATCTGAGCTGAAATGACACCTTTTGTTGTTATATTTGTTTCATTCCTATGAGGACCTTCACTTTAACTGTATTCAAACTACTAATATACACTGAACGTAGCATGAATGTTCTGCAGTTTCTCAAGATTGTACATTTAGAAATTAATGTAGCATACGTCAGTCAAACCCGAGTAAACCTTTAATTATTGAACAAAAAGAGATGAGTTAATTTAACCGTATTCGAAAACATCTATACAATACTATATATAAATATATATATATATATATATATATATATATAATTTTGAATTGCCCTTAGTTTCGACATCTATTAGATAGGATCGATGAACATTTTCAGAAAATTTTTCGAAAATCTTGACATGAGTACGACCTCATATCAATAGTTTATTTCTCTCTCAAGGGAAATCTGCTAATATGAAATGATAACAAATTAGTGTAGTAAATTCTTATATTTATGAAATGAAAAGCATTATATAATATATTTTTAAATTGATAAGAAATACATTTGAAAGGGACCTTCAAATCATTAGTCCTATGGAAATTTTCTTATGTTAAATAGTATATTAATTAAATTATTTATTAACGTCCACTTTTTGCAACTAAGGCTAATTGGGACGGTTTATCTACAGACTATCACCCTTATATAGCCGGAGTGGGTCTAAGGATTTTATTTAATGGGTTCGCAACTAAATTAATTCCTCTGCCCAGGCGGGAATTGAAGTCGCCACTCTAGGTTTAACATGTGAGATTGAAGACAACGCTTTAACTCACATGGCTAACCTGACCCCAAAAAGTATATATAAATGAAAAGAAAATCGTACAAAGTAAACGGTATATCTTATTACTGTGGGAACAGATCCCAGTGAGAACTCAAAAGATTAGGGTTGTAATACAAACTGGGAAAATCAAATATAGGTCCAACGGCATTTGTCATTTTAGTTTAAGTAGGTGAGGGACGGGGTGAAAGGTGTAAATAGCAGATGGCTGATAATGAATTCAATTCTCATGAAGTGAGAGGGGGCGATGTCGGTGGCTGGATATCAAGAATTCCATTTGGGAGAAAGAGGGGTGGGGGTGGGGGTCGGACAGAGGGCTAGTGGTGAGGGGGTCCTATTTCCCGGGGCCACCCTCGATACGGCTTCCCCGATAGCAAGCCAAACCCTATCGCCCTTCTTTCAACCTTATTTATTTCCATTCGAATTGATTTTCCTCTTGTAATGAGTCGATTTAAATGTTACCGCCGTCTTTTACCTCCCCCTCCTTAGACTTCCTCTCCATAGGCTCAGGTCCCCTTTACTGCTCATCTCAGTTTTAGACCATTAATCCAATACATTTACTGTACCAGGATATCGCATTTCCACCCTTACATCTCTTTTTATAATGATTCTAATAGAATTGTTCAAGCAGCAAGAAATACATTCAAAGCAAATACTTCCTGCTTCATCTTGGAGATACGACTAAAATTTTTTTTTTTAAGATTTATATTTTATTTTATTAAGAATATTACAGCCTGTATGTAAATGCATTTGGTAATGTGTGGTATGTACAATACAGTAGTCCATCCATCACTCTTGACAGAAGCTTCACCCCTTCACCACAATGAGATGAGCAGCCTCTCCCTGCCTGGCAAGGAAGTCAAGAACTAAGGAGGAATGGCACTTGATAAGAAAATAGCCACTGCTATCACTCCACTTCACACTTCTATAAGAGATCTCTGGGCCGTTGTCTCTTGAGGCGCTGTGGAGGGGAATACGGATGAGTGGTACTGGAAAGAGCTAGGACTTCTGGATTGGAATGATTGGATAGCCTTCTGTGGAATTTTCTGAATCTTAAGGGAATTAGGTCCAACGACTAAAAATAAGTAATATTTTTAATCTTTTTTTAAATAAACAGGAGCAAATATTTTCTGATTTAATTTCCTGATGCTAGTTTTTTACAGCAACACTGAACTCCCTGATACTGGAAGATGCCAATGTTTTCTTAATTCAAACAAATTTTGTAATAAAAAAGTCCGTCAGGTAGGGGCTGCGTAAACTAAGCAGATTTCCCTTCTGTTGGTATAACACACTTCTGATCTTAATTCACCACATATTCTCTATTTATATGTAAATGACCGATGCGTAGAAGAGGGGTGGGGGGGGGGGGTTAATGAAGGCAGAATACAGGGAAGTTCGAATAACTCACTTAATACTTCAGTTCCAAATAATGCATAGAGCAACAATTGCAGACCAACTTGTGTGACAAGATTGGTTCTATAACATTTTACGATCCGACACATAATAACGAAGATAATTTGAATTTTCGAATCCCTCCACTAAATCCCCACTACTCCATATCCGATTCCCGCCAATAATAATTATGATCTATAGTGTTGAGTGAAAAGATTAAATATATAATAGATAATTAAATAGTAGATATAAAATAAACATTTTCGATTAAAAACAAAAAGTTTTAATTGACGTAGTCATCACATAACATATCTCGTATCCATTTGAAAATATGAACGTATCTCGTACATACATTTGAATGTATCTCGCAAAATAAAAGTTCAATAAAAACCATATTTGGTATTTAACCTTGGAATGAAGGTGTTCATAATAAAGCAGCTTATTGTTAATATGACATGAGTAGGAGTGGGGGTTTACTGAAGGTCGGAAACTAAAGAAATGCAAATATCTCGGTTAATATTAAAGATACTGAAAATATGTAGACAATATTTGTAGATATCATTTAAAATATGATCGATTTAAGACAATTTTTCTATTCGACGCGTAATAAAAATTATATATTTTTATTTTTCGAAAAATTTCCACCCTCCCCCCTGTCCGATTTCAGCCATTAAAGAACTCGACTTTTATTTGGCCATTAAACATTTAAATATCGAGTTTGGTTAAGAATAAACAAAAATTACGACCGCTAGAGCATTAATATACTCCTACCTACTCATGTTATATTAACAAAAGCTGATATATTATGAAGTATTTTATTTGAAGCCTAATACCAAATATTTTTTTCATTGAAACTTTACGTTTTCAGATAAGTGTACATACGTGACGCGGGAAATCTGCTTAGTTAACGCCGCCTCTGCGTGACGGACTTTTCTTAAGACATGTAGGTTTGTACATCTGTGAAGGCCATTTAAATTAGAAACAAAAAATGCTTGAATTGGTGAGAGGTAGCTTAAAGTCGTATTTTTTTAATATATAAATAAATTGTTGATCATTCCAATTGAACATTTAAAAATAATTGGGGAAGTTTTATTTAACATCTGCGGAGAATGAATTTTCCCAAAGTATGCTCTACCTGTAAGAGGCGACTATGAGGGCATCAGCTAGGAGTGTGTTGTTTCCAGATATGATGTACCTAGGAGTGGACACATCTTCCCTGTAGTAGTCCCAATACTTGGTAAAAAAAGTCCGTCATGCGTGGGCTGCGTAAACAAAACATATTTCCCAGGTTATGGTATAACACACGTGTTTCTTTATCTTACCACATTTTCTCTATTTCTATCTAAAAAAAAGCATGATTAGAAGGTGTTGAGAGGGGGAGGGGTCGGAGTGTTACTGAAGGCTGAAAACAGGAGTATGAATTCCTTGCTTAATATTTGAGTTTGGAAAAAATGCATAGGGCAACAATCGTAGCGCATCTATGGTTAAAAAAAATTGGAACTAACACATTTTACAACTACGACTCATTATAACGGAGATATTAGGAATTTTCGGATCTTCCTCTAAATCCTCTAAACCCCCAGTATTCCAACTTTGATTTCAGCCAATAACATATATGAGCATTAGTGTTGGCTGAAATGTTTAAATATCATTGGTAAATGTTATTTAAATAAGAAACAAAAAAAATTTGTCAATTCAAACTTTTGAACTATTTTATCGCTTTTCAATAAAGTTTTGTAGTCTCTGTAACTGTGTGTGATACGGCTATTTCTTTGATAATTAGCAGATATCCCTTAAGGGAAATCAGCTATTGAGGTCGTACTCATGACGCGATTTTCGAAAAATTTCTTCAAATGTCCATCGATCCTACCCAGGAGATGACGAAAATGAGGTCGGTTCAAAACTATATATATATATATATATATATATATATATATATATATATATATATATATATATATATATCTATATATATATATATTTGTCTGTTAACACTAGCGGTCACAATTTTTATTTAATCGTTATGAAACTCGGTATTAAATCGTTTTATGTAAAAAGAAAGATCAAGTTCGTTAACGGCTGAAATCGGACCAGTGGGAGGGGGGATTTCGATAATTTGAAATATCTGCGTTACTATACGTTGGATCGAAAAATTGTATAGAACCAATCTTATTGCAAATTAAATTTATTGTATAAATATTGTTATATACATTTATTCTCTATCTTGAATATTAACTGAGATATTTGCATTTTTATTAAGTGTAACGGACGAGGTATGGTCGCTTCTATTCGTTTCTGCCGAAAGCTAGTTCGTCCGTTTCGGTAACTGTTTAGCACTCGTATGGAGATTGTATAACTTTACGAGGGAAATCTGCTTAGTTTACGCAGCCCCTGTGTGGCGGACCTTTTTGGTTTAGCAGGAAAAATTAATAAAATTAATGATTTAGTACTTTTGTTTTCCTCCGGATGATGCCTATATAACCTGTTGCCTCAGACAATATTACCCTATCATCAAAATGGGGTTTCATATTACAATTTGTAAATTGTGGAAGATCTTTTAAGCGTCTCTAACGTTCCACTATAAACTCAAATGTCGTAGGTAGTGTTGTGACGGAGCAATCAGAAAGAGGATGGTCGTAGTGGGGCTAATGCTTGCCTGGTTTTAATGTTGGGGAAGGCCGTTAGCTGATGTTTCATTTCCCGGTTCGGAAGATGGAGCCGGCTAATGAGCTTCTAATTACATGCTCATTCTTTTCCCGCCTTTCCCCACTTCCCCTCCTATAATTCATGTCAGGAAAGGGTGGTTGGCACATAGGAACTGCGCCATCTTTAACTGTTTTGTTATTGATTAAATGTAAAACACACCTTTGATGCAAAATACTGTTGCAGTAGAGTTCCAGTTATTAGCTTAACTCACGTAACAATTCCAAAAAGTGATTTATTGTGCAAAATCTGTTACAACCACTAAAAAAAATTACCATATTTTTTAAAAACAAAGAAAAATTCTATTGATCCTATACAAGTAGAAAACGCCAAAAACGAAATCGTTAAAATGAATTACATCGAAACCAAAAAAAATTTTTCATAATAACTACAAAGAGTGACAAAAATATTGGAAGGAAATAGCAATTAACGGACTTTGCTAGACATTGGTTGGACTAATTTGATATAATGAGTCTTTAATGAAGTCAAAACCAAAAGAGAAGATTTCATGACACTGTTTTATATATGTCCAGTGCTAACATGAAATGGAGAAAGGATACCCCGGACAAAGTAATACTGAACTGGGGTTAAGAAAACCACTTACTAAGAGGACAGGGAAAAGCGGTATGCTAACTACACATACCCACTCCAAGTCTTGTGTGTCTAGACCTCCGTGGGCTTTACAGCTAAAGAGTTTCGTTTAGTTAACAAGTGTGGAGAGTTGAAACACGTTAAAAGGATGAAGGAAAATGGATCGAAGTGTTCTGACCCAGTTCTATGGAAATCCCATTTTTGTAGCGGCGAAGCTCGCTTACAGTTCTATAAAGTTAAGACACGGACAACCACTGATTACGGAATTGATTTTAAATGAGCTTCTTCGCCAACCGTAGAACTTCTAAGCCTCCATATTTTAGATCAAATGGTATTGCATAAATTCCTTTGAGTTATTACAACTAGATTAACCTGAGAGTACTGCATCAAGCTTTATTACCATTGATTTCACTGAAAAAAGAATAATGCAAACTCATCTGAATACTTTTTTTTTTTTAAATGGATTTTTAAAAGATAAAATATTCTTTGAAATTTCCACTACCCCCGAAAGATAAAAAAAATATACACCAAGTGTTGTTCACAATCATGGTGGTTACTAGGGATGGTAAAATGTCAATCGTTACTAGTCGCCCAAAACTGGGCGAAAGGAAGTTTGGCCGACCTCATCTAAATAAGAGGAAACTGAAAATAATCTGTCGGTGTCTCGGATCAAGCCTTGAAGGCGTTAAAAGTCGTGCCATTGATTCGATGGCACAATTTTCAACACATACGAACATGTAAAATACGAGATAAACAAACTTCATCAAAATGAAGATAACTACTAATAACGGACCAAAGGACTAGATTAATACAGGAAATTTCAAGGGACTAACCAATGCAACTAACGGCAGGCTTGAGGATGGTGTCATTTCACCGAAAGGGCGTTCGTGTGTACTCGACGATCAAGGTCATTTTGACAGATTTCACAATGGTACTGTTTGCTACTACGATGGATCAGCAGTCGAGGCCTTCTATTTAATTTAATATTATTATTGTTTCATTTTGAAGTGAAAACTTCTTTAGGCACGTTGTGCACCCCGTAAGGAAGCATTTGCGGGAGAGGAAAAAAGTATGAAATCGCGACACCGCCACCGCCACCGCTAGTACTAAGGTTTAGAAATAAAATCATATGGTATTTTATAACCTAATCATTTGATAGTTTATTTACAATTGAAGTGAAAACTTCTTTAGGCACGTTGTGCACCCCGTAAGGAAGCATTTGCGGGAGAGGAAAAAAGTATGAAATCGCGACACCGCCACCGCCACCGCTAGTACTAAGGTTTAGAAATAAAATCATATGGTATTTTATAACCTAATCATTTGATAGTTTATTTACAATTGAAGTGAAAACTTCTTTAGGCACGTTGTGCACCCCGTAAGGAAGCATTTGCGGGAGAGGAAAAAAGTATGAAATCGCGACACCGCCACCGCCACCGCTAGTACTCAACTCAAAGCTAAAGGAGCTTCTTTTCTTCATAACTCCTGAACCAAATTAGCTAGAGTTTTCGTTCGCATACCATTTTAAAGAGGACAAAACCAGCATCATTTCGTTCACAGATACTATATATCTACCATTTTTACTTTAATAGATATTTTAATCCGAGGTTTAAATAAATTCGAATATTTAAATAAATAAATTCGAATATTTAAATAAATTCGAATCGAAACTGTTTGTATCCTACTTTAGCTACCATGTACCGATTGTATCAGTTTTAGAAATTGGTGATGATGCTGGCAGTGATGATGGTGCAAGAGTTGTTGAAATTATGGATAGAAATTGATTTTTCTGAGTGTACTTAACTTATTTTTGTAAAGCATTTGTAATAATTCTGAAATTTAATTTTTTTCTTTTATGTAAAATAACTGAAATAATTATGTATAGTATTTTATATTGATAAATAAAACAATTCGTGGTACATTATTTTTTTTATCACTATTATTTTTATTCATGTAAAATAGAACATAACTGTTACTTATTGATAAATAACTAAAAATATTTTTAAAATAAGACTTCGTAAAAAAAAATTTCTCAGCAATGCCAAAATTGAGCGATCAAAGCTAAAGGAGTTTCACTTCTACCGGCAGTCCCCTGACTGCTGTTTTTTTTTTTTTTAAAATATCATATGTTTGTGAATTATATTCACCGCTAAATACCGTCCGCTAGAGAATTGCATCATACAATTTTTACTGATGCAATTTTAGCTATAAGTGTTTAAATTTGCTATATAAAATTTGTTACTGATAAAATTTTAGCAAATAGTGACTAAGAGAAAGAAACAGATACTATACATTCAGGGGTGCCGGGTTTAGACGTGGTCACACCTACCGATAACCTCAGTAAGCTGGAGGTTAAATAACATTAGTTCATGAACGTGCTGTTGCAGTGCTTATGGATCAGCGGGAGCCTTAATAGAATATACGTCTGACAGCTACTCGGGATGACTAAAGATTATGACTCTCTTAAATCCCGTCCACATGTAGGCTGCCAGCGTGAGGTGGCCACTTACCCTACAGCTACAATGGAGGATGTCACTCTACTGAAGACAGCATATTCCAGTTCCTAATTGGTTAAAGGGGATTAAACATCCAGATGATCACTCTTTATGTAAAAAAGTCCGCCACGCAGGGGCTGCGTGAACTAAGCAGATTTTCCACGTGTTTGCATTTATCTCAAGACTCAAACGTTCCATGAAAACAATATTAGGTATTTAAGCTTCAGATAATGTGCTTCATAACATAATAGAATATTGTTAATATGAGATGAGTAGGAGTGGGGCTTTACTAAAGACCGAAAACTAAAAAATCCAAATATCTCAGTTAATAATCAAAAAATTGAAAAAGTGTACATAACAACATTTATAGAACATTACATTTACTATAAGATTGATTCTATTTGATTTTTTGATCCGACGCATAATAACGGAGATATGAAGACGTTTCGAAATTCTCCTTCTCTAAAAGCCCCTCCCCCTCCAACTGGTCCGATTTCAGCCGTTAACAAAATTGATCTTTCTTTTTGTATTAAACGATTATAAATGAAGTTTAGTAACGATAAGACAAAAATTGCGACCGCTAGAGCAGTAACAGACAAATATGTGTGTGTGTGTATATATATATATATATATATATATATATATATATATATATATATATATATATATATACTAGCTCAGATACCCGGCTTCGCCCGGGAATTGATTTGAGGCTGAATGGTGATGGTATTTTTTTGGCAAGGCATTACTTTGCGCAATATTTTGACATTTACCCGTCCCAGTATTTAGGGTTTATACCCGTTGTTGGCATTTGTTAATAATAAAATTAATTTTTTATGTAAGACTTCACTGTCGTCCATATTGTCATATTTCCCGTCTCCTGTGCATTATGCATAGATTTCAGTTATTAAGGACAAAATATTAACATAGATTTGAATTAATTTTTCCAGGTGAGGTAGTTCAAATTGGAATGAATTGATGAGCATATCAATATTATACGCAAATTATTTGCTTCATACATTGTTTCCGAAAAAATGTATAAAACATAAGTTACTCTAAATAACAAAGTAAACAACTTTTGTTATGTGCACGTTTGACGAAAATAAATAGACAACGAAATATCACGAATTTTTATTTCAGGCCTCAGTTATAATCCCCACTCCCGTTCTAACCTAAACATTTTAATATAACTTATAATCATGGAAGTATTAATGCTAATTGACATCAAAAACAAACAAACAAACAGACACGAAAGAAACAAAATGCAGTTATGGTGTCTATGACATGTGAAACGAAAAGTTATCGTGAAATTTTGCGAAAAAAATCAATGTACAGACAGAGGTTACAATTTTATATATATATATATATACAGTTTTGAACGGACCTCATTTTCGTCATCTCCTGGGTAGGATCGATGGACATTTGAAGAAAAAGTTCGAAAATCTCGTCATGAGTACGACCTCAATAGCTGATTTCCCTTCAGGGAAATCTGCTAAAATCTGATCATGAATCCCTAGTGTGTCGCTTGGTAGTGGCTAGACATCTCAAAGACCAATACTGTAGACTGAATAAAATATAAATTATATATACTGACGGAACCAGCCCCATATATGTGTTATGACGCTGCTATAAGTTATATGAGTATAATGAATGTGTTATTAAAAAAATGGCTTGAACTGACTAAATTGGGAAGTCATCATCCTATATTTTTTTATTATTTAAGAAACTCGTATCAAGCGGAAACATATATCAGTTTTTTTTTGTTTTTTTTGTGTGCGCATGTCTTAAATACTTTTCTTGAAATGAAATATTAAGGCAAATATATTATTTAATTAGACGCTATAAATTGTAAAAATTATAAATCATTAGATTTTCTAAATTAGCGGGATGCATCTCAAAAAATTGATCCTCATCGACTATTATAATTTACCTCGATCTGGAGTATTGTTAGAGTTAAAATTATTCTTCTCTAGTCTCCAATATATATAATTTGTAGCTTCTGTAGACAAAGGTTATTTAAATTAGTCTTTCGGCAGATTTTAAAAAATGTGCAAAGTTATTACTGGCTTTTGTAGCCAGAATGAGTTTCTTAAAAGTACTATAAAAATCAAATTTTTGTACTGTTAACGTTTTCACAGTAGGGGGTGCTGATGTGCACTTTTTAGTTCATACTTTGTTAGTAAATTTTCTGTACTGTTGTCTTGCAGGAATAGCTATTTATCGTATTTTTATTATGAAATATATAAAATGAGCAGAAATCCACCCCATCGGAAAAAGAATAAATGTATAACATAAGACCTTAATCCACTGTTGACGGGTAATGAAATTTCTCAAATGCATGGGGGAGATTGTCTTTGCCGCGTTGCTTTGGATTCAATGGGATTAAATGAAAGAGTTTAAAACTGAGGGGTTGGAAGAGGAAGGAAAGGGGGTGAGACATGTAATGTGGCTCCCCGTGAATAAACCCAGCCACCGAATATATGAATATATCTTAACTTGCATGATTTATGGAGTCGGTCACTTTTCTGCAAAATTAATTCGGACAGGGGCGGAGCGTGGACACCTCGGCGGTAGGAGCAATGGTAATGGCTGATATGCATTGCAAATAGCGGAGGCCGACGGCCCTATCTCGATACTCTTTGACAAGGCGAGTTTGTCACTGGGTGCTCTCCTCTCTTAATCATCCCCTGAGGCTTGGAGCCGGGGAACAACTCCTTCTAACAATACTCTGCTATTTATGCAGTTCCCTGTCCCCCTATCGGCTCCCTTCCTCATTCTCCCTATCTTTCCTCTCATCTTCTAGGGGGCCTGCTCCTCATATCGCTCCCTATATTTATTACCACTACTACCACATTTATACTATAACGCAATACTACTTTATGAATTGATTTGCTTAAAATTTGTGGTTTGGAAGGGGTGGCGGCGCAGCCATGTTAGCAGATTTCCCTTAGGGGAAATCAGCTATTGAGGTCGTACTCATGACGCGATATTCGAAAAATTTCTTCAAATAGCCATCAATCCTACCCCGGAGATGACGAAAATGAGGTTCGTTCAAAATTTTTTATATCTCAAAAATATATATATACATTTGTCAGTTAACGCTCTATCGGCCGCAATTTTTGTTTGATCCGAACTCGATATTTAATCGTTTTATGTAAAAAAAAAATGATCATTCGTTAATGGCTGAAATCGGACCAGTGGGAGGGGGAGGTTTAGAGGGGGATTTTTGAAAATTCAAAATATCTCCTTTGTTATGCGCCGGATCGCAAAATTGTATAGAACCAATCTTATGGCATATTACATTTACTATAAATAATGTATATACATTTATTCTCTATCTTGAATATTAACCGAAAAAATTGCATTATTATTAAGTGTGTGCCTGATAACAGAGTTGAGATCGGCTGAAGTCGGTTCTATTAGGGACTTTCCGCCGTAAGCTAGTTCGGCCGTTTCCGTAACTGTTCGGCTCTCGTGAAATTGGTTTAGAGACTCGTTACTACTACTGTTATTAATAGGCATATTTCTCTATTGTAAAACTTCACGAAGGAAATCTGCTTAGTTTACGCAACCCCTGCAAGACGGACTTTTTTCTGAATCAAACACACACATCTGCAAGGTACATTTCAGCAAGTGCTCTGCTAAATTGTCAAGGACGCATAAGTTTAACCAGATTTCCCAAGTGCTAGTACAACTCACTTTTGAACTCATGTCCCCACATAATCTCTATTTCTATGTAAACAATTGATGAGTAGAAAAAAGTAAAAAACTGATGGGTTTTTCGATGGGGGAAGGGGGAGGTGGTTACTGAAGGCAGAAAACAAGAAAATACAAATAACTTGCTTAATACTTGAGTCCCGAAAAAATGCATAGGACAACAATTGTAGATCATCAATAGTTTAACAAGATTGGGTCTATAACATTTCACGAAGCGATTCATTATAACGGAGATATTTGGAATTTTTGAATCGCCCCTTCTTACCCCACCGATTCCAGGCCCGATTTCAGCTAATAACAAATATGATATTCAGCGTTGACTGAGTATGGTGGAGTTGAAATAAACATGTACGAGTTAAGACCTTAAAAATCTTAAATAATGACTTCATCATACTACGTATTTGCATGTATCTCACACAGTATAAATTCAATAAAATAGTTTTATATTATACAAGTGACGAAAGTAGATCGTTTTACAACTCGAGTGAAACGTTTACCCACGTGGTAATTTCACGAGAGTTGTAAGTTCTACTTTTTTCACGAGTGTAATATTAAATTTTTTCTGTAATCGTGTAATACATGATCAGATCTAACCAGAATATGAACAAAATTAGGATGTTGTGAAGATTATGGTATGTTGTTGGTAGGTTAAAAGCATGGTTGTGAAAGGTTATAAGCATAGTTATAAAACAACTAGTGATGATTGTGAAGTAGTGCAGTTATAAACAAGTGCAGGTTATAAACAAGGAAGGTAATTATTATTATATTTAAATTTTAAAATATATTGATTATTTCCACCAATAATTCATTCACATTTCAATTTATTTTGTTAAAATAAATTCTTACAATGTTAAGAAACATTTAAAAGCATTTAATTTCCAACTTCAAATTATTTTTTAATTTATACTTAATACTAATTAAGAAGGCAATTCACTTTCTTCACTCTATTGCAAAATGTTTCACTTTCTTCACTCATTTCAGTTTAGTAATGTTGCCGTTATTCAACGATTACAGAAAAACAATATTTTGTATTTACTCTCAGAATCTTCAGGTGGAAAATCTGCTTAGTTTACTCAGCCCCTGCGTGACGGTCTTTATTTTTAATTCCTATTATGAAGTAAAGGAAGTATTTCTTGTGAAACTTTAACTTCACTTTAACTAACTTATGGTGGAGGGTCAACTAACAAATGAAAACTTCGAATGACTATTAAAAGACATTTTTATTTTTCTACAAATCAAGGTAGAAGATGAAACGTATTCCTTCGATCCAAATGTTTAAATTTGTAGACGAATTTTTCGATGATAATTTTTACAACAGACGCGAGAGAAAAAGAAATTTATAATGATGATAACATTAAACGTCCAATAATAAAAAGCAATGCTACAATAAACGGACATAATTTTAATAGAAAAAAATAAAAAGTATTGAAGACGATACTGATGGTGACCATCATTTCTAAAATAATAAAACTGACAAAGAAACAGCGGCCAAGGAAAATATAAATATACATATAGGCAACCAAAAGATTACTTATAAAAAATATTACTTAAAGATTTTGCAAATGAAAAATATGGAGAAACAAAAATGTATTGTTCAATGAATTGCAACCCCACAGTAGCAAGGTAGATTTCATAAATGTAAAGAATTATTTAATTAAATTTCATAAATTATGTAAAGATATTGGACAATGCACTTGGAAATATCAAAACAGAGTGACGCCTGCTTAAAATCTCTAATTGTTTTAATGCAGGGCTGTGACTTGGTGTGCCATACTTGGAACCCCTGAAGACCTCTTCTAGTCAATATTCAACCTCATAATCTTTTTCAGTGCCCATAACTATGGATAGCCGTACTTTTTATGACGGATTCTTGTAGAAAATCAAATTCTAAAACGAGTTTATATCAGTGAAGTTTTCGATTTGACTCATATTTTAGCCGTAAAATGCACAAATCTTTATTTCAGAAACGGCACACTTTATTGATGAATGCCGCGACATAAAAGTTGTAGCCAAAAAAATTATCTTTGAAGCAAGTCGAAGGGAAAAATAATGGATTCTGAATTAAAAAATAAAATGATTCCTAAAAATGTTTATTTCAAAAAACAACAAACTAATTTAAATTTTAAATTAGTTTTATAAATTACGTAGTAATTATTTGTAAAATGAATTCATTTGTCCACCTGCATACTTTCATGTAAAAACAGAAACCAGTTTTTCCTTTGTATTGCAATACATAGAGCTAGAAGTTACAAATGTTCGAAAATGCGGCCTTATTCATTTATGCACTTTAAAAGACGGCATCTGGAATCCCTTCTGTCACTGCATATTTCTGCAAATGAAATTGAATTCATCGCCAATCCGATTTTATATTTCAAGACTTCAATGGTGGAAATCGGTCTTGTTGGAGAGGGGTTAGTGGAGGGGAATTCGAAAATTCAAAATATCTCCGTTATTATGAGTCGTATCGAAGAATGTCTTAGAACCAATCTCTTATTTCTGACTTTCACCGGTGACCATGGACTAATTGTCGACATACACTGGTGAGGGTCCGAATGTACAAGAATGTAATGAAATATTCCATCTTTCACCGATGTATTTGTTGTTTGTTGACATTCACCGGTGAATGTCGACATTCTCTGATTTCGGTCTTTCACGGTAACATATATACATATATAGAGCAAGTCTTCACGTTAGCGTGAGTCCAGGAAAAAATCATATGTTACTGTTGGTCAGATGACATCTAATAATTTTTCAATTTTGCCTTCCTAATAGCGCTCTTAAATTGGAGATTTTTTGGCTGTTCCCTTTACCTATCATCAGTCTATATTTGGTATTAACTATGGGATATGTGACCTATTGTGAATGGCACATGCAAAGGTTTTCCTTAATATTGAGATTGCTACTCCTAGGGCGAAATTAAAAATAGCACTGGAACAGCTACATCTCGAGACTGGTATAACCTCAAATCCATGAGAGTCCAACACTGCCTACATGACTAACATTTTGAGCAGATTGGGAAATTAGCTATTGAGGTTGTACTCATAATGGGATTTTCAAAAATTGTCTTCAAATGTCCAACGATCATGCCCAAGAGACATATATATATATATATATATATATATATATATATATATATATATATATATATATGTGTGTGTGTGTGTGTGTGTGTGTGTGTGTGTGTGTGTCTTTTATCAGTATAGCGGTGGGAATGCTTGTCTGATCTATACCAAACTCGATACTTAAACGTTTTATGTAAAAATGCAGATCAATTTCGTAAACGCCTAAGTTCACATTAGTGGGCGGGGGGGGAGGGGAGGGTTTGAGAGGGAACTTTCGAAAATTCGAAATATCTCCGCATGCGTCGGATCGAAAATTTGTATAGTATCGATCTTATTGCAAATGTAATGTCCTATAAATGTTGTTACATTCATTGTTTTATTATCTTAATTATTAATCCAGATATTCGCATTTTTGAGTTTTCGACCTTTAGTAAACCCCCACTCCTGCTCATGTCACATTAACAATAGGTTGTTATACTATGGAGCACTTTATTTGAAGCCTAAATACCAAATATTGTTCTCATTGAACTTTTACGTATTGAGATAAATGCAAATACGTGATGCACGTGGGGAATCTTTTTAAATGGCAAAACGTCCAGTAAGTACGTGGGCGTATTGAAAAGTAAGGTCTCCTATTTTTTTTTTCATAGAAAATTTAATTTATTTACAACTTTGGTTACATCGTTGGAAGGGTTGAATATTTACCTATTTTTCTACATATTCGCCTTGACGATCAATAACTTTTTGCATTCTGTTTACCAGCTTTTTAATGCCCGTGCCGTACCACTCTCCCGCCGCGTCACGAAGCCAACTGACGACTGTTTCTTGAACTAGTCGCTGGGGGCAAGGCCGGGCTGTAAGGAGGGTGGTCGATGATATCCCAGCCGAATCCATTGAGTAGGGTGGTCGTTTGATGTGACACATGTGGACGCGCATTGTCATGAAGTTCAAGAAGCAGTCGTCAGTTGGCTTCGTGACGCGGCGGGAGAGTGGTACGGCACCGGCATTAAAAAGCTGGTAAACAGAATGCAAAAAGTTATTGTTCGTCAAGGCGAATATGTAGAAAAATAGGTAAATATTTAACCCTTCCAACGATGTAACCAAAGTTGTAAATAAATAAAATTTTCTTTAAAAAAAAAAATAGGAGACCTTACTTTTCAATACGTCCTCGTACGTTAATTTATATATAGCACTGCTCTTTTATTACAATTTAAAGGACTCAAATATGTAATCAAAACTCCAGTAAGAAAATAAGTCTAGTTTTTCTGTTGTATCACCAAAAAATTCAAATTGAAAATGGAAAACTGGTCAGCTAAATGGTTTGGAGGGACAAACGAAAGCTTCTCACAAGAGCAAATATTGAATGACCTCCGAATCCACCAGAGTCCTCTCTGGTTTATTTCCCGAGGAAAAAATCCGATGACTCATTGTAGTGTTTGCTTTCGGTATGTTTCAGATTCAATCATACGGTCAGGTACATTTCATTTTAGTTCTTCCGTTAATTGATTACTTTTTAAATGGAATTTCATTGGACAAATGCTCTTTTCCCGGTATGCTCGTCGACATAAGTCCTGTTAGTTCCATGAATTAATTAAAATTGATTGATTATTCAATGCAAATGCACTCGCAGGTCCGTTTCACTCAAAAAGTGGGTAATTTCATTCAAGAGCATTGGCACACTAAATAAAAGTAAAATTTCATTCAAAATGTTATGAAAAGTAAATTTGGCTCTTT
Organism: Riptortus pedestris; assembly: GCA_019009955.1. Taxonomy (NCBI): domain Eukaryota; kingdom Metazoa; phylum Arthropoda; class Insecta; order Hemiptera; family Alydidae; genus Riptortus; species Riptortus pedestris. The sequence continues at coordinate 81,559,412 of CM032233.1, forward strand.
TTTGGTACAGCTACTTGTTACTTCAGAATATGATAACATTCAGTGCCCAATTACTTCTCAACAAAGTTCAATAAAGCGAAGATTTATATCACATTATACAATTTGAGGGAGGCTTGGCAGCCTTACTCATTAAACACTTTAGCAAATAATGAGAGGCCTACTTTCTAAGATCCCGAACCACCCAATTAGCATTGGTTGTCATTCCTCCACATCTTCATATGAATTAATCTGGATTATCCTCTCTAAACTCCAGCCTCGTATTTTCAGTAAATGTCTCAATATACCCATGTAAGAATAATGGATTTACAATCCGGAGTATATCAACCTTTTTTGTCATAAAGCATTTCAAAATTTTATTTCTTTTCTCCTTTAAGTTTTCTTGGATTTTGTATTTCTCCTCAAGAATGAAAATTCAGGACTTCTTAGTTCGATTTATTTAACTATGTGCAGCCATGGTCTTGACTCGCTTTCTTCTTCAATTGGCTGGACCTCCGTACATCAACTCGTGTTATACTTTCCTTGGTTCCTTCCGTGAAGGAAGCAACTAAATTTAGGAAGTACTGTAACTTAAAAGGGAGGAATCCATTTTGCCTTTATATAAATCCAAATTACAATGAATGCATTAATTTATCCTTCTTCCAAAGTTTGTGATCTAAGTGTTTGTTGGGGACAGTAAGTTAGGACAGTAGAAGTATGCTATAGGCTCCTGTAGAGATGCTTCACTAAATAAAAACAAAAAAAAAATGATTATGATTTTAGAAAAATGACTTCAATATGAATAAATATTTCTAACTACCAATTCGTTTGTACATTAACTAAATAAAGAAATAGGCAGATAAAATACAATTTTTAATTTAATGAAATTATTACGGGAGTGCTACATCGTACCTCTGCACATTACCGACCTTATTACAATAAGATTTCTTTAACGCTATTATTTAATACAATATAATATGTATGTAGAAATGTGTATAATAAACTTTTTTTTCTAAATGTTGATTTCGCTGTAAAGATTACCCAAACCCAACAACTGGTAATTGCACATAATGATATCTAATACTGCCACAGCAATTGAAATTTATTGGTTTAACGTTTATATAATGGTTTGAAAATCGATAATAAATCATTGAGTACTTTTAAGCTTCATACTTTTTTTTGGAATATTAAAAAAGGCAATTAAATAAAATGTTGTTAATGTTCGAAATTGAAAGACTTGGAAGAAATATTTTATGATAATAATTAAGTACGCCTATTGGAATTGTGGGATATATATATTGTTGGAAAAGTCGAGCTAATGTCAAATAGTTCTATAAATAACTATCTTCGAGTTGAACTTCACTGAACAATAATATCCTCTTTTCAACTCAGCAATGGTGGTCGTTGTTCTTCTCTTTAGTTTAGAAATCCCATTGGAGTTAAACAAGTTGTTTCTCAATGGCGTTTTCCCGTATTCAATAAGGCTCATGGTAAACTACTTTTTTTTTGTTCGAAGTCTTTGAACCCTTGAAGGTGAGCTTTTTCTTCTTTTTTTTTTGGTTCCAAGCAATGGTAATTTAAAGCCAAGTTGATGTATATGCCCAAGGAAATGGGATTCTAAATGAATGTTTATTGTGGGATTGAAGCTTGTTGCCGAGCCAATATAAAGCGTAGGCACTAAAGAACTGAAGAGCAAGGTTGAGAGGCTGTATTAAGGCTTACACCCCTGTCTCTATTTACCCTCAGCCGAAGGTAGAATTGATTTTTTTATCAAGACAGAAGGAAAGAGTTCCAATGGGAAGTCACCTCGAACTCCTATTGCCTCCCCTCTCTCTCACCACTAACCTACAACCCCTCTCCGTTTTTCCTCCCATAGTCATCCTTATTCAACACACAACACTTCACGAGCTCTTGATTTTAGTGTGTTTTCTCCTTTCATAAAGACAATCCCAGCCTGTCTAGTTAGTTGGATATTCTTCAATAGAGTATTATTTCTGTATACATATATATATATATATATATGGTGTAGTTATTCTTTTTGGAGTTTTGGTCAATGTTGGTGAAAAAATCTTAGTTTATGCCAATATTTCGAGAATATTTATTTTCTCTTCTTACTCGACTAAAGATACATAAAAACTATTGTACATCACTGTTGTTCCTCTGTACTCCTAATGTAACCAAAGGGTACTCCTAATGTAACCAAAGGGTATTCCTAATGTAACCAAAGGGTACTCCTAATGTAACCAAAGGGTACTCCTAATGTAACCAAAGGGTACTCCTAATGTAACCAAAGGGTACTCCTAATGTAACCAAAGGGTACTCCTAATGTAACCAAAGGGTACTCCTAATGTAACCAAAGGGTACTCCTAATGCAAACAAAGGAACAGTGATGTACAATAGCTTTTAACTATCTTTAGTCTTGCCCTGAAGAAGAGAAAATAAATATTCTCGAAATATCGGCATAAACTAAGATTTTTTCACCAACATTGACCAAAACTCCAAAAAGAATAACAATACTATATATAAATATAACCTGGACGTAAACATCAACACAATTTTCTATATTTTTATATATATATATATATATATATATATATATATATATATATATATATCTTCTTTAAAACTGAGGACTCGCTTCTTAAATTATTTGAAAGTGCAGGCATACTGTGTCAAAACAAAAACTTTTTTCTTCTTCAAAACATCTTATTTATTTTCATCCCCAAAGTATTTCGACCATTTTTATGACCAATATCTATACCTATGCTAAACCAGCGTTGTCTAATTTTGTCCACTTATCACGCCAACATTTATAAAAAAAAAACCTATTAAAACTACATCTACAACTAATACACAAAAGGTAATTGTAAATAAATGATGGAGTCTTTCAAGAGAAATGTCTTTCGGCACTAGAGTCACTCACAATCTGAGCGAGGTAGAGAGGTTGAACAGGCACCTCGAACCAGAATTCCAACCTCCCCCCTCAAAAAATAACAAAAAAAACCACTTCAGGGCTCGGGTTGGCCGTGCGAGTTAGGGCGTTGGTCCTAATCTCGCATGGCAGACCTAGATTGGCGGGTTCGAATCCCGCCCTGGGCAGTAGAAATTTATTTAGTGAAGGACTCATTAAATAAACTCCTTAGGCCCACTCTGGCTGGAAAAGGGTGGTAACATGTAGATAACCCGTCCCGATTAGCCTAGTAGCATAAAGTGGACGAAAAGAAAAAAAAAATACTTCCTAAGTACCCTATCTGCTTATAAAGCACATGGAGTTTGACATTCGGTAAGAATTCTGCACTTGGCTGGTAACATAAAAAAGCGCAGACATTCCGGGATATAATTGTTTTCTTTAAAGTAAGATTGAAGTTATGTAATCTTACCAGGATATCAATAATGAAAATCTGTTTTAGAGTTATTGAAAAAAAAGCCCGTCGAGCAGGGGCTGCGTAAACTAAGCAGATTTCTCAAGCGAAGGTTTACATTAGATAAATCTACATTCTGGTAACACCACAGCAAATATTAAGTGAATAAATACAACCGGTAATGAGAAATCTTTCAGTTACAAGTTAATAATTCTAGAACGGAAAGCATCTGAATTGTAAACAAAAGGCCAGTCAACCTGAATTCTAGACCGGAAAGAAAAACCATTAATGAAATATATCTGAATATAACACATTCATTTTATCGAAAACTATTTACTAATGCTAATACTGTATTTTTTAATAAATCAGAATAATTTTAATCTCAATTACTTAAATTTTAGTAATCCAAGAACAAAAGAAGGGGTAGGGGGATCAACAGTACGTATTTGAGTATATCTAACAATGTAAAAGTTCAATGAAAACAATATTCCATATTTAACCTTTAATGAAGCTGCTGAACAGCTAATTATTAATATAGCACTACTAGGAGTGGGGGTTTACTAAAAGCGTAAAACTATAATATCCAAATATCTCGGTTAATTGTCACTATTCGCAAAATATGTATAGAACAATATTTATAGTAAATTAAATTTGCAAAATGATTGTTTCTATACAATTTTTCTATCCGACGAATAGTAACAGGGATATTTCGAATTTTTTTAAATTCTCCACTTTAAACTCCCATTGTCCGATTTCAGCCGTTAACGAACTTGATCTTTCTTTTTACATGAAACGACTAAATATCGAGTTTGATAACGATTAAATAATAATTGCGTCCGCTAGAGCGGTAAAAGACATATATATATATATATATATATATATATATATATATACATACATACATAAAGTTTTGAACGGACCTAATTTTCGTCATCTCCTAGGAAGGATCGATGGATATTTGAAGAAAAATTTCGAAAATCGTGTCATGAGTACGACCTTAATAGCTGATTTCCCTTAAGATAAATCTAGTAAAAGCACGCAGTTATATTAATAAATAATTGTTTTCTATACATTCGAAGGGTTTGCTAGACTTCATAGTCAAAATTGCCTAAGCAAAGTAACTTAAACATAGACTTAATATTAGTTAGAAAAAATGTTATTGTTTAACTAAATAAAAGAGATTTAAGTTATTACTTCCACGTTGAGAAGCAAAATCAATAATTGACATAAATTATTCATGGGAGTTAAAATATCTGAACAACAATATTTATAAATAGGAACCAAAAGGCTAGTTGCAATCTTTGACGGATCTGAATGAATGAAAAATAATTAAAAGAATAAATGGTCAACTTTTTAATTGCATCGATTATTCCTCTACTCTCTAACTATCTATGAGACCAAATACCTATGAATATGTATTGCACATTGCTCGAAGCATTGTGTGACATTACGATCTAGGGGACAATTATATAAATATAGAAATCGCGAAATATAAAGTTGAGGAAATGTATAAATAATGGCCATTGTATGGTATGAATACAACTGTTGTTATGCCCCTTCTGGGACCTATTATCCAAGATTTCAGTTTGATAGTCTTCCATTAAAAGTTTTATGATTTTATGAATGCAGCTATCTTATTTACCTTATAAAAAAACGGAAATCATATTCCACCAGGCCATAAAGTTGGACATTTTTAATTCGCCCTCAAGCTGCTTAATGCCCTTTAAAAATAATTCTTCTTTATGGTGATGAGACCAGAATGAAAAGCGTTTAACCTAACAATTTTTCCCTCTACTATTCCTTGGCTTTAATACGATTAAACAGATTAACAGGAAAATAAAATTATTATTCATTGAAGTTGTATCATTTAAATTCCTTTACACTTTTTGAGCTCTTCCTATAACTGTTTCTCCCTTAACATTATACTTACGATATAAGTTACTCAGTAATAAACAATGAAATATAATAATTATATTTTCATTTAGTTAGCAAGACTTTACATTTAAAAATAAATAAATTGTTCTTTATTAACTTAAGCGTTTTGCTACCATCGAAAGTTGAGAGGGGTTATTTACAGGTTACCATCATTTACTAACCAGAGTGGGATTAAGGATTTTACTTAATGAGTCCGCCACTAAATAAGTTCCTATTGCCCAGGAGGGAATTGAACTCGGTACTGTAAGTTTACCACGTCAGATTAATCACTACTGTGATAAGAAGTAAAGGCGTTGTGAATTGCTCACATTAAAAAGCTAAATTATTAGTGCAAATAAGAATTTAAAGTCACTACTTAGGTGTCAGAGTATTCAGAATTCTATTCTTGATTATAGAAATTCTATCTGTAATCCTGCATTTGAAAAAAAAACAAAAAAACGTGCTATTCTCAATTTGGGAGAACTCCCGCCTGATCACAACATTCTTGTTAATAATCAAATTTTATATATAGCAAAATCATCGGGTACTTCTATCCAAAACAATACATGAGTGACTCCGTAGCAGGGGTTCGCCGAAAATTGATTTAAAAGAGGAAAAAAAATGAAATCAGAAATGGGAGAAGTTGGAAAGCTTTCGATTAATCTATTAAAAGAGATACTTAGTAATATAATTGATTAAAAAAAATTGGCTACTCAAAATGATTTACATTCAAAATTAGAAACTTATTTGATGAAAATTCAAAGCTAAAAAAAAACTTAAACCACCAGATGGGTATAAACAACCAGCTAGCTGGTGGAGCAGATTGATCACCTTTCACAATGGCGAAAAAGGAACAAATAAATATTTCATGGCCTTAAAATAACAGAAAACCAAAAATATACAGTTTCTGTGAATAATATACAGTGTCTTTCAAAAAGAATGAACCGATTTCATTAAGCTATATCTTATTAGCAGACAGTAGCAAAGGACCCAAAGAAAATTATTGTTAAGGCAATTTCCTTGAACATTAAGTCAATATGCTCAGCTAGTAATATTGAGGAAAATGATAGGCTAGAGTACTTCCAAGGAACGTTGGGAAGGGAAGGAGTCTATGTTTCATATGTCAAATCATTTGTGAAAGAGGAATCCATCAAGAGAGATTTTGACATGGAGAAGCTAAAAAAATTCCAAAGAAAAGTAAAAGACAATAAAGGTCTCGACAGGCTACCATATGAGTTTTACAAGAATGCACCTGGCCCTTTTCTCTAGCACCTAGTCAACCTGTTCAATATTATCTTTCAGGTTGAGGGTGTACCTCTCTCATTTACTAAAGCCATTATATTCCCTTTGCACAAGAAAGCAAGTAGGGACAATTCCGATAACTATCGTGGAATCTCATTTATAGATTTTTCAAGCAAAGCTATTTTCAGGATTTAACATGAAAAGATTGGAACTATGTGAATCGAGAATAAAATAATAACCGAATTTCAGGAAGACTTCAGGAAAGTTTACTCGACATTTGACAACATTTTAGCAGATTTCCCTTATGGGAAATCAGCTATTGAGGTTGTACTCATGACGGAATTTTCGAAATATTTCTTCAAATGTCGATTCAAAAATCGATCCTATATAGTAGATGACGAAAATTACGTCCGTTCAAAACCGTATATATATATTTGTCTGTTACCGCTCTAGTGGTCGCAATTATTGTTTAATCGTTACCAAACTCGATATTTAGTCGTTTTATGTAAAAAGAAAGATCGAGTTCGTTAACGGCTGAAATCAGACCAGTGGGAGGGGGGGGGGGTTTAGAGGGGAGGATTTTCGAAATAAATTCGACATATCTCCGTTACTATACGTCGGATCGAATAATTTACAGAAGCAATCTAATTGAAAATTAAATTTACTATAAATATTGTTATATACATTATTTCTCTATCTTGAATATTAACCGAGATATTTGCATTTTTATTAAATCTGGGCGCCTAACGGTCGAGAGTTACTTTCCCGCCAAAAGCTAGTTTGGCCGTTTCCTTGAATGGCTCGGCTCTCGTGAAATTTCTCTATTGTAAACCTTCACGTGAGAAATCTGCTTATTTTACGCAGCCCCTGCGTGACGGACTTTTTAATATAGTAACATCGTGAAACTTAAGCTAACAATCAAACGTAAAAACGTTTAGGCTTTTTTTGTTGGTCTCAAAGCAACGTTTGACTCTCCTTACAGACAATCTCTCCTATATAAACTATCAGTTTTAGGCATAACGAGTAAAATTATAAATAATATGGAAAACCTATATAAAAATACCCAATCTGTGTGAAATACATTTGTGTGGGGGTGTGTGTATGTGTGTCAGTATGTCTGTATGCGTGTGTTCTGGTGAGTAGAGTGTTATAGCGACTTACGAAAAATTCAAATTAATTTTTTTCCCAGGAATACTTTGACGTTACACTAAATGGATCTATACAAATGAAAAACTCATATAGGAAAAAGCCGTACTTATAATCGTTTGTATATACACCAGCAATAAAGAGAAGAGGAGTTGAGTATGTATTAAATATTCAATTTTATGAATTTCCTGGAAAACCTTAAAAATAATTAAAATGTTTTCATGAACATTATTAAATCGACGTAAAGGTTGTAATTCAATATAGTTTCTTAGCTCTTTTAATAACATCGTCTTCATGAAATATTCCAAAAATATTTTACCCATTGACCACGCGAATTTTGTTCTAGCTTATTATTTTCATTTAATGGCTTAATCTGCTTATCATTTTTTAAGAAATTATCATTATATATAATAAATATTATTCAATCATAAATAGTACTAAAGTCTTGTATTAACATTTATTTATGAGTTAGATTTAACCAACAGATTTTAATCGAATACTAGAATGTGCTGCAGTGACGACAGGATTAAACGTATTCTGTGACAGCAACTCGGACAATGTACAGCATATACAAATGTGGGTAAATAAATGAAGAACAAACATCCTATCAGAAAAATCCTTTCATTTCCTGGTAAAGGGTCTAGTTAAGATGGCATATAAGTGAAATAGGGGTGAACACACAGGATAGAGGGAAACATAAAAAATTGTTACGAGCAAAAAAAGAAAAGTAAGGGCAGTAAAAAAGATAACGCCAGTCCAATACTGAAGAGTGGGACGAAGGACTTCCCCTTTGTCTTCCCAGACGATATATAAAACTAGAAATCTTTCAATATTGTCTCAAAACATGTTTTGCTCCCTTTTGAAGATTCACATAAATCTGAGGAAATGCTAAAGAGTCACTCATTAGTTCTTGAACCAAAGATGTTGGGTATCACTACGGGAGAAACAGGATTACTGAATTGATTGATGTATAATCATTCATAATTTCATTGTTTAGGAATTTGTTCAAAAAATTGTCAATGAGAACCATTGTTTTGACCAATACCAAAAGCAAAAGACGTTAGATCAATAAGTCTAAGCTATGAACCAGAGCACTAATAAGAATAACTCCAGCCACACCCAAACGACTATTAACTGTAGTGTTGACAATGAAGAAAATAAAAAGATACCGAAAAAATAATTTTCACAGAATAAGGTGAACAAAGATTTTAAAGAATTATTATACTGAAAAGTACCTGAATATTTTCATAACTTACTATACCACAGATGGAAGTGTGTGTGCGTGAATGTTTCTGTATGTATGTATGTATGTATGTATATATATATATATATATATATATATATATATATATATATATATATATACTAGCTCAGATACCCGGCTTCGCCCGGGAATTGATTTGAGGCTGAATGGTGATGGTATTTTTTTGGAAAGGCTTTACTTTGCACAATATTTTGACATTTACCCGTCCCAGTGATTAGGGTTAATACCCGTTGTTGGCATTTGTTTCAAATAAAATTTATTTTTTATGTAAGTTTTCACTGTCCTCCAAATTGTCATATTTCCCGTTTTCTGTGCATAATGCATAGATTTAAATTATTAAGCACAAAATATTAACATATATTTGAATTAATTTTTCCCGGTGAGGTACCTGTTAGTTCCAAAGAATTGTTGAGCAAATTTCTCTAAATAACAAATTAAACAACTTTTGTTATCTGCATATTTGCCGAAACCCCAATAGGAAAGGAAATATCACTATTTTTAATTTCAGACCTCCCTTATAACCCCCACTCCTGCCCGTCCCGAAATGTTGGTATGGATTATTATAAGGAAGGTGTTAGTGCTAATACACATACCGAGTGTTTTATTTAGTTCGGTTGAGTCCTTTGTGCCAAATAAAATTGTTGAGTCCCGCTATCATTTTTAGCGTATAACGTCTTTATACTTCGGATACGACGATAGTGTATATGACATAAGTTTCTCTAAATAACAAAATAAACAACTTTTCTTATGTTCATATTGGCCTAAACCCCAATAGGAAACGAAATATCACTATTTTTATTTTCTGGCTTCCCTTATAACCCCCACTCCTGCCCGTCCCTAGAAATGTTGGTATAGCTTGTTACAATGAAAGCGTTAGTAGTAATATATATTCCGAGTTTTATTTATTTCGGTTGGGTCTTTTGTCCCAAATAAAATTGTTCACTTCCGCTATAGGTTTTAGCGTATATTTCGTTTATAATTCAGTATACGAAAAAAGTGTATATAACAAAAGTTACTCTAAATAACAAAATAAACAACTTTTGTTATGTTTATATTTGCCGAAAAACCAATAGGAAACGAAATATTGCTATTTTTAATTTCTGGCTTCCCTTATAACCCCCACTCCTGTTCGTCTCAGAGGATATTAATATAGCCTAAAGTCTAAGTTGGGTTAGTAATAATATACATACCAAGTTTCATAAAATTCGGTTCAGCCGTTTATGCGTGAAAAGGTAACAAACAAACAAACAAACAAATAAACAAACAAACAAACAAACAGACACCAAAGAAACAAAATGCTGTTATAGTGTCTATGACATGTGAAACGAAAAGTTATCGTGAAATTTCGCGAAAAAAATCAATGTACAGACAGAGGTTACAATTTTATATATATATATAGATATATATATATTCCATAGATATTCATTTCGCTCACTGACACCATCCTGTTATTGAGATATTGAAAACGAATATCATTAGCAATATCAATTTTAGTAGTGGTCAGAAAAAGAAAAGAAAATTCCAATGTGTGTAACACATGGCTTTCTTGGACAGCAATTAAATTAAATAAAGATAATATTTGGTCGCACTTTTAAAATTACTTCATTTCAATGTGACATATGATGTCTTGACTTCAATGCATCGGAAAAATGCCATAGAACATAATTTATAGATCTTTATTTGATAAACAAAAATGCCAGATACATTTCTTTTGCATCTCTAATAAAAACATTGAAATTTGCAATTTATTTTTGGGTTCCTCTATACTATCTCCCCCTCGGACGATTTCGATCAGACGGAGGCCCACTACTAGACTAGAAAAATTCTGAATTTGAAATTTCAAGGTTCTAAAGCCAGCCGTTTTTTAATGACTCCTGGTATTTACAAGGTGAATAGAGCCAATTTCCATTTAGGAAATGTGTGTTTTTATTGCAACTACTGATAACAGTTGCTTAATGATTACGCTTGAGAAGGGGTTGCCAACATTTCATAAATGACCTTCACTATTGAATTAAAAATGTAATTAATTTTAAACTCTCAGTATTATATTATTTCAGAGGATCGATGTGGTATTCCAGGCTCCTGTGCCAGTCATAAAGGACGGATTTATTCATAAAAAAAATTTAATTTATGTGAATGACACTCGATATTGAAGACGAATGAATCGATTGATGAAAGATAAAACACTAATAACTTCATTAAAGTTTTTAAAAATTCGCTGTAATGATGATAGGGCGCATATCTTGATTACAATCTAATAGGGTGCTTTTTAGTTTAGAGGGGTCAGACAAATCTATATATATAAAATTGTAACCTCTGTCTGTACATTGATTTTTTTCGCGAAATTTCACGATAACTTTTCGTTTCACATGTCATAGACACCATAACTGCATTTTGTTTCTTTGGTGTCTGTTTGTTTGTTTGTTTGTTTATTTGTTTGTTTGTTTATTTGTTTGTTTGTTTGTTTGTTACCTTTTCACGCATAAACGGCTGAACCGAATTTTATGAAACTTGGTATGTATATTACTACTAACCCAACTTAGACTTTAGGCTATATTAATTTTCTCTGAGACGAACAGGAGTGGGGGTTATAAGGGAAGCCTGAAATTAAAAATAGTGATATTTCGTTTTCTATTGGTTTTTCGATAAATATGCACATAACAAAAGCTGTTTATTTTGTTATTTAGAGTAACTTTTGTTATATACACTTTTGTCGTATACCGAAGTTTAAATGCGTTATACGCTAAAAATTATAGCGGGAGTCAACAATATTATTGGCTAAAAAAGACTCAACCGAACTAAATAAAACTCGGTATGTGCATTAGCACTAACGCCTTCATTGTAATAAGCCATACCAACATTTCTAGGGACGGGCAGGAGTGGGAGTTATAAGGGAGGCCTGAAATTAAAAATAGTGATATTTCGTTTCCTATTGGTTTTTCCGCAAATATAAACATAACAAAAGTTGTTTATTTTGTTATTTGGAGTAACTTTTGTTATATACACTTTTGTCGTATACCTAAGTATAAATGAGTTTTACGTTAAAACTTTAGCGGGAGCCAACAATTTTATTGGGCACTAACGAACTTAACAAAGCTTGGTATGTCAATTAGCATTAATTCTTCCATGATTATAAGTTATATTAAAATTTTTAGGTTCGAACGGGAGGGGGGTTATAAGGAACGCCTGAAATAAAAATTCACCTTATTTACATGTATAAGAGACGGGAAATATAAAAATATCGAAGACAGTGAAGTCTTATCGAACAAATATTCTGTTATTAGCAAATCCACGGCAACGACGGGTATCAATCCTAAACACTGGGACGGGTAAATGTCAAAATATTGTGCAATGTAAAGCCTGCTAAAAAGTACCATCACCATTCAGCCTCAAATGAATTCCCGGGCGAAGCCGGGTATCTGAGCTAGTATATATATATATATATATATATATATATATATATATACATTTTTGAACCGACTTCAATGGCTGATTCCCCTTAAATGAAGTCTGCTAATATATAAGATGATAGGAATAAATAAACTAATTGGCTAATTGCTACTGGAGAATTAGAGTTGATCGTTTCATTAGTGGCTCATATAGTAGGATTCCATTGAGGAGGTGGCGGACTATGACGATACGGTTTTAGGGTCGCCGCTGGAAAGGGAGAGGGGCGAGATGTGTTTGCTCTCAGGCCGAGACGCAGACAATCACAATACAGGGCTCCAACTAATTAACTCCCTCCATGCTCATTCAACATCTCCTTTAATTTAGGCAAAATTAGTTCCTTTCCAACTTTATAATATCTATTTGCTTCTCACATTCTTTGATAGACGTCAGCCGTTATTTTTATTAAGGTTCGTTTTCCTATATGAAGATCGTTATCCTCTTACAATTGTGCCCGCTTATTAGTTTCTTTCAATGCTCGTCTAATTTTTTAGTAAAATAGAAATAAATTAGTAGTTGTCGATAATCGGGAGGCTACCCGTTTAAAGACGATAATCAAATCATAATTAAAACAAAAACACTTTATTATTGAAAATAAGACTTCTAGCGTTTTTTGAATGACACCGAAATTTGACCAGGGGAACGGTATAGTGGGGAGGGGATCCGTTATTAAGAGTCGGGTCAAAAAATGATAAAGAATTAATCTGATTGCAAAAGCAATGTTTTATAAATATCCTTTTCTCTTTATTGAATATTAACCGAGATATTTCCATATTTTAGTTTTTGGCCATTAGTAAACACCCACTCCTACTCATGTCATGTCAACAATAAGTTGTTATGTCATGAACCTCTTCATTCTAGCGTTGATTGCCAAATATAGTTTTCATTGAACTTTTATTATGAGAGATAAATGCAAAAATGTTTTGTGATTACGTTATAAATTAAGACTTCGTTCTTTACTTGAAAATGTATATTTATTTATTTAGAGAGGGGATTCGATAATGAAATATATCTCCGTTATTATGAGTCGGATTGTAGAATGTTGTAGATCAATCTTCTTAAACTATGGATGTTCTATAGTTGTTGTTCTTTGCATTATTTTGTAACTCAAGTAAAATGACAGTTTTTGGTACTTTCTTGTTTCCTACCTTCGGTAACCCCCCCCCCCCACCTTCTACTCATCGGTTATCGGGTTTTTATTGGTTAATTGAGAATATGTGCTCTCATGAGATTACAAGCGTTTTATACCAGCACATGAGAAATCTGCTTAGTTTAGGCAGCCCTTGCGTGATGGACTTTTTGAGTAATTTTGGAATCATATCTCAGTATACATTGTAAGCCATACTGAAAAACTTCTGTGCAGACAAAATATTAGTTTACGGTTGGATAAACTAGAAAAAAAAATAACTAGAGTGAGAGAGAGGTAGGGGTTCTTAGCCGAGAGAGAACTGGCCGGAAAGTGTAGAGCTCGGCTCACTTATCTTCCCTCCGGAAACCAGATAACCTCCCACATTTCCATGGCCACCCCACTCGAGGCAACGAGCATCGTTTACAACAAACATTCCTCCTCTTACCTATGCTAAGAACGGTTGCCATCATTTCTAATCAGTGATCCAAAAAACTAAGTATATTACTCAGAGGGAACAAGAAGCTCAAGTAATAAAAACGCCCGTCCTTCAGGGGCTGCGTAAACTAAGCAGCATTCCCGCGGATTGATATGACACACTACTGATCTGTTATCACCATATAATTTCTATTAGCAGATTTCCCTAAAGGGAAATCAGCTATTGAGGTCGTACTCATGACGAGATTTTCAATATTTTTCTTCAAATGTCCATCGATCCTACCCAGGAGATGACGAAAATGAGGTCCGTTGAAAATTAATATATATATCAGTTAACGCTCTAGAGGTAAGAATGGATTTTTATTTGTTTGTTTTGTTTGATCGTTACCACACTCGATATTTAAACCTTTTATGTAAAAAGAAAGATGAAGTTCTCTAATGGTTAAAATCGGACCAGTCGGAGGGGGGGGGGGTTTCGGGTAATTCGAAATATCTCCGTTAGTGTACGACGGATCGGAAAATTGTATAAAACAAATCTTATTGCAAATTACATTTACTATAAATATTGTTATATACGTTTATTCTCTATCTTGAATATTTACGGAGATATTTGCAGTTTTCAGTTTTGAGCCTTCAACAAACCCCCACTTCTACACATGTCATATTAACAATAAGCTGTTGTATTATGAATCACTGCATTATAAGGTTAAATCACAAATATTGTTTTCATCGAACTTTTACTTTTTATATAAATGTGATATATATGCAAATACGTTCTGTTGACCTGCCCCCCCCCTCTTTTGTTCTTGGATTCCTAAAATTTGAGTGATTGAGATAAAACTGTTTCTGATTCATTACAAATTACAGCACTAGCTTTAGCAAATTGTTTTCAATAAAATTAATGTTATATTCAGATATATTTAATTAACTGTTTGCCTTTCCGGTCTATCTATGCAGCGCTACACAGGTTTGCTAGCATGTTTGCTTTCAGTTGTAGAGATTAGTAACTTGTATTGTTAAGTGACTGAAAGATTTCCCATTACCGTTTGTATTTTTTCACTTAACATTCACGGTCAAGTCCGTGACGCGGGAGCTGCATTAACTAAACAGATTTCCCATGTGCATGTATAACACGCTTCTGATCTCATCCCAGCACATATTCTCTATTTATTTGTAAATAACCACTTAGTAGACGGGGGAGGGGATGACTTTAAAGGCAGCAAACAAGAAAGTACGAACAACTCGCTTAATACTTGAGTTACCAAAAAATGCATAGAACAACAATTGTAGAAAATCAGAAGCTTAAAATGATTGGTTCTTCAACATTTTATGATCCAACTCTTAATAACGGATATATTTTGAATTTTCTAATCCCCCCCCTCAAAACCGCAACTATTTCAGGCCCGATTTCAGCCAATAACAAATATGATCTTTAGTGTTGACTTAAATAGTTAAATAACGAATAATAGACCAAATAACCATTTTCGAGTAAAGAGCCCAAAATCTCTCTTGATGTTTTGCATGTCTCTAACAAAGTAATAGTGATTGAGATAAAACTGATTCTGATTCATTACAAATTACTGCACTAGCTTTAGTAGATTTATTTTCAATAAAATCAATATGTTATATTCAGATATATTTCATTAATTGTTTGTCTTTCCGGTCTATCTATCTATTGAGCGTTACAAGTTAGAAGTAGAGATTATTAACTGGTTTTGTAAATGGACTGAAATATTTCTCATTACCGTTTGGATTTATTCATTTAATATTCAAGGTAGTGTTGCCTGTTTGTATATTTATCTATTGTAAACCTACGCATGGGAAATATACTTAGTTTACGCAGCCCCGACGTGACGGACTTTTACTTCTTTAAAAACGTTTCCAAATCCCTATTACGCCCAACCCGATATCGGCTATAAATACCTCCTGACCCAGTGTTTTAAATAACCAGGATACAATTTGAGCATGGAATCAAAGAAAACTGAGATATCAAGAACATCGATGTCTCCACACCGCGCATTTATCCCCCACGTATTAAAGGCCAGATGAAAATAATACATGGCATTTCACCTTGGAGTAAGACGTTTAGCTTCCTAAATGAGGAGGGGTAAGTGTTAACGTAAATATGAAACCTGAAAAATATATACAACTGCACTAATTCTGGAGTACAGGGCCTCTGGTTGGCCATACGAGTTAAAGCGTTGGTCTTTAATCTCGAGTGGTAGACATTGAGTGACGGGTTCCATTCCCGTCCAGGGCAGTAGAATTTTATTTAGTGATGGACCCATTAAATAAACTCCTAAGATGGTAACCTGTAGATAACCCGTCCCGATTAGCCACAGTAGCATAAAGTGGACGTAAATAATAATAAACAAACAAAAAACAATTCTGAAGTACAACGTATATATTGTATACAATTTTGTATAGAAAATATTTTTTTACTTCTATACAGTTACAATTGAACTCCCGGTTTTCGTAAGTTATATACTTTTATTTGCCAATTATTAAGGCAATGAAACTCCAATTAGTATCTTCAATGTTCAAGTGTTAAATAAATAAAGCAATCGTCCAAGTAGAAGAGCTATTTGGGAAAGCAAACACTGGATGAAAGTAATTAAAACTTTCGGTTTGGAGGATTAAACCCAGTTAGAAATTATCATAAATAACCTGTTAAAATTGAAAAGACTGATAATTAATCGAGAATAACTTAAGATTTACGAGAGGAAAAACCATTTCAATAGTTCTCTCACTCTTAAATTGCTTTCAGTTTTATTACTAAAGATTTTACTAAGCGTTTAATGAAATTACAATTGCGGGACCCGTGTTGGCAATGGCAATTATGACTTAGAAATAACTTTCTTAATACTTATAATGAGTTTAATTAATGTTTTGGTCAGTGCCCACGTTCCTATACTTATTCTGGATAAGAAACGATAAAAAATCATCTTTGAATTGCATGCTAAATACACTTAATTTGTGATCCAACTATCTCAATAGTCGTAAGAACTTTAGATTCGTTATAAGAAAACCCCTAAGGCTCGTCTGTATTTCTGTATAAATTAATTTTTGTTTTCTGTTACAGAATAATCTAATATCGGCATTAAAATAAATATCATTGAATTAAATTGAAATACCAGTCGCTCGGATTGTTGTAACTATCTCAAAGCAAAACCAAAGCCTTTGTATTCAACAATTTAATTTTGAAAACTGAAATTGCAGATTTTGTTTAGAATATATTTTAGAGTGCCCAGAATTATAAATTTAAAATATCTGACTTTATTATTTTTAAAAATGCGCCATATTCTAGCCAATTTAATCATAATAATAATGGAGAATCCTATTTTTTAGGCACGTAAACTTAGACAGTTAATGGTCCTCCCAAACTTCGACGTGGTTTGTCGAATATGAGGAGGTTGACTTGCAGAGAAAAGAATTAATACTGTCACTGGATATGCAAAAATTGATCCTTTAATATAAAAAGTATTAAAAATGGGATGGTAATATTTAGTTTATTCAGGACACAGTTTTGAAGCTCCTCACAATTTATTTTTAAAAACGCTTAGCGCTTTCAGGAGTTTACATTCCTAACACCAGAGCTTCAAACAATAAATAAGGAGTTTGGTCTAAAACTTTTTTTTTTAAATTTACATAACTGGGCATGCATTTAAAACTATCAAAGTTACATTTGCAGATTTCCCACGTGCGTCACATATTAAATTTATCTCAAAACTTAAAAGTTCTAGGGGAACAATATTTGGTATTTAAGCTTCAAATAAAGTGATCCATTATATACCGCCTTATTGGTGTTTTCTACGGCCGAAAACCAAAAAATTCATATATTTCTGTTAATAATCAAGATAATGAGAAAACGTCGATAACAACATGTATAGAACGGTACATTTACAATAAGATTGATTCTATACAAATTTTCGATCAGGAGGAATTTTTGGAGATATTTCAAATTTTCGAAATTCTCCTTCTACACTATTTTTAATTTCAGGCCTCCCTAATAACCCCCATTCCTGCCCGTCCCTAGAAATGTTAGTATGGCTTATTATAAGGAAGGCATCAGTGCTAATACACATACCAAGTGTTTTATTTAGTTCGGTTGAGTCTTTTGTGCCAAATAAAATTGTTGACTCCCGCTATCAATTTTAGCGTATAACGTCTTTATATGTACTTCGGTATACGACGATAGTGTTTCTCAAACAAGTTTCTCTAAATAACAAAATAAACAACTTTTGTTATGTGAATATTTGCCGAAACCCCAACAGGAAACGAAATATCACTATTTTTAATTTCAGGCCTCCCCCCCCCACTCCTGTTCGTCTCAGAGAATATTAACATAGCCTAAAGTCTAAGTTGGGTAAGTAGTAATATATATATCAAGTTTCATAAAATTCGGTTCAGCCGTTTATGCGTGAAAAGGTAACAAACAAACAGTCACGAAAGAAACAAAATGCAGTTAGGTGTCTATGACATATGAAACGAAAAGTTATCGTGAAATTTCGCGAAAAAAATCAATGTACAGAGGTTACAATTTTATATATATATATATATATATATATATATATATATATATATATAGTATCACAACTGCCAAAAATACATTTATTGATGTAAAATACATCTTGAATATAATTATTTCTAAAAAATATTCATTCAATGTGCGGTTCTCACTCATTTTCATTTTTTTCAAGGCCAGTGTAATTATTAAAGTATCTGTCTCAAAGGAAGAGTAAGGGAAATGTTCACGTGCAACAAACCGTGACTCGTGGGGAGACACGCGACCGTTCCGAGTTACGACGAGCTGGAGAATAAAAGAAAGCCAGATGGGTTTCCAGTACATTACTCAAATAATTATTTCATTTTTCTCTCTCCAATAAATAAATATCCCACAAATAACTACTACAATTTATTCAGGTATAAATTGTTTGTATATCTATTACTGTAAATTATTTGGAATTAAAATAATGTTATGAAGAAACAAACGAAATAATTGCAAATACTGCATAAATAAACTGGTCAAGGACGTGTGTGATTCTTTATCAGATATTAGTTATTGGTAAAGTAGTAATTATAATGCAGTAATTAAGAATGTTTGGAGGAGGAGGGCGTTGGCCGTTCGGGTTAAGGTGTGCGTAAATCTACCGCTACCCTCAGTAAGCTGAAAGTTAAAAAAATTGCGACCGCTAGAGCGTTAACAGACAAATATATATATATATATATATATATATATAATTTTGAACGGACCTCATTTTCGTCATCTCCTGGGTAGGATCGATGGACATTTGAAGAAAATTTTCGAAAATCGCTTCATGAGTACGACCTCAATAGCTGATTTCCCTTAAGGGAAATCTGCTAATAGGTGCAGGTTCTATCCTCGCCAAAAGGGAACATTTGTTCAATAGGTAGCTACCAGAGCGCGCTAGTGTCGCAGCTCTTTTGTATCAGCGGGAGTCTAAAAAGTACATAAGTCTGACGCCTCCCCGGGGAGACAAGCGATTCATTTTATTAACTCCCGTCCACACGCAGTGTGAACTAACCACAGACCCTCCGGGTAATAATTGGGCCCGTCAATCTACTAAATACAAGTCATTCCAGGTCCCCTTTGGTTAATGAGGGTTGTAAGCCGAGCTGACCACTAACTACATAAAACACTGATAAACAATCATTTAAGCCTCGTTTGGGGGTGGCTTAAGAATTATTCGAAGCTTCAACACCAAATATGGTTTCCTTTGATCTTTTATTGGGTGAGATACATGAAAACACGTCGTGCGATGACGCCTCCGATTAAGATTTTACATTCATAACTCGAACATTTTTATTTGATCTATACCATATTCTATCGTTAACCGTTTCTTTTAACGCTAAAGATTGTAGCCTAAGCAACGGCTATTGTTTTATTAAACATATGTTATTACAGGGATTTTCACAATAGAGGATATGATCATCAAAAAATGTGCTTTTTTATAACAAATATATTTGTGTTCTCCAAGTTAATAAAAAGATATTTCTCCTCCAATTAGTGTCGGTAATGTAACCTCCAGCAAAAGACGAAGACTTTTGTATTTATCAACTAAAAGACATTTACGGAGTGATTTTTCTTTAAAAACCAATAGTGCTACTTATTGACGATTAAGAATTCAAATAACTCTGAACAACCTTTCGTAAAATCAGCAGTTAATTACAATTCCCTAACCAGGCTGACAGGATTTTATAGAAGTGAACCTGAACTTTGGTTAATTCAAGAACGTCGAGTAACCAATTCCATAACCAAATTTAATATAACTCTGGAATATATAATGACTTATTTCTCCTCCAATTAGAGTCGGTAATGCGACCTCCAGCAAAAGTTCATAGTCATTGTAATTGTAAAGAAAAAAGTAATTCCTGAAATCAGACCAGGAATTGGGAGGGGGGAGGGAATTATAAATGTATCTATTATTATGAAACATGTCATAGAACCAGTGTTGTTAAACTATTTTTTCGTGAAAATATTACCTAGTTTACTTCACCTTAACTAGCCTATGGCCTAAGGTCAACAAAATAATGAATTCTTCAAATGATTAATTTAAAAATCATGTTTATTTCTGTACTACATTCCCGTCCATGTGACGCATCATCAGGAGAAATTCTAATACATAAAGGCAACTAAACTAACGGCTACATCTTTCTATAGGACCTTCCACTAGTAGTGTCAGTCGAAGAATGGCTTAAAAAGCATGCCGGGTCAAGTCAGCTGATTTAGATCGATACGTCAAGAAATAAAAATAGATGGATTATCCCTAATGAAGTGAAGTCTAAATAGTAAACAAGAAATTTACAATTGACCCACTCTCACTTTAAAGTTTCTAATAAATTGAAATATATATATATGTCTTTCACATATTATACATTTGTTTTCTTATTGATCACGCTTTTTCTATTTTTTATGATGTTCATATTCCCTTTTATCCTCATTTTGCTTACATTTCTTTCTTTTCGTTTTCAAAATCAAAGTTATGGTTGTCTTTAATCGCGTGGTCGGCAAGGGACGTAATGTTGTTTGATTCTTCATTTGTGTAGTTATGTTGTTTCCCCTATATAACTTTTATTGAAATCCATACAGTTTATTTCGTACACATTATATTTGGCATCGGTTGATTTTAATTTATCTTTTATATGGCTGAAGATATTTTTTACTCTGTTTTGAAATTTCCAAGTGATTTGACCAATGTCATTACATATTGATGAAACCTTCCTTGCTACTTTTGGGTAGTAATTCATTGTACAATACATTTTTGTTTCTATATATTTTTTATTTGCAAAACTAGTATTATTTTGGTTGCCTATATGCATATTTGTATTTTACATGGTCGCTATTTTATTGTCAGTTTTTGTTTATTATTATTTACGTCCACTTTATGCTACTAGGCTAATCGGGACGGGTTATCTACAGTTTACCACCCTTTTCTAGCCAGGGTGGGCTCGAGGAGTTTATTTAGTGAGTCCGTCAATAAATAAATTTCTACTGCCCAGGGCTGGAATCAAACCCGCCACTCTAGGTCTACCACGCGAGATCAGGACCAACGCCCCAACCCGCACGGCCAACCTGAGCCCCTATTGGCAGTTTTATCATTATAGAAATAATTAATTTTTGTATGAAATGATTTTTAAATTAATAATTTGAAGTATTCATTATTTTGTCGACCTTCAGCCATAGGTTAGTTAAAGTGAACTATTTTTTGTATATATATTTTAAGCTGCTCAAATATTAAGCTAGTTATTCAAAGCTTCGTGTTTTCGAAATAGAAAATATGTGGTGTTCAGTAGTGTGCCATACTAGCACTTGAAAATCTGCTTATTTTACGCAGCCCCTGAGTCACGAACGCTTTTCGATTTGGGTAGTGACCCTTTTATGCTAACGTTGTGCATGCATCTTCACCATGAAATATGTGTCAGCCAGTTATGTTTCTTTGCTAGAGACCAAGATAGAGTTTTAGCGGGCTAATCTGGTTACTGTACATGTAGAACAGATATAAAGGCACTTTGCTCAAGAGAAAGAGAGGTTGTAGGAGAGAGAAGATAGAGGAGTAGACCGTTGGGAGGGAATGGAGCGTGTGATGCGCCGATATTTTCCCCGCGCACCGAATTTGATAGCAGTCAACCGTGCCGCCGACCGACTTTTTACCTTACCCTTGTCTCACCAATCTATTCTACAAGAAGGAACCTTGTCTACCCCCTTCCTACCCTTCATTAGCCAATATTTTTTTCTTCAGCCCCCATACCCCTTCTAAAATCGGGCTCATATGATAACAATATCAGGGAACCACGTTTATAGAGCTCTGATAAAAAGTCCGTCACACAGGGGTTGTGTAAACTAAGCAGATTTCCCACATACTAATATGACACACTGGTAATCTCATCTCAAAATCCTATTTATCTCCTAGAAAAAAGCCTATGTTTGGAAAAATTTTGGAAGAATTTGAAATATACTCAACTACTTGTAGTACAAATGTGACGATTTTAAGCAGGGGTGTACTGAGGCCGAAAACATAGCAATACATAATTAATTGCACCTTATCCTTACTGAACCAATAAAAATATTTTGGCCAATAAAAAAGATGTACAGGGCTCACTAAACCCTCCATATGTTTTAAAAAGTGTAAACGATTCACCCTAGTGAGTATTTACAATGCTGGGTTTTAAAAATATTCTACTAAGTCACTAATTATAAAATTAAAAAACAGCAGGAGAATAAAAACTTATGATAAACAGACTTAACCCATGTATTACTTTGTCAACAATGTTGTTGATCTCAGCATTGTAAATGTACAGGAGGACGAAACGTTTGCTTCTTTTTTTAAAAAACAAATTACAAAGTTCTAGTGAGTCCTGAAGATCTTTTTTATTAGCTAAAGTAAAAATACGTATAATTGGCTTAATATACCAGGTAAGAAACAAACGTATTTAAAAATTGAAGCAAATTAAATTTGACTAATGATGGTAATATCAATATTTCCGATCCACCCCGAACTAACCAATCAAACAGGTCTGCCAACCTCTCACCGGAAAGAAAAACAATTACTGAAATATATCAGAATATAACATATTAATTTTATTGCAAACTATTTACTATTAGTACTGTAATTTATAATGAATCAGAATAATTTTTATCTCAATCATTCAAAGTTTAGTAGTCCAAAATCTTCAGACCGGGGGGGGGGGGTCACCAGAACTTATTTGCATGTATCTCCAAAATATTATTTGCTATTTAGGCTTCGAATAATGTGGTTTATTATAAAACATAGTATTGTTTATGTCAAATTAGTAGAAGTGGAAGTTGTCAGAAGTTTAAAAACTGAAAAATGCACATCTCTCGGTTAATATTCAAGAAAGATAATAAATGTAAATAACCATATATATATTACATTATATTTGCAATAAGATTGATTTTATACACTTCTTCGATCCAACGTGTAATAACGGTGATATTTCGAATTTTTGAAAATCCCCGACTCTAAACCGCTCCTTCCGCTTGTTCGATTTCAGCCATTAACGAACTCGAACTTTCTTTTTACATAAAACGATTAAATATTGATTTTGGTGACGATCAAACCAAAATTGTGACCGCTAAAGCGTTAACAAATATAAATATATATATCATTTTGAAAGGATCTCATTTTCGTCATCTCCTGGGTAGGATCGATGGACATTTGAAGAAAATTTTCGAAAATTACATCATGAGTTCGATCTCAATAGCTGATTTCCCTCCAGGGAAATCAGTTAAAAATAGTGGTTTATACAATAATTTCGATTTAGATGGTCTAATAGTAGGCATTCTCAAAACATTAAACTTCTTAATAAATTATGTTTAATTAAATTTTATTGAGGCAGGGAAATGGCTAGTTTGCGAGGGTGAGCTACTGGCTTTGAAAACAGGCCAAAATGGTTAAAATAACAGAGAAATCTTCAAAGAAGCACTGGTATTTTTCCTTCAGATCTCTTTTGCTTGCTATTTATTAGTTCCATTAAATAGCACAATAAAATAACGTTTAAACGTTTATAGGCTTATATGAGTATGAAGTAAAAAAAGTCATCCATCTAATGTGTTAGGTTCAAAAATGATGCCTTCTAGTACAGTAATTTTGGAAACGAATGGTCCAAAAGAATATGAAGAGTTGGATTGGACACGGAGAATAGGGAGTTGATTTGATGGGTACATAAAAGTTGTTGTCTGCATGACCATACTGGCTATCATTAGTCAGCTTATACAGGCTACGGGTTACGGCGTGTTGGCTCTCGTAACAATGTGGGCCTCGAGACGAGTTTTCCTCCACTCGTGCTTTTATTGGCATGAATGGAATTTTCCCGGTAATGCTTTATTGTTAAATGTTCTGAGGCAATGGAAAACCACTACACGCCCATGTAGCTCTTTTCCTTCCCGTATGCGGTCACATGCAAATCCTGGTACCCTGACCACGGGGACAAGCACCGGTTGTAGCAACACTTGTTGTGTGTGTGTTGAAAGTATTTAGATTTATTTATTTATGGACATCACATCAAAGGTGATTTGCCATTTCAAAACTAAAGAAATGAACAAAGGGAAATAACAAAAGTAAAATAAATAAGAGCTAATAACATGTACCAATAAAAAATAGCAAAAGTATAATAGATAAACATTTTATAAATGAACATAATACTAAATTCAAGTAACTACGATCTGAAAAAAAAAGTCATAGGGTATGTTCTGATGTTGTCGTTTTCAGTATTCTGTTAGTATGTGTCTTATTGTCAAGAGTATGTTACAAGTTGAGCAAGTAGGTCTGTCAGTCTTTGCCATTATTATTATTAATTAACGCCCAATTGGCTACTATGGTTAATTGGGATTGGTTATCTTTAGGTTACCATCCTTTTCTAGCCAGGATGGGACTAAGGATTATATTTAATAAGTTGTTCACTAAATAAATTCCTATTGCCCAGGCGGGAATCGAACTCGCCAGTCTAGTTTTACCGAAGTGAGATTAAAGCCAACGCCTTAACTCACATTGCAAACCTAAGCCAATTTGCCATTAGGTATGAGTGTGTTAATTTGGTGTGGCCGACTCTAAGTCTCGAGAGAACTATTTCTTCTCTCCTAGAGTTTCTGAAACTTGAATGCCAGACGCATTTAGCATTCTTAATAGTTCGTAGTTTGTTGTCAGTACTTGTGTTAGTCCAGTCGGTTTGCCGTGCATCTAAGACGATTGTTTTTTTTTTGTCTTTAAATGTCTTCATGTAATACATCTATTTGTTCAAATTCAGGTTTTTGAGCAGCATTTTTGGCCTCTAAGTCCGTAGTCTTATTTAGTAGTAATTTTCTCCAAAAATTAAACAAGAGCTTCTCAGTCTAGATAAACACACTACATTCTATTGGTTGCCCGGACACGAAAACTTTGGACTGAGTGTTGAAATGAAATAAAGCGAAAAGAATTTATTTCCTTCAAATTTTAACAAAGCATAATAGGATACGTCGGATATTTTGGTTTTCTATAAAATATTATATTATTGAATAGTATTTATACTTATATAATACTTTCATTATAAAATTAGCTCAAATTCAATGAATACATTATAATAAAATCCATGAATTTAATAATTATATGAAATAAATTAATTTCTTTCACTATCTTATTAACACTCTAAATATATAGCATGCATTTTAATTTATTGACATGCTTTATTATTAGCCATAAATTGATTAAAGCATGACATGCTTTATAAGTGATGAGAAATTTTCCCCCACCTTAAAAAGACAATTCACCTGTTCATGAATGATTTACGATAATCCATAATTTTTTAAATCCACATATTTTGGTGGTTTGGTGTCCTTTATTCGTTTTCTCTATACATGTGAATATAGAAAAAACAAAACAAAAGAAAAACAGAAATTATGTCTTTATGTTTCGTCTTAATTGTATTTACTTTTTTTTTATTATGCTTGCGTTAAATCATTTTATTTTTTTTTCTCTTTAATTGAAAAAGTATTTTTGTTCCAAGATTAACATTATTATAAAACTGAATCCCAATTGCATAGGATTAAACGTGGAAGCAATTGTAAATAAATATATAAATTATTTTTTACCTATTTTTAACCCTTATATTTTCATAATTGAACGTTTTTGATAGTTGTATGTAATTTCAGGGTTTATCCCGGATTTGATGCCCGTGTTAAGCTCAGGGCATGTTTGCCTCTTCTAGAAAAGAGGAATGGTATCATTTTTTTTAAATTTAAGTTTGCTAAGAAATTATACCAACATAACAGGAATGAACGAGGTGGAATGGACTTCGTTAGAAAAAGAGTGTCTGTATATTTTTAGCAGATTTTTTCTATTTTTCTTGTTCTACATAGTACTAATAAGAAATACATTGTAGAGTTGGAAATCTGGGGTTAGAAGAAAGGGGGGGGGGTGTAGGAACGAGGTCGGGCAATTAGAGAGAAAAGGGCCGATGGGTAGGTAGGGGGTGGGGGTTAGGGGGTGGGGGTTAGGGGTGTGCGGTGAACCCGTGGTGGTTTGGCGTGCAGGGGGCCAGTGGTCGAGTGGTGCCAGCTAGCCTAGCGTGCCTCATCCCACTAGATCAAACCACTGTGGCCCATCTTACCGTTTACAAGTTTATTTTAACCCTGGACCCCCCGCCCCCTCCCTCGCCGAGATAAGCCCCGCCGTCAAGTGCTATCTCCAAGCCCCTCACCTCTCGAGAGCACCAACCCTTCATTCCGCTAAATAGCCCCTTCCCTCAGCCCTTCAACGTTCTCAACCCCCAACCTCAGTGCTTTACTCTTTAATCATCAGTCACCATGTTAATTAATCGTGTTATAAATATTGTTACGCTTATTACAAAAATAATAAACGCTGATTATTATGGATCTTTTGGATTGCAAAATTAAATACACGGACTTTAGCGATTTTATCACTGAACAAATTACTTGACGACGCTTTACACTTGGTAAATTATTCTTCACTACTACTCACAATCAAACTTCACTTCTTATTGCACAATAAGCTACGGCCCATTTCTATCGCCGCCGAAGACGGGTGCTGGAGATAGAAGTTAGAAGAGGTTGGCTGCACAAGAGTCACGGAGACAAGAGACTATCGCCAAACTGAGTGTGTGGATAGAATCCTTCACCTGGAGATCTTCTGAGGATTTTCTCCAAAGCCCGAATTAGTTTGTTTTAAGATTGCTCTAAGTCGTACTCGGGAGGTTCAAAGAGCAGAAAGGATAGAGAAGTTGAGCAGCAGGCTGACCAATTATCCTTTTGTACGAGTTTATTGTTGTGTATGCTCAATTGAGAACAAAAAAGTCCGTCACGCAGGGGCTGCGTAAACTAAGCAGATTTCCCACGTAAAGTTTTACAATAGAGAAATCTGCCTAATAACGGCCGCAATAGTAAGGAATCTCTAAACCTATTCACGAGGGACGAATAGTTACGAAAACGGCCGCACTAGCTCTCGGCGGAAAGTGCGGAACATAGCCAACTCCTGCCGACCACAAACACACTACAAATGCAAATATCTCGGTTAATATTCAACATACAGAAAACATGTATAGAACATTTAATGTGCAATAAGATTGATCCTTTACAATTTTTCGATCCGACGCATAATAACGGAGATATTTCAAATTTTCCAAAATTCCCCCCTCTAAACCCCCCCTCCCAATGGTCTGATTTCGGCCATTAACGAACTCGATCTTTTTTTTTACATAAAACGATTACATATGACCTTTGGTAATGATCAAACAAAAATTGCGAACGCTAGAGCGTTAACAGACAAATATATATATATATATATATATATATATATATATATATATATATATATATATATATATATATATAATTTTGAACGGACCTTATTTTCGTCATCACCTGGGTAGGATCGATGGACATTTGAGGAAATTTTTCAAAACTCGCGTCATGAGTTCGACCTTAATAGCTGATTTCCCTCAAGGGAAATCTGCTAAAAAGAAAGGCCCATTTATTTATATATATTTATTTCCAATGGAAGAGTATTGAATTATTCACTTATTTATTTTTTTCAAGCGAAAAGTTGTTGTTACTGCAAATAAAATAATTTATCGGTAAAACAATTGGCTTCCTTGTTACCAGTACAACAAATAACGTGGCGTCCATTCTATAGTAATTAGTTGTTTCCCCCTATTAATATAAAGGAGAGATAATTTAAATAAAAAACCCACACCATTCTCCGCTGAGCGGGGAGTGTTACTCATTTTTGAGGGGCAATTACACACGATCACACGAATAACTGATGTTCAAAAACACTGCAATGTACTTACTGAAGCTAAAACGCACTATTCACAAAAATCTGCACTGAATGCTCTGTAACATTTAAAAAAATATAACAAGAAATAGGGAAAGTAATAATTAAAATGAGTTTAAGCTCGTCGAGCTCCATGGTCCGTGGGTGTCAATTTAAATGCAAAAGTCTTTTGGTAAAAATGAAGAAATATCTCATTTTCCCATTTGTATATATTTATTTATACTGGGTAAGTGATAATTCTAATCAGATACGAGATATGGTTATTATTTTGAAGATAAGGGCCCCATGAAAAAGCTTGGAGGTTGGTCACCAAAACATTAACACTGTAACTGTCGGCACTATTTCTGAATTAGCATTTGAAAAATAAAAAAAATTAAAGTATATACGAAAAGACGTTTGAAAGTATAGTAAAGCGCTTTATTAGGAATATAACTATCATTTAAACAGGTCTCCATTTTTCTCGTTTTTCAATTTCTTCAGCATTTAACAACATGTGGATCAATGATTAATTGTTATTTTTGTAGATAGAGGAAAATGCACTAAAATTACGAAATATAGGAGTGCCACCACCACCTCCCCGACCTCTTAACATCCTCCAAACAGTAACCGGAACAGGGCAATTACAATTGACAATTTCTCCAGAATCTTCTTTCCTTTTTTCTTTATAATACTGAATATGACTTATTAGTTTCTTTTTGCTGAGTCATTTTAAGATGCTTTATTTCATTAGTAGCTGTAGTGAAAGGCAAAATAAATTTATTTCTTTTTCTTCATACATGTCTTGAATGTATAATTGTTTATTGTATCATTAAAGCATTGGCTACAACTGAGGTACATAACTGTTGATTTAATTGCTATACCATGAATAATTTCTAAGCTCAATTTAAAATTTAAAAAAGTATAATTAAGTCTGTGTCACTATAATTAAGCCTGTCAATGTTTCTTTGGTCATCCTGTTTCTTCAAAACATTTTTTCAAGACATTTTTCTTCACAGACCAAGGAAATAAAAAAGTCCGTCACGCAGGGGCTGCGTATACTAAGCAGATTTCCCACGTGAAGTTATACAATAGAGAAATCTCCATACGAGAGCCGAACAATTACGGCAAAGGGCCGAACTAGCTTTTAGCGGGACTCTAGTCATCCCTTATCGGCCCACAATTAATAAAAATGCAAATATCTCGGTTAATATTCAAGATAGAGAATAAATGTATAAAATAATATTTATAGTAAATTTAATTTACAATAAGATTGGTTCTATACAAGTTTTTGATCCGACGTATGGTAACGGAGATATTTTGGATTTTTGAAAATCCCCCCTCCCACTGGTCCGATTTCAGCCATTAACGAGCTTGATCTGTCTTTTTGCATAAAACGTTGAAATATCGAGTTTGGTAACGATCAAACAATAATTGCGACCGCTAGAGCGGTAACAGACAAATATGTATATGTATGTATATATATATATATATATATAATTTTGAACGGACCTCATTTTTGTCATCTCCTGGGTAGGATCGATGGATATTTGAAGAAATTTTTCTAAAATCGCATCATGGGTACGACCTCAATAGTTGATTTCCCTTAAGGGAAATTTGCTAAAAGATAAATGTAAAATAATCGAGGCTCATGAGATTCTTGAGGTAACAGAAGGCAACAGGGTTTCGAATAAAGAATAAAAGATTTCTGAGAAAGGTGACGGGGACACGGGAAAAAGAAGGAAATGCAGCCTAAATTTAAATTAAATTGATTAAGGTGGAATAACAAACTATTCGAGCTAGAGGGTGATCCTACGGCAGAGGATAAGATCTAAGAGACGTCGGCAACAGATTCTGATGGGTGGTGGAGGGTCATTATAACTTCAAGTCACACCCCCCCCCCTCCCCTAAATGTCCTTGAATAAATTCTACTAAGCTGCACTACTCTTCTTCTGCTTTCCATGTTTAATTAAATTTTATAAAAAAGAAATGTCAAACTACTCCTGATACAGTTTTAATTCTTCAACCCATATTAAAAAAAAAAAAATTCTATATTGATATTTAACTTCTTCTAGAATGAAACTTATTCAGCTGCATTGCTGTTCGTCAGCATTCTATACTTTTATAAACGTTTAGTCTAGGTTGTGACTGGTTTATTGAAAGCATGGAGTTTGGATGAGAAGGGTTTACCTGCCCAGACCAGCCCTCTGGCTTTATCCTTCTATCCACAATCCCACATTTCCTGATCTCCTACAATTCATGTCAGAATATTAACATTACTGTTGTTTTACAACATCTAACTCAGATATGCATTCGGTTTACACAGCTTACTGAGTCTCTAATATATTGTGTTAATGTTTTTGAGGGTTGCACTATTTCTATGGAAACTATAACAATTAATTATTGCCAGTAATTTTCCAGTGCTAGGCTAATGCTGAAAAAATATTTATTCTAGATCAGCAATGAAATAAATTTGAATTAAGTTATCGAAATAAGACTTTTCAACATAAATCCATGTATCCTAGGCAATTATGCCTAAGACACCTGCCATCCAAGAAAAATGGGTCTTCGATTGTCGTTGCCAACGAGCAGTAATTTACTGGGTAGTTGGCTAAATGAACTATTGTTGAACGCATGAGTAGATAAGGAATACCGATCCTGGCTCAAGGTCACGCTGAAGGTCGCGGATGAATGAAGCCATACGAGGGGGTCGGATCACTTCCGGTGAGCAATCTGAATGGACTGTTATCATGGTCTGGTGTCGTCACACCAGATAGAACCGGCCAGCTCACGCTCAAGGAAAAATGAAGCCG
Organism: Riptortus pedestris; assembly: GCA_019009955.1. NCBI lineage: Eukaryota > Metazoa > Arthropoda > Insecta > Hemiptera > Alydidae > Riptortus > Riptortus pedestris. The sequence goes on from CM032233.1 coordinate 81,590,422, forward strand.
TACGAGGGGGTCGAGTCACTTCCGGTGTGCTACTACGAGGTACGTCACTCCAGATAAGACCTCTATGGAACCAGCTCACGCTCAATGAAAAATGAAGCCGTACGAGGGGGTCGAGTCACTTCCGGTGTGCTACTACGAGGTACGTCACTCCAGATAAGACCTCTATGGAACCAGCTCACGCTCAATGAAAAATGAAGCCGTACGAGGGGGTCGAGTCACTTCCGGTGTGCTACTACGAGGTACGTCACTCCAGATAAGACCTCTATGGAACCAGCTCACGCTCAATGAAAAATGAAGCCGTACGAGGGGGTCGAGTCACTTCCGGTGTGCTACTACGAGGTACGTCACTCCAGATAAGACCTCTATGGAACCAGCTCACGCTCAATGAAAAATGAAGCCGTACGAGGGGGTCGAGTCACTTCCGGTGTGCTACTACGAGGTACGTCACTCCAGATAAGACCTCTATGGAACCAGCTCACGCTCAAGGAAAAATGAAGCCGTACGAGGGGTCGAGTCACTTCCGGTGTGCTACTACGAGGTACGTCACTCCAGATAAGACCTCTATGGAACCAGCTCACGCTCAATGAAAAATGAAGCCGTACGAGGGGGTCGAGTCACTTCCGGTGTGCTACTACGAGGTACGTCACTCCAGATAAGACCTCTATGGAACCAGCTCACGCTCAATGAAAAATGAAGCCGTACGAGGGGGTCGAGTCACTTCCGGTGTGCTACTACGTGGTACGTCACTCCAGATAGAGACCTCTATCACGCTCAGCCTGCGACGTCCCAGTTCGTGGTCACCCCGTGACATCATAGCGGCCCGTCTGACGTGCACCCCCCACCGCCGTTCCCCCCTAGCACGTATACTCAGAGCCCCACCCCCTCGGTTTGTTGTGGTTTGTTGTACGTCCTTGACTATAGCGATGTATCGCCTTCGAGGCTTGTTGTTGTGATGAGTCATACAGGGAGTCTTGTTATCTTGATAGCGCTGTCTATGAAATGACTAATACCCACACCCCTTCGAGCTGACGTCACACCTCCTCAGTTCTATAATTTCCTTTAGTCTGAGAATGTATGCCTATTTGTTCATAGACTTCGTACGAGATAACATGGATGTGCTATCAAGGCTAAAAGAGAACCGTCTGTTCAAGCGTTTTATAGAAGAGTTACCTAACGTTATAGTCAATGACCCTATTTCCCATGTATACATGGATATTCAAAAATCGTATACAACATTACAAAATAACATTGAATTAGTTGAAGGGGACAAAATCGACGGACATTATACTAGCTGTGTTTGGAGTAATCCTAAAGCAAAATCTGGACCTGATACGTGTATATGCTTTTTAATAGCATGGGATGAACACACGTTATATGAAAAACTTTGTGAATTATATATGGAAAATACGCTTTAAGGTCACATATGAAGATGCTTTTAGTCAGTCAGTATTCAGCTACTGGGCGAGATGGAAGTTATGTTTCAAATCTACCTCCTGGCTAAGAAGACCATAATACGAGACATTACCTGGAATGCTGCTGAAATACCAGATAGTATCATACAAGAATTTGCCTGCTACATTGACTGGGAGAATTTGTCAAAAGAAGGCTCTTTAAGCGACTACATTTTAGACACATTTAAGTATCGCCTATGTTGGAAGAATGTGTCTATGTATCAGACTTTGAGTGAGGACATGATACATAAATATGCTGATAAAGTTGTGTGGGAAGATATCTCTGCTTTTCAAACGCTCTCGGAAGACTTCATTAAGGAACTTCAGAACTTGGTGGATTGGACGAACATAGCTAAGAATCAAGATCTATCAACATCTTTTATCATTGACAACCAAGATCGAATGAATTGGGACATCATTCTTATATATCAAAAGCACTCTCCTGAAGAGTATATAAAGTATATATGTAATAAAAATTGAAATGTATATTTTTGTTTAAGAAAAAAATACTGTATTTTATGTTTTATAAAAAAATAAATATCTAAAACAAAAAAAAAACTACTATATTCATTTCCCTCAAATACAATCTAATGTTCAACATACTGGTAGTATGCTCAGATATGCAGAAGAGTAAACATCGAGGAACAGGGATTCTGAACAAAGTGATTGATAAATTGCCTGTTGAACTCCATTTACCAGGTTAGAGATATTGTAGGCCTGGTACACATTTAGAGAAGAGGTTAGCCAGAGGTGATAAGGGTGTTAACCCTTTGGATGAGGCTTGTAAACGACACGATATATCATACACTTCAAAAGACCCCTCGCTAAAAACTTCAGCTGATAAAAGGTTATCTGAAGAAGCTTGGATGAGTGTTAAAGCTAAAGATTTGACTTTAGGAGGAAAAAATGCGGTGTGGGCCGTTACGAGCGCTATGAAGTTAAAAACGAAATTAGGTGGGAGTGTTTTCAATGATTCTATAAAAAAGATAAGGAGACATATCCGGAAGGAGGTTTTTTCTTAACTGAAAATGTTAGCAATGCGCTAAGGATAGCTAAGAAATTATTTAAAAGATCTAAACAGAAGGTCCCCCGGATTATTTAAATCCCTAAAACAGGAGGGGTATTACCGCTAATACCTATTTTTGCAGCTTTAGGTGCATTAGGATCGATTGCATCAAGAGCAGCAAGCGTAGCAAAATAGCTAGAGAAAAATTAGAAGAGGAAAAAAGACATAATAAAAGTGTTGAAGGGAAAATGATAGGAACAGGTTTATATTTGAAGCCTTATAAGAAAGGGTACGGCTTGTACCTAAGACCTTGGGAGGGGAGGGGGTTAAAAAAAAAAAAAAATCCGTCATTTTTGGAAAGTTTACCAGTAAGAGCAGTGGCAGATTTTGAAATTACTAATGTAGCTAAAAAGTATGTATATACTTTAGAGGTGTCTATTCGAAGGATACACTACCAAAGACGATAAAGAATAATGAAAATGTAATAATAAACTTGGACAATAGCAACCATGAAGGAACTCGCTGGGTAGCCTTAGCTAAATATGATAAAGACAATGTCTGCTCACCGAGGTAGTAGATTATGTGAAAGGCATAAATATTAGATATAATAGAGACAGAGATCAGTCGTGGAACAACAGTATATGTGTACATTTATGTCTTATATTTCTTTACGAATGATCACATAAATGCGCAATATAACGTTTGTTAAGTTTGGTAACACCTCTGAGATGACTCATGTATCCCCCCGATTAGCTTAGACAGTTCGCATGAATATCATATAGCTCTCCTATCACTAGATACATATAACTCCATAGCAAATGTCTGTGAAGGTTTGAATGATGAATTTCGTATTTGTGACGAGATATGTCACATAATCAAGTTAACTCAGGGGGAATATGAGGTTACAGATTTTGAACATACTATTACAGATAAATTACGGTTGATAACGGTGGTTTTGACAAAAATTCTGATGAACCAGAGTTTACTTTAATGGCTAACCCTGTAACTAAGCGTGTTTCTATAAAGACTAATTATATAATCGTTTTCGATCATCCAAAAAGCTTTGCCAAACTGTTAGGATTTGAAAATAAGAAACTTGCCGCTAATATGAAGGAACTAATCCTGTAGATATTTCACCAGTTAATACTAATTCAGTACAATGCAGCATTGCTCTAGGAGATTTTTAAAATGGCCTGCAATCGCACGATATATATCAGTTCAAACCAGAAGTCGAAATAGGATAAGTTATAAACAAAAAGCCTAGGAACATAATATATTACCCGTTGAACACACACACACACACAATAGATAGCGTAACGATACGTCTGGTAGATGACGACGGTGAACTAGTTGAATTTAGTGGTAAAGACATTATGATCCGGTTACATAAAAAGGAATGGGAATAATTTATTTGAAGCATTCGTGCGTGAGTAGTCGTCCAGCATACAACGCAAGGTTCAAGTTATCTTTGAAAAACATAGAATTCCTCTCTTATCCTCAACTAGCTGGTATGAAAAGCCAGTCCAGCTCCAAGAGCCGTCAAGTGAACATCGAAAACCTTCGGTAAGACTCCACTCTCTTCTCTTTGGTTCCCCTTTCTCTTCTTTGTTTAATTAGTCAAGTTTAAGCATTTCTTTCAGTTAGCTTTAATTCCCTACCTGTACCCACTTAATTTAATAAAAATTGTTGATATATGAAATGTTTTATATGTTATTTAGTTCTAAGACAGATAAGTTTTTATTGTTATATGGTATCTAAAATAAGTAATAGAAATGTAATTATTATTTTGTGTGTCAACAGGGCACTGACGATGATGCACAGCATCCAAAGGGCTCTGCCGTTTTAATAAATTATTATAGTGGAAGCGTAGCCAACAATTTTTTCATCCTATATACATTCTTATATCAACATTGACCATAAACCTCAAAAAACAACCACACCATCTATACACACACACACACACGCGCGCGCGCGCACGCACACGCAGACACACTTTTTTATTAATCGTTACTGAATTCGATATTTAAATGTTTCATGAAAACTAAAGATTATGTTCGTTAGAAACGGAGTATTTGGGGTTTAGAAATAGGGAAAAAATCAACAATTATTAATAACTCTCTTATCATGAGTCAGACTGAAAACTGGAACGTGCCAATTTCCTAGAAATTGAAATATTTTACCACTATTGTTATATAGATTTAGTTCTCACTGAAAAATTAAATACGTTATTAATATTTTCAGCATTCAGTGGAAAGTGACCCCCTTCCCAAAAAAACCCTGTTTTCATTGAACGTTTACTGAGTGAGGTACATGAAAATACGTTTTATAATAACGTCACAATTTAAGTTACCTTTTTGTCTCAAAAAATGTTTATTTAGTCTATACTATACTCGATATTTAACCGATTCAGTTGACATTAATGATCATATTTTATATAGGCTGAAAGCGGAATAGTGGAGGCTCAGAAGAGGGGGATTTGAAAATTCGAAATATCTCCGTTATAATGAGTCGGATCGTAAAATGTTATGAAACCAACCTCGTTACTTTATTGATGGTCTACATTTGTTGTTCTATGCATTTTGTTTTTGTCAGTCATGTTTTAAGTTAGTGATTCATACTTTATTGTTTTAAGGGTTCATTAACCCCCCCCCCCCCCCGCCTCATCTAATCATCGTGTTTTTACTTACAAATTAGAAAATATATGGTGAGAACAATGATAATGTATCTTAGCACCGCGTGGAAAATCTGCTTAGTTTAAGCAGCTCCTGCGTAACAGACTTTTTTTAACTGGAAGATCCACCGTATTATTGGGAGATTTTGTTTATAGCTTCAACTAACCCCCCCCATCTATTCATAAGAAAATTTCAAATAAGTAACATTCAAGTATCAATGACAAGCAGTTCTACAGAAAAGAAATAATCTTGGGGTAAGAAGGCTATAGAGAAACTGAAGTAGAATATATTTTAATGTCCAATAAGCTAACTGCATTTGGGATCAGTGTGGTTATTCTGCATTTAATACATTTTCTATGTCCGTATTTATAGATATTAGTTAATGATTCCTATAGATTTTTTTTCAAATTATTGATAAAAAAATGTAATGAGTTATGTGATAAAAAAATAGCTAGTGAAAAAAAAAATTGTTACTTGAGAAATAATATTAATTGGTAGGTTTTTAATTTTTGCCAAGTATTTATTGATTAGAATAATCTTAAACTTTTGTATTTTATTTCCAACCTTTAAAATTGTCTTCTCTATATGTCTCAGGCCCATAAGTCATTTTCCTGAGACACACAAGACTTTTATATTGATAAGAACTAATAACAAAAACAAAAATGATAAAAATTTGAAGGGCTCAATTAAATTTTAATAAATGTAATTTACATAAGATTCAATTTTTCATCATAACTAAAATTTATTTTTCAATATATCTGTAATGTTATATTAAGACCTTTTTTCTTTTTAATGGATCTAAAAAATGTATTAACACCGATCCATCGAAATAAAATATTTTTTCTGGAGAAGAAAGTTCTTATATTTAAATATATATTAATTATTTGATCTTTTGTAGAGTATTAAAATTTCCTTTAATGAAACTAACTTCAAATTCTATAACAACTAGCTTCTAAACAGAATAAATGTAGGTCAGTAGAGTTATACTACCTACATTAAGTGTATCAACGGTAGGATAAAAAGGTCAAAAGGTTTGTATTACGTGTATGTTTAAGACAATGTTACTTTCTATAATGTAACGAAACCCAAATGGGTGAGACCGAAACTGAAACTCAAACAAATCAGACTCATGATTACATCATTCACAGAACATTTTCAAACGTTACGGATATAGTTTGCCAGGGAAAATGTTCAAAACCATTATGTTCGAACAATTTATATTGTTCTATCTTCCCAATAGAAGATATTAGGGGTCGTCAAATGTTATTAGTGTATGGACATTCGTCAGGAAGAACAAAACTCCGTCACGCATGGGCTGCGTAAACTAAACAAATTTCCACATTGATCTTTTTCTCAACATATATTGTCAATTTCTAAGTAAAATCCAATGATTTGGGCCATTAACTACTATGTGTTGCATAAACCAATTAGATATCTACATAAGTATCGTAGAAATAAATAAATCGATATAAAGAACGTAAAATCTGAATTGATGACGAAATTACGAAACGTATTTTCATGTATCTCAAACAGTAAACGCTCAATGAAAGCAATATTTGGTATTTAAACTTCGAATAAAATGGTCCATGATATAACAGTTCACTATTAATATGACATGAGAAGGAGCAGGTGTTTACTGAATGCTGAAAACTTTAAAATGCAAATATCTCCGTTAATATTATTTTATTTATTTATTGTGGAGCGTTCGGTGCGAGGCGATATTTCTCATCGAAAAACAATGAATATAAAGAAAATAAAAAATGAAAACAGTAACAGAAAAATATAGAAAACCGTTATTATTAAAAATATAGGAAACATGTATATAACAATATTCATAGGTTATTAATTTTGTCATGCGATTGGTTTTATACCACTTTTCAATGTGACGTATAATAATGGGTATATTTTGGATTTTTCTAAATTCCCTCTCTAAACGGCCCTCCCCCCATTGGTCCCCAACCATCAAAGTGTGGGATCAAATGTATTTGATATTTAATTTTACATAAAATGTTTAAATATCCGGGGTGGTTATTATCAAACAGAACTTGAATCCTCTAAAGCTGTATGAAACAAGTTTATTTGCAAATATATATATATATATATATATATATATATATATATATATGTATATACATATATGTGTGTGTGTGTGTGTACAATTTTACACGGACCTCATCTGCGCCATTTACTTGAAAGGACTGATGGACTTTTGAAGACATTTTTAGAAAATCGCGCCGTGGTTAAAACCTCAATAGCGGATTTCACTTATGAGAAATCTGTTAATCTAAGGAGTTGGAGATATATACCAGGTTAAAAATCAGCTTTTAATTATGCCTGGGGAAGGATTTTGCAGAAGCTTATGAAATTAGCATACAGTTTTATTGATGCTGGAAGTCAAGACACGGCATCACATGCCCAGCGTCCCCCATCATCATGTTTAAAAGAAAAATCTAAATTCATATGAGACGATTATGATAGCTATTTTATCTGGACGATTTAACTTAACCCACTGGCTATTTATTCTGGGAAACTGACTAGGGAAAAACTAATTATCGGTCGAAAAGGCAAAGAAAAAGCGGTACCTGTACTTGGTAAATGTAGCCATATGCGGAAAATATTAATTAAAAGAATCCAATTATGAAAGGAAATAAGAAAGTTTTGTTATTCATTGAATTTCAATTGAAAAGAGCTCTTTATACTGCTACACTACAGACCGAAGGGCATATTCCAATCCTTTTTAAATCTGTTTTTTAAAATTCTATTAATGGTGAACTCCCATTAAGGCGGGGAGGGGGCTACTGTTCATTCATAGAATCTAATTTCTTGAGATCCAAAAATAATCCTTTATTGGCATATAATCCATTGGTTTGCCATTTCATAGTTTATTACGACCGACAAAATTTAAAAAAATAAAGACATCCCTATATATTTATTGAATCTGCGAATTTCATAGAACTTTTAATTGCATCAATTCTTTCGAACTCGATGAATCCCTGTATCATTTAACATACGAATTAATTATGAAATGCGATACAAAAAATAAGGTTATTGTATAAAATTGACGAACCAACACAACTTCAGTGATAAATACAGTACTCCTAAAATTCAAGAAGTACCAGGCACTATTCAAATTTATGCATCCTTTCATGAATTCAGAATATTATTTTTTTTTCAAGGCCTACTTAAAGCATTTAATCGTTAATTCAAGAATAAATCGTCCCAAAAGTCGTGAAGTATTATTTGAAAAAATGGAATAGCATACTAATGCCATCCTCATGCTGAGGAATGTTTCTTATTTTCAGAAAAGTCCGTCAACCAGGCACTGCGTAAACTACGCTAATTTCTCATTTTCTTCTCGGTGTGACAGACTACACATCTCATCTTAACATATATTCTCTCTTTTTAATAACAACCAGTAGAGTGAAAGTGGTGGTTGACGACATGAATGTAAGAATCACTCTCTCATTATTTGAGATACGAGAAAATAAGAATAACAACAGCTAAGGAACATCAATAGTTTAAACAAACATTGTGACGTAAACAGACAAATATAATATATATATATATATATATATATATATATATATATATATGTGTGTGTGTGTGTGTGTGTGTGTGTGTGTGTGTGTGTGTGTGTGTGTGCGTGTGTGTGGGTGTGCGTGTGCGTGCGTGTGTGTGTAGTACATATACATAGTTTTGAACAGGCCTTATTTTTATCTTCTTCTGGGTAGGATTAATGACAAGTTGAAGACATTTTTCTAAAATCGCGTCATGAGTTTAAACAGAATAGCTGATTTCCCTCATTGGAAATCTGCTAAAAATCGAACGACAAAAAAAATCTAAAAATTATTTTGTTTATAAAAAGAATTATTATGTTGACAAAATAATTTTATTTTATTTTAAAGGATAGTTTATTTTCATGGAAGAAATATTTCATTGAGATTATAAACAAGACTTAAAATTTGCACTAGACATAAGATATTTACTGAAATAAGGTGGTTGCTGATTTTCGACGAAACAAAACAATTCTGTAACTGAATGAAACCTTTATTCAACCAAATTAAATTTTTCTCACAGGCTCCAGCACTTCTCCAGCGGACCCCTCCAAAATCACCCAGACGAAAATGGTCTCTGATTTTCTCCAGGAAGGCTCCAGGATTTCTCCAGACAGGCTCCAGCACTTCTCCAGCGGACACCTCCAAAAACACCCAGACGAAAATGGTCTCTGATTTTCTCCATGGACACACATATATTCCAGAGTCACACACACACACACACACACATGCACACATATATATATATATATATATATATGTGTGTGTGTGTGTGTTTGTGTGTCTATCAAAGCTCTAACGGTCGCAATTTGTGTTTGATCATTACTAAAATCTATATTTAATCGGTTTAAGTAAAAAGAATGTAAAGTTCATTAATGGCTGAAATCGGAACAGTGGGAGGGGGGGGGAGTTTTAGAGGGAGACTTTTCGAAATATTTCTGTTACTATACGTCGGATCGAAAAATTGTATAAAAGCAATCTTATTGCACATTAAATTTACTATAAATATCATCCTATAAATTTATTCTTTATTTGGAATATTAACCGAGATATTTTCATTTTTCAGTTTTCGGCGTTCAGGAACCCCCCCCTCCTACATTAATAATAAGCTCTCATATCATGAACCACTTCAATCCAAGGTTAAATACGCAATATTGTTTTCATTGAAGTTCTACTTTGTGAGATATATGCAAATACGTTGATCCTCCCTCCCTTTCTTTTGGTCATGGCCTACAAACATTTGAGCGATTGATATAAAAAATGATCTGATTCATTATACATTAAAGAACTAGATATAGTAAAGAGTTTTCAATAAAATTAATGGTTTGTATTCAGATATATTTCAGAAATTGCTTTTCTTTCCGCCGAAGAATATTTCATTCTGTTCAGCTCTGTCCTAGCCCTTTCCAGTACCACTCATCCATAATCCTCTCCACGGTGCGTCAAGAGACAATGGCCGAGAGATCTCCTATAGAAGTTAAGTGAAGTGATAGCAATGGCTATTTTCTTATCAAGTGCCATTCCTCTTTAGCTCTTGACTACCTTGCCAGGCAGGGAGAGGCTGCTCCTCTCATTGTGGAGAAGGTTCGAGAGTGATGGAGAACGATTGAATTGTACATATCACATTACAAAATGCACTTAAATGCAGGCTGTAATATTCGTAATAAAATAAAATAATGAGTCTGTTCAACTCTGAGCGGTTGGCAGACCTGTTCGATTACAATACAGACGCTTTCCGTTGGGATGTTATTAAAATTGGCTGAAAGTTTTCTCATTAAGGTTTGAATTAATTCAGGGTGGTGTTGATACCAATATGTAGATTTATCTATTGTAAATCTTCACGTGGGAAATCTTCTTAGTTTACGCAGGCCGTGCGTCACGTAAATTTGTATTAAATTTTCTACTCCTGAAGAGACGCCATCGAAGAAGCGAAGTATATAGAGGAAAAATTATTGGAAAAAATGGAAGATATTTCGTGTATTTCTTCATTTATGGACTCTGCGTTATTTCACATTCAGCATAATCGGAGCAGAAAGTACCTAAGTGGCGCCTAGTGGGGGCTGCTGATGAGATGAGAGCTGTTTGTTAGGGTGTCCAATAATGTCGGGAGCTGGAAGTAGAGATTAATTGTTGGAAGTATTCGGACAAGGCCATCACACTCCCGCTACAGCAATTAGCATCACCCACCTCAACAACCCTCACCTCGGCCCCGCTCATTCATATTTCCTTACAATTAATCTACCCTCTACCATGAAAGTAGTGCTCAATACATAACACGTTGGAAATTATACAATGTATTCATAGAGAATGTATTCATATTGAAGAACTAAGTTTTCATTATAATAAAGTTCAAACAGTTAGAATACTATTGAACTATGTTAATCTGAACTCCATTAGAGAGGGCAAAAAGATATTTAAGTCGATACATATAAAAAAAGAAATACTAATTAAGATAATTTAGAACTTGAAGCTGTTACTGTTATATAATCTTCTTAAATTCTTTCAAGGTTTAGCCATATTTTATTAAAAATAAATGTTTCTCTCTACAGTTTATTTATCTTGTTTCTCAACGCAAGGTAGGACATAAAAAATAATTTTTATTTTGACCCAGCACAGTAAAACATTTACTATAATATATATATATATATATATATATATATATATATATATATATATACTACTGTCATACAAGTCGGTATATATATTTCGATCGGCATTATAGACCTAAAAAATATTTAGTTGCCCCCGAGCCATACTTGAAGGATTCGTGATCAGAGTCTTAAGTAGATAGCAATCATTTTGAAAACAAGAAAGTACGAATAACTTACTATATGTAACTTTGTAGAACTTCAATAGTTTAACAACATTAGTCTATAACATTTTTAGATCCAACTAATTTTCCTGGCCCGATTTCATCATGTAAGATACATTTTCAAGTCAAGACCGCAAAAATCTCAAGAAATAACATCCTAGTTCTCGACGTCATCACATAAAATATCTGCAAATATCTCATCTAGTGAACATCTATTGAAAACAAGATTTGGTTTTAAGCTTGGAATAAGACGTTTCATGATATATTCGCTTATTGATAAGTGCGATGAACTAGTATTGGGGGTTTATTGAAGGCTGAAAATTAAAAAATGCAAACATTTTGTTGGCATACATATATTAAGATAAAGAAAAAGTTGGTAGAAAATTAAATTTGCAACCAGGTTGATTATATTTGGTTTTTCAATCCAACTCAGAGTTACGGAGATATTTTAAATTTTTGACCCCCATCTAAACTTTCCTGTCCCATTTCAGCCGTTAACGATCTTGATATTCCGTTTATCTTAAAATGCTAATTTATGGAGTTTGATAACAATCATACAAAAATTGCTACCACTAGAGCGGTTACAGGCAAGTATATATAATTTTAAACAGAGCTCATTTTCGTCACCTTCTAGTTAGGCCGATGGACATTTGCGGACATTTTTTGAAAATTGTGTCATGAGTACAACGTCAGCAGCTGGTTTCCCTTAATTATGATTGGAGCTCAATAGAAACTGTTCTTTTGCTGAATAAAGTGCACTTTTTGGCTCTGCTGGGGTTGAAATATTTTGAAGTTGATACTTAACAGATTGGCAAGAATTTAATTATAAATAATCGTGATTTGTGCAAACAGGAGACACTGAATTCATCTTAATTGAAGAAAATTTCTCGATTTATGCTACACGAATTTTATAGTACACCTGTAAAGAAGATAGACACAAATAAAAAAATTCGTCGCATATGTGGTCCGTAAACTAAGCAGGTGTACCATGTGCAATCCACAATACACATTGTCCATGAATTAACAACGCCAATGTGTCAATTCAATATTTAGTTTTATAGCTCAGATACTTGCATATCTACCGGTGCAGAATGTTCTTTTACACTGAGTAACCGTAAGTTGAACAACAGGTAATTGATTATAATTTTTTCATTAACTGAGTACTATTACATTTGTTTATAATGACATAATGAATTATGCCTCCAACTACAAACATTGCATCTTGGGATTTTATGAAGTGCCAAGTTATAATTTAGGGTAATACAAATGAACCCTGAAGAACTGAACAAATATGGCAAAAATCTAATAGAATCTACAAACAATAGAGAACATTAAATTGGTCTTATTTGAAGGCCCTCTACAGTAAATGTATCAATAATTCTATAATAATAAGGTGTACTTTATGTAGTGAATAATTCTTTTAGAAACATTTAAGATTTCAATTTAATAAGAATTGTTGTATTTACGATTTTGCTTTTCACATCTACTTGAAACCCCTACGTACCATTGTCAAAATTCGTCCGAGGCCAAAAGTACGTGGGAGATTTTAGTTTCACAAGAAACATTTAAATATGGGGTTCAGTAACGAAATAATAATAATTTAAAAAATAATTAATGACCATCCATGCTTGTTTTCTGGATTATATATTGGTGATCTAATGATATGTTAGAATATATTAGTCATATTTATAACTATATTTTAACCCTCGGTCGGGCGCGTCAAAAATATTCCGCCTTCGGGCGCGTGTATCTCAGAGATACAACCTCAACTGTTTTTACGGAAATACAGTTTTTTAATATATATTTTGCACTAAAATGTTCAGTGTGTAATTAGAAATCATATCTGAGGAAGTATTTGTTTGAAAGAAGTAAATAATTTTCAAAATTGACACGTACTATAATAAAAAAAAAATCATGGTAGATAATATAACCAAGTTGGTTATAGATTCATTGTTATTAAAACCGTGAACGATAATTTTTAAAATATAATTAAAACATACAAATATCAAATGAAATAGTTTAAATGCACATGTCTTAGTTATTCATAATTCATTTCAGTTTGTGAACAATATAAACAAAATATCTAAATATAACTTCATTCAAAAATAAGTAGCACGAAATCACTTTTAGATAAGACTTATTAAAAATCATCTAAATTTTAATGTACCAATCCTTTTAAAAATACCAGTTTAATTTTTATCTCTTTTGCAGAGCTGCATTACAATTAGGATAAGGCGTGGAACTATGTTGTAAACAAATTTTGCTTTTGCAAATCTCACAAGAATAATGAGTAAATCTACATTTCTTTTCAGTTTTGCTTGGTTCACATCATTTGCTTTAGTTCGTTGTAGTGGAGGAACTTTTTTTATGATGTTCTGTACTTGAGTTCAATGTATGGTCCAATGAGCTACTGTACTCGTCAAGTTTCGTCCCTAGTTCGGTTGGTAAACGTCTACTGTTGTCACTGCGTCATACAATATTTTCTTGAATAAGTTCTTCTGAAAGCTCATGTATGAGCAAAATAATAGAAAAATTGGTTTATATAATTCCATTCAATAAAGAGAAAGGTAATTGATGTATATATTTATGAAATACAGATTTCAAAAAAACTTACGAGATCGGGCGCGTGGTATCTAGGAGATTAATGACAGGTTAAACACACGACTCCATCAAACGCAGTGACACTACTGACCTTGAGGGAGGGTCCTATAAAGCACATAACTCGAAGCACTACACCACCACTCTCTGCTATGAGGATTGGCAAATATTTTTCTAGAAACCGTGTATCTGAGAGATCACGCGCCCGACGGAGGGTTAATGATTATATAAGAATTTTACTGCATTAACAAAAGTTATGATAAGATATAAGATGATGGGATGTTAAAACCTTAACAGCCAAATAAAAAAAACTCGTGCTGTGCTTTCTTTATTATATATATATGTATATATATATATATATATATATAGATATATATATACATATATATATATATATATATATATATATATATATATATATATATATATATATATACTAATAATACTGATTATAATATTATTGCAATGTTGGTATACTATAATTAAACCAAAGATTATGTGTAATATCAAAAATATTGACTTGTGCCATCAATTAAATGGAAATGTCCCTTTACATACCTGTCAAACTTTTTCCTCAATTACTTCACCGTTATTAGAGGTAACGAATTTATATACCACCAAATGCTTTCTCTCGCTACCTTAATTTAATCAAAATACCAGTCTATAAATAAATCTGAGTGATTTTAATTAAAGCATTTTTCTACAATGATATAATATTGATGAGAAGAGTGAAGTCTCATGTTCAACCCATGCAGCAATGAAATGTGCTGAAATAAAACAATGAATTGATTAGCAGATTTCCCTCGAGGGAAATCAGATATTGAGGTCGTACTCATAACGTGAAAAATTCTACCCAAGAGATGAAGAAAATGAGGTCCGTTCAATATATATATATATATATATATATATATATATATATATATATATATATATATATATTTGTCTGTTAACGCTCTAGCGGTCGCAATTTTTGTTTGATCGTTACCAAACTCGATATTTAAAAGTTTTATGCAAAAAGACAGATCAAGTTCATGGCTGAAATCGAACCAGTGGGTGGTGGAGTTTAGAGGGTGGACTTTAGAAAATTCGAAATATCTCCGTTACCATACGTCGGATCAGAACATTGTATGAGTCTAATCTTATTGCAAATTAAATGTACTGTAAATATTGTTATATGCATTCATTCTCTATCGTGAATATTAACTAAGATATTTGCGTTTTTATTAATTGTAACGGACGAAAGGAGATCGGCTAACTTCGGGTCTAGTCGTGAGTTTCAGTCAAAAGCTAGTTCGGCCATTTCCATAACTGTTCGAATCTCGTGAAATTTCTCTATTGTAAAACTTCACGTTGGAAATCTGCTTAGTTTACGCAGCCCCTGCGTGACGGACTTTATTCATTCTCGACAGCTCTTGAGGTTGTAAAGTTTTTGAAAACGTCATCAATGGCCACCGATTCTACATAGAATAAAAAGGAATTACGTTCCGGTTCATACACACTCACAAGCACACGCATATTTAGCACAAAACATGCATGCTTAGAATGAATCACTTCACTCTATATTATCATAAAAGTCCGTCACGCAGGGGCTGCATAAACAGATTGCCCACGTGGCGTTTTACAATAGAGAAATCTGCCTAAAATAATGGCAGTAGTGGTAATGAATCTCTAAACCTATTCAAGAAGGATGAACATTTACGGCAATGGCCGCACTAGCTCTCGGCGGAACGTCCCGAACCTAGCCGACTCTTGCCGACCACACACACAAAAAAAAATGCAAATATCTCGATTAATATTCAAGATACTGAATAAATGTATATAACTATATTTATAGTAAATTTAATTTGAAACAAGATTAATTCTTTAAGACTTTTCGATCCGACGCATAATAACGGAGATTTCGAATGTTCGAAAATCCCCCCTCAAAACCCCCCTTCCCACTGGTCCGATTTCAGCCATTAACGAACTTGATGTTTCTTTTTACATAAAACGATTAAATGTCGAGTTTGGTAACGATGAAACAAAAATTGCGACCGCTAGAGCGTTAACAGACATATATATATTGAACGGACCTCATTTTCGTCATCTCCTGGGTAGGATCGATGGACATTTGAAGAAATGTTTCGAAAACCCCGTCATGAGGACGACCACAATAGCTGATTTCCCTTAAGGGAAATCTGCCAAAAAGGGGCTTAGTTAAGCAGCTCCTAAGAGACAGACTCTACTTTAACTGAAGTGATTTGAATAAATTGGATAGAAAATATAAAGTTACTATTAATAACAATCAGCCTGCATACACTCTGGTTAGTTAAATTATAAATTTAAACGACCAATGCTTATTTAGGAATCTTTACCACAAGAAGCAATAAAGAATTGTGAAAACCGCATCAAAATCTGTTTATCCGTTCTCGAGGTTTAGTCACTACACACTGACTAAAGAATATTATTTAATACAGTTTATAAACACTTCAGAAAATGACTTCCGTAACACAAACAAATTGAGGTACAACTCAAGGGGGAGAATATTGAGAAAAGAAAAAGAAAAATGGCTGAGGGGAGACAAAAGGAAAAGGTTTGTGAGTGAGAGGAGAATAGAATAAATGAGGAGAAGGATTAAGCCCGTGGGAGTTGACTTTCATGAGCTGCTATGTCTCTTTTTTGTTTCATTTCCATTGAAGGTGGTTGGTTTCAGGGACAGGGGGGGGGGAGACGCCACCCCATCCCCCGACTCAAGCCCTTAACCAGGCACCTCTTTCTCTTAATGAACATCAGTCAACAGATACTTGCCCTCTCCTACAAACCTTAAACACCAATTAGTTGCAACACTTGAGTTTTACATGTAATTAAGTGTTTTATTCTATCACACCCATAACTACCCCTCTAGAAATAAAAAGCACCCTATTAGATTGTAATTAAGATATGCGCCCTATCATCATTACACCGAATTTGTAAAAACTTAAATGAAGTTTGTTATCATTCAAAATGATAAAATGGAAATAGCCAATGTTTCCCTCTTCACAGATTCCGCCATTGAGAATAATTAACTTCTACTCTGATATTTTTTTTCGTGATGATATAAAGTAAATAATCAATATGGAGTTTCATCTGATGAAAAAGTGCCAATGAGTTGTTAATTAAAATTTACTGACTAATTGTTAAATAATAACACTCATTGTGTATAATAATTAACCCAAGTGTAATTCGATAAACTTGAGGAACATTTCTATTACGAACTGATTTTATGAGCATTCATTGAATGTAAATGACGACATACAAAGAACAGACACAAATACACAAACAAGGAGGTATTTTGCCGGTTTTAGCAGATATCCCTTAAGGGATATCAGCTATTGAGGTTGTACTCATGAAGCGATTTTGAAAAATGTCTTTAAATGTTCATTGATCCTTCCTAGGAGATGACGAGTGACGCACACTGGAGCGAGTGATAGGGTAAGCAAGACATACATTAATATCTCCGTTTCTACGGGTCCTAGAATATTGATTCTGGTGTCATTTTAAAGCACATCGAATATTCTATTGAACTACCTGATCAGCAATTTTGCCAGATGCGATATAACGGTAGGATGAATTTTAAATGTGTACATACAGATTATGTATCGCCTACTAAGTAGAGAATTATGATTTGTAGACACATTATATCAACATATGTTTTATAAATTTTTATTTTTTTAATAAATTGAAATTCACAAACGCACTACTAAAATTGCAAACAAAAATATATCTAGAATTAAATAAAATATAAATATAATATATAATATAAAAACTTTGGAGTTTTTAGCTTTTAGCCTTTAGTAAACCCCCAGTCCCACAAAAATAATCTGTATGTTTTATCATGAACCACTTTATTGTAATCTTAAATACCAAATATTGTTTTCAACAGACCTTTATTATTTGAGATACATGCAAACTCGTTGGGTGACGTTTAACTGTTTCAGTCATCCCTAATTGTCATATTTACTAATGGCTGGAGTCAGACCAGGAATAGTGGAGGTTTAGAGCGAGGGGAATTTGAAATTCAAAATACTTTTGATATTATGGGTCGGATAGTTATTATTATTATTATTTATAACTTCCACTTTTTTTGCAACTAAGGCTAATTGGGACGGGTTATCTACAGGTTACCCCCGTTTTCTAGCCAGGGTGGGACTTAGGGTCGGATAGTAGTCTTATTACAAATATTGTTAAACGATTGATGCTCTACAATTGTAGCGCTATTTATTTTTTCGTAACTCAAATATTGAGCCACTTCACAAGTAATGATTTTCTAAGAGTAAAGTTGCTATACCCATTTTGAATACACTTTTATTTCTCTTAACAACTTATACGCCCATTAGGTTCGATAAAAAAAATACCTTATTCTGGGTTACTTAGTATATATATGGGTGTAATATCTGACGACGGAGACCATTGTTGCTGGCTAATCATCGAGTACAGTTAGGTTCGTAGTTAGTTGATCTTATGTTTTGTTGTCCGTATTAGGTAACACGGATATTAGTACAAGAAGTATTGTATGAGCGAAGTAAGTTGTTATTTAGTTAATCTTATTTTCGTTTCGAGAATAGCTAGTGTAGCAATAAATATTTATAAAGGTCTTCACATGGAAACACTTACTAGTTATGCTAACTGATCAACAATTGCCGACGGTATAATATGTACTTGGGAACCTAACCCTATATATATACAAATTATTAAACATCTCTTTTCCATTTGTAGAACAAAAATAAATTAGTATTTTTTGTGAGTTTAATAATGAATATGTTTATATATCTCAATGCAAAGCGCATAAAATGTACATAATATTTCTACCCAACTATAAAATTGATGAAAATGGACATAGAATAATACGCTTACAGATAATGTCATCTACATAAATCTTGCATTTTTGCTCTAATTGTTTTTTTATAAGACGCTGAATACAAAATAATGTATTTTTACTTCTCTAGAAACAATTTGTATTCCATATATCTCAAATTCAGTAGCTGTTAAATCATTCAATTCATTGTTTTACGAAACTATAGCGTTCTGGTGCAAAATCCTATATTACAAAGTTTGTGCCTTTAGGTTGGTTGCATACCAATTTAATTTTTTCCAGGCATTCAGTGAATTTGTTTCCCCTTTTGATAAGGTGATAGAATAAACACATGGTATGGCCTGACTCTGATAGAAACGTCTGACTACCTCAGCCAATGGGGGTGGTAGTACCATACATTCCGTGCCAGTCCCGAGTTTACATAAAAGAGGAGAGTTTATTGTGGGAATATGAGTAATCGCACTCCTAGAAAAAGCAACTAGCTGTTAATTTGCAGAACTGTCAGATTTATGGAATGCCCCAAGCAAACTATTTAAATCATAAATACAAACAATTCAAACTACCAAGTTACCTCCTCGATCTTTTCTCTGTGTCTCATTAATTCCGACTGCTATGGAAACTCACCTGTAAAAATAAATCATCATAAATTTATTGAAAAATAACAGATTATATATTAAGAAATAAATAAAAGATATTCTAAGTTTGTATTATGGCTGGTGGAAGTGAATTCTATAGAAGGTAGAGGAAAAATGTCCACACTTAATAAATTGCTACTGTGGAAGTGTGCCATTTTTCCTCTACAAATTAATGATATTTTTAAACTAATTGAACGCCAATAATCATCTCATTAACGGTATTTTAAACATCATTATAAAAGTTATTATCGGAGAATCAAAAGAATAACCGTCAAAAACATTTAAGAAGTACTGTAGGTTGAAAAATAAATGCGGACACAGTTCCACTGTAACAATTTATTACATAAATATAAAAAAAGTGGCAGAGCGCTTTCAATGCAGTGCGTTATCATCAATGCCGTGCCAATAAGTGATGCCAGGTAGATCGTGCCGAGCTTTCATATTCTAAGCAGATTTCCCACGTGCGATACGTATTTTCATTTATCTCAAAACGTAAAAGTCCAATGAAAACAATAGTTGGTATTTAGGCTTCAAATAAAGTGCTCCATTACATAATAGCATATTGTTAATAAGAGATGAGTAGGAGTGGGGCTTTACTAAAGACCAAAAAATAAAAAATGTAAATATCTCGGTTAATAATCAAGATAGTGAAAAAATGTACGTAACAAAATTTATAGAACATTACATTTTCTATAAGATTAATTATATACAAAGTTTCGATCCAACGCATAATAACGAAGATATTAATAATTTCGAAATTTTCCCCCTTTCACCCCCCCCCTTGTCCGATTTCAGCCGTTAACGATCATTCTTTTTGTATAAAACAATTATATATCACGTTTAGTAACGATAAGACAAAAATTGCGACCGCTAGAGCGTTAAAAGACAAAGATATATATATATATATATATATATATATATATATATATATATATATAATATATATACAATTTTGAACGGACCTAATTTTCGTTGAAATTATTAATGTCTCCGTTATTATGCGTTGGATCCAAAATTTTTATAGAATCTATCTTATTGAAAATTTAATGTTCTATAAATTTTGTTATGTACATTTTTTCACTTTCTTGATTATTAACCGAGATATTTACATTTTTTTTATTTTTTGGTCTTTAGTAAACCCCCACTCCTACTCATGTCGTATTAACAATATACTGTTATGTTATGGAGCACTTTATTTTAAGCCTAAATACCAACTATTGTTATAATTGAACTTATATGTTTTGAGATAAATGAAAATAATTTTATTTTAAATGGTTTAAACGCAGAGAATTTCGAAATAACTCCGTCGTTATGCGTTGGATCGAAAAATTGTATGGAATCAATCATATTGGAAATGTAATGTTCTATTAATCCTGTTATATAGTTGTATTCTCTATATTGAATATTAACCGAGATATTTCCATATTTTAATTTTCGGCCATCTGTAAGCCTCCGCTTCTACTCATGCCATATTAACTATAAACTGTTATATTATGAGCCACTTCATTGCAAGGTTTAACACCAAATATGATTTCATAGAACTTTACTTTGTCAGACACGTGCAAATACGTCATGTAATCATAAATTAAGATTTTTCGTTCTTTACTGGAAAATGTTTATTTAAACTATAACATATTCGATATTTAGCCATTTCAGTCAACACTAAAGATGATATTAGTTATTGGCTGAAATTGGACCTGAAATAGTTGTGGTTAAGAGATGGGGGATTATAAAAACCAAAATATCTTGGTCATTATGAGCCGGATCATAAACCTTTATAGAACCAATACTGTTACACCCTTTTGATTCGTTACAATTGTTGCTCTTATACATTTTTTGGTAATTCAAGTATTAAGTGAGTTATTCGTACACTCTTGTTTTCTGTCTTCAGTTACCCCTTCCCCTTCTCCTCATTCGTTTTTTTATATAACAATAGAGAAAACTGTATTATGACAAACGCAGAAAAATCAGCAGTTGTAATTGAAGGGAAGGAATTTGATTATGTAAAGGAATACATCTACCTCGGATAGTGTGTGTCTTTTAAAGGAAGAATGGGAAACGAGCTTCAGAGAAGAATCAAAATAGGATGGTCTAAGTACTGGTCACTCAAGAAGATCTTCAATGGCTCGCTCAGTGACAAGTTGAAAAGCAGGGTGCTGAGCATGTGTGTTTATCCTTATGCTCAGGAGTATACTAGGAGTTAAAAAGAGGGACAGGAAGAGGAATGTGGATATTTTAAAAAGAGTGCCGGTGAAGGACCTCAGAGTTGAAGCACACCGATTGAAGTGGGGCTGGGCAGGTCATCTGGCTAGAATGAATGACAAGCGATGGGCGAAGGTCTGCACAGAATGGATCCCAAGGGACATGGTCAGGAATAGAGGAAGACAGTGCCTGAGATGGAGGGACGAGCTTACTGCAGTCGTTGGCAACAATTGGTGGAGAGTGGCGAGAGATCGAGAATAGTGGAAGAGGACGATCGGAAAACAATGGCAATTAGGATGGACCCCTTATTATACCTCCTAAGGGAGAGGCTTTTATCCTGGAAAAGGATGCCAATAAAGCTTTATCTTATCTAGAGAAAACATTGTGACATGTGATCAAAAGTGTTATGCCAGCACTTGGGAAATCGGCATAGTTTACGCAGCCCCTGCGTGACGGCGCTTTATCCAATCCAACTAATAAAAACAGATATATTACGATTTTTATTATTTTCCCTCCCCCCTTCTACAGGTCCGCAGACATTAGCGAAGGGGTGTCTTGCAATATGATGTAATACACCCACACTAGTCAAAAGATATATAATGAAGTGGATGTAAAATCTTAATAATCGTATGAAGAGGAAGGCCATTCCGTAAGAAAGAAAAGACCATTTAGCTACAGAAATGTGTCAGAATTAGATCCTGCGAATGAACCAAATGAGTGAGTGATAATAAGTCGCAGTTTACAAGCCAGCGGACTTTTTTCCACGCAAACAGAAAGTTGGAGGAAGAGAGAAGATCCGTCATTTAATTAAGGATCAGAGGGTGGTTGGGGTAATATCTGAGGGTGGATCAGGGTTTCTAATTAGGCCCGCTGCATATGGGGGCCAAGATAGGCGAGCTTTGTCCAACTTCTAACCCCTCAACTTCTATCCACCCTCTTCTTCATTATATTTGTCAATCGGGGCTGACTGTAAACAAAGCCGTTTCAACTTCCCTTAAGTCCTATTTCCTCCCTTCTATTTATTCAAGCTCTTCCCTTCGGTTCAAGTACTTCGGGGAGAAACCGCGTTTGTTTCTTCATTGTTTTTACTTTAGCTCTTATTATTTACTTTCTTAACTTCTTTCCTGAACATGGTAAACTTCCCTTTCAAAGCTAACGAGAAATCATTATTTTTTATATTTCCAACCTCTTTCAAATAGTTCTCCTTGCAGTTTCCTTAAATGGAGAATAAAGCGCTAACCAGCCAATAAATACCATTGTTCTAAACCAATTCAGAAAATCTGCCATTGTTCTTAACAGTTTACATTAATTTCCCCTGACTGAATATTTTACTTATAATTATATTTAAGACTTAGCTCTCTGGGTTATAAGTGCTCTATACCACTGTAATTGCAATATAGCTCTCTATAAGTGTGCTCTAACGTTATTAAAAATAACAAAAAAAAAAAAAAAGGAACTTAAAAATCTATATTGCTACCCAACAGTTGTCTCTTTTCAGGCAACATGCCTGGATTTCTCTCATTTGAAATATTAGTTTTAATGTCATATAAAGAACAACATAAATAAATTTGATATAAAATATACTTTTAAAAAGTTGTTTTATATTTTACTACTCTCGTTTATTTGGATTTTGACGCAGAATTTAAAACAACTAAATAATAAATACAGAAAAAAATCCTCTTACTCAGGTAACACATAGAGGCCTTAAACAACATCTTACATTAACTGTAGCTCCATAATTCTAATATTGTCCCAAAAGGAATAAAACTAATGAATATTATAAATGCAGCTTATGGCCGATTAATGACCAACACAAACAATAGAACAATACGTACTAAATATAAAGGATAATGAATCCCACCCACTTTTTGGGCGTGTAATTGCTCATCATTTCTAGTCTTCCTTAATGAAATCATTTTACCACTTCCTGGGTCTATCTCATTTCCTATCCCCCAACTTGCGTACAGCATTCCAGACGTCGGCCGTGTTCCATTTTAGGACATTCCTCAAATGACTTTCTTACCAAGACAGACTGTATCTTCAATTTAAATTGTTGTTGTCATACAAACCGTCGCCAACGCCACCTGTTGCATTTTAGGCTAACCAAAGGAGTGCTGGTCTCTGGGGGTCTTTAGGCAATGACTACTATCAGAGGATCCTGGAGTCCAACGTGCACATGGTACAACAGGCTGAGAAGAGAAGAGCTCCATTCTAAATCAGCTATTGAGGTCGTACTCATGACGCAATTTTGGAAATTTTTCTTCAAATGTTCATCGATCCTAACCAGTAGATGACGAATATGAGGACCGGTCAAAACTATATATATGTCTGTTGCCCCTCTAGTGGTCGCAATTTTTGTTTGATCGTTACCGAAATCGACATTTAGTCGTTTTATGTAAAAAGAAAGATCAAGTTCGTTAATTGCTGAAATTGGACCAGGGGGAGCGGAGGTATAGAGGGAGAGAATTTGGAATAACTCCGTTACTATAAGTCGGATCGAAAAAGTATATTGAATGAATCTTATTGAAAATT
Source organism: Riptortus pedestris (assembly GCA_019009955.1). Lineage (NCBI taxonomy): Eukaryota > Metazoa > Arthropoda > Insecta > Hemiptera > Alydidae > Riptortus > Riptortus pedestris. Next base: position 81,614,715 of record CM032233.1, read on the forward strand.
AAATGTACTATAAATATTGTTTTATACATTTACTCCCTATCTTGAATTTAACCGAGATATAAAACCAATAACTGAAAGCCATTAGCAGACCTGTTTGTTTACATTTGAGACGCCTTCCGCCGGGAGGGGAGTGATTTCTTATTACCGTTTGAATTTATTCACTTAATATTCACGGTGGTGTTGTGTTATCGGTATGTAGATTTATCTATTGTTAAACTTCACGCGGGAAATCTGCTTAGTTAACGCACCCCCTGCGTGACGGGCTTTTTGTGATAGACCGTGTTTGGCTACCATATGTAAGAACACAAGGATCAAAAACTCTTTTCTTCATTTCTATTAGGAAATTCTCTTTCATTATAGATTTTAAGGATAAATATTTACTCCAATCCAGAGCTGTTCTTGTGTCCAATTCGTTTAATTAAATTTAAATAAATTATGAATTATACCGGATATTAATATCTGACCCGAAGAAACAAACAGGGAGCCTTATGTTCCTCCTTTTAAGTGGGTGGATTATATTTCATTTCGATAGAAGCATTAAATGCCTTGTAAGAAAAAAAGTCCGTCACGCAGGGGCTGCGTTAACTAAGCAGATTTCCCTAGTGGGCCACGTATTCGCATTTATCTCATAAAGTTCAATGGAAACAATATTTGGTATTAAACTTGAAGTGGTTCAAGTGGTTAAATAGGTAACAGGATGTAGCAGGAGTGAGGTTGAAAATTATAAAATCAAAATATCTCGGTTAATATTCATGAAAAAGAAAATATGAATAGAACAACATTTGTAAATTATTTAATTTTGAAAATGATTGGTCCTGTAAAATAATTCGATCCGACGTAAAGTAACGGAGATGTTTCAGAATCCCCACCCCATCCCGACATGTTTGGTTTCAGCCAATAACGAACTTGATCTTTCTTTTTATATAAAGTAAGAAAGTCTGTCATTCACTTTTTTCTCAACCGTTATACAATGTACCTCATCCAAAGTATTTCCGCACATTATTACTATACTAAATCATAATAAATCCATTATAAATACTCAAGATGTTATCTATAATTTCTGTAAAAGCCTAATTATTATAAATTCAAAAATAAATATTAAATATTGTAATCACCTGAATAGCTACATACTAAAACAGATTATAACTTATTTATACTAATACATATTAAAATAAATGCTATAGACATTGGAGTAAAGAGAAAATCACTGATTCCTTTCTTTCAAAGAAGATGGAACAAAATTTGTCTTGTCCTATGAAACTGTTTTGCACTCGGTGTTCTTAGCGTGTCTTTATAAATGTATGCATGATTATTGAAGATTTATTCATGAAAAATTGAAATGCATATTTTATTCATAAGTTCTACAGAAATATACATTTCCAGCATCTTGAGCGTTTCTCGTTCCCTCTGAAAGCTAAAACTCTTTCGATCACCTGAGCAGTATAATTGATCTAATGAGAGGGAGAGAGAGAAAGAGAGAGACAGAGAGAGAGAGAGAGAGAGAGAGAGAGAGAGAGAGAGAGAAGGAAAAAAGGTTTATGAGCAATCTTAGCTCCATTCTCATTTACATATCACTTAGTAAAAACAATTTTCACCTAATACTACATATAACAATTTACTTTTATTAGTAACTTCTCTATATTTTTTGAAGTGTAACAAAATCAGATATTGTTTATTGTATCTACCCCATTTATGGATGAGTGAAGTTTGCGATAGCATAACAATGTATTGTCAAAATTATTCGAAAAGTTATCTTCAATATAATTTTCTATTAAATCACCTATTTAAGAAGTAAAACAGATATCTCAGGTAAGGAAACCCAATATTTCCATTTATCTCAAAACGTAAACGTTCAATGAGAACAATATTTAGTCACTAGACTTCAAAAAAAGGGCATCATAATATAGAAGCTTATTGTTAATACCGGATGAGCTGGAGTGGGGATTTACTGAAGGCCGAAAACCATAAAACGCAAATACCTCTGTTAATAATCAAGATAATGAACGTACATAACGACATTTATAGGAAATTACATTTGCAATAAGGTCGATTCTACAGAAATTTTCGATCCAACTCATAATAACGGAGATATTTCGAATTTTCGAAATTCCCCACTTTAACCCCTCCCATTGGTCCTATTTTAGCCGTTAACGATCTTGATCTTCATTTTTACATAGCACGTTTAGGTATCGAGTTTTCTATCGCTCAGTCAAAATTTGCGACCGCGAGTGTGTTAACACAGACATACATACATAAAAAAATATATATATATATATATATATATATATATATATATATATATATATATATATATCATTTTGAACGGACCTAATTTTCGGCATCTCCTAGTTAGAATCGATGGACATATGAAGAAATTTTTTGAAAATCCCATCATGAGTACAACCTGAATAGCTGATGATTTCAGCTAAAAGGTAAAATAAATCTAACTGCGATCATCAAAGATATTTGTTTCAGTAATATATTCATGTCTACAATCTTCAAATATATTTCCTTTCTTTCTAAAGAAGACATTTTAGTGTCATTAAATGAAATGGAATGTATTTATTTCCATTAATTGTTATCATAGCTTAAAAGGATACGTCAAATATTTTTGTTTACTATAAAATATTTAGAATTATTATGTCCATTAAGTTCTTAAAGTATTATAAAATAGCATTTATTTAAGGAAACAAAGGCTTTATTATTTCACCGTTATTTATTCCATGCAACATAGCGCATTCAGAGCATACTCTCCATCATTAGTTCCCTGGTCTTCACTAGGATGCTACTGGAACCAAGGATTCCCTGTGACTGTAAATAACTGAGAAGGAACGAGGCCTTTGTTTTATTAACTGAGAAAGCAGAATCCTTCACCATCCTCAAAAATTCCGTCACGCAGGGGATCCGTAAACTAAGCAGATTTCCCTCGTGAAGTTTAACAATTGATAATCTACATACATAGCTCTACATACTGGTAACACAATAGCAACATCAACATCAATTGAATAAATACAAACGATAATAAGAAACCTCCAGAGGGGAAGCACCTGAAACGTAAACAAACAGGTGTGCCGACTTCTCAAAGGAAAGAAAAATAATTACGGAAATATATCAGAATATAAGATATTAATTTAATTGACAACTATTTACTATATCTAGTACTACAATTAATAATGGATCAGAATAATTTTTATCTCAATCAATCAAATTTTAGTAGTCCAAGAACTTAAGAAGGAGGGGGGTCACGATAGCATATTTGCATTTATCACGTATAATAAAGGTCTCTTCAAAACAATTTATGGTATTTAAGCTTCGAATAATGTGGTTTATTACATAACAGAGTATTGTTTATGTAACATGAGTAGAACGGGGGTTTACTGAAGGCTAAAAACTGAAAAATGCAAATATCTCGGTTAATATTCAAGGTATAGAATAACTCTATATAACAATATTTATAGTACATTTAATGTTCAATAAGTACAACTTTTTGTTATTCTATACTATTACTCTACTATACTACTATTATTCTATACAACGAACTAGGTCTGTCTTTTTACATAAAATGTTTAAACATGGACTTTGGTAAGGATGAAACAAAAATTGCGACCAATAGAGAGTAACAGACAAATATATATGCATATATCTATAATTTTGAATGGACCTCATTTTCGTCATCTCTTGGGTAGGATCGATGGACATTTGAGGAAATTTTTCGAAAATCACGGCATGAGTACGACCTCAATAACTGAAATCTGCTAAAACGGATAAAACACATATCTTCCCAGTAAAATAGGTAGGCGCAACTTGACATGGAAAACTACGATTATTACAATCAGTGGAACAACAGAGCAGAAGTAAGATAAGGAGCACCACAGCTAACTTAGGTCTGTGTGGTGGAACTGATACTGTTTTTGCTAGCCCTTCGGCAATACCCGCTAACGGCATTGCAATTTTATGGGGTGCTGGTCCAGGGAACATGATTGTGGTTATTAACCCTAGAATGGTAGTGATATTATTTCCCTCTTAATGGTATTGATACGTAAATTTTACGTGTGCAACTGGTAATTGGTGAAATTATTCAAAATTTGTCAATGTTTGTGACTATTTTTTTATTTTATTAAAACATACACTTATCTTTAACTTATATCAGCGTTAATATCTAATAATGTGCACGACATTCCTTTCAGGCGCTTTGTTCGAAACACGTTCCGGAGGTTGTGTCAATTCATATCCATTCTTACCAAGCGCAACCCCACCTTCTACATTTATTGTGACTGATCTGTCAATATTGTGTGGTTGAGAGGTTTTAGGTTTTTTTTGCCTCTGTGTTTCTTCTCTTTCTTCGATTGCCTTGATGTTTTCTAAAATTTTCTCACTCTCATCGCTATCTAGCCCACTCTGTGTTGCAATCATTTCCGAATCAACCTCATCATCACTTGGAGAATACTCCAGATAATCATCGCTGTCGTATCCATATCCATCTATTTCATGATTGTCATTTTCCCCATCTGACTCATCGGAGAGTTCTTTCAACAAATTTCTGATTTCTTCATCCAATGAATATTTTTTCTCCATTTTTCCGAAACTATAAACAGATTATTTATATTCTTTCTATACATCTTTGTCTTTCTTATATTCAAAAATAAAAGTTAAAAACATTAAGAGAAAATAAATTATAATATAAAAAATAAATTGGAAGAAAATACATTAACTAAGTTGTGGGATAAAAACCGTTTATTAGTAGCGATACGTAAATTTTACGTGCCAAAAAGTTGCGGTTAATAGTATTGATACGTAAATATTACGTGTCGTTTTTATTTCAAAAAATAGTATTGGATGAGTGGGAAGGTTCACTTAGCTGCACTTGGCGAATATCAAGGCGGAACTGTCTGGAGGGCTCATAGCTGAGGGGTGAGGGTGGTGGGGTCGTTAACAGCCCTTTGATAACAGTTCAAACCAGATCATACGTAATTTTTACGTTCACTACCATTCTAGGGTTAATTTGAATTTCCGGAGGACCTTGAAATATACAAGTAGGCTGATTACTATAATAACAGTATATTGCATATTTTTTGCATGGTTTAGAGGGAATGGTCTATGGCAGGGCATTTATCCATAGTGTGTTAGGATCTGTACTAAAAGGTTACTCGGTGAGGTACTGCTGAATGTGATGCTCGGATGTCTCTTGCATTCTCCTTGCTCCCTTCATCCTGGTTTCCCGCCTGGATGCACTTTTAGTCTACTCAATGGTGAGAACTGGGCATGGTGAGAAAAAAGTCCGTCACGCAGGGGCTGCGTAAACTAAGCAGATTTCCCACGTGAATTTTAATATTAGATAAACCTACATACTTCTAACACAACACCAGCGTGAATATTAGGTGAATAAATACAAACGGTAATAATAAATCACTCCCCTCCCGCGGAAAGCGTCTCAAATGTAAACAAACAGGTCTGCCAATGGGAACCAGTTATTGTTGGAAGAAAAAGAATAACTGAAACATATCAGAATATAACATGGGGGTTTACTGAAGGCTGAAAACTGGAAAATGCCAATATCTCGGTTAATACTCAAGGTAGGGAATAAATGTATATAACAATATTTATAGTACATTTAATTTTCAATAAGATTCATTCAATATACTTTTTCAATCCGACTTATAGTAACGGAGATATTTCAAATTTTCCGAATTCTCCCACTCTATACCCCCTTCCCTTGTCCAATTTCAGCTATTAACGAACTTGATCTTTATTTTTATATAAAACGACTAAATGTCGAGTTTTTCTTGTATTGAGATCTATTGTCTATAAGACATGAACTCAGTCATCGCCCAAGAAATAGTGCCTACTTACGAAGTAACATTGATAAATTCCGTTTACCATGAGCATGCATAGGATAAGACGAATGTCTCATTGTTTAGATGTTAAATAATCAAACAATTTTCACGTATAATATTTTGACTTGTTTAGGATTCAAGACAAATAACTTAAGTTCTCGTTCCAAAGTTAATTTATTGATCGGTTGGATCAGTACTTTTTGCAGATTTCCCTCATGGGAAAGAGGATTTTGCCAGGAGATGGCAAAAATTAGGTCCATTCAAAACTATATATATATTTGTCTGTTAATACTATATTTAAATCTTTTATGTAAAAATAAAGATCAAGTTCGTTAATAGCTGAAATCCAACTAGTATAAGTGGGGGTTTAGAGGGGGGATTTCGGAAATTCAAAATAACCTTGTTATTATGCGTCGGGTCGAAAAATTGTATAGAACCAATCTTACTTCAAATAGACTTTCCCGTAAATAATGTTATACACATATATTCTCAATCTTGAGTAAAAAGGGAGTTTTTAGGATTGTTTTAGTTCAGCCTTCACTAAACCACCGCTCCGACTCATATTAACAATAAGGTGTTATATCATAAACCACTTTATTCCAAGCTTCAAACCCAATATTGTTTTCATTTAATGTTCACTGTGTGAGATACATGCAAATAAGTAGTACGTTGTCGTCATCAATTGAGTTTTTGAGGTCGAAAAAAGAAACAATTTATTTCTTCTATACCATACACGATATTTAAATATTTCATTACACACTAATGATGGTATCAGTTAATGACTGAAATCGGGGGGTGGGGGGAGGGGGGTTATAGGAGGAAATTTGAAAATTCAAAATAACTCCGTTATTATGGGTCGGATCGAAAAATTGTATAGAACCAACCTTGTTAATTTATTAATGTTCTACAATTGTTGTTCTATACATTTTTTCGAAGTTTAGTATTAAGCGAGTAATTTGTACTACTTGTTTTCACCCTTCAATAACCCCCCCCCCACAACCCTCTTATTCATCTTTTTTTTCACATAGAAATAGAGAATGAGATCACAAACTTTTTATTCCAACTCATGAGAAATCTGTAAAGTGTACGCAGCTCCCGCGTGATGGCCTTTTTTTTTCTTCCTCTCTTGAGTAGAGTTAAATTAATTTTGTCGATCAAAGTGTTGCGTGTGCTTGTTTTGTAATTCATGAATGTAAACATCTGATCGGTTATGAAAATAACAGTTGTATCAGATCTATATCTTTCCTTGGAATAGGAAATGAGTTAAAGTGATTGGATGTAAATGGCTTTATTAAACAATGCTCTTCCGTCTGGCTCTCACGCTAGCTCCAAATGTGAAACATTAATTTTCATGATTATTCGGAACATGTTTCAGTGATTTGCAAGTTAAGTAATTATTTTGTATACTCAAGTATCACTAACCAATTCACTTAGGTAGCTTATGAATTTTACAAAAGAAGGTTTTAGCTCTTGTACTCCTACTAAATAGAACACAAATCGAAAAATACTCACATCGAAATAAATACACGATTCATAAATAACCTTTTATTTTTGGTGGGGTTGTCGGTCACGTAGAAACACAAAATACAAGAAATTTCCCGATGTTTGGGTATGATTTATTACCTTTTACGAGGCCTACGTATTACTCTTGTAATTTTTGTACCACTGACCACCATACCAAACTAACGTCCGCCACGCAGGGGCTGCGTTAACTAAGCAGATTACCCTTCTGTTGGAAAAAAAACATTTGTGATCTCATTCTCTATTTCTATGTTAAAAAAAACCGTTGAATTAAAGGGTTGGGAGGGGGTGGGGATTAATGAAGACTAAAAACAAGAAGTATAAATTACCCGCTTAATACTTAAGCTACGAAAAAATGTATAAAACAATAATTGTAGAGGATCAATAGATTTGCAGGATTGGTTTTATAAAATGTTGCGATACGACTCATAATAACGGAGATATTTTGAATTTTCAAAATTCCCCCTCTAAATCCCACTTAATCCACCCCTAATTTCAGTCATTAACAATAGATAATTTGCATTTATCTCAAAACGTAAACGTTCAATGAATACAATATTTAGTCGATAGGCTTCAAATAAAGTGCATAATAATATAAAACCTTATTGTTAATATGGCATGATTAGGAGTAGGGGTTAACTGAAGGCCGGAATCTAACAAATGCAAATGTCTCGGTTAATAATCAAGATAATGTATCAACGTACATACCAACATTTATAGAAAATTACATTTGCAATAAGATTGATTTACACAAATTTTCGATCCGGCGCATATTAACGGAGATATTTCGATTTTTCGAAATCCCCCCTTTAAAACCCCCTGGTCAGATTTTAGCCGTTAACTTTAATTTCATTTTTACATAGAACGTTAATTGTTATCATAGCTCAATAGGATACGTCAAATATTTTTGTTTCCTATAAAACATTTACTATAATTATGTCCATTAACTTCTTAAAGTATTATAAAATTGCATTTATACTTAAACAACATGTTGCGATCGTCTATCATCCATCGGCGATATCTACTAAAACACCAGAGCTCATTGTGACTTACCTCCAAATTGGATATAACTCTTAAAGGTAAAAACTATACATTTAAGTATACATAAATAATATGTCTTCCAATAATATCTTGATGTGTCCTGTGCTGGGAATACTCAGAGTATAAAATATATGGTCATTTGTGATGGGTTTATGTAATGCAATGTCAAATTCATTACATCACCCACTCCCCCGGGACCAAAAGTCTATTGATCAAACATAAAGTCAAACTCAATAATAAAAAATCATAATAAATCATAAATATAACACAGGAAGCAGTGGAATTTATACTCAATGGTGAACATATAGAGTATCAAGTTATTATTATGATTTAAACAAGTTCACATGATATAGGATATACATTTTTTAATTGAAACATTAGGCAAGCCTTACTCTCATTTGACTAATGCCTTCTATTTCTATATTGTTGGTGGAAAAAATGAATATTATTGTACACGTTTTTTGAGAAAATGAAATCCAATGTTACCAAGGAGGCGTCCTAAAATTAGGAGGGGGTATATTAGTTTCCAGAAGAAAATCATAAATAGTCGGCTGGTGAAAGAGGTTGCTCTTGATGGAATACTTCCTCTGTTCCCTTGTTCCGGATGCTATGCTCCTTGGAGCACCTTGGCACAACATCCACCCTTCCTCCCCTTCAAAGAAACAAAACTACAAGCCAAACTCCCATTCCCTCTCCCCGTCTTTTACTTCCAGCCGAAAAATTGTAATTTTAACCATTTCGCCAGTATTTTCAAATATATAAGTGTCCTTAGGCTTAATAATTCTTAATAAGATAGCGTGGCAGAAATTACATTAATGTCTTACCTACAACATATGTTTAATTCAGAAAATTGAGGTATACTGATAGACTTTGAACATAAACTTGACATACAGTAGATACGTTTTCCATCGATCGCATTTCAATTAATTTTGTCATCTCGAATGCATTGAGCCATATTTGGGAATAAAAAACAAAAGTAGCATCTACTAAAGAGGTAACAGAAATATATCTGCTATAAAAATGTTTAAAAGGATCTACTACTTGAATCCAATGCCGGATAAGGAATGACAAATACAAACCTGTTGAATTATTATTTTTGACATCACTGATGCGTAAACATTTCATTTTTTGTGACCCAAAGCCCCATATTTGGGGCATAATGCCTTTTTTTATCAGATTTCCCTATTGAAAAATTGATTGAAAATCTTCAAATGTCCTTCATCCTACCCAAGAGATGACGAACATGAGGTCCGTTCAGAATTATATATATTTGTCTGTTAACGCTCAAGCGGTCCCAATTTTTGTATTATCAAACTCAATATTTAATTGCACAACGTAAAAAGAAAGATCAAGTTCGTTAATGGCTGAAATCGGACCAGTTGGAGGGGGGGTTTAGAGAGGGTGATTTTCGATAATTCGAAATATCTCTGTTAGTATACGTCGGATCAAACAATTGTATAGAACCAATCCTATTGAAAATTAAATGTACTATAAATATTGTTGTATACATTTATTCTGTATTTTGTATATTAACAGAGATATTTGCATTTTTCAGTTTTAGCATTCAGCAAACCCCCACTTCTACTCATAAGAACATGAATTATATAACAAACCACGTAACTCTAAGCATAAATACCAAATATTGTTTTCAAGAGACTTTTATAATACGAGATACATGCAAATATGTTCTGTTGAACCCCCCCCCCCGTCTTAAGTTCTTGGACTACTAAAATTTGAGTGATTGAGATTCATTATAAAGTACAGTACTATATATAGTAAATGGTTTTCAAATACATTAATATGTTAAGTTCATATATATTTCAGTAATTGTTTTTCTTTCTGGTGAAGAATATTTCTGTCAATATGTTCAGCTCTGAGAGGTTGGTAGACCTTTAAAAATTTATAACTTAGTACGTATCCTATTTTTAATTACAAGTTAAAAATTATACGATGTAAAAACACAATATACCTCTAAACACTAAACGGTAAATAAAGTTATTTATCATTACTGAGTCCTCATAAATTCGGTTTAATGATTTGTTTTGTACGCTGGGAATCTTGAGAAAGCAATCAATGGGGGAGATTATTATATTGTTGATTAGGAGGGAAAGGGTATTAGGAGTTGATTATTAGGGAGTGGGCCAGCTAGCAGTGATCCCATTGTTGATGGTCTCTAAATAAGATATGAGCTTCGGTAGGAGCAACGATCAAACGGAATAAGCAGTGCTCTTTTAATAAATCAGAGGGCAAACCCTCACCCCAGACTCCCTCCCTCTCTTCTGTCACCCTTTCTTCTACCGCATTATCTATCTCTAGTCATTCTATCACAAATGAACAAAAAATAAATAAATCCAACAATACTCACATCGTTATAAATAAATGTTGCATTAAGAAAGTTTTTCTTTTAGCAGACTTCCTTTAACACAATTTGTGACCTCTTCACAAGCATATATATATATATATATATATTGCTGAAATCAAACCAGCGCGAGCACGAAATGTCGTAAATTCAAAATACACCCGTTATTATGAGTCAGACCGAAACATTGTATTAAATCAATCATGTTGCAAATGTGATTTCCTATACATATTTTTGTATATGAGCTCTGTTGAGATGACTTCAAGGTGATCTAGAGCGGAGGTATGAATGGTGTTGCTTTAATTTTGAATAAGAAAGTTTCAGAGGAGCACCTAAACGTCTACCGGGTAAATGATCGGCTGCTGATGATTAAGGCAAGTCCTAAAGCTCTTAATTTAGTTGTGATCCAAGTGTATTTACCTACGTCAGAATACTCGGATGAAGAAGTCGAAACAGTCTACGATAAAATAGAAGAATTACTAAATATGACCTCAACAAAAGACAATGTTGTAATTATGGGAGATTTTAATGCTGTAATAGGTGAAGGTCATATCGGCGACAAAACAGCTAGGAAATAATAATAGTGGAGAAATGCTAATCTCATTCTGCAAGGAGCATGATTTAGGGATAACAAATACGTTTTATGAAGTTCCAAAAAGAAGAAGACACTTATGGACCCGAACAACCAATAAATTCCGATTTCAAACTGATTACATTCTAGTTAAACAAAGATACCGCATTCAAATAAAATCAAGCTATAGTTACCCAGGAGCAGAAGTAGATACCTATCATCACTTTATTTGAAGCCTAAATACCAGATATAAAAACTTTTTTAATCAACATTTTTCTGTTGCCTTTATTTTGTTTCTTTATTATTTTTTTATTTCAGTATCTGTATGTGAATATTAAAAAAAATGAGTTCCTTCATTATGTTTTTTCTGAGTCTTGTTTCTGTATTATTGTGGTGATTCATTTTTTTTTTGTTATCTGAGAATGTGTTACTTTTATTATCAAGTACTTGTTATAAATTGTATATTATTTATAATTATTTCATAAAATTATACTAATATAGATTAACACTATTATATAACCAGAAACCCAAATGCATGAGATTAAACCTGTGTGATTGAAAAAAATATTTAAGAAAAGCGTGATTCTGTGGTAAAACCTACTAGAGGGAAAGGTTAAGAATAGAAAAATAGGACTGACTACAGTGTTTTCAAAAGTACTATCTGAGAACAATGGGGAGGGGCGCCCAATAGTCAGTGGTAGTGCGTCTGACTTTAGATCACCATAGTCAAGTAACATGGAGTATGGTCAGTACTAATATGGGTGTCATAACATCTATTAAAAATAAAAATACTCTGTTATAAGTCTCGATTGTAAACTGTATATTCATATTGATTCATTGTGTGTCCACCAGTAAAGTACACCATATATTAACGGAGCAGAGTTAATAAACACCAGAAATAACTGGGCGCACCTCTCCAGCGTTCATCCTTTTAAATTATTTATTTATGACATTTAAAGAAATTCACATTCCTGTGAGTAACACAACATTGCTAAAAGTATAAGCATCAATTATTATGTAAACATAGGCCAATATGAGGTCGCCAGGGAAGCAGCAGAACTGATAGGACAAAAGAAGTATTACAACCCTAGGCTCAGTGGTGCCAACTCATTTAGGATCTCAATTCTATAATACATTAAATCATATTAACAAATCTGATTACATTAACTTCAAAATACTAAAAATCTTTGTTTAAATAATTTTCACGTTTTAATTAAATAAAGCTTTAAGAGAATAGCCTGGTGTCGCGGCGGTAGCGAAATTACGGGATTATATCGTGAGGTTACAAGTGAAACACACTAAGTCAAATCATATAATTTTGAGAAAACGCTCTTCAAACCTTTTTTTTTTAACTTTATGGATACTAACGTTGTTAAATCAAATTAGCTTGAACCACTGGTGACTTGGTGAGTTTCACCAATGGAATCTCCTATTTCTTGCCAAGATGCAATAAAAATCCGAAAATCGATAATTTTGACTTAATGTGTTTCACTTGTAACCCCACAATATCTTCCTGACAGCCTGACGGTATGACGAAGGACATTGACTCTCCTAGATCTCTTCAACTAGCAAACTGGTCATTGGTCATATGACTATAGCCCTCTCCCGGATATAATTAGGATGGCAGTATACTGAAGACAACTTATTCCTGGCCTTTCTTGGTTATTGGGGGTTGTAAGTTAAGTTGATAACTCACTACGTGAAACTCTGACCCCTCGATTATCGCTCGGGTACGGCTAAATATCCCTAAGGTCTGCAATGCCACGCGTAAAAAAAAAAAAAAAAAAAAAAAAAACAATTTTCCGGAAACAACATTTAGTGAACAAGACTTTAGCGTTAAGGGTAAAAGAAACAAGGTTATAATGATGTTATTGTTAAAAGGCCCCTGAATAAGTGGGAGGAAGTATTGAGAGGCGATCAAAGGGATAGCCAAAGTTCCCCTTATAAATCAAGGGTGATGGGGTGGGGGTGGAAAAGCTGTAGTTCTCATTGAGACAGCCCCCCCCCCCTCTGTCTCTTGACCCGTCTTCCCTCCCCATCCAACTTTATTTATTTTTCTGCGTTGCTCTGCAGGTAGAGAAAGGAGAGCTTTGGGCAGAACACCAATCTCATTTACCACCCTCAAATGTGATGACTGCGAGTCGCCCAGAATTCGCTATCAACGCCTCGATAAATTATCTAAACCACTACCACCTCCTCCTCTCTACTTCTCTCCACTTTCACTTGTTTAGTGTAGATTAATGATCACCCTGCAGGTGAATGATGTTGCAATTTCAATTATGTGTAAAGGGCAAAACTGACTCAGCTCAACATTCCATATTATTACTAGTTTTTTTTTTCAGAAAAGAAAAGAAAACATTTTCTAAAAAGTGATCAAATCAAGGATAGGCGGGCCCTGTGTTTTAATATATGATATATTATGATGATTATCCACATCGAATGAGCAAATTCAATCATGAGAACAGTGAGTTAACCGTGCCTCGTGATTGAAACGAGAGTGAAGAATTGTGTTGGCTCTAAAAATAAAAAAAAGCCCAGAATCTTATATATCCACTTGGAATTATTAGAGAAAAATGAGATGTCATTATCTCGGTAGCTGCTTGTCGAATACTATAAGAAATGTCCATAAAAAAATTGTGGAAAATAGCTACAAACCAATATTAGACGTAATTTAAACGCTTAAATTATAGATGCTTAGAACTTCTTCCCAATGCTTTCAAAGCACATTCAAGCAGATCAAAATAGGAAGAGGGGATTTTATATATATATATATATATATATATATATATATTCAAATGGACGAGTAATTATACCTTTACAGATTCATAGATCAGGCCAGGCACTTAATGTGCGATTGGAGGATTTCTTTGAATCAAATACCTTTTGCCCATATCTCTCATACATATGTCAAAAAAAAACGCAGGGGGATGCGTAAACGAAGCATATTTCCCAGGAGTTTATACACTGTTGATGTCGGTTTCTCTGTTTCTTATTAAAAATTCGATGAGTAGGAGTGAGGGTTTACTGAAGGCTGAAAACCAGAAAATACGAATAATTTGCTCAACTTATTTCAGTAACACCAAAAAAAATATAGGACACCAAATTGGGAGCGTTAATTTTTTAACAAGATTGGTTTATAACATTTTTTTTCGACTGACTCATAATAACGGAGATATTTAGAATTTTCACCCCCCCCCCCATGACAGATCCTATTTCAGCCATTAACATATATGAGCATTAGAGTTAATTGAAATGGTTCAATATTGATTATGGTATAGCTCAAAGAAACATTTTCGAGTCAAAACCATAAAATCTTAATCGATGATTTCGTGCACTACGTATTTGCACGTACCTCACACAGTAAAATTTCAATGAAGAGTATATTTAGTATTTAAGCTTTAAATATAACAATTTGTGGCGTAGGTGCGCCCGGGTAACAGTAATAACGTGTATCTCGATACGCTCTCGAGGTAACCGCAAAATAACCTGCCGAGAGTGTTGTACTAGGAACATAAACAATTTTCGTTGCCATGGCAACATATAGGTTATTCAATGGGGGTGACGGGAGTGTAAATATGTGGGTTATATTGTGATTTAATTTGTATTATAGTCCAAGTTGTGTTACAAGTTTCATTAATAAAATAAAAGTTGTTCAAATGCTTATTTTATTATTTAACGAAGAACGTTAAAAATGTATCATATAGCAGCTTCATGATAATTACACGAGTAGGAGTTTTAGTAAACGCTGAAAACTAAAGAAAGCAAACAATAGTCAAAATAGTGAAACAATATATATTATAACATTTGAAGGATTACATTTGCAATTTTATTGGTTTACACTATTTTTCAATCCGACTCTAAATAATGGAAATATTTTAAATATTCGTAATTCCCTCATCTAAGCCCCTCTTCCCCTAGACCGATTTCAGCCATTAAAGAACTCGATCTTTAGTTTTACTAAAACCGTTCAAATATCGAGTTTGGTATTGATCAAACAAAAATTGATTGGACACTTGAAGAAATGTTGCGAAAATCGCATCGGGAAATCTGCTAAAAGTGGAGAAAATGACGAAATGGCTTTCTGTATTGTGATTGATATTTGATTCATTGAATTAAAAAATAAAAGACCGATGTTCAGCATTATCTATGAACTTTCGAGCTTAAAAATCCTGCCAAAATGATAACTACGTTGCTAGGCAAATTGAAAGTGAGGCTGATCCTCGGGAGGGGGGGGGGGTGTAGAAAGGCATGCATTTAAGGGGTAGGGAAAAAGTGTGAAGAGAGTGGTTAGAACTCGATTCTCTGCGAGTCAGTACAATAAAAGAAATATAAAAAGGAGAACGCATCATTAAGCTGGAAAGAGGAGAAAAGGAATCCATTACTCTCCTCAAAGGATCTCCCCTTTCCCTCCTTAATAGAGGAATGTTTTAAACGTGCCATCTATTCAATTCATAATGAAAACTTGGAGGTGTTAAACCCCATGATTTTTTTTTCACTCTTTTTGTAGAACTGTAGGAAGTTAATGATTGTAATTTTTACGGTTGAAATGAACGTTTTAGAAGAGCCACAGAATCGTATAAATGTTTTTCAACCATAGGAAAAATTGAATAATATTAATGAGCTACAATTGATTTGTTACCCAGAGGGTTAAAATATAAATAATTATTTTATATTATTTATTGCTTACAAGGATTTTCCTTATAGCAAGGAGTACGCCTTATATAATGAGGTTAATTTTTCTATGTTAGTAGCTTATATATATATATATATATATATATATATATATATATATACATATATTTTTACAAACTAGAATTAGAGAGTATAGTATTGAGAATTTACGTTAACATTTCTAGAAAAATCTAAACTAATAAGTGTCATTATATTTCATTATCTTACTTAATATTAAAACATAATATTTTCAACATAATAGTTTTATTAAACGTATCATTATCTTGGTTTCTGTTCTTACTAATACATAGGTATAACACTACTAAATAAAAAAAAATAATTAGGAGAAGAATAGAAATTTGACAATGTTAACTCAGATAAGATTCGCGAAGTTTGAAACTATTTCTTAAATATTTAAAAATGCAAATATATACTTCTCTAGTTGCACTATTTAGAATATCATGAAGTTGTGAATTATCAGCTGGCTGTTTGATGAATGGTAAATACTGTTCTCTGAAAGGGGAGTAAATAGGGCAAGCATTATATGATAAATGTTCTCGTTCATATTTAAATTACGCAATGTGCAAATTTCTTTTGGGTTAATATTATAATATACATTTTCATTGAAAGCAGTATACAATAATTGTTTGACGTTCTTAGCTATGCAATGGTTTTTACAATTTGGAATGGCAAACCAATAGTTAGAAATTCCTGAGGTGAACCGGTATTTGTGAACATTGGCTTTTTTTAACGGACTATAATTGGAAATAATTATCCAATAATAATAGAATCCTAATAATAGGAGCCTATTATAGCAGATCCTTGGGAATCTTTCTTTGCCCATTGATAATATTTTTCACAACCACTGAAGGGTTGACTTCAGAATAGAAATAAAACATAAATAAATGCCCTTAAAACAATAAATATTACCCCCATCAATCAAAATATTTTTTGAACCACTAACATTGGCCATACTAATGTATTAATATGATATTTATAAAATATTTTGCAATAACCCATTTAAATTGTTCTTTTCTTAATGTTTAAATCATCATAATGTTTTTATATTTTCTCTGTATATCAACAAAATATCGAGTAATACTCTAAGGTGACAGAAAAGGAAGTGGCTGAGTATACTTCTGTGTAAATTAAACATATATTTTAACATGAGATTTGTGCTCTTTTAAAATGGCATTTTGTCCCTTCACATTTTCAACATCCATGTCATATGTATCTTAAGTTCATTTTAGCAATTTTACAGAAAACATTGAAATATGTATTACTGCAAAAGCAAAATACAATAATGACTATTACCGAGCAATAAAAGCCATTCAGTATTTTAGTTAATACATAAAAAAGTTCCGTTTTGTTGTTAATTTTTGCCGTTAGTAAACTTATTATTATAGTTAGTTACTACTGTAAACTTATTATATTCCAAATGGAATATAACAGTTGTGTTAGATGGTAAATTAATATTTCACTGTTTTTCATAAAATAGTTCGTAGTGTCTCAGTTTTTTTTTTAATTTTCCGAACTCCATAAAACTTGAATCTTTTGACTACATAATAAACCATCAAATCCGATAAGTTAATATAAATGTAAATTTTATCCTTCTCAAATCAAATATATCGAAGTTATGAGTCAATTTAAAAATGAACGATCAAACAAATAAGCGTTAAGACATATATATATATATATATATATATATATATATCTATATATATATATATATATATATATATATATATATATATATATATATTAGCTGTAGCTTTACTGCGTTAGAAACAATAAATTGTTCTCCGTTTAAAGTTTCTTATTTATTTTCATCCCCAAAACATTATTAGTAGAGTAGCTCGATATCAAGGGGTTCCTTTTCTTCTAAAACTAAAATTTAAAAAAAAATAGAAATTTTGTATGTATTCTATTTATCATATATAACTTGTTATGATGTATTTACCTAATTTATATGAGTATCAACGAATATATATATATACATATATATATTTGAAAAACCAAATTTTCGTCATCACCTATATAGTTTTAATGGAATTTGGAAGAAATTTATCCAAAAACCGCATCATAAGTCCAACGTTAATAGTTGACATGCCTTAAGCGAAAAATGCTAAAATCGCAAGAAATATCTGAATATAACATATCAATTTTATTGAAAACTACTTACTATAGCTATTGGAGTAATTTGAAATGAATTGGAATAATTTCTATCTCAATCACTCAGATTTTAGTAATCCAAGAACAAAAGAAGAGGGAGGAGGTCAAAAGAACTTATTTGTTTGTATCACGTATAATAAAGCTTTGTTGAAAACAATATTTGGTATTTAACATTGCAATGAAGTGGTACGTGACATTACCTCTTATTATTAATATGACACTAGTATGAGTGGGGATTACTGAAAACCAAAAATGATAAAATCCAAATATTTCGATTAATTTTCATGATACAAAAAAAATGTATAAAACAATATTTATAGTAAATTTAATTTGCAATATGACTGCCTCTATACAATTTTTCGATCCGACGTATAGTAACAAAGATATTTCGAATTTTCGAAATTCCTCACTTTTAAATCTCCCCTCCCTCTGATCCGATTTGAGCCGTTAACGAACATCATCTTTCTTTTTTATATAAAACGACTAAATATCGAGTTTGGTAACGATTAAACTATATATATATATATATATATATATATATATATATATATATATACAGTTTTGAACGGACCTCATTTTCGTCATTTCCTAGGTAGGATTGATGGACATTTGAAGGAAAAGTTTGGAATATCGCGTCATCAGTACGACCTCAATATCTAATTTCCCTTAAGGGAAATCTGCTAAAATGTAATGAAAATCGGCATTTTCCATTAGGAATATCAATCACAAATACCTACAAAGAAAATTACAGGTCTTTGTATTATTATCAATTATTTAATAATGAAAAGTTCACAAGTATTTTTTTTTTATGTTGGATCATAAGAAGGAGTTAATAGAATAGGCCATATTTGCAGAACATTTGTGGTTAATTCTCGCTTAAATTAATTGTTGTTAATCTTCTCCATCCCTTGCCTCCAAGTGACTACTAGTTTTGAGCTATAAACAACTCGTTCCCTAGTAATTCTCTTTCTAAAAGCTCAATAGCGTCCTTTTGAACTGAAGTGAATTTTTGTTATGGATTTATTATTTTGCATGAATCATATCTATGGTTAAATGAATTTAATAAGTAATTTGATATAGATGTATTATTTAAAAATGTCCTCTGTTCTACAATGATTGAACGAAAATATAAAGGCCTAATCAAGACTACGGAATGTAGGGAGCATCGAGCACAATGGGTGATTAATCAGCCAGACTCTTTTAATCAAGATGATTGAAGTGCCCATGTGGTAGGTGATGAACCATACAAAAATCCACTGGCATTACTTTCATACACGAAATCAGCCCCGGAATCCGGATTAGTGAATGTATCAAGTTTTCAACTCATGAATAAGGAATGGGTTGATTGGGTCTGATAAACTTTTCATTGATTACTCTCCTCTGTCAACAAGTGGATAAATTCGTTCATTCATGCCCTCATCAGTCTTTTTTAGTATTAAATTCTCTTTGCAATCGTGTCATGAATTACTGAACATCCCAGAATAACATACAACGCTACTTGTATTTATAAAACGCTTCTTTTATATTGTCATTTCTACATTATTCAGTACTCTAGAGTGTTGTCACTTCCTATAATTAAAATGAATTTTGTTCAACGCCCAATGTAATTTATTCATAAAAACTAGTCAATACATATGTGTGATAAATAGATAGATGAATAGATAGTTTATTGGCCTATATTTATAAACATATAGCCCAGTGACTGGTCCATTTTATGTCAGTAAATGATTTTTAATGTAATATAACACATTTAAATACACTCAACCGCAAAAAAAAAAAAAAACCGGACACTTCATTTTTGTCGTATTAAAAGCAAATTTTCAGAAATTTTCTTTATGTGGGTATTCTAGTTATTACAGAGAATTTAGAATCTAAGTCCATTGAACTAATCCCTTCAGGATTAGTAAACAATTAGATAAAACTCAGATTAGATTTATTTGTCGTGAAGTTGATCTATTCTAAACTGGAAGTAGTTTTTCGCACATTTAAACATCTTTAATTATTAACCAAGCATTTTCTTTAATTAATGTTTTATTTTTATTTCGGTCAGAATAATGGGTCTTTCAAACTTAGATGGAAGGCCGGAGCTTTCGTTACATTGCCAAAACGCTTGGGGTAGCGAAGTCTACCATTCACTGTAATAAAAATGAAGAATAATTTTTTTTAAATGTGTTAATTTATCTTTTTCTTTTTCTTGATTTTGTATTTTTTTGTAAATAATCAATAAAAATTACTCACTTTTGGCAGATTTTGTTTAAATAACCTATAGATTAACCAATTATTTTAATTAAAAAGATTAATATACATATATATTAAGTATTTAACAAAATTATAAGACTAAATCTATGTGTCCGGTTTTTTTTGCGGTTAAGAGTATATAGAGAAAATAATAATATTTTCTAAATTACAAATTAACCGCATATTACTGGTAATATTGTAATATATAATATAAATACTGTAATATATTAATTTAAATAAATACAGTATATAAATAAATCCAATAAATTATATTCATTTAACTATAAATAAAATGAAATTGTTTTAATGTCATAAAAGTCAATTAAACCGAATTTTTCTCTACGTGTTTTATGACAAATAGAATATAATAATAATATAATTCGTAGTTTAATACTGTTAACTTTTGCAAAATTTTAAATATCATTCACTTTATTTTAACTGTTGTAATCAAAAACGTTTACTGTTGATAGGTGTTCTGTGTGTGGTACTATATATTTATGAAGGAGTAACATTTCAATAAAGAGTCTATGTTATATACAGGCATTTATTAAAAGAGGTTTCAAAAAATATAAATCACACACTTTTTAATTTTAAAACATAAGGAAACAATTGTTTCAATTTTGAACCTAGTCTAATTATTGATGAAAATTTGTAAGTAAGTTTGTTGGTCTGTCTTTATGTAATTTTATAGCGATCGCGGTAGTCATCAATTCGGGTTAGTTGTTACACAGGCTTATACCTTACAGTGTTAAATATTTAAACCAGTGACAAAAAAATGCCCATTTTGGGTGTACGTTTAAAATGTGACAACTATACTATTGTTAAAAGCTTTAAAAAAAATATTTCAGTGGAATACCCTAGTTCTAAAACGTTTGACATGGTCGTCTGAGGGCTGGTAAGTTTGACTAAATAATTGTGGAAAAAACAGTTATTCCATGATACTTAATTACTGTTCTTGCCCTGCGGAGTTACGGAATGAAGAGTAATGATAATCCTTTATACAACTCGGTTCAAATTACATATTTCATATATTCGTAAATATAGGACACAAATATAGACTGTGTCATCATGCCCCTAGTTTACGAGAATTCACGTTATTATTGGCTCAATCACGCTGGAGTTGTGATACAAATATGGTACCATGAAGCATTGCATGTTATTAAATAGTATCGCATACTTCAGAACGAAACATTTTATATTGCAAATTTAATGACCAAAAAATGGTGATATATATTTATTTATAGAATAATTTGATTATTACCAGATATTGGTATTTTTCACCAGATTTCCCTTAACGGAAACCAGCTATTGAGGTTGTACTCATGAGGGGAATTTCGAAAAATGTATTCAAATGTCCATCAATCCTACCCTAGGGATGACGAAAATGAGATCCATTCAGAACTATGTATATATGTATTTTAAACCTCTAGCGGTTACAATTTTTAGTTTATCGTTACCAAATTCCAAATCTAATGGTTTTTTTGTGAATAAAAATAATCAAGTTGGTTAATGGCAAAAATCGGACCAGCGGGAGGGGAGATTAAAGGGGGGAAATTTCAACATTAAAAATATCCCCGTTACTCTCAACTGAATTCAAAAAAATGACCTATAAATGTTGTTATATAAATATTTTCCCTATCATGAACATTATCCCGATTAGCCTAAGTTGCAAAAAGTGGACGTTAATAAATAAATATCATGAACATTAACCGACATATTTGAGTTTTTTTTAGTTTTCATTCTTAAGTAAACCCCTACTCTTACTCATGCCATATTAACAATAAGCTCTTAAATCACGATCACACTATTCATAGCTTAAATACCAAACATTGTTTGCAAGAGACCTTTATTATGCGAGATACATCCACATTCGTTGTGTGATGAAGTCATCAAGTAAGATTCTATGTTCTAACTCCAAAATATTTTTTTTGATATATACCATACTCGATATATATATAAAAAAAACCATAACTGTTCTGTTAACACTGTAGGGGCTGAAATCGGACCTGGCAAAGAGGGGGATTAGAGGGAGGGGATACGAAAGTTCAAAATATATCTGTCATTATGAGTCGAATAGTAAAACGTTATAAAACCAATCTTGTCAAACTACTGATGGTCTGCAATAGAAGTTATATATATTTTTTCGTAACTCAAATACAAATGGAGTTATTCCTACCTTCTTGTTTTCAGCACTCAGTAAACCTCACTTCTACTCAATGGAGTTTTACTTAAAAATAGACAATATATGAAGAGAAGAGATAGTTTACGCAGCCCCTGCGTGACGGACATTTTTTATTTAACGATCTTTAACCAGATAAAACAAATCCCTCTATTTCACCCTACAAATATAATATCAGTATAATACACTCCGAGAAAATCATAGATGATAATCCCTCGCATTAAATTATTGTTAGAGAATATTGTAATTGATTTTTAAGTAGTCTTTTGTGATAAGAAGATTCAATATCATATGTTGGTTTATAACTTAAAAAAAATAAGTGAACATAGCCTTTAATATAAGGGATTAAGCAGCATCAAGCATAATTAAGGTTGATGATAGACGACTTATCAGTTATATTTACCAACATACATGTACCGATATACTATTAAAAGTTTTTGTCTTTTAATTTAAGCTATAACTAAATTAGTTAGATCAGTTTAGTAATTAACGGAAAGCGAAAATTGGTTGATATTTTTGTTCATTCGCATTTAGCATAGAAAAATTATTCTGTTAACATGGAAATATTTTCATAAGGTTCCAATTTACATCCATTCTTTTTCCTATGAGCATGTTATATCTATACTAAATGAGATAATGTGTTATTTACGATGTCTTTTTAGTACTGTTATTAGTGTCCTCCCTCAGTAATATTTGGAGCAAACGGTTCACATCTTCATGTTCATGTAGTTCATATATTGTGGTAGGAAAATTTCAAATATTTTGTAGTTATTTTCTTATAATATTTAGCTTCAAAAAAAAAAAAAGAAATATTACCTTTTTTAAAGAGAATCTCAAGTAGGAAGCCTTTCTATTTAAATGATACAACCATTATGGAGTCTAATTTTCTCATATGATGTTCATCGTAAGAGCACGTTATAATCACCATTGATTTTCCTGGACCTGAAGGTGAATAGCAGGTAACTACACATAATTCCGGGAGGCAATGCAAACTGAAACCGACCCGATATAACTCCGAACTTAATAAATAACGGCATATCTAATTTAGCTGGAACACACGAGATGACTATGATTACAAATGATAATTCTGCGGTGTTTGGCATTTACCTCTGGCAACCCTTGCAATAATCATACTAATATTTGTGAATTAATTATTAACCCTTATTTCTATTAATTTCTATTGATTTATATCTATTATAAATTCTATCATTATTTATTTATGAGAAATAACAGAGCTCCTTCATTTTATTATTTAACATTATTGAAGACTCTTGCGGGAGAACATAATTAACATTTGGAATAAACTACACACTATAACGACAATTTGGTATCCCTGGTGAGAATATAAAATTCAAAAATAAATAGTTAAGCCAGATGTTTATTATATATAATACCCACGATTAAAAGAGGTTGTTATTACAAAGTTGGTAGAGTTCATCTTTCAGGAAAAAAATAAAAAAAAACTTATATGATTAACAGATGACTCTTGTACAAGATTTTAGGTTGCAATTTATTATTTTTTCTTTGAATGGGATATATAATATCTTGGATCCAATGTGTCAGATTGAAAAGTGCTATAGAATATAATGTATAGATTCTTTTCATCATAAACAAAATAGGTCTTATATCATTTTTTAATATTTCTAATAATACGGAGAACTTTGCAATTTCTTTTTAGGATATATATATATATATATATATATATATATATATATATATATATATACACACACAAAGAATTCAAAGAGCTAATCAAATTTATCGGCATCCTTGCCTTTATCCTTGGGGAAATCACTTAATGAGATTGTACTTATTACGTGATTTTCAAAATATTTCTTCAAATGATCATCAATGATAGAGCAATACTAATTTAACAAGATTTGTTCTATAACAAAGATTCGACTTATGAAGATATTTTGAATTTTCGAATTCCCTTTCCATCTAACCCCTTCCCCCTTCCCCTAATCCAGGTCAAATTTCGGCATTAACGAATATGATATTTAATGATGAGTGAAATATTGAGTACGGTATAGACCAAATAAACATTCTCGGATTAGTTTTTGTTCTGATGGACATTAATGGAGATATTTCAAATTTTCAAAATTCCCCTCTCCAAGCTCACCTACCACTAGACCTATTTCAGCAATTAATATATTTGATTTTTAGTTTCGCATAAAACGTTTAAATGTTAATTTTAGTAACTATGACACAAATATATATATATATATATATATATATATATATATATATATACATATTTGTGTCATAGTTACTAAAATTAACATAAAAAGCAATAAAGCAATAATTGTGACCACTAGAGCGATAGCACACACACACACACTAGCATATATATACAATATTGAACGGACCTGATTTTCGTCATTTCCTAGGTAGGATTGAAGGACATTTGAAGGAAAATTTCGAAAATTGCATCAAGAGTACGACCTCAATAGCTGATTTCATTTAAAGTAAATCTGCTAAAATATATAGGGAAAACAGAACAATAGTAGGTGGGAAGACTGCTAAGTTGACGAAGCCCCTGCCTGAAAGAATTTTTCCTCTCATTATTCGGTGCAAGGGGGAGTTTAATAAAATGTTTCGCTGCTTAATATTTGGAGTCTGAAATGATCATTTAAAAGGGAGAGGGGTTGATAAGGGAGGGGCGTTGGAAGAGTTGTATATGGGTGTCAGATGGTGGGTGAAAGGGTTAGTGACGGCATGTCAGCAATATATACTACTACTGGTTCTAGCTTGTCGGATTGGTGCTTTTTCCCCGCTGCATTAACCACATACCCACCCCCTCCACATTACTAATGTCCCTTGAGTCTCAGCTTCTACTGTCGCTTTAATTAAAGCGGCTTCTCATATTTCACTCTGTTTAAAACCGATTCGCCGACCCCCACTATCGGCCCCCGCCCCACCCACCAATACACCTGTCGGTGAATTCCTCTCAAACATCAACACGCATTAAAGGCAAACTCTATCCCGTGTACACAACCGCAGTCCTAATCGCCGCCAGTTCGAATCCAATTATTTCCCAGCTTTTCCGTACTCTTGAATTGTCGTCATAAATTAACGCATTTACTGCCGAAAGGAAAATGGAACACCATTAAATGTTTCTTAATGCCCATTCCACTAAAATTCATTATTTTTTCCGAGTATTTCGGCAATTCCATTCATAAATGTTGGTGAATTACTATTTATTTATGCATTGGGTTGTAATAGAACTTCGTAGCGTTGTATACTGGATATTTCAATAAAAACTTCAGATTCTTGTAAATATTTTTAATCAACTACATATGACCCATTTTTATCTATTACACATTGCTATCTTTCGGGTAAGTTATTAATTCCGTCTTCGAGGAACTTCTCAGCTTTTGTACAATGAACTGCACTACGTGCGTTTTTGCAGTCCGCGAGCGAATTAAAGTGTTTCCCGTTAAGAGAGTCTTGAAGGGCCCGAAATACGTGAAAATCTGTTGGGCCAAGGTCTGGTGAATAGAGTGGGTGGGGGATCACATCCCAGCCAAACCGTCAGTGCAGCGGAGTTTCCTTTTTGGAAATAAAAAAATCATTAAATGACGAACATGATTTTTTTCATTCATTTTGAGCAAGCATACCACTTAAAGTTAAGGAATCTTGGTTGAAACCTACGCATAAAATCCCCTTAAATAATCCTTTTTTAGAATATGTAAACATTATCGACCATGTAAATATGATTTTATAAACACAGAAAGGATTAAATTGAAATATTGATAAACGCAACGAACTTATTTTACAACCTATTATAAAGTAATTCTGGTATTTATTGTTTTTCGTATAATTTTTTTAACCACACAATTAAATACACTGCGTCATAAGGGTAAATAAAATCAACAATTTTAAGTGTGATAAAAGTTTGAAAATCTCACGTTTACAAATTAATTTATCTTACGAACACACGAAATATTTCAACAACAAAAATACCTTTTAGAATTACTGGAGAAAAAAATAGAGAAAAAGAGTTACAGAATTTCGGACAAAGAAACTACAAAATAAAATGAAGAAATTCACTCAGGAAGATACCGACGAATACCGGGATTCAAATGGCAGATATTCACTTCTACATCTCGTATCTCAGTATTCTACCATACTGTAGCAGAGCAGTATTCTGATAGTACTAAGATAGTATAGCATTAGTTAACTTTTATTAAACAAATAACATTGAATTGTTTTCTGTAAATTATGTTATATACAGTTTTTCACTTTTACGAATATTAACTAAGATATTTGACTCGGGATTTGGGCTGGCTGGTGGAGATCCACCATCAACGGAAGAATCAAAAGGTCAAACACACCTCCACTCTTAATGCTTCGTTTATTAATGGCAGAGTACTTTCGGGGCGAACCGTACCATCTTCAGTGCTCTAGACATCTCCGGCTCTATTGAGAGTCACGCCGGAGATGTCGGCTCAATAGGGGGACCAACTCTAGAGCATTGAAGATGTGACGGTTCGCCCCCAAAGCCTTTGTCTGTAATAAATGAAGTATACAGAGTGGAAGTGTGTTTGCCCTTTTGATCCTTCCGTTTAAGATATTTGAATTTTTGTTTTCAGCCTTCATTAAAACCCCACAGCTATTCGTGTCATATTAACGATAAGCGGCTATATCATTAACTACTTTATTTGGAGCTTTTATACTAATTTTTTTATCATTAATCTTTATATATATTTGGTGTAACGCCATTTAAGGCTAACTCTCGAAATTCAACACCACACTGGGATAGTTTTCTATTTAATGGAAAACTAAGGATTATGATAGATAACGGAGGAAATTGGCAATAGGGGAGTGGAGAATTAGAGGGGGACATTACAGGAAATTAGAAATATCCGTCATTATGAGTCGGATTGGAAAATGTTTTTTTCTCTATGTATTTTTAGGTAGCCCAAATGTTACTTCTACTCATTGGATTTCTACTAAGAAATAGTGAATATATAGTGAGATGATATCGCTAGTGACTCATGCCAGCACGTGGGAAATCTGCTTAGATTACGCAACCCCGTTTCAGTTTTTCACCGCTCTAGTGGGCTGAACTTTTGTAAATTGAGCGTTATTTATTGGTGTTGATATTTGAATAATATTTATAAAGTATACTACTTTGCAAATATAAGGCCCAAACCCTAAAGCGAATAAATCCTTTTAAAAATGAACCAATGAAAAACTACGATCATGATACAAAACATATTATATATACTTACTGAGAAGGGGCACGGCCTTCCCCCACCGTTTTGAACGAAATTTTTGTCATTGTGTAGTAAATAATGAAAAACCAAATCGGTTAATGCGAGAGAACAAACTACTCAGGCGTTCGTCTAAAAAAGAATGTTAAAAATTGTCTGAAAGTCTTGAGTTGTTAAGTTAATCAAGAGGAATAGGAGGCTCAGTGGTAGCGTCTTCTTTTTGTAACCTTAAGATCTCGAGATCGAATCTCGCCTAGAGTGGCAATTTTGTTTTCTGGATTTTTTTTACATGGTTTCTAGGAGGTTTATTTAATATTAATAAATAAATAAAAGTTTTTTTAATTATTAAGACTTCATTTTT
This sequence comes from Riptortus pedestris, assembly GCA_019009955.1. NCBI lineage: Eukaryota > Metazoa > Arthropoda > Insecta > Hemiptera > Alydidae > Riptortus > Riptortus pedestris. The sequence continues at coordinate 81,642,881 of CM032233.1, forward strand.
AATGTTCCATATATTTATAGAAAATTCGAATGTTTTCTGTCAAAATATAACAGATATAAGGAAATATTTAATATTATACAAGAAATATATTACTATTAATTGAATACATAGATTTATAACAATTATCACTAATAATGCGAATATCTTGATAATATTATTAAACGGTTTTATTTAGCTTTACCCGTTTATTTTTTACTATTTTATTTTTCAATTACAAAAGATATTTAAAATTTTCTAGCTCTAGACATAAAAATATGTTTTAACAGCTTTATACTTTAGAGCTATATTTTCATTATGCTTGACCTTGGACCACTGACGTATATTTCTATCCTCAAGTTAAAAATTGTATCAAGCGTCTCCTGAACTGCTTTTATTTGATTAACAGAATCGCAAAATATCATCATCATTGTATTAAAATTCATTCTATTCTTCAACGCGATTGTCATCAATAATAAAACGTTTAACTTGATTATAGAAATATATGTCAGTGATGCAATGCCAAGCATATATAAATATAGCTCTAAAGTATAAAACTGTTAATGAATATTTTAGTCTAGAGCAAGAAAATATCTATTAATTGTCATTTAACTCTGTTTCGATTGTATAGGATTGATTGAACGTCAATTAAATTGCGAAGTTAGACAACAATAGTGAAGGATTTGGGATTTGGATTGTAGTAGTGTTTTGTGCGAAGTGAAACCTTTAAGCTGTAGAGAGGCTGTGGTCAGGCTTGGCCACCTGACACCGCTCCAAACCCTTATGAAAGATAATACAATAGTAGAACATAACACTCCCCCGCCCACAGACTATCTCATCTTTACTACCCTCCTTAAAAAATCCTATTATCGCTACAGATATGATCCAATTTTCAGAGATACTGCATCTTTGTAGGCTTTACGAGCTTAAGGACGCTATGTTAACCCATGAGGCTATAGAATTTCAGAAATAGGAAAGAATGCAGGCATATTACCCGCTTGAAATTATAAGTGAGCACTATCAAACTTTCCTGATACAGGAAGGTCATGGGTTTTAAATTCAAATTCATTGTATAGCTGGCCGTTTAACTTACAATAAAACAACGTGTAAAACGTTTTCAAGAAATTTGACTAACGATGTCCTTATCATTACACAACGACAACGAAAATAACCATGACACAACATTCTTCCTATGCTGTGCCTTTCTGGGGCAAGTCTATACAAATAAAACTCAAGGGCGTGCCTGATTTTCTATTTACATTTGGCGGGATAATAGTTTTTTTTCTCGTTTGAGACCATTCTAAGAACAATACCACCTAAATTAAAAACCTGGTCTGTCTATTCACCTTTTTTCCTAATCGAACACATAAAAACGGATTAGAATAACCATGGAATTTTATATTTATGAGCTAACTATACTAGGCTGTGTGCAAACTTGAATTATCAATTACGGGTAAGACAGCCAGGTTATAATGATACTCATCATGAGCCGTTCAACAGATATTTAATTGGGTCTTTTTACTTAACCACACCAGTTACCTTTTGATATTATTAGTGATTTATCATGCGGTTATTAACTCTTCAGTTCCTAATGCACCCTCCAGGGTGCACCTCTTTTTTTTCTTTTCTTTTAAATGTTCAACTCGTTTATTTATCTTTAAAGCCCTTCAAGCACACTTCAGTATCTATAGAACGTGCCACAGCCTGTCCAAGCCACTAGAATGCTCTCACGAATGAGTATAACCTTCCAAAATCAGTTACCTTCATGTTTTCAAGTGTGATCAGAGCAGCCTGTTGATTTCAGCCACCATGTCAAACAAAACGTAAGAACTCCCTTTTTTTTTGTGATTTGTTATTATTGAAATAGTTACTGCTTCCAACCGTATCAAAAAACTGGAGAAAAACACAAAATACTTACTCAAACAATCGTGGCTAAAATTAGCTATAATTTTGAAAACACTTTTTTTTCCATAAATTTGGATGCATAGCATATGGAAAAACTAAGTGGAAACAAAGTTACAATCGTGAATGCAATATAGGAATTGGAGAGTTAAATAACATATGTCTATTTTAACCCTCGGTCGAGCGCGTCAAAAATATTCCGCCTTCGGGTGCGTGTATCTCAGAGATACAACCTCAACCGTTTTTACGAAAATACAGTTTTTTAATATATATTTTGCACTAAAATGTTCAGTGTGTAATTAGAAATCATATTTGAGGAAGTATTTGTTTGAAAGAAGTAAACAATTTTCAAAATTGACAAGTACTATAATAAAAAAAATCATGGTAGATAATATAACCAAGTTGGTTATAGATTTATTGTTATTAAAACCGTGGACGATAATTTTTAAAATATAATTAAAACATACAAATATCAAATGAAATAGTTTAAATGCACATGTCTTAATTATTCATAATTCATTTCAGTTTGTGAACAATATAAACAAAATATCTAAATGTAACTTCATTCAAAAATAAGTAGCACGAAATCACTTTTAGATAAGACTTATAAAAAATCATCTAAATTTTAATGTACCAATCCAGTATGGATGTAAAAATACCAGTTTAATTTTTATCTCTTTTGCAGAGCTGCATTACAATTAGGACAAGGCGTGGAACTATGTTGTAAACAAATTTTGCTTTTGCAAATCTCACAAGAATAATGAGTAAACCTACATTTCTTTTCAGTTTTGCTTGGTTCACATCATTTGCTTTAGTTCGTTGTAGTGGAGGGACTTTTTTTATGCTGTTCTGTACTTGAGTTCAATGTAAGTTCGGTTGGTAAACGTTTACTGTTGTCGTTGCGTCATACAATATTTTCTTGAATAAGTTCTTCTGAAAGCTCATATATGAGCAAAATAATAGAAAAAGTGGTTTATATAATTACATTCAATAAAAAGAAAGTTAATTGATGTATATATTTATGAAATACAGATTTCAAAAAAACTTACGAGATCGGGCACATGGTATCTAGGAGATTACAGGTGAATTACACGACTCCATCAAACGCAGTGACACTACTGACCTTGAGGGGGGGACCTCTATACCACATAACTCGAAGCACTACACCACCACTCTCTGCTAGGAGGAGTGGCAAATATTTTTCTAGAAACCGTGTATCTGAGAGATCACGCGCCCGACGGAGGGTTAATAGAAAATATATACACACATGAAGGAAGTTACCTACCTATTTAATTTTTTAGAAATTTTGCATAAAACAGGGAAATTTAGATGAGGACACTTTATGAAGCTTGCTTCTCACCAAAGAAGATCTCCAGTATTTAGAAGCAGTTTGAGAAGTCGCAGAGAGGAAATCGGTGGTTATAAAGGCGCCTGGTCTAACCATTGTATCTTATCATTGAGGAAGTGTATTTTGTTTATTTATGCCTGGACGAATGACTATGCAACCACGAAATTTGGCAAGAAAGAGTTGAAAATTTACCATAACTGACTGGAACAATATGCTAAGAGAAGTGTGTGCCAGTGACATTTTAATGAAACCGATGGTAATCGGAGGTGAGGGAGGGCTTTCATGTAGAAATCGATGAATTTTTTTTTCCCCCATAAGAAAATATTAGTTTGGAAGAATGTACTGAAATCAAAGGAAGCGTGTGTAAAGAAGCCAAAGATGTTTTTTTGTATGCCGTGCCAGACAGAACAGCGGCTACATTACCTGAATGTATTAAATATTCTTACGCCCAGGAACAACGATATTTTCTGGCATATGGAAATCATATCAAGGTCTCAGAAAAAGTCTGTGAATGCGTTTCAGGAATTATACAGTCGACCATTCACAAAATTTTGTTCATCCCATAGCGAGGATAAATTTGATTGTATTTTAAATCATTAAAAGTGTATTGGCCCCCTAAATGAATAATTCAACGAATTGCATATTAAACTATCATTTTTGTTTACATTTGAAGCTTGTTAAATACATTACTTTAATCATCTGTTCTTCACTAGCATTAATTAATTAATAAGATAAATCACTCTTTTAGAAATAAGTAACTTGTGTGGGTAAATAAAAAAACCTATTTTAATTCAATTCTCAAAACATTTACTTCGACGTGGGCATTAGCCATTGGGGCTGTGTTTATAAAGCAACTTTTAAATAAATGCTCGTTGTAAACAATTTCCGAGAAAGGAAAAGTTAGAACAGAGATATATTTTACTTAAAACAGGCTAATAATAGACATATTTTGGTGATGAACAATAGAACCAGGGTGCATTGCTACTTTCTTTGAATTAAAAAGTTCCAACGATAAAAAATATTAAAAAAAAATGATTTTTTCAGTTCTAGAAATATGTACCAAGGAACATGGTAATGATAATGGTAGATGAAACCAGGATTCATAAATAGAAATAGTAAGTGAAATTAATTACGGTACAATTATTTTGATGACTACGAGGGCCTAAAAAAGAATTGATATACACCATTGTTTTGATGAAAACAATGCTAATTTGGCTAACGAAAAAAATTATATAAATCCAATAATCTGCGACCTGAATACTTGCTTTAAACATGAAAGTCTTTGAGAATATTGAGGACTGTTATACAAATTGAAGTAAACAGCCATTTATGAAATTTATATTACTGGAAAAGTAAGTCCAAGTTTAATTGAATGGCATTATTCCTGAGGGTCCTCATATTTCACTTTTGTTATTCAGATTTTCAAAGACTTATAAATTATTTATACTCATAAATCTCTCATAAAGTTCACTTCTATCTCAATTACTACATTTATTTAGAATTTATAGGTACAGTCGAAATCTTGTTAGAGTTGCCTGAAGTTCTTATTTGAATTTGTAACATTGATGTTTTCTTGATATTCCAATCTTATACTATTTAAATTAATTATTTAATTTGTCATAAAAACAGTTTACTGATTTTGTTAGAATAGAATAGCAGGTTATCGTTAAAATTCAATTCAGTGATTTAAGAAATGCAGTGATTAACCACCATGCTGCAAGCACACACACACACACACGTAGCATATATATATGTACATATGTTCCCGTGAAAGACCGAAATCAGAGAATGCCGACATTCACCGGTGAATGTCAACAAACACCAAATACGTCGGTGAAAGATCGAATATTTCATTACATTCTTGTACATTCGGACCCTCACCGGTGTATGTCGACAATTAGTCCATGGTGAATGTCGACATTCACCGGTGAAAGTCAGAAATAAGGGTATTTAGCAAATATTTCGGACATACACCAAGCGACTATGTGAATGTTGACATTCACCGGTGAATGTCAACAAACACCAAATACGTCGGTGAAAGATGGAATATTTCATTACATTCTTGTACATTCGGACCCTCACCGGTGAATGTCGACTATTAGTCCATGGTGATGTCGATAATCACCGGTGAAAGTCAGAAATAAGGGTATTTAGCAAATATTTCGGACATACACCAAGCGACTATGTGAATGTCGACATTCACCGGTGAATGTCAACAAACACCAAATACGTCGGTGAAAGATCGAATATTTCATTACATTCTTGTACATTCGGACCCTCACCGGTGTATGTCGACAATTAGTCCATGGTGATGTCGATAATCACCGTTGAAAGTCAGAAATAAGGGTATTTATCAAATATTTCCGACATACACCAAGCGACTATGTGAATGTCGACATTCACTGGTGAATGTCAACAAACACCAAATACGTCGGTGAAAGTTCAAATATTTCATTACATTCTTGTACATTCGGACCCTCACCGGCGTATGTCGACAATTAGTCCATGGTGAATGTCGACATTCACCGTTGAAAGTCAGAAATAAAGGTATTTAGCAAATATTTCCTACATACACCAAGCGACTATGTGAATGTTGACATTCACCGGTGAATGTCAACAAACACCAAATACGTCGGTGAAAGATCGAATATTTCATTACATTCTTGTACATTCGGACCCTCACCGGTGTATGTCGACAATTAGTCCATGGTGATGTCGATAAGAAAGTCAGAAATAAGGGTATTTATCAAATATTTCCGACATACACCAAGCGACTATGTGAATGTTGACATTCACCGGTGAATGACGACATTCTCCAGATTTCGGTGTTTCACCGTAACATATATATATAATGATATTTCTAAGCTATCTAGATAAATATGACTCTTTTTCTTTTTTCTTTTTTTGGGACTCTGCCTCAACTTATGTACTTATCGAATATAAGTAAGTATATGAGTAGTTTTATGAAATCACAAATACTTCTTCATTAACACCTGCCTTGCCGCGTCAATTTTCTGTGCTACACAGCAAATGTCGACTACTGGTTCTCATTCATGCTCAAATAGCCATATCTCATTCCTGTAGAACATCAGCCAGCATCAACTTAAAATTCAGTCCGACTCTCAGCTACTTCACCACTTTCCCTTTATATGCTCTAGTTTTGGAAGTCGTACACCAACCGTCACTTCAACAGGCTATTATTGTCTCTCAGTTAATCCCCAGTCACGACACCTGACATCCATTAATCCCCTACATACATTTTCATTTGCTTGGTATCGAAGAGAAGAAATTTTGGCAATTATATATATATATATATATATATGTATATATATATATATATATATATACATATTTATACATTTATTTATATATTTGTCTGTTACCGCTCTAGTGGTTGAATTTTTTGTTTAATCACTACCAAGCTCGATACATAAGTGTTTTTGATGTAAAATGAAAGATCAAGTTCGTTAACGGCTGAAATCGGACTGGGAGAGGGAGGGTTTCGAGGGGTGGAATTTCGAAAATCCTTAATATATCCGTTATTATGCGTCGGATCGAAAAAGGTATAGAACCAATCTTGTTGAAAATGACTTCCTATAAATGTTGTTATGTGCGTTATTTCACTATCTTTAATATTAACCGAGATATTTGCATATTTTAGTTTTCCATCTTGAGTAAACCACCACTCCAACTCATAATTAACAAAGTGCTATTATATTATGAAGCACTTTATTTGAATCCTAAATACCAAATATTGTTCTTATTGAACTTTTACGTTTTGAGGTAAATGCAAATACCTGACGCACGTGGGGAATCTGCTTAGTCGCAGGCCCTGCGTGACGGATTTTTGTTATTTACTTTTTTGATTCAAAATTTTCCGAAAGGGTATAATTCTGTCCCTTCAAAAATTTGTGTATTAGGATCAGATGAATTGTAAAGAGCTTGCGTGGCGTCTAATAAGTCACCCCGTTCTTTTCAGATGGCGTTTCTGAATACCAAACCCAATAAGCTCATCTATTTTGTGGGTTTGGCATTTCCCATGATTTTTTTTTTAATTTATTTTTTGTTTAACTTGATTTTCTTTCCATATAAACTAATCTTATTAATAGCACATTGCTTAATTGGGTAATATGCTTTCACCACTAGAACTAGAATCCCATAAGTATGCACTCTTTACCTTTTTTTTTGGGGGGGGGATTCGGGGACTTATTGAATATAAGTAAGTATATGAAATAAATTGACATAAATAAGACTGCAAAAGAGCTTTGTTTTAATAGTCCATGGCCAGAACCAACCTACTCTGGACAGGAAGGAGGTATCGTAATGGGGCATCAAGGCATCACCACAAAATGCTTTGTAAGGATAATATTTTTAATACATATTAATTTTGTTAAAACTGTTCTATTAGTGAAATCCTCTTTCTAGAAAGCAATTTCTGTACGAATATTGATCATTCTTATGATAGTATTGTATGTTAATATAATTAAGGACAAAATGTTATAAGAGCATTAAAACTTTTTTAAATCCAATTATCCTCCTGAAAAAGTTGAAGGAATTTCAGAAGGCTTTTCTCGAAATTAGGAAAAATGGACTTGGTTACTTTTACCACTCGACTCATGATATCGTCACCAAATTTCATTGGGTCCGTTAGTCGCTGAAATAATTTTAACCAATTTTTATAAAATCAAGGAACGCTGATAACAAATTGAATATATTTTATCTACAGTACTAAACAATTCGAAGGAATTCCCACAGAATTTATTTATAACCCTCAAACATTAAATAACTCAATGCCGTTTTAACTAACGCATTTTTGGGCAGTCGAAGTATTATTTGGTAATGAAGTGCCACGTTAATGCCTATATTGAATCTAAATATATTTGAATTTTATGAACGACTCCAAAAACTTTTAACACTAATTGACTAGTGCATATTCACAAAGGCGGTAGCTGTTTCTCTTCAAACTTATTGAATGTTATTACGTCGTTGCTAGCTGTTATTTCGTTTTGAATGTTATTATTGCAATTTTATACAATAGATAAATAATTTTATTTAAATAATTGAACTTTTTATAAATAGCTTGAAATGTTGTAAGGAAGGGAGACGAGGAAGTAACTATCTAACAAGGGTAGTGCACGACCTTCCCCCCACCAAATTGAACAAAACATTTTTAGCGTTTAGTACCTAATGGAAAAGAAATTCTATTAAAGCGAGAGAACGCACTTCTCACGTGTCCGTCTAAAAAAGAATGTTATAATTTGCCTGAACGTCTTGAGTTGTTCCCAAGATATATATCTCAAGTAGCCGCCGTGGCTCAGATGATAGTGCATTCTTTTTGTAACCGGAAATCTCAAGATCGAATCTCCTCGAGAGTGTTTATACGTTAGAACTATATTTTCATTGTGCTTGGCCTTGGATCACTGACGTATATTTTTATCATCAAGTTAAGAAGTTTATCATCTTGTGGTTACAAAAAAATGACGCTAACCACTGGGCCACCGGGAACCCTTTTGAGTTTTGCAACAACTCAAGACTTTCAGGCAAACTTTAAATTTTTTTTTAGACGAACGCATGAGAAGTGCGTTCTCTTGCTTTAACAGAATTGGTTTTTCATTAGGTACTAAAGACTAAAACATTTTGTTTCAAATCGGTGTGGGGAAGGAGGCCATGCACTCCCCTTGTGAGTAAAAAGCCCCATCAGGCCCTTACGCTCCTACAATTTGACGACAAACACTATTCGTTATTGGGCTTTCTGGCTATCTTCAGGCTAGCAGTTCTGACACTGGCTCACCTTTAGTACATAAATAACGCAAACTGTTTAGTCAGTATTGCAGTTATAAAATTTACAAATCAACTCTTTGAGTTTTAAAGCTCTGGAGGTTATAAAGCTTGATCGTTACCAAACTCGATAATTAAATGTTTAATCTAAAATAATAGGCCAAGATAGTTAGAGGCCAAAATTATCAGGACAGCAGAAATGAAGATTAGATTAGATGTAAATAGATCAGTATGCAGTACTTTGAAAATTGCTATATTACAAATCCTATTTCATAAGAAATTTCTGTATTCACTAAGACTTCTTTACTAACACTTCCCGACCTACCGCTTCAATTTTCGGCGCTTCACGCCTAATACCGTATATACTAATGGTTCAAGGGACTTATCCCTCATGTTCAAATACAAACTAGCTATGTCTCATTTAAGCAGAATATCAGTTAGGCTATTAGATTTCAGTATGAATCTGCAATTTATATCAAATGTGCAAGTACAAAAACACATGATGTCTATTAATTCTCCTCCCCGACATCATGTTCATTTGCTGGGCATTGATCTTGAGATTACATCCGCAGTACCTACCTGATTAGGGCACTTAAAGATGAGTCGATTAGAGTCATCACTTATTGCATCATCATTTTAATACTATTTATGTCATATGGGGGCAACAACTGGCCCAAGAGACATTTTTAAAAACCCAATTAAACAAAATTATTACACTACTTACATCAAATGAGAAGAGATGAGAGAAAAGGAAGGAAAACGATAATGTACCTTTGACCACCAGGCACAAATAACGTTGCCTAATAACATGAAAAATTAAAATAACTTTCGTTGTTTGTAATGATTTCAAATTTTACGATTTAGTAATAACGTTTTTCATTTCATTTTGTTATTTTAATAAATTGTACTATAATTACATTGTCGTATAATTTTATGTCTGATATCTATCGTTAAATATTATGAACACTGCTTTTAAATGCAATAATTTTAAAAGCGGCCAGCCAACGTATTTGCACAATAAAGTGTGGACAACAACATGTCAAAGGACCCCCCCCCATGCCTGTTGTCCGACAGGGATTATTAGTAGTATTACTTACTACTGCTACTACTATCCCTTCAAATAGGTTTGTATTAGGAGCCGAGGAATAGTAAGGAGCTTTCTAGCATGTAATAGGCCATTTCCTATTAAGTCTTGCTGGTCTGGTATTCATTCACCCCGTTCTTTTCAGGCGGCGCTTCTGAATACATGGCTTACCCTATTTTGTGAGTTTAACATTAATTATTCTTCAATTCCCTTTTATTTTATTATTTTTTTAATTGATTTGTGTTCTGAATTAAATAAAAAAACAGAAATCTTATTAATGCCACATTTTTAATTTGGATTACCTACTTGCCCTCTTCGAACTCGAATCGCAAAAGAGTATGTATCTCAAAGGAGATCCTTATCGCATCTCTCGAAAAATTGGGTATTAGGAGTACAGGAGTTGTGAGGAGCTTTAACAAGTGTAGGTAGATGAAAGAATTAGTTACGCGTCCACGGTAACAAAGAATTTATTAAAAGGACAAAGCGCTTTCGATGCTGTGCATCATCGTCAGTGCCCTGTTGACATAAAAAAATAATAATTATTTATCCCTATTAAAATATTTTAGATAAAGAGTAAAGTATTGTATAGGCATATAACAATAAAAAAACTATGTTTCTTAAAACTAAATAACACAAAACCATTCATACATCAAATAAAATATTTTCATAGAGATAAGTAGTTAATGTTTTAGTGTGTCAACAGGGCTCTGATGATGTTGCACTGCATCGAAAGAGCTCTTTCGTTTTAATAAATTGTTACAGTGGAAGCGTCGCCATTTCTTTCATCTACCTACATTAGAAGTCACTTCCACCTGCCTGAATACCAACTCAGAATATAGAAGCTTTAAAAATGTTTTATACTTCATTAATCTTCGGTCTAGTTGTTCTGTTGTCCATCTACAACGTGTTTTTCGAGCCCCGTTTCTGTATAACAATCCGACGAGACTCATCATCTTCTTTACGCGTTTAGTTTATCATGTCTTTTCTTTTTTTGCTATTATTAATTGATAGATATTTTTAGCAGATTTCCCCCAAGGGAAATCTGTTATTGAGGTTGTACCCATGAATCGAATTTCGAAACCTTTAAAAGAGGTAGCAGCACCTGTCAAGGGACTGACAGCGGAGCCCTGTGAATCCAAAGGTCAATTTAGCAGGACAGGAATCGGCAGTCGACTCCCAAGATGCAAAAAGAGTAAGTGTTTCTTTAATTATCTAGCCTAATTGTGCTATATCTCTGATTAAATAGATAAATTAGCTCTTATAGCAGAGATGGTGGAAACGGGAATGCTTTCCGTGCAATATATGACCCTGAGAAGTAGCCGGTAAATAGATTAAATTTAAATAATAATAATTATAATTAACCTTTCATTATAATATATATATATATATATATATATATATATATATATATATATATATATATATATATATATATATATACTAGCGGATCCAACATACTTGTCCTGCATGATATTTCAAACGATTAGGATATTAAATATAATAATATTATGTTTAAAACAAAAGCTACTTTTAATAACACAAAAAACAACTTTTGTTGCACTTTTGCCTAAAAGCAAATAGAAAATGACATATCGCGAATTTTTCATTCAGGACTCCCTTATAACCCCCACTCTCGATATAATTTAATTTAGCTTATAATCATGAAAGAATCAATGCTAATTTATATATAGAGTTTTGTTAAGTTCGGTTCAATCGTTAGTGCCGAATAAAATTGTTGGCTCCCACTTTAATGTTTTTGTGTATATCTCGTTTATACTTTGTTATACGACAAAAGTGAATGTAACAAACGTTACTCTAAATAACAAAATAAACTAACTTTTATCCTGTGCATATATGCCAAAAAACCAATAAGAAACGAAATATCGCTATTTTTAATTTTAGGCCTCCCTTACAACCCCCACTCCTGCTCCATCTGCCGGGCTGATTTGTGAATCTAAGCCATCCAGAGCGTCACCCAAACGCTTACAAAAAAAATCATTCAAATCGGACCAGCCGTTTAGGAGGAGTTCAGTGACAAACACACGTACAGTAGAATTATATATATATAAAATAAAAACAGAGATGTTGTTTTAATATTACCCACTTAGGCAGATTAGGAGGCTGTCCCTGATGGGAACCCTCCAGAAAGAGGGCAGCATGAAATGAATGACTACCTACAGAAAAATTCATGGAGCTACGGAGATATTCATGGAGTATTTGGAGAAGCGTTACATAATGAACAGTCGAAATCCGTATCATAACAAATTATTGTACTTGGTAAGATTACAGGATTTATTAAAATATCTTAATACCTACTATCGAACCATCTCTTTCACATTGGAAATAGAAGAGGTCCCAAAAACGAATTATTTGGATTTAACTATAACGGGATATAACAATAGCCACAAGTTTTCATTTTTCCGGAAGCCAACTGCAAGTGACATAGTAATTCCTTGTTCCACTGCTACTCGTAAAAATTAGCGATGTTTCACTCATACGCTAATCGTTTGCTTTACATACCAACGAGTAAAGAGGAATACTATCGCGAGTTCAATTTTATTCACCACGTGGCGTTGGTGAATGGGTATTGCATGCTGGATAGAATGACGGAAAGAAAGAACGTAACGAGATGAAGAAGAGTTTGGGCAAACCAGGAGTTACCTCAGAAGTTGAAAGGCGGTGCTCTTTGCCCTATCAGGGATTCTTCTCTGAGAAGATCCAGCGAATCTTGAGGCACAGGAAAATTGGGGTTTGTTTCGCAAATACAAATAATTTTAAATCCTATTTAAGTCAGTTGAAAGACCCAGAAAAGCTGCCTGGCGAGTCAGGAATATATAAAATTGTTTGTGGAGATTGTGGGTCGTTTTATGTGGGCAGAACGTATAGACAATTAAGGAAAAGGTGCAAAGAGCATTTTTCTATGATGGACTCCATATTCCTCCAGCATTTAAAAAAAAAACGAGGATGCCCCACACGAGGTAGCTATTGGTTAGCGAACATGACCATAAACGAATTCAAAAAGTCCGTCACGCAGGGGCTGCGTAAACTAAGCAGATTTCCCACGTGAAGTTTAGTAATAGATAAATATACATACTGGTAACACAACACCACCATGAATAAATACAAACGGAAATAAGAAATGTTTCATCCAATTTCAATAAACTGCCGACAGGGAGCGTTAGGTTTGAAATGTAAAGAAACGGGTCTGCCCGCCTCACACCGGAAAGAAAAACAATTACTGAAATATATCAGAATATAACATATTAATTTTATTGAGAACTATTTACTATATCTAGTACTGTACTAGAGACCTTAATAATGAATCAGAATAATTTTTATCTCAATCAATCAAATTTTAGTAGTCCAAAACCTTAAGACGGGGGGGGGGATCACCAGAACATATTTGCATGTATCTCGTATAATAAAGGTCTCTACAATACAAGTTTTGGTATTTAAACTTCGAATAATGTAATTTATTATGTAGCAGAGTATTGTTTATGTAACATGAGTAGAAGTGGCGGTTTGCTGATGGTTGACAACTAAAAAATGCAAATATTTCGGTTAACATTTAAGATATTAAATAAACGTATATAACAATATTTATAGTAAATGTAATTTTCAATAAGATCGATTCTATACAATATTTCGATCCGACTTATAGTAACGGAGATATTTCGAATTTTCGAAAATCCTCCCCTCTAAACCCCCCCTCCCTCTGGACCGATTTCAGCCGTAAACGAACTTGATCTTTTTTTTAACATAAAACGACTAAATATCGAGTTTGATAACGATTAAACAATAATTGCGACCGCTAGAGCGGTAACAGACAAATATATATATATATATATATATATATATATATATATATATATATATATATATATACAGTTTTGAACGGACCTCATTTTCGTCATCTCCTGGGTAGGATCGATGGACATTTGAAGAAAATCGCGTCGTGAGTACAACCTCAATAGCTGATTTCCCTTAAGGGAAATCTGCTAAAATTGGAATCCCTTTACATTGAGCTGGAAAACCTGAGGGTATCTGCCTAAACGTGCAGAAATGCAGAGTTCTGTCCTGCTGAGTAGGCCTCCTCCTTCATTGAGTGAAAAACATCGAAACCTTTTGTACCTCTATCTGACATAACTAGTGTATATAAATTTGTTTAAGAATGCCAATAACTTCACTAGAAATTACTTCAGTCAACTCGTGGTCAGTACTAGTCTATTATTAACCGCTAAGACATTTGTACGCTAGTATTCTTGTGTCAAAGAGCAATTGGGATATTAGGAGTCAGTGAGAATACACATACACACACGCGCACACAAACACACACACACACAAACACACGCACGCACGAACGCACACACACACACACACACACAGTTCAGGCAGCTCGTCGGTATGAAGAAGGTCATTCATTCTCATAGATCACTTATCCTGGATGAAGTAGACTTTACTATTGATCTCAAAATATAATGAGGCCCGCCGGTCTACTGGTAGGCCACTCAATTCAGTTCCTTCTTGGTTAATGGGAGTTGCACACTTGATCTAATGACTCATTAAGTAAAACGTCTTAACTTTTTTAGCCACTCCAACGGGATTTCACGATCAGTGAAGAAAAAAAAAGCGTTTCCTAGAAAACAATAATTTGTTTGTTGTTTTTTGTTGTTGTCCAAGTTTCTTAATAACCAAAATCACATAAGAAAGAGTGTACGTTAAAGGTGAATTGAAAATTCTTATATATCTCCATTCTAATCCATCGGATCGGAAAATTATATTAATTACTATTCTTGTGAACAATGAAAATTCCTAGTAATAGTATTATAAATTATTCTCTTCCACTAATATTTCTGTGTTTTCAAGAGAATTCCAAGTCCCCAACTACACTTGGAGAATTTTCACTTTCTGCTGCTTTGGTTGCTTAAGTTCTATTTCTTTTTTATTGTTAGAGAATCATTTAATAACATTTTATTTGTACCATTCTTATCCGTGGCTCTGAATAATCCCACCCCCAACTCAGACCTTTAACAGATTAGATAGTATCATGTATGCTAAATCTAATTGGAACACTTATAGCGGAATGCTCTAAATCATTGTACACTTATAGCGATATGCTATAAATGATAGGAACACTTCTGCTATAAGTGTTATACGATAACTGATCTAGTAAGCAACGTGTGTGCTATAACTGATTGGGAACACTTATAGCAGTATGCAATAACTGATCTAGTAAGTATCGTGTATGCTATAACTGATTGGGAACACTTATAGCAGTATGCAATAACTGATCTAGTATCATGTATGCTATAACTGATTGGGAACACTTATAGCAGCATGCGATAACTGATCTAGTATCATGTATGCTATAACTGATTGGGAACACTTATAGCAGTATGCGATAACTGATCTAGTATCATGTATGCTATAACTGATTGGGAACACTTATAGCAGTATGCGATAACTGATCTAGTATAATGTATGCTATAACTGATTGGGAACACTTATAGCAGTATGCGATAACTGATCTAGTAAGTATAATGTATGCTATAACTGATTGGGAACACTTATAGCAGTATGCGATAATTGATCTAGTATCATGTATGCTATAACTGATTGGGAACACTTATAGCAGCATGCGATAATTGATCTAGTATCATGTATGCTATAACTGATTGGGAACACTTATAGCAGCATGCGATAACTGATCTAGTAAGTATCGTGTATGCTATAACTGATTGGGAACACTTATAGCAGCATGCGATAATTGATCTAGTATCATGTATGCTATAACTGATTGGGAACACTTATAGCAGCATGCGATAACTGATCTAGTAAGTATAGTGTATACTATAACTGATTGGGAACACTTATAGCAGTATGCGATAACTGCTCTAGTATCATGTGTGCTATAACTGATTGGGAACACTTATAGCAGTATGCGATAACTGCTCTAGTATCATGTATGCTATAACTGACTGGGAACACTTATAGCAGCATGCGATAACTGATCTAGTATCATGTATGCTATAACTGATTGGGAACACTTATAGCAGTATGCGATAACTGATCTAGTATAATGTATGCTATAACTGATTGGGAACACTTATAGCAGTATGCGATAACTGATCTAGTATAATGTATGCTATAACTGATTGGGAACACTTATAGCAGCATGCGATAATTGATCTAGTATCATGTATGCTATAACTGACTGGGAACACTTATAGCAGCATGCGATAACTGATCTAGTAAGTATCGTGTATGCTATAACTGATTGGGAACACTTATAGCAGCATGCGATAATTGATCTAGTATCATGTATGCTATAACTGATTGGGAACACTTATAGCAGCATGCGATAATTGATCTAGTAAGTATCGTGTATGCTATAACTGATTGGGAACACTTATAGCAGCATGCGATAATTGATCTAGTATCATGTGTGCTATAACTGATTGGGAACACTTATAGCAGCATGCGATAACTGATCTAGTAAGTATAATGTATGCTATAACTGATTGGGAACACTTATAGCAGCATGCGATAACTGATCTAGTATCATGTATGCTATAACTGATTGGGAACACTTATAGCAGTATGCGATAACTGATCTAGTATAATGTATGCTATAACTGATTGGGAACACTTATAGCAGTATGCGATAACTGATCTAGTATCATGTGTGCTATAGCTGATTGGGAACACTTATAGCAGTATGCGATAACTGCTCTAGTATCATGTGTGCTATAACTGATTGGGAACACTTATAGCAATATGCGATAACTGATCTAGTATCATGTATGCTATAACTGACTGGGAACACTTATAGCAGTATGTGATAACTGATCTAGTAAGTATCATATATGCTATAACTGATTGGGAACACTTATAGCATACCTGATACTTGTCGCAAGCCATTTGCTTTGTTCATCCCTAAGAGACTGATACAGTAAAAAATCTAGAGCCCCTCACTCCGGATGTGATTCTTATATAGACATACTGTGTGGGATTGCTGGTATAAGAGGAAGGATTTAGAAGATGGGAAGAAGAGGAGGAAGAGAGAAGGGGGTTTGGGTGGCTAAGCAGGGTAAGATAAGAAAATGGGAGCGTTTACAGGTGCTGCAAGGACTGGCTATACTCCTATCGGCCCTCCATCCCCTACCCCCTCCCCCACCAAATACCCTCCCCCTTGCTTCCAATCCACTAGATTATCACCACAGATATTCTTCCTTCTTTTTCTCTCCATCCTAGTTGCTCTTCTGCCTTTCAGAATGAGACCATCGACGAACTCAACGCTCTATTACTTTCAGGAGATTTTGAAAACGAAATATCAGCCATGTGCAAGACAAACTAGTGTTCAGACTTATAAAAGCTAGAGCATGGAGTATATAGTAACTGATTCTTGAAAGAAAGCCTTCAAATTAACACGAAATATTGTGTTTTGCAAAGACATGTAAAATTACTGCCACTATGTTTGAAGACTACCCCAACTTCTTTAAGACATCATGGTACAAGTTCTCACAACTCTCACATTCTTTCTTTGTAAAGTATGTTGTATGTAAACTAGCTTCTAGTAAAATGGCAAGGAATACGTTTGCTTAAATCTGAATCTAAAAAATAATTAAAACTCCGTTATCGTTATGCTCACAAAAAATATATAGAATAACAAGTCAACAGCATTACTTTTATTTTGGTGCAATTGTATGATAATGTAAACTAAATCTTAAAAAATCGCCCTATAAGTTTGTGAGACATCTTCAGGGACCAAATTTTCACACATATCCTGGGATCGCCCACCTTAGCACTTCTGTAACGTGCCTCTTAAAACTAGTGACCACGAAACATAAAGGCCGATACAAATGAAGAATTGGGTTGTTTATCCCTTCACTCAGGATTTAATTGTACATATGGAACTAACAAATTTAAGAAAATTTGGTGACTGAATTCCCATCGATCCTTCTGCCCCAGCTCGTTTTCTGACCAATATGGATGGCAATTTATTGCGCCGTATTGTACCAGTCAGAGTATGGACACAAAGTACCGGGGTCGGAGAACATCAAGAGTGTAAACACATTTCGGGGCGAAGACTTAGCAATAGCAGAACATCTTAGGCAAACTAAACATCATATCAGATTTGATGAAGTCAAGGTGCTATCAAATGGTGATTGACACCAAGATCGTATTATAAGCAATCAAGATAGTGAAATGTTCTAAGTTAATTGAACAGAGAAAACGGTTATAGATTGAGTAAACATTGGACGCCTTTTATTCCCCCTAGAAAGAAATATTTAAACAAAGCAGGTATATCACAAGATATCATGCACCGGAGACAGTATCCGAAGGTGCCTGAAGGAGGAGGTTCCTCCAAGGAAAGAGTTAATATGAACCTTTCAGTCTCAGAGAAAGCCCTGAAAATTCCAGAAATATGTCTAGCGAAACGTCCGCCAGAAACGTGAGTACAATGTCAATACCCCAAGTCTTAGATTGTAACATTGTCAAGGACTGTGTAAGTCTACGAGTATATTTACATAATATTTCTAAAAATGCCGGCCAAATATTATTCAAAAACTAACAGACTGGTGCGATGAACCAAATTACATTAGCCCAAATTTAAACTGTCATCAAGATGAAGTAGTCAAAGAGTGCGGAAAGCGGACCAACTAACGGAAATAGTCTTCCACGTAACAGTAAAGAAGGTAAACGAAGACTGAAAAGTATGGCTATTGGTCCACATAATGCAGTAAATTTGGTTTTAAGTATGTAGTTATATGTATTATTGAAAGTCCTACCGCTAGTAGGTCTTAGGTAGGCCAAATTGACTACCATTTGAAAGTGCATGAAATCACTTGAATGCCACAGAGTCTATAGTGGTTTACCATTTACTACCCAAAATAGACCTCAAGGCTTAAAGCCGCGACCCTTTAAATCAAACTGAGGTTCCTACGGTTTCAACTATAATTGGCTTCCACACAGCACCGAGCTATTCTGGGAGAACATGTGTGTTGTTTCTTCTCCCCCTGACCATATTGTAGGACTGCGAAACCAACAACTCACCTATGTGATTCTACCAGTCACAAAATTCGTTCGTGTCTCGTGCTTATTAACCCAGTATTGCCACACACTTCTAGGAATAACAGAAATCACTCCCCCAGACTTGCAGCTGAAAACCTCTCGACCCGTCCTAACCTTATTCAGTCGGTGCCTAATATACCTCAGAAGAAACTAGACAGCTAACTTCATTTTTTCAAGAATACGAACAATTACAATAAAACCTGTCACGTAAAAATGACGCATGCTCGGCATAATAGCACTATTGGTTGTACTTTATTTGTCGCATGCTTAGCAAAATATCCATTGAACCTATAATCTATATATATCACACTGACGCTTGCTTGGTTATTTCAGTATTTCTTTTCTCATTTCAGAATAATGATAGATGTAGTTACTGATGCAAAAGGATTTTGGAGGGTTTATAACGAACTAAATGACGATATTGAAAATTGCCAAGGTATTGTCGAAAAAGAAACAAATGAAAAAGAGTACAACGATAGGAAGGAAACTGCTAGTGATCTAGAAGTACAGTAAGTAAAACAAAATCTTGAGTAGAAGAGATTTCTACGGTTGATGGAAAGCAAGAACAAATAAAGAGAAAAACATCGATTCTGTGAATATAGGTCCTTCAGATAAACCTAAAATAATTCAAGGGTAGATACACTTGATGAAGCAGGAGCTATAAATATTTATGCTCAAAACAAAAGGTATGCGGAATTGGAAGAAGTCATATTTCCAGAGTAAGAATTGTTTCTCGGTCGACCTGTGAATGAATGGAGAACATATAAGAGTTGTCCAGTCAAAACACCTGCAAAAAATATCATGCATGTAAAACCTGGCCCCTCAGTTCAGCCTAAAATCAGTGATGATCAACTTCAATCATTTTCATTATTTTTACCAGATGATATTTTATATGAAATAGTTTTTCACTCAAAGCATTCGTCGTGTGCAAAGTGAAAACCCATATAAACATAAATTCTTTTTAAAATATAATTTCTTAATTTGTATTTATAAAGTGTTATTAATGTAAAATTATCTTTAATTAAACAAAATACATTATAAATGGTTTACTTATGCATATTTATATATACTACAAAAAATGATAACTTTTGGTATGCGTCAAATTGACACATGTTTGGCTAGATTAGGGTTGAAATGAACATTGGAAATCCAGGCTTAATAAAATTCAAATGGGTATATATCGTTTAATTAGAACTCATAAACACTTTTGTTATTACTTATCTCCTCAATTTTATTCCGAATGTTCAACTAGCTTGTAACAAACAACTCATGCACCATACGTTTCTCAAATTTGAAACACGCCCAGACTTCAATAAACTTCCACCTCCAACAACTGAATGAATCTCTGTATTCAAATGAATGATTAGCTGCTGCTCTGGACGAGGCTTTAATATGTCTTTTCTAACTCAAGTAATTCTAATCAGTTTACCATTTCTAGTGTAATTTCTAGTTAACCTGAACTTACAAGTTTGTACATATGGTCACAATTTTGATAAGACTTTACACATCAGGAGATAGTAATGTCACAGCCCATGCATTTCTGGATTCAACTTTGTTTGTTTTGCCATTAGTAGGTGCTAATTGACATAAATGGAGTAGTCTAACATACTTTTCTAATTCTAGAGTGTGTCTAAGATGTCACTCTCCGGAGTAATTTAATCTATATTGCCCATCCATTCGAACTATTTATAAAATAGTATCAAAATACAGAGATATTTCTTACTCTTATACTATCGTTCATTTCGTTAATTCGTCGGCATGGCTAATCCAGTATTTGAAACGTCCTCTCTCGTCGACGCCCTGTTTAGAGATGAAACAGATGTAGAAGTGATTGAAGGAAGGGCCATACATCTTGGCCCCTGTCTTCCCTAAGCCATACAAACTTTGTTCACACCGGGCAGACGATACATAAGTTGGAACTTCAGAATTAATCATTGGATAAAATTGGCATCAAAAACACTGTCTTTATATCTGGCTGTACATTCCTTCCAACGGTCCATTGACGTAGGAAGGTAGTTTGAAAACGTTAAGAGTAACCTCCTGGGGTAAACCCATTTCAAGTATATAACATTCATTGCAAACCCTAATATCAAGTCTGAAGTTTCTCTAATAAAGTTATTTAGTCCTTGCAGGCTAATGCCTCTGCCTCTACTTTCACTCAATCACATTTTAATAGTTGTTCAGTTCAGAGTGTTAAATATATCCACACATATAGATTGCACTGAGCTCAGTAAAATATATGTGCTCATTGTATTTCAACTGTAATGAAGAATTCACATCTGTATTGAACACAGTAAATTAGTTTTTATTGACTTCCACCATCAGCTTCCACACTGTCACTGAATACTTTGTCTTACCCCATTTTAAAACCATCAGAAATCAGATTCTGTAGTTTTTCCTCTAACATAGGAACACGTTCTGCTGTGAGTTAATTACTTTTCGTGACTCAGTTTTATCAACCTCGGCGACTTATTCATTTATTAATATTTAAAATACTGTCGCCTTAATTCATACTAATACTTCTTGAGCTACCACCACATCACTATTTGGAGCTACACTGCAAATATCTGGTTCAAGGGACTCCTCCCACATGTTCAAATACACAGCTCATATTCAAGTAGAACATCTATCTAAAACCTACTTAGAATTCAGTAAGATTCTACAATTTAGCTACCCTCCCTCCTTCATCTGGCATTAGTTTTGGAAGGATCTTCTACTACTTTACCAGTCTATTGGGCATTCAGCTAATTCCCCCCTGCCTTTATGTTTCTCGGCAAGAACACCTGACATCCATTGATTCAGTCAGTCAGTACCTTCATTTTCTTTTTTTTTTGCTTGGCATCGATGACATCCGCTGCCCCCCACTCAGAACACTTAAAGCGATTGAGGTTCATTGCCTCATTTTTGTTCACATCACTCAAAATTGGTACTTAATAAAACTTGTTTATTAGGAGCAAAGGGTATGCAAGGAGCTTCAGTGGACTAATAGATCATTGGCCATTCTGCCTTGCTGGTCTAGTATTCATCCACGCCGTTCTTTTCAGGCGGCGTTTCTCCTATCCCAGTATGCTTATCTATTTTGTGGGTTTAGCATTTCGCCCATTTATTTTTATTATTTTGTTACTTGATATTCATTCCGTATCACCTCGAAAAATCCTGTATTTTATTAATATCATATTGTTTATTTGCTTCCCCCATTATTTGGAGCTAGAATCTCAGAAGGGATCCTTATCGCGTTTCTTCGAAAATTTAGGTATTAGGTGTAGAGGAGTTGTGAGAAGCTTTAGCCAAGTCTTATACTTCATTACAGTTCAGTCCTCCTGGACAGGAGTCCATCCATTACTTCGGGTACCGTGTCCGGTACTTTTAGGGCAGCGTTTCTGGATGTCGATACTATGAGACTCGTTATATATGAAATAAATACATAGACAACTCTTATGTATTCCAATATTATTTCTGAAATGATACTAATTTCAATAAGGAATAAAATATTTCTTTTTATTTATTTCATACTGATTTCAGTGTCTAAATTAATTATTTTTTTTTAATTTTGAATTTTTCTATAGGATCGGATGATCATTACTGCAAATTTATGGTTATGATTAGTTTTCATATTCCAACAAGCCAGGTTTTAGTTAAGATTGATCACTCACGCTTCTTTATATTTTGCTTAATTCCATTTTTTAATTTGATTTTTGTTCTACAATATCGCATTCAGTGTACCCATGAAAGGCCGAATTGGAAACATAGGGTTTCTTCTACATGTATGTTTTATTCTTTATTATATTTAAGTTTTTTTTAAGCTATTCCCTAGTAACCCAATGACGCATGACTCTATGTAAATATAAATTAAAATGTACGAAATGAGTATAAACGATAATTATAAATTCAGTTTATGCTACTCAGTTCAATATAATTTTAAGGAGGAGTTGAATTAGAAGTGTAACACTTTCGAAGTATTAAATGCATTTCAATTTAATGGATATGATTAAAAGTTTTATTACCCTTTTTTCCAATTTTCAAAAGAGTAAAGGCCCCAGCTGATATGTCAGCAATGAACTTTGGGTGAGAAAATTTCGGTAAAAACTTTTTCGGGCTCAGAGGACCATTACAACGGAGCAGAGTGTATCGAAGGGGACTGATTGGGTTAGAAAGTAATATCCATGATGCTGCGGAGAGAAGAGAAAGCTGCCACTGTTGGGAAAGAAAATAAGAAGTCGTCTCTTCAACTTTTGACAGTTTCCGTTCTTCATCTTCATCAGAGCAGGGGAAAGGAAGAAATATCTAGAGGGAATTAGCTAGTCCCAAGGGGACCTGCCATTCTCCAATCGCACCCTCCTCTCTGCCCCACTTTTGGCCCTTACGTCAAGTTTACTGCTTCTTCTACTTCAATGCCCCATTCATTATGTACCACATCTGTCATAACGTAAAAACGACGAGTCAAACACTACACCCGATAAAGCAGACCAGTACATTCTGTTTCCAGTAGAGATAGTTCATAGTTGATGTATCAAAATGTTTTATATATATATATATATATATATATATATATATATATATATATATATATATATATATAATTGTAACCAATGTCTGTACATTGATTTTTTTCTTGAAATTTCACGATACCTTTTCGTTTTACATGTCATAGTCACGATATCTGCAATTTGTTTCTTTGGTGTCTGTTTGTTTGTTTGTCCGTTACCTTTTCACGCATAAACGGCTGAACCGATTTTAATGAAACTTGGTATGTATATTACTACTAACCCAACTTAGACTATAGGATACATTAATGTTCTCTGAGACGAACCGGAGTGAGGGTTATAGGGGAGGCCTGAAATTAAAAATAGTGATATTTCGTTTCGTATTGATTTTTCGGAAAATATGCACACAACAAAAGTTTTTTTTTATTTTGTTACTTAGAGTAAATTTGTTATATACACTTTTGTCGTATACCGAAGTATAAATGAGTTATACGCTAAAAACTATAGCATTTTATTTAGCACAAAAGACTCAACAGAACTAAACAAAACTCGGTATGTGTTTTAGCACAAACTCTTCCATGGTGATAAGCTGTACAAACATTTTTAGGGACCAGTATGAGTGTTTTATGACAGATTGGTTCATTATAGATGATATTTAATTCTAATAAACGCTATCCATGATTATAATTGGAATTATTCACAGTGTCAAACAATGATGAGGGAATTTCCTTGGGACTTATTTTCATTTATTCTTCAAAACTAAATTTCTATTATATAAGTCCCATGCCTAACCCTCACGAGAAAACTATACGCCCAGACGGGAAGTGTAGTTGTATACACATTGAAGCATAGCCAAAATAAAAACTATCATTCATCCTCCAATGATTTCCCCGGCAAAGCCGAGTACCTTGGATAGCACACACACACACACACACACACACACACACACACACACACACACGAACATATATATATATATATATACTTAGTACTCTGTTAGTCAGTAGGTTTTATAGGCCTGTTATCCGTATAGGGCTGTTTACGTTCTAGTCCGAGTCTGTTTACTTACATCTTACATCAGTCAAACGAAGGGTGGTTTTAGCTTGTGACCTGGTAAATTGTTTTCTTGTAGTAGGTCGTTGTCCATTATCCGTATTAAGTAGTTTGCTCGTATAGTTGCTTGAGTGTGAGAACATGTTTGATATAATGTTAAGGTGTTTACACAGTTATCTATATATATATATATATATATATATATATATATATATATATATATATATATATATATATATACAAATAAAATTGTAACCTCTGTCTGTACATTGATTTTTTTCGCGAAATTTCACGATAACTTTTCGTTTCACATTTCATAGACACCATAACTACATTTTGTTTCTTTCGTGTCTGTTTGTTTGTTTGTTTGTTTGTTTGTTTATTTGTTTGTTTGTTTGTTACCTTTTCACGCATAAACGGCTGAACCGAATTTTATGAAACTTGGTATGTATATTACTACTAGCCCAACTTAGACTTTAGGCTATATTAATATTCTCTAAGATGAACAGAAGTGGGGGTTATAAGGGAGGCCTGAAATTAAAAATAGCGATATTTCGTTTCCTATTGCTTTTTCAGCAAATATGCACATAACAAAAGTTGTTTATTATGTAATTTAGAGTAACTTTTGTTATATGCACTTTTGCCGTATACGGAAGTATAAATGAGTTATACGCTAAAAACTATAGCGGAAGTCCACAATTTTATTTGGCACAAAAGACTCAACCGAACTAAACCAAACTCGCTATGTGAATTAATACTAACGATTTCCTTATAATAAGGCATACTAACATTTCTAGGGACGGGCAGGAGTGGGGGTTATAAGGGAGGCCTGAAATTAAAAATAGCGATATTTCGTTTCCTATTGCTTTTTCAGCAAATATAAATATAACAAAAGTTGTTTATTTTGTTATTTGGAGTAACTTTTGTTATATACACTTTTATCGTATACCTAAGTATAAATGACTTATACGTTAAAACTTTAGCGGGCACTAACGGCTGAACCGAACTGAACAAAACTCGGTATGTCAATTAGCATTAATTCTTCCATGATTATAAGCTATATTAAATTTTTTAGGTTCGAACGGGAGGGGGGGGGGGTTATAAGGGAGGCCTGAAATAAAAATTCACCATATTTACATATATAAGAGACGGGAAATATAAAAATATCGAAGACTGCGAAGCCTTATCGAACAAATAATTCTATTATTAGCAAATCCACGGCAAAGACGGGTATCAATCCTAAACACTGGGACGGGTAAATGTCAAAATATTGTGCAATGTAAAGCCTGCTAAAAAATACCATCACCATTCAGCCTCAAATGAATTCCCGGGCGAAGCCGGGTATCTGAGCTAGTATGGGTATAAATCAGAGCTAATATTACATAATTAAATTAGAATCTGGACCTATGTTCGTCGACGCATCGTCTGTTGATATTAGCGTGTGTCCGTCAGTTGGCGTATTTCTTTTAAGTAGTTGCAAAAGTCTGAATATCGTGTCTGAGCTGTTCGTTAATAATGCCCCCCGTTGAATGACCGTTGTTTGTAAATCATTGCTCTCGATGTCATTTGTCAGCTTTTGTCGAGTTATGTCCCTCGAGAAACACGATTTGACAAGATAGATCGTTTAATAGAAGACATCGTTACAGTGTAGATGCGATAAACTCCATCCTAAAAGTTGTTTCTTGCGCTATCATATTCAATAATATTTAATTACTCAAAATTTATAATTTGTTGTATATATTTAATATTTCACATTATTTTATGTTATTTTATAATACATTGGTTGATATTTAAAGGTTTCATCTCAATTCAACCTATTCACTCCCTAATGCCCACCATATGATATATCATACATTTAAAAAAACGGTTAAGTAGGTAAAAAATGAAAATTATTTCAGGTTAAAATTATTGTATATAATGTATGCAAGAGGAAACTAAAAAAAATTTCATGAAAACAGTTTTTTTTTTTTTTTTTTTTTTTTTTTTTTTTTTTTTTTGTTTTTTATTTCGGGCATTAATGGGTTAATTCCAAGTAGGATGTCAACTCCTATAGAAATTAAGAATTTTGGAGCCTCCTTTGAGTGACTTGATACTTTTTATTCATCCTCTCATATATTTAGTTTATAAAAAAAATTGTCTATTTGATGTTTCAAAAGCATCGTGGAAAGTGCCAAATTAGTATCTTAACGGTATTGTAAATATAAAACCAGGAATACTTATGGATTAATATATTTTTTTATTAGAAAATATTGACAGTAACATTTTGAAAACTTTATTTTTTAAAAATTTTAATTTCTATTGTCAGTCAGACGTTCCCTCACAAAGAATACCTACGAAATTCAACAAAAATAGGCTGTATGAAAAACTGATTACTACAAATACTATGATTATTCGAAGCAATGCGGAGATAATTGTTTTTGATTTGGCACATTCAATGTATTGGCAATTATCAAACTAAATGTACTGTAATGCCTTTATAAGTGGTTTCATTATATTGCTAATTAATATTGTCAACCAATAGAGAGGTCACGATCAAAGCCATTACCTGAATTAGCAAGCTATGATTTGAAACACGTGTCCTATTTCCAGTCATTCAGTTTCAAATTTTCTTCACGATTGAATTGAGTATTATGTTAATTTTAGATATAAAAGTATGCGTTAGTTTATTGTAATCTTAATAAAATTACATTTTCTTTATTTATATTTGTTTTGTATCTGTAAAATTCTTGAAATATTGAACCGAGACAAATTCCTTGTGTAGCCTATTACCGCATTCTTTCAGCATGTAGAAAAATGAATGAATAAGAGAAGCGGTCCTCGAGGGCGGTCACTTAATATCAGCTAATATAACCAAATATTTCCTACTTGCCCCAAATATGCTCTATAATAATGCCGGGCTGGTTAAAAGATTTAGTCTATAAGCAAAATGAAATATCTTAACGGCATTCGCTCATATTTTCTTTTGATCTATTACCAAGCCAACGTTCAGACTATTGCTTTCAATTCTGCCAAAAGAATTCGTGCTCAGAAAAAGAGTGATATTTAAGTGAATATTGTATTCACAACGTAGTCACTTTAATATGATAGCAAGTCAAATGTAAATGGAGATGATAACCTGCTACATGGTTGCTTTGCTTGTTTATGGTGAAGAAAACGTTTTTACGTTGTCTTAGTTTTTATAAGCTTAACATGAACAATTGGAATTTATATATTTATAAAACAGCTTCTATTATTAGGCTCTAGTTGTTTTTTTTCGTAATATCTCCGTTACTATAAGTCGCATCGAAAAAATGTATAGAATCAATCTTATGGCAAATTAAACTTACTATAAATATTTTTATATACATTTATTCTTTATCTTGAATATTAGCCTTCAGCAAGCCCCCACTTC
Organism: Riptortus pedestris; assembly: GCA_019009955.1. Lineage (NCBI taxonomy): Eukaryota > Metazoa > Arthropoda > Insecta > Hemiptera > Alydidae > Riptortus > Riptortus pedestris. The sequence continues at coordinate 81,670,972 of CM032233.1, forward strand.
TATTCATGTTACATAAACAATACTGGGTTATAATAAACCGTAACATTCGAAGCTTAAATACCACATATTGCTTTCAAGAGACCTTTATCATACGAAATACATGAGAAATATGTTCTAGTGACCCCCCCCTTCTTAAGTTTTTGGACTACTTAAATTTGACTGATTGAGATAAAAATTATTGTACTCATTATAAATTACAGTACAAGATATAGTAAATAGTTTTTAATCAAATTATTACGTTATATGCAGATATATTTCAAGAATTGTATTTCTTTCCTGTAAGAAGTAGGTAGAACTGTTTGTTTACATTTCAGATGCTTTCCGTCGGGTGGTTTCTTAATATCGTTTGTATTCACTCACTTAATATTCACGGTGGTGTTGTGTTACCGGTATGTCGATTTATCTATTCTTAAACTTCACATGGGAAATGCATGACGGACTTTTTACATTTATAACAATAATAATTTTATCATGTCATCAAGATTTTAATTGCTCAAGTTAGGTCATAAAAGTGGTTCAAATATTTATTCATTTCAATAAAGAAAACCAAACAGCCGCCATTGTGGTTAAAGTGAAAAACATTTGTATAACTGAGGGAAATTTATCTCTACAGTATTTAGGGGATAAGTGGTAAAAGAAGATTTATTAAAATCTGACTCATCCTGTAAAATGACTGTACTCTAATCGGATTATAGTTAGTCAAAAGAGGGAGGTAATTGCTCATCATGCGCCCCAACCGCGAGCCCTTTAATCACGTAATTAATTTTATATCAAAGGACCCGCGAGAGTGTTTGTCCAATCAGTAGCCGGCTCAGGAGGCATCAGTCACGTAAGTATCCAGTCAAAAATAACCTTGGGAAACATATAAATTTTTTATTTTTAAGCCGTTGGTCTTTTTATATCTGAAAACTCTTACCTTTATCATGGAAAGATTATCTTATACAGGTACCTCGTGTGTTTTAGCTTAAGCCTCTAAAATATGCTGGAAACTTTCGAACCCAAAGTAATAAATTTAAATTCAATTAATTAATATGTGTGTGTTGAGCAGAAAATTTGGGTGTGTCAATTAACGCGATAACTTTTGCACGGGACTTGCATTATCTGACAATTCAGAATACAAGCCTTTTTCAAAAGTTTCAGTTCTAAGAGTGTTACCCAGAGAATCGGTTGAGCGTGATCTCTCTCTCGAGATTTGGGAGTGAGGTGGAAACAAAGAATAGAGAATTAGGGAATTCCAGATCCCCCAAAAATAAAATATTTATTCAACTCGTTATTTGGCTGCCATAAGGTTTTTAATGTATACAACCCCCAGAAAGGACGGCAATGCATTTGCTAAACTCTATGCAGTAACTGAGTACAGGAGTTATTTGTCTTCCAAAAAAAAACAAAAAAAAGATATACATATCAGTAATGGGGCAATAATTATTATTTTAACAAATAGTTTTGATATGAATTTCATGGTTTAATGAAAAATGGAACTTCATTAAAAAAAAAAAAAATTGAAAATTTTAATCAAGAACTATTCATGTTTTCCTATTTGTGTTTAGTAGTTAGTAGCAGCCCCTGCGTGACGGACTTTATTTTAATCTGACGTAACGGAAATATTTCGAATTTTCAAAATTCTCCCCCTCTAACCCCCCCCCCCTTCCCCCTGGTCCGATTTCAGCCGTTAACGAACTTGATCTTTCTTTTTACCGCTAGAGTATAAGAGAGGGAAATCTACTAAAAGGTGGGTCAAGTTTCTCACCATTTATAAAGCTTGTCATCCTTTAATAATAAATTTACATGTTGACAAAATAAAAAAAAAACGTATGTTTTAGAGTTGTAAAAAAATTGTTAATGAAACTAATTTATTGTATATAATTATTTAAATCGATGAATTCTAGAGTATGCAGTTTTAGAATTTGTGCTAATTTTTTTAACAAAAGTATTATATACGTGTAAGTAATTCAATAATTTTTGCAGAATTTAATTACATTATATTAGAAAATTGTTTATAGATAAAAAAAACTATTTGGTCCTATTATGTTATCATAAGATTTAATGGAAGTAAACACATTTCATTTCATTTTATAACACGTTTGTAGTTAAAATCCAACGACCCTTCACTATGCAGCAGCTCATAAACTCAAACTACACAATCAATTGAAGTAATTGAATAACGGCTCCATCCCAAACCATCATAAAATGTATTGATCTGCCTAAATAAGCACTTTCGTTGGATTGATTTGATATACTACTTAAATTGCCAGCCAGTTGCTGGTTATTGAATGATAATAAAGTATGATTGGGTATCAGCTACAAAAAGCACTCAATACTTACAGTAGATGAGTTTCTTTTTTATGCTAACAGTTTCGGACATCCTAGGTACCTTTCTTCAGAGCTACAATGAACGAAAAATACTAGTGTACGAGGTTTGTGAAATATAGTGAAAGAATAACAGAACTTCTAAAAGAAATTTATAAGTAACAACAGTCCGGCACGCAGGGGCTGCTTAAACTCAACAGATTTCCCACGAGAAGGTTTACTACAGATAAATCTACATACTGGTAACGCCACCGTGAATGTTAAGGGAATAAATACAAACGGTAATAAGAAATCAGTTAGTCAATTTACAAGTTAATAATATCTACAACGGAAAGCGTCTGGATTGTAAACATACAGGACAGCAAACTTCGCAGCGATGAATAGATAGAATTATTCTAGACCGGAAAGACGAACAATTAATGAAATATATTAGAATATAAAATATTAATTTTATTGAAAACTATTTACTATAGCTAGTGGAGTAATTTGAAATGAATCTGATTAATTTCTATGTCAATCACTCAGATTTTAGTAATCCAAGAACAAAATAAGGGGGGTCAACAGAATGTATTTGTTTGTTTCTCATATATTAAAGGTGTGTTGAAAACAATATTTGGTATTTAATCTTGTAATTAAGTGGTTCATGATATAGCAGCTTATTATTAATATGAAACTAGTAGGAGTGGGGGTTTGCTGATGGCGGAAAACTATAAAATCCAAATATCTCGGTTAAAACTCATTATGCGCAAATATGTATAGAACAATATTTAAAGTAATTAAATTTGCAATAAGATTGTTTCTATAGAATTTTTTGATCCGACGTATAGAAACGGAAATATTTCGAGTTTTCGAAATTTCTCCCCTCTAAATCCCCCCTCCCTCTGGTCCGATTTCAGCCGTTAACGAACTTCATCTTTTTTAGCAGATTTCCCTTAAGGGAAATCAGCTATTGAGGTCGTACTCATGACGCGATTTTTGAAAAATTTCTTCAAATGTCCATCGATCCTACCCAGAAGATGACGAAAATGAGGTCCGCTCAAAATTATATATATGTATATATATATATATATATTTGTCTGTTAACGCTCTAGCGGTCGCAATTTTTGTTTGATCGCTACGAAAGTCGATATTTAACCGTTTTATGTAAAAAGACAGATCAAGTTCGTTAATGGTTGAAATCGGACCAGAGGGAGGGGGGGTTCAGAGGGGGGATTTTGGAAAATTCCAAATATCTCCGTTATTATACATCGGATCGAAAAATTGTATATAACTAATCTTATTGCAATTAAATTTACTATAAATATTGTTATATACGTTTATTCTCTATCTTGAATATTAACCGAGATATTTGCTTTTTCAATTTTTTGCAAACCGCCACTTCTACTCATGTTACGTAAACAATACACTGCTACATAATAAATCACATTATTGGAAGTTTAAATACCAAAAATTGTATTCAAGAGACCTTTATTATACGAGATACATGCAAATATGCCCTGGTGACTCCCCCCCCCATCTTAAAGTTTTGGACTACTAAAATTTTATTGATTGAGATAACAATTATTCTGACTCATTATTAATTACAGTACTAGATATAGTAAATAATTCTCAATAAAATTAATGTGTTATATATCCTGATATATTTCAGTAATTGTTTTTCTTTCCGGTGTGAGGTGGGCCGACCCGTTTGTTTACATTTCTAACCTAACGCTTCCTGTCGCCAGGTTATTGAAATTGGATGAAACATTTCTTATGTCCGTTTGTATTTATTCACGGTGGTGTTGTTTTAGCAGTATGTATATTTATCTATTACTAAACTTCACGAGGGAAATCTGCTTAGTTTACGCAGCCCCTGCGTGACGGACTTTTTTTTTTTTAAATAAAACGACTAAATATCGAGATTGGAACGATTAAACAATAACTGCGATCGCTAGAGCGGTAAAAATCAAATATACATACATACATACACACACACACACACACACACACACACACACACACACACACACATATATATATATATATACACACACACACACAGTTTTGAACGGGCCTCATTTTTGTCATCTCCTAGATAGGATCGATGGACATTTGAAGAAACATTTCATAAATCGCGTCATGAGTACGACCTTAATAGCTGATTTCCTTTAAGGGACAAGTTTTTAAATTGTAACATGAGACAATAGCACTTCAGGGTTGGATGTAAAAAACAATAATACAAAACATTAATTATAGTACATATTTTAGTAGAGGAGGGTGAGGGAACAAACTTTTTGTTACTTATAACTTTCAATTAAAAGTTCTGTTATTGTTTCGCTACATTTCACAACGCTCACACTTCTTGTTTTCGTTCATTGTAGCTCTGAAGACGAGACTAACAATGTCCGAAATTGTTAGCAGAAAAAATAAACTCATTTATTTGAAGGATTGAGTACTTTTTGTAGTCGATACCCTACTATCCTTTGTTATCATACTTAAATTTCCATTCAATTTCCTTGGTAGGTTTTGGTTAGAGAAACACACTATAATATTCAGAATCATATTTTCTTCGTGATTAGAATTTTGTATTCATCTGTAATTGGGAAATGATAGTTACGTTTACAAAAATACATATGATCATACTCTATTAGTAATAAATCAATAGTCCTTAAAAGAATAGTAGTAGTATTTTTCAACCAGTAGTAGTAAACATTGAACCATATTACAACACACAAACACGCTAACTTGAATATGAACTTTAAGTTACAATATAACTTCATTGAAAAGCAACAATTTTCCGATAAAGAAGAAAATGTGTTTATATTATAATGCACGAAATATAATGTTTCAGAGTTGTAAACTATATTTTTTCCATCATGGCAAATCCGTTAAATATGGCCCTTCAAGTATGAAAGCTGTTTACGTGGAATGTGAACATGGATTTATCTCACTTTGCATACATTTCACGAGCTAAAGGCTTGATAAATAGAGCGAACAATGGTTCGCCCTTTGATACCAAGGCGAAGTATCTACGTCAATTTGTAGTTAACATTCAGGTCAGCCCAACCTGAACGTGTGATAACAGTGAACGGTTTGATAATATTTAGAAACTATTAAGATAAATTATGTATACATTTTGCGATGATTCGAGCATAACAGAACTTTCGTAATTTTGCCATGGAGGATCCAGTTTCTCTTTCTGGAAGAGATTTTGTGAAACAAGTATTGTACATTAAGTAATACTTATTTATTAAGATAATTATGATGGTGGCATGTTTATTCATTTAGGCAAGAATGCTTTATGTAGACCTAGCCTATCATTCTCTACTTGGAAGGACTGTATCTTAAAAATAGCTGATTTCGCTTAAGGGGAATCTGCTAATAATGTAACATATCTTATTATTATTGTTAATGTAATATATTCAAATACACCACTTTATTTTCATAGTCATACAATACAATAATTCACTAATGATTCATTCTTTTGTTTTACACATGCATCTTTTTATTAGCAGATTTTAAGGGAAATCAGCTATTGAGGTCGTACTCATGACGCGATTTTCGAAAATGTTCTTCAAATGTCCATCGATCCTACCCAGGAGATGACGAAAATGTGGCCCGTTCAAAACTGTGTATATATATATATATCTAGCGGTCGCAATTATTGTTTAATCGTCACCAAACTCGAGGGGAGAATTTTGAAAATTCGAAATATTTCCGTTACTATACGTCGGATCGAAAAAATGTATAAAATCAATCTTATAGAAAATTAAATGTACTATAAATATTGTTATACACATTTATTCCCTATCTTTATAATTAACCAAAATATTTGCATTTTTCAATTTTCAGCCTTCCGGAAACCCCCAGTTCTACTGATGATACACAAACAATACTCGCTTATGTAATAAACCACATCATTCGAATCATATATATATATATGTGTGTGTGTGTGTGTGTGTGTGTGTGTGTGTGTATGTATTTGTCTGTTACCGCTCTAGCGGTCGCAATTTTTGTCTTATCGTTACCAAACTTGATATATAATCGTTTTATACAATAAGAAAGATCAAGTTCGTTAACGGCTGAAATCGGACCAGGGGGAGGGGGGTTTAGAGGGGGAGAATTTCGAAAATTATTAATATCTCCGTTATTATGCGTCGGATCGAAAAATTATATAGAACCAATCTTATTGCAAATGTAAGGTTCTATAAATGTTGTTATGTACATTTTTTTCATTATCTTCATTATTAACCGAGATATGTACATTTATTAGTTTTCCGCCTTCAGTAAACCCCCACTCCCATGTCATATAAATAAAAAGCAGTTATATTATGAAGCACTTTATTTGAAGCTTAAATACCAAATATGTTTTACATTGAACATTTACTTTTTGAGATAAATGCAAATACGTGATGCACGTTGGAAGTTTCTTAGTTAACGCAGCCCCCGCGTGACAGACTTTTTTAGTCCATCCTCAAAGACACAATCAGCCACTAAACCAGTAATGCGGGTCAGCCAGTCATTAACTCTTTTATTCATTTCTTTAAAACTATTGTAAAATTTATGTCTGTTAGCTAATTTGGAGTTTCTACACATAAAATGTCTATCAAGAAAATCAATAATACTTTCTAAAAGTGTATTTCAAGGTGAGACTGGTATTAAAAAATTCTTCACTAGTCTAAAAGTATCTTTTCTTTTTTTTATTCTTACAATAATCGCATTTGGCGACTGGGGTGATTTAGCGACGAATCAGTTAAATTCCTATAATCACTTTATTATATGTACGTAAGTATGCTAATTTCTACTCTAGCTCCTCGTCTACAGTATTATTACTCAAAAAATAGTAGTTTTTAAAGGAAATTCTCTTACATGACCAATACAATTTTGGCTACTCACATTTTTCCTTTTTCTATCCCAACTGTACCATTTGGAGGATTCTGTTTCTTCCGTCCTCCCATTATTTTTTAACCCTCCGGCGGGCACGCCTATTTGAGTTACGTTAGCGGGCGCGCTGCGGTGTTTGGACCGCATTTTGTTTTTTCTATTTTTTATTAGAAAATAAGCAATAACTTACTTATTTATGCTGTTTATTCATTTTTGCTTTGGTTAAACAGCAATTCTAATGCATGGAAATTATACGTTATCCTATTGCTAAGTAAAGGATGGCTAAATTTTTTTTTTACAAATAACTTTGGAATATAAAAAACAACCTTGCAATAGGTAGAAATATGATTGAGATATTTTAATAATAAATTGTTTATCATAAATAACCACCAACATAGGCTATTCAGGAACGTATGAATAGTGGTATAGGAACAATAATTTTATGTTTTACAATATTATTTTACAGACTAAAAATAGAGTAAAGTTATTAATTATTTTCATAAAGTTTGAACAAACATTTTGTAATATAAATACAGAGTAATAGCATATTAGTAATATAATAAAAAAATAAGTTCAAGGTTATAAATGATCAAATACAGAAAAAAATATTCGGTTCAAAATTTGCAAGAAAAAAACGTTTATCAATTAGGAACTAGAAAAAATGAACTTTCTTTTTATATCACAGAACAAAAATCAAAATTCTTCCACGTATAAAGAATTTCCCTGACAATTATTGCACGTTACTCAATGGATACTGTGATTTCGGCAAAAATCCCTTTGGCACCCATTGCATACAATGCTTGTTCTCTTATTTCAATGTGTCCCACAAAGGTAGTAAATTTTTTTAGCTCTCAGAAAACCGACTCAACATGTTAATATATAAAATACCAGGAGCCCCCAGCCCGCTGGAGTCATTTCTATTCCTAGTATTTTGACAGATGTTCTGATTGAGGTCCAAATGCCGCAGCGCGCCCGCCAGAGGGTTAATCCTCGTCGCCAATATAATATGTTCAAATATACCACTTTATTTTCATAGTAATAAAATAAAATAATCAATTCTTTACTTAGTCATACAATACAATGATTCATTCATTTGTTTTACAGTTGTGCCTTTTTATCATATGTTAAATACAATGTATCAATATACCAAAGTTATATTTAATTAGAATAAACTAAATTAAATTATTTATTAACGCCCACTTCTAGCTACTATGGCTAATTGGGACGAGTTATCTACAGGTTACCACCCTTTTCTAGCCAGGGTGGGACTAAGGAATTTATTAAGTGAAAATATTATTAGAGGAATCGATATAATTATTTCCCTAAGAAAAGCCATATACGATTACTTTTAATCCAGTGATTTTGTGAACTATTAGCATTAAGGTGTTATGCTTAATCCAGTAGGGGGTATAAGAGTTGTGGCCTCGATTCCCGCCGAGACTTGGGCATTTATTTAGTGGCACTCACCAAATTAAATCCTTGGTCAGAGCCTGGCAAGAAAATAATGGTAACCAGCATTGATTAGTAGTGGTGATTAAAGCGGACGAATTTAATGAGAAAAATTAATCATTTTAGAGTTTTAAGTTGTCTAATCGCAGAAGTTGCTTTGCCCTTTCTCAAATTAGTTGCTTGCCCTTCACTCTAACGTTTCATAGGCATACCCTTTTAACAGATTTCCCTTACGGGAAATCAGCTATTGAGGTCCTACTCATGACGCCTATCCAGGAGATGACGAAAATGAGGTCCGTGTGTCATTACCAAACTCGATATATAAGCCTTTCGATCCAAACTAAAGATCGAGTTTGTTAACGGCTAAAATAGGACCAGGGAAAGGGGGGGGGTTAGAAGGGGAGAATTTCGAAATTTCTTCGTTACTATACGTTGGGTCGAAAAAGGGTACAAAACTAATCATATTGTAAATTGAATGGTCTATAAATGTTCTTATATACATATTTTTTTCTAAGATAAATATTAACCGAGATATTTGGATTGTTTAGTTTTCAGACTTCAGTAAACCCCCACTCCTACTCAAGTAATAATATCAATAAGCGGTTATAACATGAACCTCTTTATTCTAAGATTAAATTTTATATTCCATGGGACCTTTATTATGTGAGATATATGCAAATTCAGTGTTGCAAAGATTTACGTTCTTTTCTCGAAATCTTCATTTGATCTGTACCATACATGACATTTAACCGTTTTATTCAAGTCTTAAGATCATATTTGTGATTTGGCAAAACTCGTACCACGAATAGGGGCTCAGGTTGGCCGTGTGAGTTAGAGCGTTGGTCCTAATCACATATGGTAAACCTTGAGTGGTGAGTCTGATTCCTGCCCTGGACAGTAGGAATTTATTTGGTGACGGACTCATTAAATAAATTCCTTACTCCCACCCTGGCTAGAAAAGGGTGGTAACCTGTAGATATCCCGTCCTAATTAGCCATAGTAGCATAAAATTGACGTAAATGAATAATAAATAAAAGAATAGGAGCGGGATTAGAGAGGGAGGGAAATTTGAAAAATCAAAATATCTCCGTTATTATTATTCGGAGCGTTAAAAGTTACAGAACCAATCTTGTTAACCTTCGGTCGGCATAGAATATTCCGTCTTCGGGCGCGTGTATCTCACAGATCATCCTCAACTGTTTTTACGGAAATACAGTTTTTTAATATATATTTTGCACTAAAATGTTCAGCGTGTGATTAGAAACCATAACAGAGGAAGTATTTATTTGAAAGAAGTAAATCATTTTTAAAATTGACAAGTATTATAATATAAAAAAACCGTGGACGATAATTTTTAAAATATAATTAAAAAACACAAATATCAAAAGGAATTGTTTAAATGCGCATGCCTTAATTATACATAATTCATTTCAGTTTGTGAACAATATAAAAAAATTATCTAAATATAACTTCAATCAAAAATAAGTAGCACGAAATCACTTTGAGATAAGACTTATTGAAAATCATCAAAACATTTTAAAAATACCAGTTAAATTGTTATTTCTTTTGCAGAGCTGCATTACAATTAGGACAAAGGATGGAACTATGTTGTAAACAAATTTTGTTTTTGCAAATCTCACAACTGTAATTAGTACACCTACATTTATTTTCAGTTTTGCTTGGTTCACATAATTTTCTTTTGTTCGTTGTAGTGGAGGGACTTTTTTTATGCCGTTCTGTACTTGAGTTCAATGTATTGTCTTATGAGTCTCTGTAGTCTTCAAGTTTCGTCCTTAGTTCGGTTGGTAAACGTCTACTGTTGTCACTGCGTCGTACAATATATCCTTGTACAAGTTCTTCTGAAAGCTCAAGTTTGAGAAAAATAATAGAATAATAGGTTTATATGTGTCCATTTAATAAAGAGAAACTTAATTGATGTACATATTTATGAAATAAAGATTTCAAAAAAACTTACGTGATCGGGCGCATAGTATCTAGGAGATAAAACTGATTGACAGATGAAACACACGACTCCGTTAAACACAGTGACACAACATACCTTGAGGGGGAGACGTATAAAGCACATAACTCGAAGCACTACACCACCACTCTCTGCTAGGAGGTGTGGCAAATATTTTTCTAGAAACTGTATATCTGAGAGATCACGCGCCCTACGGAGGGTTAAACTATTGAATCTCTACAATAGTTGTTCTATGCATTTTTTGGTAACTCAAGTACTAAGCAAATTGTATGTATTTTCTTTTTTTCAGAGGGCATTCTGTACCCCCCCCCTCCCCAGCCACTACAACTCATAGGTTTTTTTATATAGAAATAGAGAATACGTGGTTAGATTAGATCTAAAGTGATTTATACCAGAACGCAAGAAATCTGGTTAGTTTACGCACCCCCGTGTGACGGACTTTTTTGTGTAAGAATAACCAAAATGTAGCTGCCAAACGGGGATGGACAAAGTAACATAGGAAATTATTTAGTTTGAACAAATCAGACTGGTAGGGCAGATTTTCGACTAATTCCCAATAAAAATTTTTCCCAGTGATGTGGCGAAAAAAGTATAAACATTTATTTATTATGGAGCGTTCAAACCTAAGTGATATCGTTTGTGAACAAGCAGATAAATAAAAATGTAAAAAAAGTAACAAGAACAAATTAAACGCCAACTATTAATACAGGAAAATCTAAGAACGCAAAATAGATAATGCAACAAAAAAACCAAGAATAATCAACAAAAAGAAGGAAAACACTAACATTAAATAAATAAAAAAATAAATATTTTATATAATAACCAGATAATTAAAAACTATAATTAGTAATAAATTACAAACACAATTAGATAGTTCTAATTGTAAAATATGGGACTATTAAAATAAATAATTCAAAATTAATATACAATAGAAAATTACAGCATTTTTAAAACCTCCCCGAAGTACTATAATGAGATAAAAGACAAATTAAGGCAGATATTCAGAAAAAAATAGCTACCCTGACGAACTAATTGAAAATCAAATCAAAAAAGCTGATAAAAAGCTATCTACTACAATAGGAAAATTTAAAATGAACAAATCTAGATAGAAGACGAAAAGTATTACTTTGATCCACCTGCTTTTAAAGTTGTATGCAAATTTGGATATGATAATTTTCACAACAAACACAAGAGAAAAAGAAACTACGATGGTTCTAATAACGTTAAACGCCCAAATCTGCAAATCAATGCTAAAATAAAAGAACATAATTTTAATAGAAAAATAAAACGTATTGACGACAATACTGATGGTGGCATTATTACCAATCACAAGAAAATAAAATTAGTTCGAGCAAAAAGTAACCATTTTCATAATAATAAAACTCACAATAAAATATCGACCAAGGAAAATAAGAAAGGGTAAAAACTTATTTATTTTGAAAGGACTATTAATAATAAGGAAACATTTATAAATTGGAGGATATATGTTAATGTTTTTAAATGTTGAAGTATTAAGGGAAGAAGTTGGTTATTTTCAGTATGGAGTCATTTGGAATCTGTGAATATTCACGTATTTTGCAGTATCTTAGAGCGTGTTTTATTGGAAGCGGATCATTATAAACATTACATTTAGGCATGTTTTCCTTTTAAAATAGATAGCCATGGGGAAAATGGTATCCAATAGAATTGTGAAATTACATTCCTTATTAATTACATTAATTATTACTGTAGAACAGTATTGAACAAAAATAAGAATGTCAATCGCTCAATATGACATTTAATTAGGCTTAGTGTTTTAGAGTCTCCACGTGCATACGCGCGGTCAGAGACATACTACTGGGAGCCGGCCTTTTATGTTCAAACTGAAAAGTATCAATCGCCATTAACTGTTGCAGAAAAGCAATGCTTTTTCCATAACCTAAAATAGTGCATATGCTTAACTCTCACCTTACAACACAAATCGCAATCATATAATCATTATAGTGCAATAATTTTCCTGTAATTTGCATAGGTGCTTTTCGAATACAATCGTCCTAAGCTGTTAAACCTTTTCCTAGTCCTACAAATATTTAGCTACGGCGGTGATAATCCTTTTACGACACTATTTAAAAATACCTTTATAAAGTTTAGGGAAAGTCCAGATTTGCCCAAGATCAGCACTCTCTCAATTGACCAAAGGTAGTTTTAGTTTTTGTTTTACTTCTATAAATGAGCTTGAACCAAATTATCAACTGTCTAATTCTCACTAACGATAGAGACAGACCTATGACAGAATATTTTTGACTAGAAGAGGTGTTTTTGAGAAATAACTCTGTTAATAATCAAGTTAATGAACAATGTATTCAAAAACAATTTTAGAAAATAATTTGATTCATCATATTGATTATGAAAATTTCTTCCATGTGGCAAATAAAAACGGATATATTTGCAATTAAATATTTTTCATTCCTCCGTTAGGCCTCTCTTATAGTCATCCGCTTTTAGCAGATTTCTCTTGAGAGAAATCAGCAATTGAGGCCGTACTCATGACGCGATTTTTGAAAAATTTCTTCGATGTCCATCGATCCTACCCAGGAGATGGAAAAAATGAGGTTCGTTCAAAACTGTATATACATACATATATATATATATATATATATATATATATATATATATATACTCATGTTACTTAAACAATATTCAGTTATGTAATAAACGACATCATTCGAAGCATTAATACCAAATATTGTTTTCAAGAGACATTTATTATACGAAATACTTGCAAATATGTTCTGGTAATGCCCCCCCCCCTTCTTAGGTTTTTGGACTACTTAAATTTGATTGATTGAGATAAAAATTATTCTGATTCATTATAAATTACAGTACTAGATATAGTAAATAGTTTTCAATCAAATTAACACGTTATATTCAGATATATTGCAGTAATTGTTTTTCTTTCCGGTAAGAAGTTGGCAGAACTGTTTGTTTACATTTCAGATGCTTTCCGTCGGGGGTTTCTTATTATCGTTTGTATTTATTCACATAATATTCACGGTGGTGTTGTGTGCCTGCATGTAGATTTATCTATTGTCAAACTTCACGGAAATCTGCTTAGTTTACGCAGCCCCTGAGTGACGGACATTTTTTTTTCTTTAAAGGAAATTTAAAAGATCTAGTTTGGTACAATTAAATAAATACTAAAAATAATATACATATACATTTGTCATGGATTAATGACATTGAACAAACATCGTAATATGTTTAGGACCTCAGAATCTAATTTCCCTTAAACCTTCCGAAAATCTAAATTGAATGTAAGCAATGACTCTGGGAACTGTCTTTGATTGATGAATTTGAAACGCTTGGATAGGAAACATTTTCATCATTTTACATAATTTAGGCCAGTTTTTAAAAAAGAAAGCATCGATTACGGGTATGACTTTTAAATAACATAATTGTTATGCATACATGAACAATAATTTTATTGCTATATCCAAAGCACATACTTTTATAAGATGATAGTCGTTTTATTAAGCAGCAAAAATAGAACTAACCTAAGGTGTAGTAGGTTATAAAACCACTGACCCATTAATCTGTGACCCAAAACCTTGTATAAATACTTCTAAAAGGCTCTGTCTGACTATATAAGCCATCAATATCGTTTTGAACCGAAAAATGTCTATAATAGAACATAAATACAGATCATAATTATCGTACGGCGCTACATTTATTTAGAACCTGTCCTCTCCCGTTCATGAAAGACGAGATGAAAATTGGATTTAGAAATTAAGCCTAACTGCTACAGTTAAACTCATGTCTAAATAAAATAATTCTTCCACCCTTGTGTTTCTTGGAGTAATTTGGCTTATTCTCAAATAATAACGAGAAGAAATTTATTTCGCTATATAACGACCAACGATGCTTAAATAAACCTGCACAAGGAAAGGTAGCTTAGCATACAATACATATGTTACCTTTGCAGGAGATAACGAAAATGAGGTCCGTTCTAAATTATATATATATATATATATGTATGTATATATGTATATGTATATTTGTCTGTTAACGCTCTAGCGGTCGCAATTTTCGTTTGATCTTTACTAAACTAGATATTTAAATGTTTTATGAAAAAATAAAAGTCATGTTCGTTAATGGCTGAAGTCGGACCACAGGAGTGGGGGGGGTTAGAGGGGAATTTTGAAAATTCGAAATATCTTCGTTACTATACGTCGGATCGAAAACTTGTATAGACCCAATCGTATTGAAAATTAAATGATCTATAAATATTTTTCTATAAATATTTTCTGTACCATGAATATTAACCGAGATATTTAGATTGTTTAGTTTTCAGACTTCAGTAAACCCCCATTCCTACTCATGTTATATTAATAATTATCTGTTATGTCATGAACCACTTCATTACAAGGTTAAATAAAAAATATTGTTTTGATTCAACTTTTACTTTGTGAGATATGTGCAAATACGTTCTGTTGCCCCCCCCTTTTGTTCTTGGATTACTAAAATTTGAGTGATTGAGATAAAAATTATTCTGATTCATTTTAAATTACAGTGCTAGCTATAGAAAATAGTTTTCAATAAAATTAATATATTATATTCAGATATATTTCAGTTTTTGTTTTTCTTTCCGATATAGAATATTTCTATCTATCTATTCAGCTCTGAGAGCTTGGCTGACCTGTTTTTTTTTTTTTACATTTCAGACGCTCCCTCTTGTGGAGATCATTAAAATGCATATTGACTGGATAATTTCTCATTCACGTTTGTATTTATTCATTTAATTTTCATGGAGGTTTTTCCAGTATGTAGATTTATTTATTGTAAACCTTCACGTGGGAAATCTGCTTAGTTCACGCATCCCCTGCGTGACGGACTTTTTAGAAGTAAGTTAACTGGATTCTCAATTGTGAGTGCAAATGTTAAGCATCCTTTTGTCTTCTTTTTTTAACCAAAATCCGAATTCAAAACTATATGTTGTCAATCGCCTAAAGCAATAGAGGCCATGCAATGTAAAGTACAGTCAGCTATGGAAATTAACTTCTCAACATTAATAACGCCCAGTTGGGGTTAGGAGTAGGAATACTATTGGCAGGGAATGTAGTAATTGAACTGGATAGGCGGGGAGTGATCCGATTTGACGAAATGAGGAATGTCGGGGGTGGTGATGCTCCCCTCCTTCAGAATATAGTTCTAAGAGGATTTGAGGCCATGATACCCGACTATTTCTTCCCAAGGCGTCTCCATATGCTCTCCGCTTTCTCGGAGATTAGCTACGCTCAACCACACAGATTGAATTAATTGGCTTCGGGGAGAATTGGAAATTGGTTACCGAGAGTACAAGACAACTTTGGAATTACAACCTTTCACGAGCCTGAAATCCCGATGCACTCCAAAATGTCGACCTCATTTACACTGACCACAAGATTCAGATCGGCCACGCTCCTCCACTTTAGCTGATTTACCTTAAATGAAATCAGCTATTGAGTTTGTACTCAAGACGTGATTTTCGAAGCATTTGTCTATTGATCCTACCTAGGAGATGACGAAAATGTGGTCCGTTCAAAATGATATATATATATATATATATATATATATATATATATATATATATATATATATATCTCTGTGTGTGTGTGTGTGTGTGTGTGTGTATTGCAAGTGGCTAGCATCAGGTCCTTAGAGAGAAGTTCACCCGTCTCTATGTGCAAGGGATGAACTAGTGATAGGACTAGTTACGAGGGCGTATTGAAAAGTAAGGTCTCCTATTTTTTTTTTTCATAGAAAATTTAATTTATTTACAACTTTGGTTACATCGTTGGAAGGGTTGAATATTTACCTATTTTTCTACATATTCGCCTTGACGATCAATAACTTTTTGCATTCTGTTTACCAGCTTTTTAATGCCGGTGCCGTACCACTCTCCCGCCGCGTCACGAAGCCAACTGATGACTGCTTCTTGAACTTCCTCATCTGACTTGAATTTCTGTCCCCCAAGGTGTTTCTTGAGAGCGGGAAACAAGTGGTAGTCGCTGGGGGCAAGGTCCGGGCTGTAAGGAGGGTGGTCGATGATATCCCAGCCGAATCCATTGAGTAGGGTGGTCGTTTGATGTGACACATGTGGACGCGCATTGTCATGAAGCAAACACACTCCTTTGGTGAGCCTACCCCTTCACATCAAACGACCACCCTACTCAATGGATTCGGCTGGGATATCATCGACCACCCTCCTTACAGCCCGGACCTTGCCCCCAGTGACTACCACTTGTTTCCCGCTCTCAAGAAACACCTTGGGGAACAGAAATTCAAGTCTGATGAGGAAGTTCAAGAAGCAGTCGTCAGTTGGCTTCGTGACGCGGGGGGAGAGTGTTACGGCACCGGCATTAAAAAGCTGGTAAACAAAATGCAAAAAGTTATTGATCGTCAAGGCGAATATGTAGAAAAATAGGTAAATATTCAACCCTTCCAACGATGTAACCAAAGTTGTAAATAAATTAAATTTTCTATGAAAAAAAAATAGGAGACCTTACTTTTCAATACGCCCTAGTAAGAAAGGGCAGTACCTGTCAATAAACGGCAGAAGCAAATAATAAAGGAATTGACCGAGATAGTGCAGCCCGGAGTGTTCAAAGGACAATCTCAATGGACAGGAAAAAAAAGAGGCCATCTTATTTAATTTCTGCATGATTATATAGTATTCTATCTCTATATCTGGAAGAGGTGAACTGTATGTGAACTGAATATTATTTATTATATACAGACAGCTCAAAACAACAGGGAATTAGGTCCCAAATTCGTTATACATATATTACGGTATTGTTTGTCATATAGAGATAGTCGGGCACTCTTTAGGCTCGGGTGCAGAAAGAGAAAGTTAATGGTAGCCGGGAATTTAATTAAATATTAATAATAATAAAAATAATTAACTATAAAGGTGTGTCTTTTTTGTGCTGATTCTGAATCAGGGCTCAGATGTTTTCTATCACGTTTAGTTTCCTTGAGACAACCGGATTGAATACGACGAAGTTTTACCCGAATTTCGAAGGCTGTATCCCCGCCTAGGGATAGAAATCTTCGTTTTCAGAATGTCACCGATTCTTGAAAAGGAAGTGCGATCGGATAATCCCCAGTTCCCTAAAAATTCACTTTTTTCGAAAAACTCGAGAAAATCGAAATACGGCAACCGGATTTGGAGATCGGGCATAAAGAGTCCCACACGACTCTGTTTTTAATTCATCCAGCTACCACCCTGACGAATCTCAGGCCCGTGGCTCGAAAACAAAGAGAGCTACGTTCGAAAGTGTGATAAAATACCAGGTCAAAATGGCCGAATTTGGGGGGTCGTTTCTCCCTCCAGAGTGGAGATATCGGAGATTCGATCATTTTTCAAAGAAGAAACCCCTTACAACGTGGGCGTAATTTTTGGGTAGCCAAGCACTCTAAACCTAGTTGAATTGCAAATACTTTCAAGTAGCCACAGATTTTCCACTCATATTTTTCATAGTGAATATATTCTAATGTAACTGCGTATTCTCGTGAAATTCTATCATGTCAGTTCCATGAGCTATTGGTATCATAAATGTAATAAGCTGCAAATTCATACATACTGATGGAAAGTGGCAGCTGGTTCAGCATTGTTTTGAACAAAACTATAAAATACTGCAAGATTGAATATGATTTAACAGGATAGGAATGTATGATATCTTAGGACAACATAAATTGTCAGAACAGGTTTTTTTTCAGCTGCTCATGCTATCACGATATACAATTGATATAAATTACAACTTTCGTTATAGGATGAACAGGTATTCAGCATGTCATGGGTACTAGAATGAATAGAATGAATCTAAGCACAGATTCGGAAAAAAATACCTCTAAGAACACCAACCAACGTCTCTAGTACAAATTCTTTGTTGACCAGTGTAATAGGTCTTGAACTATTGAATGAAGGGGAAATAAGCGAACAGGTATGGAATATTCCTACAAAGTGTATTTGAAGAACATTAGCATACAATGGACAAAAAATAGACTCGTGTGAGGACAATGGTATTAGTATACGATTTAATAGCAATAGGTGATGTGGAAGAATGGACAGAATGCATTGCTTTCGGAGACGAACGGTTCCAAGTACTGCAAAGGCCTACAATGGGAAACATGAAATAATGATCGGCTAAGGGCTAACTGGTAGGCCCTAGAGGACATGTGTACCCTGAATAAGAGAAAGACTTTCGACCGAAAATGGAAGGACAACTCTTTGTGTCACACATAGCACCCAGTCACATGCAACCCTCTCTACCTAAGCTCCTTTGTATATTTAACCCAAGAGCGACTTAGAAGGACCAGGGTGGGCGAGTGCTCACATAAAGCACCACTTTTGGATTTCATCTAGACTTTAATTTTCATTTATCATAAAGAAACGCAAACCGATTTTAATAAAAATTACAAAAAAAAATATACTTGTTAATGGAAGTACGAATAAGAAAATAAAAATAATATTGGAAAAATTAAGGTTGCAATTTATTGAAGAAATGTTGGGAAAGGCTAATCATTCTAGGTTTCACTCTAATTACAAGAATCAAGGATAGCAATAATAGTTTACATTTCACAAGCCTTATGAAAGCAAGATGGAAAATGTTAAATCTGAATTAGTCAGTATGTAGAACTATGAATGAATTAGAAAATACATATCATTTTATAGCAGTAAGCCCAGTGCTTAGTGAATTTAGAAAACAGTTCCTTGGCTCATCAAAATTTAGCCAAAATCAATTTATTTTGTTTTTGAATGGCAAAGATTGCCAGGCCCTTTTTAAATATTTATGTGTTGCACAGAGATATAGGAAGTTACTAGTAGTTGAGTATAATAAGTAGTTGAGGATAAGTTTTTCTATTTATTTTTAGCAGATTTCCCTTAAGGGAAATCAGCTATTGAGGTCGTACTCATGACGCGAGTTTTTGAAAAATTTCCTCAAATGTCCATCGATCCTACCCAGGAGATGACGAAAATAAGGTCCGTTCAAAATTATATATATATATATATATATATATATATATATATATTTGTCTGTTAACGCTTTAGCGGTCGCAATTTTTGTTTGATCGCTACCAAACTTCATATTTAAGCGTTTTACGTAAAAAGAAAGATCAAGTTCGTTAATGGCTGAAATCGGACCAGTGAGAGGGGAGAAATTTTGAAAACTCGAAATATCTTCGTTATTATGCGTCGGATCGAAAAACTGTAAAAAAATACATCTTATTGATAATTAAATGCACTATAAATGTTGTTATATACATTTATTCTGTATCTTGAATATTAACCGAGATATTTGCATTTGTATGCATGCATGTGGTCGGCAGGAGTCGGCTATGTTCGGGACTCTCCGCCGAGAGCTAGTGCTGGCCGTTTCGGTAACTATTTGTCCCTCGTGAATAGGTTTAGATATTCCTTACTACTACTGTTGTTATTAGGCGGATTTTTCTCTTGTAAAACTTCACGTGGGAAATCTGCTTAGTTTACGCAGCCCCTGCGTGACGGACGTTTTTTTCCTTTTATTTGTAAATAAATATTAATAACTAGTTTATTTTTTGTTCATTCTTCAAGATGGAGTTCTTATAAAAGATTATTTGTTTTATTTAGAATATTTTAGCATTTTGTTAATGTTATGTTTATATATCTATATAGCAATAATCAACCAAGCTAATTAATAATTTAGTAAATAATGGCCGAACTCAACAGACGGACTTATGAGTCCATGTTTATGTATGTTATATGTAGTTTAAGGAAAGATATTATTATAACTTAATCGTATATTTAACAAAATAAACATACTTTATTATTATTATTACACCGAAACGTTGGTAAGCTGAAAAAGTTGAGAAACCCATTAAAATAAACCATTCTGAAACTGTAGTGTTGAGTTTGTGTGTTCCCTCAGTCTCCTCACAGGGTTATCTACACTTGCTCAGGTTCATATCTCACCAACACACAATTCAGAAATCAAAAGTCCGTCACGAAGGGGCTGCGTAAACTAAGCAGATTTCCCACGAGACGTTTTACAATAGAGAAATCTGCATATTGCTAACACTTAACACCGCCGTGAGTAAAATACAAACGGTAATGAGAAATCGTTAAGTTAATTTTAATAAGCTCCCAACGGAAACGGCTTATGAATTGTAAACAAATAGGTCTGCCCACCACTGAGAGCTGATCAGATGACATATTCTTTATCGCAAAAGAAAAACAATCACTGATATACATCTGAATATAACACATTAAATTTATTGCAAACTATTTGCTATATCTAGTACTGCAATTTATAATGAATCAGTATAATTAATATTTTAGTAACTAAAATTTTAGTATTCCAAGAAATAAATAAGGGGCGGTGGGGGGTTCATCAACATAACGTATTTGCATATATCTCACAAAGTAAAAGGTTAGAAACAAGAACATAGAAAGGTTAGGTTACACGAGTGCCGAATAGTTACGGAAACGGCCGAACTAATCCGGAAACCTCAGACAATAGCCGCACACGCCCTTAAAATAAAGTCCATCACGCAGGGGCTTTGTAAACTAAGCAGATTTCCCACGTGAAGTTATAGAATAGAGAAATCTCGACGAGAGCCGAACAGTTACGGCAAAGGGCCGAACTAGCTTTTGGCGGGAAACTCAGTCGTCCGTTACGGCCCAAATTTAATAAAAATGCAAATATCTCGGTTGATATTAAAGATAGAGAATGAATGTATAATACAATATTTATAGTAAATTTAATTTACAATAAGATTGGTTCTGTACAATGTTTTGATCCGACGTATGGTAACGGAGATATTTCGAAATTTCGAAAATCCCCACCTCTAAACCCCCCCCCTCCCACTGGTCCCATTTCAGCCATTAACGAACTTGATCTGTCTTTTTGCATAAAACGTTTAAATATCGAGTTTGGTAACGATCAAACAAAAATTACGACCGCTAGAGCGTTAATAGACACTATATATATATATATATATATATATATATATATATATATATATATATATATATATCACTGGAAATCACTTACAGTAATGCCAGACGGGAAATAAGTAAACTCAATTAACTGGAAAGGCTCCCGTCATTTTCCGCTCCCGCATGAGACTTCTCAACATTCTTCTACTTAAATTATTGATTCAAAACATTATTTTAATAATTTATCTACCGGATGGAATTAAATAATAGTGGTACACTAAAAATATCATATCGAGTTGAAACGCATATTGTTTTTTGACATAATGGCATTACCATTAACGTTTAATTGTTGCGATATTACATATTTGTTTCAATAACATCAAGGTACATTGTACAAATTAAACAATGGAAATGCTCTTATAGTTTATATTTCTATTGGAAATAAATAACAAAGTTATTTTCTAGGAAAAATAAATAAATGAGGAGGGGGTGACGAAGATTTAAAACCTCACTAATCCGAATCATACTTTCAACTATCATATAAGAAGGAAACATAACATCATTTGTCATAATATTCATTTATTAAATAAGTACTAATATAATTATTGACTCCCATTTAGCGTATATCCCGTGTATACTTCATTTTACGACACAAGTGAATGCACACGAAAGTTACTCTTATACCACTCTTATAATCCCTACTCCACTTTGAACCTAAAATTTTTAATATAGCTTATAATCATGGAAGAATTAATGCTAATTCATATACCGAGTTTTGCTAAGTTCGGTTCAATCGTTAGTGCCCAAAAAAATTGTTGGCTCTCGCTTTAGATTTTAGTGTATATCTCGTTTATACTTTTCTATACGACAAAAGTAAATGTAACAAAAGTTACTTTAAATAGAAAAATAAACTACTTTTGTCATGTGCATATTTGCAGTTCAGCCGTTTCTGCGCGAAAAGGTAGCAATCAAACGAACAAACAAACACACACCAAAGAAACAAAATGCAATTATGGTGTCTCTGACATGTGAAACGAAAATTTATCGTGAAATGTCGAGAAAAAAATCAATGTACAGACAGAGGTTACAATTTTATATATATATATATATATATATATATATATATATATATATTGACGAGCACGTGGGAAAAAATTCAAAAATCCAATAAAACTGATGACGGTTCTCTCACTCGGAATGTAAGTATACTTGTAGAGAGGAGGGGAGTAAGTTGGAGGAGAAGGGAGTTGCAAGCATAGCCCCTCTCACTCCCCTTTAAACTCAAGCTCGTTAAGAGGCTCAAAATTAAAAAAGTTTCACGCCCATAATCCAAGGTGGAAGGAGTGGACGGTTGAAGCTGCTGTACTAGGATCCATGGTACGGTTTCGACCACCTATCCTACACGGCCATCTTTATTTACGGTTCCATACCTGACTAACTAAACACGAAGACAAATTTCATTCCACATTCATAGGCCCAAAAGAGAAAATTCATACCATATGCTTGCAATAAATGCACACAAAAAAAAAGAATTTAAGAATATATATTCTTAAATTCTTTTTTAATCTTTAAAATCGATGTATATATATATATATATATATATATATATATATATATATATATATATATATATATATACACATTGATTTTCAATAGATGCAATCTTTTTTCAATTTCAAAATAAATTTAAATTATTTATTAACGTCCGTTTTTTTGCAACTAAGGCTAATTGGGACGGGTTATCTACAGGCTACCATGCTTTTCTAGCAAGGCTGGAACTAAGGATTTTATTTAATGAATTCCGTCACTAAATAAATTGCTTTGTCTAGGCGGGAATCTAACATGCCACTCTAGGTTTAAAAGCAGCGCTTTAACTCCCGTGGCTAACCTAAGCCCCCAAAAAATTATACATTAAATTAAATAAACTGTTCTCGAAAATATTTTATGGTCGTAAGGAATTTTAATGAGTTTGTATGGGGTTTTTAGACTATCTGAAACCAAGTGCCCTAGTCTGAAATGTGTAACAGAGGAAAATGAAATAATGAACATATTTCCCTCCCAAAACGGAGAACCCAAAAGCTTATATATATTTTTAATTTTATATGCAGGGCGTCCCAACTTCCTATGCCACCCCCCTTAAAATCGCCAATTCGTATAAGTGTGACCCCTGAAGAATCTCTTCAGTCCATATTCAACTTCGTGACCTTCTCCAATACTTCTCTAGGGACCATTACTTTGGAATTTCCAATAAAATAAAGGCATACAATAAAGAAACAAACATGAAATTGTTTTACTGAAATATCATAAACTTTTTAATATAAAACAAAATACAAGAATATGCATCCAGCCACAAACATAAATACTTCGAAAAAAGCGTAGGGTAAATGATACTTCGTTCAATGAAAGGGGCATTTGCTTCAGTTATCTAAGCCAAAGTGATAATTAAACGTGGACTATGAGGGAACTCTACTGGACGTCGAAAGTAAGATTAAATCTGTTAAAGGTAATCTATAAAGCGATCACCAAAAATCAGCCAAATGTTTGGAAAGAAGACTAATTGGATGTAATGAAAAGCGAAGAGTTTTAGCGAGTTCAAAACGGATCACAAAGAGACTAATCCTCCTCCGAGCTTTACAATTTTCTCTCTTGTTGCTTTCTAGTATTAAACTCGTAAAGTTGTCCGTCATTATGAGAATAATGAATTCAATCTAATTAATGAAACTGTTTATAAATTAACCAGAAAATCTAGCTAATTGTCAGATTTAGTTTAACTGTGCAAATCATATTATTTAAAGTTTTTAGATTTCATCAACTTTATTATAGTGTTATGACGCAAATTTGTGAATACATGTGTGTAGCAAGAGCACATGAATATCGCCAAACGATACGGTTCTATACCAGAACTTCAATACTTCAATTGAATCAGGCAGTGCACAGTACTGAAAGAAGAAATTGGTTAGGGGTAGTTAATGTCTCGCAATTTAAAGAAAACCCACACACTCCAATAGAATGTTCAAGTCATTTCACATCACCACCCAGCAATGAAGAATGGAATAGTACTAACGGAGTGACGAGAGCTGAAAAAATACGAGACCATCAGAAAAAGACACCAAAAAAAAAGACGCCAAATATCGGCTGTACAGAAAAAACGGCAATTCGAATAAGGAAATAAAATAAATTAAAGCAAGAAAAAAAAAAAAAAGAAGAATTTAATTAAAAAAGACCACCGACAAACGGCAGAAATACCTCGCGTAAATCCTGTTTACAATTCCACATACAGACTCAATAGGAAACCATCATGTGCCTTCACAGTCTGGAAGCTTCCTTTGTAGCTTCAGTGTATATTTTTGTGTTATTTTCAGGAGAAGTGTCATAAATACAGCCGAGGTTTTATGCAAGTATGCATTCAATACATAGGATAAGCATGCAATTAGGTACCCAGTATTATTGTAGCTTTAGACAAAAAAATGGAGTATAGTAACATGAAAAGAGCAGATTCAGAAAGAAGTCAGTGGTTGCAACTAGGAGGACTAGCCTTTGATATCTATTATTTGTAAATTGCTTTAAGCACTGTATATATGAAGAAATTAAAAGTCCGCCTCGCAGGGGCTGCGTAAACTAAGCTGATTTCCCACGCGAAGGTTTACAATAGAAAACTATACATACAGGTAACACTACCGTGAGTGCTCAGTAAATTTGCTATACAAGTTACTAATCTCTACAACGGAAAGCGGCTGAATTGTAAACAAAGAGGCCAGCCTCATAGCGCTGCCTAGATAGACCGGAAAGACAAACAATTAATGAAAAATATCTAGATATAACATATTAATTTGATTGAAAGCAATTTACTAAAACTAGTGCTGTAATTTGTAATGAATCATAATCAGTTTTATCTCAGTCAATCAAATTTTAGTAATCCAAAAACAAAAGTAGAAGGGGGGGGGCTCAACAGAACGTATTTGCATATATCTCACATAGTAAAAGTTCAATGAAAACAATGTTTGGTATTTAGGCTTCGAATAATATGGTTTATTATATAACAGGGTGTTAATGTAACACTAGCAAAATTGGGGGTTTACTAACGGCTGAAAAATGCAAATCTCTCGGTTAATATTCAAGATAGAGAATAAATATATAAACAATATTTATAGCAAATTTAATTTGCAATAAGATGTATTTTATACACTTTTTCGATCCGACTTATAGTAACGGAGATATTTTGAATTTTCAAAATTTTCCCCCACTAAACCCCCCTCCTGGATTTCAGCCCTTAACGAACTTGATCTTTCTTATTACATAAAACTAATAAATATCGAATATCGAGCGACCGCTTGAGCGGTAACAGACAAATATATAGATACATAAATATATAGATATATATATATATATATATATATATAGATAGATAGATAGATAGATAGATATAGATAAACATATGTACATATATATATATATATATATATATATATATATATATAGATAGATAGATAGATAGATAGATAGATATAGATAAACATATGTAAATATATATATATATATATATATATATATATATATATATATATATATATATATATACAGTTTTGATTGGACCTCATTTTCGTCATCTACTAGGTAGGATCGATGGACATTTGAAGAAAAATTTCGAAAATTCAGTAATGAGTACGACCTCAATAGCTGATTTCCCTTAAGGGAGATCTGCTAAAAGCTGATCTTTTTCTTATCTTATAGTGTACGCATAGGTACGAAAAGGTTGTCATGTAACTGTTGCTGGGAACAGGAAGTCTCTGATGTTTCACTCCAACGCACAAGGACATGCTTTGGCTTCCTATTATTTTCAGAATTAATCATTAATAAGGTGGCATGAAGAAATTGAAGAGAAGACTCCATTCAAAGTCCAAATTACTAGTCCTTCTTCAGTGACCTGGATATCCAGTATAATAATAGAAATTAACTGATTGAAATGAGTGAATGTCTGTCTAGACTAAGAAAGGAGTTGTTATAATAAACACACAATAATAGTGTTCTTAAATACGAATTAAAACGCATAAAAAGTTTCTAAGCTGAGCTTCTTTATTCAAAGCTGGAGGAACATATAGCGTGGAAGAAGCGCCTGTATTATTTCCACTAATGTTCGATGATTCTTACATGTTAATTTTCCTTTTGAAGGGGAATCTACAAATGCAGCACTCTCATTAGGGTAAACCTCAAAACCCAGGTTCAAGAATTATAACTTCCCCTGAACGAGTTCAAAGTAAAGATATGACTCTGGAATTAACAAGGGAGCCCTTAATGAAGTTTTTGACTACACACAGGTTTCAGAATACAGATGAGCATGACTTGATAATATGGTTCACTTCACCAAGTAGAAGTGCCTTTAAAAACTAAAGTACGAAGTCTGCAGAATACAAATTTCTGCATATACCTATCAACTTTCTGCCGTTCTACAAATTTCAGTGCTCTTTGTTTTTTGGCATAAGAAGTGTGTTCTTGTTTTCTATTTATTTTTTATCTAAGGCAATAATTTAAGTTAGAAAAGAAATGGAGTTGATGAATGAAATTACATCAGTCCATTTAATATGTTGAATGTTATAAGTTTGTATCTGAGAGCCAAATTCATTGCTTTAATTGAGAAGCTAAAGACGGTTAGGAAAAAGTAGGGTTTTATAAAGAAATTCCAAGAATGTCAATTGTTTTTATCTAGAGAAATCCTTTTCATATAAACGATAAATTTAAATCATCAGGATCATTGGAATTAATAAAATTGTTACAGTGGAAGCGTACATTTTTCTTTCATCTACCTACATTAGAAGTCATTTCCACCTACCAGAATACTAACTCATCATATTTGTTATTTGTAGAAATCGGACCAGGAATAGATACTCGTTTTTATGAGTCGGATCGAAAAATGTTATAGAACAAATCTAATTAAAATGATCATGCTCTCCGATTGTTGTTCTATACATTTTTTTCTTACTCAAGTATTAAGCGAGTAATTGCTACTTTCTGGTACGGAATCAGAATATGTGGCGAGATATCACTAGTGTGTCTTACAAGCATGTGGGAAATCTGCTTGGTTTCACAGCCCCTGCGTGACGGACAATTTGCTCACTGCCAACCACAAAAACTAAATACACAGTCAATAATTGGGACTGCTAAAATGCACCGCTTATTCATTGATATGTATATACTGTCCAGAAGAAAGTGAGCAATGTTTGTTGAAATCGAGAATACTTTTGGTCCTTTCGCACCCAGTTGCCTGGAAGCCGTGCTTATATGTTGGACTTCCCTTGAGCCGTAGAATCTGTTAAGACATTGGGCTACGAGCGTAAGCGGGATAGAATGAAATGATATTCACCTCATCAATCCTCTCCGTCTAGCGAAGATACTCGAGTGATAGCAGTATAATTGGAAATAGTAGTATGTGGCATATTTATGTTGACACATGCGGTCATTAGGGGAGAAATGGCCGTTATCGGGGAATAATTGGATCTGAGTAAGTAGGTGGGCATGGCAAGAAGGGGGAGGTAGATTTAAAAACGCGCCAAATACAGATAGAGCCACTATCTCTCTCTTATTGTAGGAGCAGCCGCTGCCCTATCTACTCACCCCCTCCCACACATCTTCCCTAATGTTTCCGCCCCTCAAATACCCGGACAAGATTAGGGCCAACTTTATGCATTACAGCTCCTTCCAATCTAAAACTTCCATCATTACAAGAACGGTTTTGAAAATTAAAATAATTCCTTTTCTTTTAAATAGTTTCTCTTCCCTTCCATAAGGAAGAACGTCAATTGTTAAGCTTCACTAAAGATTTAAATTTTTTTTTCCGATCCGACACCATTTTAGAAAAACAGTGGAACTGACTTTACCATGTAACTATACATTTCAATGCCTAATTGTATTATAAAATGCTCAATTATGTTATAAAATGCCTAATTGTATTATAAAATGCCTAATTGTACTATAAAATGCCTAATTGTACTATAAAATGCCTAATTGTACTATAAAATGCCTTATTGTATTATAAAATGCCTAATTGTACTATAAAATGCCTAATTGTACTATAAAATGCCTAATTGTACTATAAAATGCCTTATTGTACTATAAAATGCCTAATTGTATTATAAAATGCCTTATTGTATTATAAAATGCCTAATTGTATTATAAAATGCCTAATTGTATTATAAAATGCCTAATGTTATTATACAATGCATAATTATATTATAAAATACCTAATTGTATTATGAAATGTCATTTTACTAGATTTTTTTATGCCTCAAGAGGACAACAGTCATATTCCACAAATTCCTCGAACACTGCTTTGTTGAATCGACGCATATTGGTCAAACTCAAAACTTGAAAAAACACGTGATCCACAAATGACCAATATTAAAAAAATAGCTAATTGAATGATTATTTAAATAGATTATCATTTGAAAAATATTTTAAAATGGAAACATCTGTTTTTTGATCAGTTCAACACTTTCCGTAGAAAAGTTCTCATTCATATACATCATCATTATGCTTCTTATACAGGACCCAATATATATTTTTTTATATATTCTCCATTTTTTAAGGCAATGGTCACCAATAAAAAACAGTTATTTCGGTGCAAACTTTACTGAAACTGTCCCACGTGTTTCGTGGTTTACTTGCCACTCCTTGAGGTTGGTGAATTATCCCTTTTCAAACATAAAAAAATATATAAAAAATTAATAACATTAATTTAACAAAACCCTTAAAATTTCTAGTTATAGTATTAATAGGTGCCTACATTGATGACAAATTTATTAAATCTAATTATAGATTGTAACATACATTTCTAAAGTGCTTCGATTCCCTCTTACAATCGTTGCGAGTGTCCTCATTGAGTAGGTACTGAGGTTCACTAGGTAGATTAAGTCATCTTACTACAACTCGATTAAAAAGGGATAGCCCCTGAAGAGGTGGCAAGTAAGACACGAAACATGTAGGGCAGTTTTAATTAAGTCTGCATCATCATTATGGTTTATATAATAAGTATAAATTAATATAATAAAATACATACAAAGATAATATTCGAAGTATTTTTTTTTATTTTTTATAAATTTCGTATAACATCGAATAGGGGATTTAGCGGAAGGAATTCGAAAATTCAAAATATATCCGTTATCATGAGTAAGATTGAAAAATTTTATAGAACCAATCTTGTTAAACTATTGATATCTGCATATGATGGTTTATATATTTTCTAGCAATTCAAATATTAAGCGAGTTAATCGTATTTTTGGTTTTCAGCTCTTAGTAAACCCCCATTTCTACTCAATACATTAGCTTAGAAATAGAGAATATATGGTGATATGAGATCACTAAGGTGTCAAATCAAGACGTGGGAAAACTGCTTAGTTTACGCAGCTCCTGCGTGACAGACTTCTTAATAAAAAATCTATTTCATTTTCATTTCAAGCAATGATGTATAATATTCTCTAAAAATTGTAACATAAAGCTGTGAGCGATAACAGAATTGAAGTGCATGCACGACAAACGTCAAGTATTTTTGTAGACTTAAGCAGTAAATAAGATTGACACTCCTTCTCACGTGTTGCCGCTGGAGGAGTTATTTGTTATCTATTTAGGCTAAAAGGTTTCGGAATTCCCCAGAGCCTGCCAATATCCATTTAGTTTTGAATGGGTGACAACACATTGGAGGGAGGCAGGGGAGTAGGAGAGCTCGTACCCCTACGCATTAGGATACAATATACATAGGCCCTCTTACACTTCAGCTCCACTCACCTCTTTTCGGCCAACGTTTAACTCATTGATTCTTACGCATAAATTGCTGTTGAGGAAAGTTCGGGGGGCAGGAGAAAAAGTTGTAAATTCCAACATCTCAGATATTGAGGTCGCACACACGACGCGATTTTCGAAACATTTGCTCAAATGTCCATCGATCCCACCCAGAAGATCACGAAAATGAGGCCCATTCAACATTATATATATATATATATATATATATATATATATATGTGTGTGTGTGTGTGTGTGTGTGTGTGTGTGTGTGTGTGTGAGTGTGTGTATGTGTGTGAGTGTGTGTGTGTTAATTCTCTACCTGTCGCAATTTTAGCAGATTTCCCTCAAGGGAAATCAGCTATTGAGGTCGTATGACCGTAAGATCGTACTAATCGTAAGATTAGTTCTATACACTTTTTCGATCCGACATATAATACCTGAGAAATTTTGAATTTTCATTATTTCCCCGTATAACCCCCCCCTTTCCCCTTCTCCGATTTTAGCCGTTAACGAACTTGATCTTTAGTATTGCATGAAATGCTTTTATACCAAGTTTGGTAACGATAGAGCAGTAGTCGCAACCACTAGAGCAATAACAGACAAATATATATATATATATATATATATATATATATATATATATATACACGGACCTCATTTTCATCATCTTCTAGGTAGCACCGATTGACATTTGAAGACAATTTTTGAAATTCGCGTCATGATATAGCAGATTTCTCTTAAGGGAAATCTGCTAAAACTAATTAATAATATAGTTCCACAAAAATGTATATTATAGGCTCGTACATCGCTCAGCGTACGCAGTCGATAAACTGATCATTGGAGGAAAATTACTGCATTGACTGCTAAAGTAAAAGATTTATCACGAGCAACATAAGACTAATGGCTAAGGAAATACTAAAGGATCTGTCGTTTTGGAGGTGACCTCATTTCGTCGTTGTATATAATTTTAAAATTTTAGAAGAGTTGTAAGACAGGAAAATTCCATAGATATTACCAATATAACTAGAATAGTTAAGTAAACCAGATGTACCTAATCTCTTCTCCCCGAATCAACAGCCACTCTAGTAAATACTGCTTAATGATGTACTAAACGCTAATTAGACCCCCTGCTCATGAGTAGTATTGAAATTTGTACTCCCACAAAGGAAAAGGAGAGAGAGCACTGTCGGACTGGCAATTAAGTGGCCTCAAACTAATATTAACAGTCATCAAAGAGGAATACAGATGGCAAATCAGAAGCAACAGGAAACCACTAAAGATATAGGGCGCACTTGACGTCATCAGGGCTATAAACAAAACGAGATAGCGCTAGCCAAGGAAATTGGGAACAATGTAAATCGTTAGAATGCACTAAAAACGTCCGTCACGCAGATGCTGCATTAACTAAGCAGATTTTCGAATTTGCATTTCTCATAAAAATTAAAAGTTTGATGAAAGTTAAATGAGAACAATATTTGGTATTTAAGTTTCAAATAAAATGTTTCATTATATAACAGATTATTGTATATGTTAAACGAGTAGGAGCGGGGCTTTACTCAAGGCTAAAAACTAAAAAATGCAAATATCTCAGTTAATATTGAAGGTAAAGAATAAATGTATATAACAACATTTATGGAACATTACATTTTCAATCTCATGCACAATTATTCGATCAGACTCATAATAACGGAGATATTTCGAATAATCAAAATTTTCCTCTAAGCCCCTCCTCCTCCCCTGGTCCGATTTTAGCCGCTAACGAACTTGAACTTTCTTTTTTCACAAAACGACTATATATATCATGTCTGGAAACGATAAAAAAAATATATAATTTATAATGACCTCATTTTCGTCATCCACAAGGTAGGATCGTTAGACATTTGAAGGAATTTTTCGAAAATCGCGGCATGAGTACAACCTCAATAGCTGATTTCTCTTAAGGGAAATCTGCTAAAAGGTCTTACCTACACCCATACCTGCTAAAAGGTACACCATCTACACAGGAAAGGATTAAGACTTCGGGGAGGGTGACAAAAAACAGGGAATTAAATGTATTTATTTCCATTAAATGCTAAAAAAACATAAAACGATGCATCAGCTATTTTTGTTTTCTATAAAACATTTACTAATATTATGTCAATTAATTTCTCCACATATTATTAAATACATTTATACTTATATAATGCATTCGTTATAAAAATAGCTCCAATTCTATGAATACATTTCACGAAATCCATCTATTTAATAATTATATATAATAAATTAATTTCGTTAACATTCTTAATTCCACTCTAAATACATATATAACATGCATATTAAATTTATTGACATGCTTTGTTATTAGGCACAAGTTTTTTTAAAGGACTATATGCTTTAAATTTTCTCCACACCTTCAAGAGTCAATCTACATTATCATAAATTATTTTCTACCAGTTTTTATGACAAATATTTTAAAGAAATAGTATAATTCATATCATAATAATAGTTCATGTTTTGTTTCACAAACAGGATTGTTTGGTACGTATATATTGAAAATAACATTATTACTTTTGCCTCCTTAACGAGTGTCCATCAGGAATCTGTCTACTTCCTGTTGAATATAAACCTTATTGCTCACTTCTGCAATTGAACTATTAAAATATGATTTTTCGTGGCTAGATTATCTCGAGGAGGACTTGCCGAAGTCTGAACTCGAAGAAGCCTGACTGTAAACCACTAGGAAATATGAGCTTTGGAGAGAGACGCCTATACCCTAGAAGACTGTAGTGCATTTTAGTAATTATTATTATTATTATTTATTAACGTCCACTTTTTGCAACTCAGGCTAATTGGGACTGGTTATCTACAGGTTACCACCCTTTTCTAGCCAGGGTGGGACAGGATGTTATTTATTGAATTTCGTCACTAAATAATTCCCTTTGCCCAGGCGAGAATCGAACTCGCCACTCTAGGTTTGCAATGTAAGACAAAGGTCAACGCTTTAACTCGCATGGCTAACCTGAGCCCCTTGAACATTAGTAAAATCAAATGTTTATATTCCTATTAAAGTTTGAGAACATTAAAAAGAATGAAAATTAAAGCATAATTAATTTTCCTAGTACATCTTTTCATAGAACACATAAACAATGCCCCGGAATTAAAATACTGTTAAACCTAACGATTATAATTTCTAACATCGGGTTTTCTGTAAACTATATCAATTTAGTTAATATTTAGACAACTGCGACTTTATAATAAACACATTAAATTTAACCAGCCTAGTCCTTCAATATTAATCTTCAGCTGTGCTATGAATGTCATTTGTCATAAATAATGAGGCTAAGAAACAATAAACCTTGCCATAACTTATTTTTGAACAATTACTGACACAAATATATTGGGTTTTTTATTCATACTTCTATATTTGTATAGTATTCATCTTCAGTATGAAAGCTACCAACAGATATGTATATTTAAAATTTACTTTTGAATGTGGAATACATTGTTTGCATTTTAGCAGATTTCTCTTGAGGGCAATCAGCTATTGAGGTCGTACTCATGACGCCATTTTCGAAGAATTTCCTCAAATGTCCATCGATTCAAAGTTTTATATATATTTTTATATTAGTCTGATAACGCTCTAGCGGTCGTAATTTTTCTTTGATCGTTACTTGATCGAAACTTGATATTTAAACGTTTTA
Source organism: Riptortus pedestris (assembly GCA_019009955.1). Classification (NCBI taxonomy): domain Eukaryota; kingdom Metazoa; phylum Arthropoda; class Insecta; order Hemiptera; family Alydidae; genus Riptortus; species Riptortus pedestris. The sequence goes on from CM032233.1 coordinate 81,704,960, forward strand.
TGCAAAAATAAAGATTGAGTTCGTTAATGGCTTAAATCAGACTGAGGAAGGGGGGGGGGGGGGTTATAACGAGGAATTTTTAAAATTCTTAATATCTCCGTTATAATGCACCTAATCGAAATATTGCGTTGAAATTTAATGTTCTACTAATGTTGTTACGTACGTTATTTTTCACTATCTTTAATATTAACCGAGATATTTGTATATTTTAGTTTTCCGCCTTCAGTAAACCCCCCCTCCAACTCATGCCATACGCTAGTATTTTATGAAGCACTTTATTTGAATCCTAAATACCAAATATTGCTCTCATTGAATTATTACTTTTTGAGATAAATGCAAATACGTGACGCACGTAGGAAATCTGTTTAGTTAACGCAGCCTCTGCGTGGCGGACTTTTATACATTACGTCAGCTCAAAAATAGCTTCACTAACGACGACCCATAAGCTTTTATTAAAATATTTATGTTTAGGTTTAGGAGTTTGAAGCATATTATTCTATTTTGTTTCATGGTTGTGTGTTAAGCTATTATGTTTTACAAAATGTTTTGTTTAGTAAATAAAAATTGAAAAACAATACTTACGTCATTTATGCCACAGAAATAAGCTGATTTAGCGTTTTCATTATATCATACCCCATCAGGAGTTTTTTCTTCATTAAAATGATTTTGATTCCATAAAGGGTGACTGACTTAAATCCTTCTACAAAATATGAAGCTCATAGCTCTTGAAACGTATATGCAATTTACACATTACAAACGGATTTTATGAGTTACGTCAATAAGTTAACAAACTATGAAAATAACCGCAGAAAGTAAGTTAGTAAAACTCCAATGGAGGTTACACAGTCAATCCAAGAACTTTATTAGGTCGACATAAGAAATGTCTTGATTGTTTACTCTTGATACTAGACTTTAATGCGAACAGTCTTTACTGAATTCAAGAATATTCTCTTTCTTTTCTTCACTTCTTTTTCACGTTCATAGCACTTATTTACATTAACCAACGAGATAATAGTTATCATGAAAAAGTACATAAAAAATGTAAATATGTATACGTTAGTTATTGTTTTATTTAGCCTGCTAAATAATTTTACAAGTAAATAAATAATATACTTGTTCTTCAAATTTCATGGCAATGTTTCGTGGCTTATCTTCCACCTCATCAGAAGATATCTCTTTTAAAAGAAAAAATATATGAAAAATTATTAATAACATTTATTTAACACATCCCTTAATAATTCTTTTGCTATATATTGTATTAGTAGGTGCCTACATCTATGGTATATTTATTAAATATAATTATTAATTGCTACTTGCATTTCTGTAGTGCTCGTTTACCATTTACATCACGTTGTGACTGTCCTCACAGAGGAGGCATATGATACTGAGAGGTTCCCGAGGTAGGTTAAGTCAGCTGACTAAAAATCGATTATTTACAAGTCAATCTTGAACTCGGTTATTTCGCATGAAAATTTAAAGTCGATTAATTTAAGATTAAATGTTATAGAATATAAAATTAAGGTATTTGATTACTGTACTTTTGTTTACTGCCCTTTTTCTATTTTTTAGTATATGAATGTTCTCTTTTATTTTCCGTTTACTATTATTTTTTTCTTTATCAATTATTTGAACCTTTTTAAAATTGAAGGTGTGTTTCCTAGAGTAGCATGATCCGTCAACGCAGTTTTATTATCATTATTGTCTATACTTTTTACGTGTTGCTTTGACCATTTATTCAGCAGCTGCAAGGATTCAACAATATAAGTTCCATTGCAGGTGTTAAAGATAATTTCACATATATTATATTTAGAATTTAAAAGTAAATATAGCTAAATAATTCTAGTAAATAAATAATATACTTGTTATTATATAAGTTGATATATAATTTTTTTAGAAAATAAATACCATTATAGAGGGAGAGAGGCAAAGGTATGAACACACATTGTATCGTCAAATCATGCAAAACACGATCCATTTCATCAACACAAATATTCTGATACCCGAATAAAAGAAAAAAGCACAAAGGAACAATTAATTGGCAGATCTGTGTACAAAAATCTGAAACCCAATAGTATCAATCACAAAACTGATGAATTAATAATGGCAATATTTTACAACGCAGAACACATATTTTCAACAATTCCCATTTGGTCTCGCCCAACGCTATCCATTTTGTCCTTTTCGAATCTATTTTGTTAATCTTGTTTCTTCAACCTATCCATCCACTCTTTACCACCTTACTTTATTCGATATTGTCCTCCCACTCTCACTATTATTCTCATGACCAATGGTTCATATTTACAACTTATAATTAGTTTAAATTGCATGTACTAATTACAATATTAATAATTCTGTTACACTATTTGTTTGAAGATTTAGCCAGTAATAACTTGCCGAGAAATGTTATAAAAATAACATTATTAGTCAAGTAATTTCCTGTAGTTTTACAGAAACGTGAACTTTAACCAATTTTGTATTTTTCAATAAACGTCTCACCTTCTCATGAAGTTCTCACAATACGCCTCTCAAATATGAAATAAAAGTTCAGTTAGAATATTATTTGGTATTTAGGCTTTGAATAATGTGCTTCATAATATAACAGCTTATTGTGCAAATATCTCGGTTAATAATCAAAATATTGAGAAAAAAAAACGTAAATAACAATACTTATAGAACATTACATTTGCAATAAGATTGGCTCTATACAAATTTTCGATCCGGCGGATAATAATGGAGATATTTCAAACTTTCGAAATTCCCCCCCCCCTCTAAACCCCCCTCTTGGCCGATTTTAGCCATTAACGAACTTAAATCTTTGTTTTTACATAAAACGTTTAAATGTCGAGTTTGGTAATGATCAGACAAAAATTGCGGCCACTAGAGCGTTACCAGACAAATATTTATATATATATATATATATATATATATATATATATATATATATAGTTTTGAACGGACCTCATTTTCGTCATCTCCTGATAGGATCGATGGACTTTTTTCAAAAACCACGTCACGAATACGACCTCAATAGCCGATTCTGCTTATTTTAGGGAAATCTGCTAAAATCGTATTACCAACAATATTTTAACAAAACGTTTGTTAACCTTTTACTACTACCACGGGTCAAAAACGACCCGAGCATAAAATAAAAATTAAGGTTTCTCTGGTTTGTTGCTAGGCATCGCCACCAGGTGCCATGTATTCTCCTGTTAGTAACAGCTGTTAAAATTAACCTCTTAGTCCTGTTTCTGTGATTACCTGTGTATGACCCATTTTTGACCCATGGTTATTAAAATGTTGTTTAAAATATTCATAGCGATATGACTAATGAGGGTTGGTTTTATTGTGGATGGCAGACATTATAAGGATTGGTTGGCATATATGAACGAAGATGATGGAAATCAGAATCCTGTTTCTGATGGTAATGAGGATCTAATGAGTAATTACAGTGACAATCAGTCCTTATTCTTTCTGATCATGATACAGATTCAGAAATACAGCTAAATGAGAATGAATTGTACAAAAAGTCGAAAAACATTCAACAATGTGCTATAAATGTAATGACACAGGTTGCAAGAATCACTCTGAATCTATGTCTCTGCCGGAACTGTGAAGATACAATTTTAATTTATTTGTTAGTGTAGCAGAGAGCCCCTCACAGTTTCTTTATTATTTAGGATATTGAAGACTTGGATTTTTTTTTGCACTTTTTTTCTAATTCAAATATTTTTTTTGGAAATTGTAAAAACAAATTATTTTTATTGTATTTGTATTTTAAGATGTGTCACATTTGTTATGCATTCCATTAAAAACATTTATTTAAAATATTTAAACTTTTTTTGTGTGGGTCATAAGAGACCCATGGTAGTACTTACGTAACTTTAAAACATGGTAGTAGTTGAAGGTTAATATTAAAGTGTGCAGTAATACTTATGTAAATAAAGGATTTGACATTTTTTTACTGATTAATAAACAGACTAATTAGATTATTTTTATCTTCTTACTTTGTGTTTTTGTGCAGCAAAGAATAATGAAATTTCAACGAAGCGATTGTAAAACTATGCTTTAATTCAATGACAACCAAATTTACCTATCACAACAATAAAAGTCACCATTTGTATTTTCTGAGAGTGAGGATCCAATAAAAGAGTATCAAAGGTTTGTCTCGGTAAAGCCCTGCGTGTTCCTGTTCAATTACAGGCAGGCATGGTTATGGTTTAAAATGCAGCAATTACATACGCCAAGAGCTATATCTCTCTATCCCCCTTCCTTTCTCTCTTTCTACTTCAAGAAATGACAGCTGTCATCATGTACACATTAGGGGGATCAAGTCAGTATTCTCATTTTATCAAAAGTATTATGCGTGAGTGTAAAACTAGAAACCTAATATTTCAGCAGAGAAGTGATTAACGATAGTCCGATAAAATCTCACTGGTAAATGGACACATTCACTCAATGGTATTATTCTAAAATGTACTTCAAATTATTCGTTTGAAAAAAGCTCGCCTAAAGTAAACTGCACTGGTTGTTCCATTATACAAATTATTTAACAATTGTACATATTTAAGGGGCTCAGGTTAGGCATGTGAGTTAAGGCGTTGGTCCTAATCTCATATGGTAAACATAGAGTGGCGAGTTCGATTCCCACCTGGGCAATAGGAATTTATGTCACTTAATAAAATATGTTCTCAACATAAAAAAAAAAATCATCTCTCCATTTAAAAATAAATTGAAAGTCCGTCACGCAGGGGCTGCATTAACTAAGCAGATTTCCCACGGGAAGTTTAGTAATAGATAAATCTGCATACTGCTAACACAACACCACTGTGAATATAAGAAATGTTTCAGTCATTTTCAATAACCTGCCGACAGGAAGCGATTGAAATGTAAACAAACAAATCTGCCAGCCTCAAACCGGAAAGAAAAACAATTACTGACATATATCAGAATATAACATATTAATTTTAGTGACAATTATTTACTATATATATAGTACTGTAATTAATAATTAGTCAGTATAATTGTTATCTCAATCAATCAAATTTTAGTTATCCAAGACCTTAAGAAGGGGGGGGGGTCACCAGGGCATATTTGCATGTATCTCTTATAATAAAGTTCTCTTGAATACAATATTTTATATTATATCACAAGCTTCGAATAATGTGGTTTATAATATAATAGAGTATTGTTTATGTAACACGATTAAAAGGGGGGGGGGTTAACAGAAGCCTAGAAAGCCTAGAAAGAAGAAAACTGAAAAATGCAAATATATCGGTTAATTTTCAAGATAGAAAATAAATGTATAAATGTAACTATAATTATAGTACATTTAATTTGCATTAAGATTGGTTCTATACGATTTTCCGTTCCGACGTACAGTAACGGAGTTATTTTGAATTTTTGGAAATCTTTCGCTCTAACCCCCCCCCCCCCCCTCCCTGGTTCGTTTTCATCCGTTATCGAACTTGGTCTTTCTTTTTACATGACTAAATATCGAGTTTCGTAACGATTAAGCAGTATTTAGGACCGTTAAAGCGGTAACAGACAAATATATATATATATATATATATATATATAATATGTTGTATATATACATTTATATGTATGCACAAATCCTTGGAGCGGGCCATACAAGTTTGCAAGTGGAAAGTTGCATACCTCATTTACGCTCAATTCAATAAAAAAAGAAGACGGAACATACACGATTAATACAGAGGACTCATACCAATATATACTAGACAAACTTGTACAAACTGACTGTATCTCAAACGACAAAGAAATACATACGACTATTCGTAACAATATACTAAATGATCTTAACACACTTGACGACCTACCACTAACAGACGATGAAATAGAATACATAATTAAAAACTTAAAACGAAATATTTCACAAGGCATCGCTAGTATAACTGGTGACATTTACAAACAAATATACACATGTTTTCCAAAATTTTTAAATACTTTGTATAAAACATGTTTTTAAAGTGGTATATTTTCTAGAATATGGAACCGGTCAAAATTAGTACCCTTAAATAAACCTGGTAGGAATAAATGTGAAATCTCATCAATTAGACCAATTTCGTTGATCCCAACTGGTGGAAAAGTTTTAGAAAAATTATAAATTCAAGATTATCATATTATTTGTATTCAAAATCATTAATGTATGAGAATCAGTTTGGATTCACACCTAAAAAATCTACGATTGAAGCATTGCAACATGTAATAGATTTTATTAGCACCTCAAAACACAATAATTCACACACTATTCTAATTTCACTGGATATTAAAGGTGCTTTTGATAATGATGCTTGGTGGCCATCAATTTTACATACACTTCAACAAATGGACTGTACCAATAATATTTATAAATTAATCAACAACTATTTACATGACAGAACATCATACATCATCACACCAAACATTAAATTGCATAAATCACAAACACAAGGTACACCGCAAGGGTCGGAAATCTCACCATTATTATGGAATCTCATAGTAAATGATTTACTACATAATAGATTACCAAATAAAGCTGAGATACTGGCTTATGCAGATGACATCATTATTCTGATAACATCTAAACTATTTGAACAACTACAGGTGTATATAAACATTATTACAGACATCGTAGAAAAATGGGCACATTTACATAAACTATATTTTAATATTCAAAAATCATCATACATTATTTTTACTCATAAAAAATCACCTCCACCTTTTCATATACATATACAAGGACTAGACATAAAAAACGTAAATTCAATTAAATATCTAGGTATATTCTTTGACAGTAAACTTAATTGGAATACTCATATAGACAAACTACAAGAACGATTATTGAAACTCATCAACACATTATCTTTAGCAGCAAGAAACACCTGGGGACTGAAATCAGACGCATTACACATATTATATAAAGGCGCTATCCTTCCTTCCCTCACGTATGGAATAAACATTTGGCACACTGGACTTAACAAACAACATAACTTAAAGAAATTACAAAGAGTACAAAGACTGATGGCAATCAAAATTATAAAGAGCTTTAAAACAGTTTCGTATGATGCAGCCTGCGTTCTAGCTAAAATAGTCCCCATCGATTTATTAGCACATACTTTTGTTGGTCAATAACCTTCTTAAAAAGTCTATTAATTCAAACGATATTCTAGCTGAATTTGTTGAATCTGAATTGGAATACAAAAAATGGTATCACCCCGGCAAATTTCCAAATATATTAATATATCAAGGAAATAAAACTTTTAGAACGGAAATATATACAGATGGGAGTAAAGACGGGAAAAATGTAGGCTGCGTATGTGTAATATTCATTGATCAGGAATTGACAGAGATACATAAATTTAGACTGGGACACAACTACACAAACATTCAAGCAGAACAATACGCTATAATGAAAACTTTACAAAAAATACAAACAAAGCATACAAAACATAATTCACTTTGTATATACACCGACAGTAAAGTAACGATACAAAAACTACAGAACCGTACAACCTACGACCCGTTAACAACACAAATCAGAGAACTCATAGCAGAATTAAATCATATTAACATATATTTTTCATGGGTTAAAGCACATTCTCATAATTTTGGAAATGAATTGGCCGATAGAGCTGCTAAGTCTGCTTCAAAAGATTCCCAATTACCGGAATGTTACAATAAAATCTCCAAAGCCCACGTAAAATATATGTTAAAAGCTCATCTAACTGAAAAGTGGCAACAACAATGGACTGTAACTAATAAAGGACAACATTTAAAACTTTTCATTCCAAACATTAACACATATTTCAACAGCAAAAACATACAAACCGACTTTTATATTACACAATTAGTAACAGGACATGGTTCACTAAATTCTTACTACCAACGATTTAACATAAAAGACAACAATACTTGCCCCTGTGATTACTCAACTCCACAAACAAGTCAACACTTAATATACGATTGCAGACTACTGACTAACGAACGACAAAAACTAAAACAAGACATTGAACAAAAAAAAGGCAAATTTCCAATAGAAGAAGACAAGTTATTTTTAAAATATAATAATGCTTTTAAAATATTTGCAGAACATGCTTTTGATACTATTAATCGGTTGAATACTTATTATAGCTGATACAACTACAATACTTAAAATATTTATAGGATAATCATTATTTCTTCTCTCTTTTTCTTTTAAGATTAATAATTTTCTTTTTATATGTTTTTACTTTACTTTTAACGTTTTTATTGTTAATTCTTTATATACTTTCATACTGTCATACTTTTAAATTATTTATGTATAAATTAATTGTAACACACTACAAATGCATGTGATATGCTAACTTGCATGGGACATGCAGAAAGTAATAAATGGCCTTCTTATAGGGCTACTATAGGAAGGAAACAAATAAATAAAATGTATGTATATATATACATATATATATATTTGAACGGACCTCATTTTCGTCATCTCCTAGGTAGGTTCGATGGGCATTTGAAGAAAAATTTCGAAAATCGCGTTATGAGTAGGACTTCAATAGCTGATTTCCCTTAGGGGACTTCTGTAAATCTTTCTTCGTCGTCAATTGGTTTGTTTAATAAAAAAAAACAATCTGATGAGGGATGTGGGGACCACATGACTTCCTTGTGATCCTATTTAATTTAATAAAGAACATTTTTGGTTTCACCCCCCTTTAAAATTATTTAATCTGAAAGAGATATCTCCGTACTGATTGGGCTGGGGGAAGTTCAGAACCGACAATTCCGTTGAAATCTGAAATATTTTGGCAATTACAATTCTTCCTTTACTTCGTACAAGGAAGTAATAACTGAACTTCAATGGCTATTCATAAAACTAAATATATACAGCTCTTTCGGATCCCAAAATAGTTCAAATCGATAGGAAAATGCTGTATTCCTAGGCTTGGAACTGCCATTAACCCGAAATTCATAAATCCTATAATGCTCAAACGCCTCATTTCCAAATGATATCGTCTAAAAGCCCTTGGCTATTATCCAATTACCAGCCAGCGCCATCCGAATTATCACGTATCTCTGCTTCTCTATAATTAAATGTACGCTGGAAATAATCCATTGAAATTATACAATCGAATTCTCGAAACCGACCCAGTACTTCAACTCATATGGTCCCAGTGGTGTCTAACTTGTGATTTTTTTTAGCAGATTTCCCTTAAGGGAAATGAATTACTCAGATAGTACTCATGACGCGATTTTCGAAATTCTTCTTCATATGTCCATCGATCCTATCTAGGAGATGACGAAAATGAGGTCCTTCCAAAACTGTATATATATATATATATATATATATATATATATATATATATATATATAGATATATATGTCTGTTACCGCTCTAGTGGTCGCAATTATTGTATTGTTGTTGTTACCAAACTGGAAATTTAGTCGTTTTATCTAAAAAGACAGATCAAGTTCGTTAACGGCTGAAATCGGACCAGTGAAAGGGGGGTTTAGAGAGGGAGAATTTTAAAAATTGGAAATATATCTCCGTTACTATACGTCGGATCGCAAAAATGGATAGAATCAATCTTATAGCAAGTTAAATTTACTACAAATATTGTCATATACATTTATTCTCTATCATAAATATAAACCGAGGTAATTGCATTTTTCAGTTTTCAGCCTTCAGCAAACCCCCACTTCAACTCACGTTATATTAACAATACTCGGTTATCTAATAAACCACATCATTCGAAGCTTAGATACCAAATATTGTTTTCAATAGACATTTATTATACGAGATACATGCAAATATGTTCTTGTGACCCCCCACCTTCTTTAGTTTTTGGACTACTTAAATTTGATTGATTGAGATAAAAATTATTTTGATTCATTGTAAATTACAGTACTAGATGTAGTAAATAGTTTTCAATCAAATGAATACGTTATATTCAGATATATTGCAGTGATTGTTTTTCTTTCCGGTAAGAAGTTGGCAGAACTGTTTGTTTATATTTCCGCCGGGAGGTTTCTTATTATACTTTGTATTTATTCACTTAACATTTACGGTGGTGTTGTGTTATTGGTATGTAGATTTATCTATTGTTAAACTTCAAGCGGGAAATCTGCTTAGTTTACGCAGCCCCTGCGTGACGGACTTTTTTCAAAAACGTCTACGTAATCAAGAATTATTCCATTTACTTCCATGTTCGAAGTAAAGGAAGTACTGTGGTCGAGAAGAGTTTTAGATTTCAACACATTGTAAAGGTACAATGAAAACAATATTTGACCTAAAACGTAGGAATTTAATCTTTAGTTTACTCACTACCGAATACTAAAACATGCAATAATCACTCTAAATATTCAAGATAGAGAAAACATGTATAGAATAACACATATAGACCCACAAATCCATAATAAGATTGCTTCTATGCAATGTTTCAATTCGACTCGCACTAAAGGAAATATTTTTAATTTTCAATTATCCGGTTAAAAGCAAAAATATTTACACAATTTTCAAGGTATGTAAGAGATAGAATCTAGTGGCACCACCAATATTTATAGAATTTCTATTGAACATAAAATAAGTACTTAAATAGATAGAGGTTATTACGAATCTTATTAATGAAAAAATACGATATTTGTAGATTACTTGTATTAAAAATATCAAAATGGAAACAAAATTGGTTGTTATTCTCAAAAAAATTGTGAATACCATTTGATATATTTAACTACTGCTTAATTAATTCTGATCCTGTCAGATCAAAATTGTGACCTTAGCTCTACGGTTTGTTCAAAATAAAACGTTAAGGAAGCGAGAAGTTAATTTTGCAGGAATTTGAGTGGGAAGTGGAAAATTAATTTATGAAATCCCTAAATAGACACTCACCCGCAGAACTTGGTTCCAGTGTGATGATTGTCCTCCTCATTTGGCAAACAGTTAAAGAAAAGATGTCAATGTACCCTTTGCAAGCAGTTAGATTGACTGAGGTGGCCCCTCTTCCCTTGATTTAACGCTCCTTCATCTTCTTCCTTGGGGTCCGCGGATGAAAAAAAGTCCGTCACGCAGGGGCTGCGTAAACTAAGCAAATTTCCCTCGTGAAGTTTAACAACAGATATATCTACATACCGATAAAACAACACCACAAAGATTATTAAGTGAATAAATACAAACGATAATAAGAAACCTTCTGACGGGAAGCATCTGAAATATAAACAAACAGTTCTGCTAACTTCTTACCGGAAAGAAAAACAGTTACTGAAATATATCTGAATATAACGTATTAATTTGATTGAAAACTATTTACTATATCAAGTACTGTAGTTTATAATAAATCAGAATAATTTTTATCTCAATCAATCAAATTTAAATAGTCCAAAATCATAAGAAAGGGGGGGGGTTACCAGAACATATTTGCAAGTATCTCGTTTAATAAATGTCTCTTAAAAACAATATTTGGTATTTAAGCTACGAATGGTGTGGTTTATTACATAACCGAGTATTGTTTATGTAACATGAGTAGAAGTAGAGGTTTGCTGAAGGTTGGAAACTGAAAAATGAAAATAACTCGATTAATATTAAAGATAGACAATAAATATATATGACAATATTTGTAGTAAATTTAACTTGCTATAAGATTGATTCTATCCATTTTTTCGATCCGACGTATAGTGACGGAGATATATGTCCAATTTTTAAAATTCTCCCCCTCTAAACCCCCCTTTCACTGGTGCGATTTCAGCCGTTAACGAACTTGATCTGTCTTTTTAGATAAAACGACTAAATTTCCAGTTTGGTAACGATTAAACAATAATTGCGACCACTAGAGCGGTAACAGACAAATATATATATATATATATATATATATATATATATATATATATATATATATATATACAGTTTTGAACGGACCTCATTTTCGTTATCTCCTAGGATCGATGGAAATTTGAAGAAAAATTTCGAAAATTGCATCATGAGTACTACCTCAATAGCTGATTTCCCTGAAGGGAAATCTGCTAAAATACCTGTTTTACTTCATCTAATTGTTTTCAGGATTTGATCATTCGAAGCAAATCATACGCTCTTGAAACGGCTTCAAACTGTGTCACTAAGGCTCATGCGAGAAAAAAGGGGAAATGATTTGAAAAATACTAATTCAAACAAAGAAGTTAATGAGTTTCTCAGTCTTTTACCCCCAAAGGGTTAACATTTACTGTAGGTTAGTATTAAGGGGTTAATATAATAAGACCAATGTTGAAATTAAAAGCTGGGGCTGGTCAAATCTAGATGAATAATATGCATCTGGTTACCAGAATATATAATGAAATTCTGAAATTCTTCTTCTTCTACCTCCATCGTGCCGATAAGCGTGGAGGGGCCACCTCAGTCCACTTTGCCCAGCTGGGTCTGTCCGCCGCTAGTCTCCTCATCTCTGGCGCGGTCTTGCCCCTTTCTGCTCCTAATCGAGCTACGTAGTCCTGGTAGGTAAGTCTAGGTCTACCACGGGGTCGTTTGCCTTCTGGCCGTGCTTCATATAACCATTTGGCCTTTCTTGTGTCCCCCATTCGGTTGACATGACCAAACCACTTAAGTTGGCGCTCCTCAACTATCTCTCCAATCGGTCTCACCCCAAGGTCCTCTCTTATCCGCTCATTTCTGATGCGGTCTCGCCTTGTTTTTCCCGCAATGCACCTTAGGTATCTCATTTCTGCTGCCTTGAGTTTACTTGCGTGGTTGTCCAATAAGGTCCAACTCTCTGCACCATACAAAAGCACTGGTAGAAAGACCGCAGCTTTACCCAATGCATGATTTGATATCGGTCCAGAGTGAATCGATGCCTAAGTCCAAATCCATTTCTTGTAGGCGATCTTCCAGGAGATTCCTGTATGCTTCGCGCTTACTTTCCTCTTGTAATTTGGAAACGGCAATCCTTCTAAATGCCTTGGCGGTTTTATTTCTTGGTTTCAGAATCATTGTGTCAGCAATCAGCAGGTGGTGATCAGTGCCCTACTCTGCTCCTCTAACTACCTTTATGTCCTTAAAGCATCCTCGGAGTTCTTTGTCAAGGATGAAGTAATCAATGATGCTCTTCATCACTCGATCTCCAACCCTCCTCTCAAAGGTAATTTTGTGTATGTTCTTGTGAGGATACCACGAATTTCCGATGAGCATATTGTTTTCAATGCAGAACTAAATTCTGAAATTGAGCCCAAAATAATTGCTTGAAATGCGTAACTGGAAATTAGGAATTTCATAAACAACATATTATAATTATTCCAAACCTGCTCCTCCTTAACTTTGAATTGAAAGAATTACAACGAGTCTGTTATTATAATAAGATACAATTCACAGCGCAAAGTTACTAAAATATGTTAATACAAACTGCATTGGAATATTTCAAACCATTCAGTTCTCAAGGACATATATATGGATTTTTTTATTCACTTTTGATCGCTAGTTTCCTATGGCCATGAAGGGCAAGACTTAAGCTCAGATAAGTCAGACAGAGAAATTGTTTACCTTTGGAATGTGAACGGGAAATGTGGCTCTGCAGTTGTAAGTAATTTGTGCAATTAGGTTTAAGGTGGCTTGGCTGTAGGGAATGGCCCTTGACACGAACACCCTACCTTTCCGTCACCCCTCAAACTGCCTTACTGGCTTCTCTTCCATTGGATACTAAAGTCTTTTCTATTCTATTTCATAATTTATTATTTTTAAGTTCCTTGTACGTAAAAACATTCTGAATGACTAAATGAAAAGTAATTCATGCATGGGTTGCGTAAACTAAGCAGATTTCTCAAGTACTGGTATGTAACTTGTGATCATATATAATCACATATTCTCTTTATATGTAAAAAGCCGTTGAGTTGAAGGGGGAATTAAAAAATTGTCTGCAATAATAAATTATATTATTCTCGGTAACTCTTCCATTGAAACCACGGAAAATGTTTTTATTTCTCAGAGGTCTCAGTAAACTAAACATATTTCACACAGACTATATCGTCTCATTTACTATTCTACCATTTACCATTTACTTCTATTTCTACCATTTTGAGAACACTATGTAAAAAAAAAAAAAAATTAGGCAAGAAATACTATATTCAGTGACATACGTGAAACTCGAAAGAGTAGAAGTGGGAGTTTACTTAGGCGTGAAATTGAAATACAATTGAATGGCATACCTTACCAACGAGGATAGTCATATAACATTTTTCGATCCAAAGCATAATAATGGAGATATTAATAATTCTAGAATTTTTCTTATCCTGGCACCACCTGGTCTTAGCAAACTTAATCTTCAATTTTTTATTGAATCGTTTAAATATAGACTAAGGTAACGATAATAAAAATTACAACAGAAAAAACATTCATTAAAAAGCAAATGTGCGTGTGTGTTTGTGTGTGTGTATGTGTGTATGTGCGTCTGTATTTATGCAGAAATATGAAGAGATTTCTTATATATATTAGACCAAATTCGGATTAGTATCTAATATATGTCTACAAGATACAAGAATATGCTTCCAGCCCCCAACCACAAACATAAATATTTCGAGAAACGCGTATTATTTCCAGGAGTAAAACTCTTAAACGCTCTGCCCGAATGTATCAAATCTATTAAATAATACTCTTTGTTTAAAAATAAATAAAAGAACTTACTGTTAGACGGGTGCTTTTATACACAAGATACAAAATAATCGTACGAATTTTCTGATATTCTCCTTAACTTCATCAGAACTTTTCGATAAATTATATTCTAGCACGATTCTATCAAATAAAGCATAGTATCTGATGTTTGGTTCCTTACTGGGCCAGACGTCGTACAGTGGTGCATTGGTTATCAAATCTAAAACCTCAAAATCACCGTGATAAGCAGCCAAAAGCAAGTAAACTAAGTATCACAATAATTGAGAAGCAATGTACTATTTATAGTTAAATTATGAATAAACCGTTACATTACTTTTTTTTTAAATCAATTCCCAAGTTGAACATTTTATGAGAATTTCTCATTTAACCTTAATGAATAGAACATACCCATTGTTGCGCTGTTGGTAAAGAATAGTCAATGAACGATTCACTTAGGACTGACACTTGAACAGGTGAAAAGAGGAATGAAAATGATCAAGTAATAAGATTGGAACTGCCAAAGTAAATATTTACTAACCGAACCAGTTTTATTATTTGTATTGGTATCAGCAATTCAAGTTAATACTTAGCTTTGAGCCTTCGTTTTTATATTCTAATTCCCATGTTTTCTTTATGTTCTAAGAATCTAATGTTTATATGACCCCTCGAAAAGAAAGTTTTCAATCTTCATTTTTATTATTTTTGAACACAGCTCTTGACAGTGTGCACCGGCGGAAACGTTTTCTCTTCTGGCTATTGGAGAAAACAGCAAGAATATTATAAATAAGCAAGAATTGCTTATGTGACGCGCCGTTATTTTTCTAGTTTTAGTTATTTAATTATTCTGCAAAACTGTGTGGCATATCAATAAGTTAAAACCACTACTGAAGATTAGAGAATGCTTAATACAGAAAAAATAATCAAATATGTCAATATTTTTTTAAACCTTCTTTGCTTTCTCAGTGACGAATTTCCATTACTTCACTTCAAGAGCGACCTAATGAACAACAGACAATGGGGCTCAGTATACCTATGCTTCTTAAAGCTTTAATCTTAATAAACTTGGTAATCATTGAGTCATGGGTTCGTTCCCAGCATGGGCAGTAGGAATTTACTTAATTACATAAAATAAAATCCAAAGTCTCCTTCTGGCAATAAAAATACCCTGAGACCTATAAATAAACCGTTTTATGTAGTTGCATAAAGTGCACTTTCTTAAATAAATTAAACTTAAAAAAAATTGATAATATAAAAACAAAAGACTAATCAAGTAAAATGGATGGGGAAATAAAATTTATGATAATAATTTGCCTAGGGAATGAATGACTTTTTCCTACTTTGAACCAGGTCGAAGAATACTCCCTCCCCACCCCCGTTAATCCACATAAATCATTTTGCTTATGTAATCCTTTTCTTATTGTAAAAAGTAATAAATAAAGTATCATAGCGAGAAATTTAATTAAATGTATTTGAGGGCAGTTTGACTCTGCAATGCAGTAGGGAAAAAGAAAAACCCACATTGTGGCTAGGCGTCGAGTGACCAACCATACTCGACTTTTACATTAAATTGTCTCCAACCTGGATCCAATTATCCATTATTAAGCTTGCGTTTAGCTACAAACTTGAGAACATAATAATGTAGTTATCCAGAAAATTAAAACTCTACACATAAGTAGTGTAAATTGGATAACGATAGCTCAATTGTACGATGTTTTCCAATTTACCGTGATTTTCACTATGCTAGATGACTTATTAAATATTATTTTAACAGTAATATAACCCTGGACAATTCTTCTGTGATGAGATTATATATTTTTCAAAATTAGGTAAAATGCAGAACTTTTTTTATCAATTAATCATATCTTTTTGCAGATATTAGTGCTAAACTTAACAGTATGAAAGTTTCAAAAGTACTTATTGGCGTTAATTATTTACACCATTGTAATTTCCGTCATATAAGTATGGGTATTATATATAAAAATGTATATTATATATATCTGGGTGTGTGAGTGTATGTGTAGCTTAAGTCAGTAATGTAATTTAGTGAGATTTAAATATACTCAGACTTCCACGGTTCGTTTCATTATACAGTTGAGGTTTTCAGGTACAGACCAATAGAGAGAATTGTTTTTCAAACATGTGACGCGTAATCAAATAACTTTATTAAACCAGATATTTTTACATATATTGAACCGCTCAAACATCTATATATGCAGGAAACAGAATGTTAATTATTTAACAAATTTAGGCCGAAATCCGTGCAAATAATCTTTGAACTTGATACAAAACGGAGAGGATTACTTCAATAAATAATACATACGGGAATAGAGAATCTACGGAAAGGAATAAAAGGGAGAGATCTACGTGAAGCAGACATATATGAACAACTACCTGTTGCATATTAACACACTGTGGGAAATTCCAATATTGCATGTTTAATGTAGGGACAAATGCGTGTGTTTGTGAGTGTGAGTGTAAATTTGTACGTACGCGTGTTACGTGTGTTTGTAAGCCTGTAGCACTAGGCTGTCTGTATAGAGAGCCGCCACTAACCAGGGGCTACCTACCTAAAATATTCAATGATATCAGTCCGAAATTGGTTCGCTCTTTCCTTTTTCATTATTCACGAGTTCCGCTACAAATCTCTTAGTCCATACACAATACTAATAATTATATCCGCGTCAAAGTCAGCCCACTCATTCGCAGTGGCAATGAATGAAATATCAATTTCTTCGCAGAAAATTCATTAATACTAAAATTAGTATTATCTAAAACGTTTAGTTCTTTCATTCAAGTCGGTTTCATCCTAAGCTCAAGTAAAAAGAAATTCCCTTTTAAAAATATTCTCATGCACTAAAGCCTGTCTTTATAAATTTCCTTCCAGATACCATAGACAAACGTCAAAAGATGTATACAGTCTTGCAATACTAGCAGACACACAAATCATTTGCATTCATCAGCATATAATATCTGTAATACATAGAGCTTTTTTTATATGTAAAGTCGGGTTTTAAACTTATAAATGGCCAAAATAATGACTAGTTCTTTGATGAATTGGAAGTTGATAATTTTTATTTATTCAAATGTGGAAATAAGTTGTTTAGAAATGAAATATACCAAAATTTATTTTCATTTTCACAATAAGAAGACTAGTTACATGTCAACAACTCATACTAGTTGACCAACGTTCCAGGGGGCTCATTTCAAAGGTAAGCTCCAAAGGAGGACAATTTCAGATTGTGGTATCATTTGAAAATATAATTTAAAAATAAATCGTATATTTTGAATATATTCCAGGACATTACTGGGAATCAGCAGCGCTTTGAATGTTTTTTCTTTTATTTATGAAAAGGTAATTTATAATTGTCATGTATTTGAAAATATTTGTAATTATTACTATTACACCTGTGTTCAGAGTACGGCTTAATCTATAATAGTTTATACATTTAAGTTACGCACTTTAGATTCAAAATTCTTTCTTCTGGTCTCATAATTTCTTAATAATTACTTTATGCTTCAAAATTCCCTATTGAGTTCAAGACAAAAGCTTTATCGTTTCACTCATGAGCAAAAATATCCATATGCCCAACAGACTCATGGGTAGAAGAGCAGGTAACTTATTAAATAAGCCTTCAGTTTAGAAAAAGTTTTTGTTGTACAACGTGAGCCCTACCTTTATTAAGTTAGTTATTTGCATTTTCTCACCCCTTTGGTTGAAAACAAGAATTTAATTACTAAATCTGAATTGTTCTGGATTGTTTAGAATCCTCCACCAAGAACCCGTCCACTCGCAATTCAAAATACAATCACCTATGGAATGCTTGGAAAAAGTTTTTATTACTCAGGGGCCTGAATAAACAAAGTAAATTTCACACTAACGATAACATCTCATTTACTATTTTTCTATTTCTACCTTAGTGAGAACTCTATTTAAAACAAAATAGGAAATGTGATATTCAGCGACTTAGATGCATTAAGTGTAACTACTAAGAGTAGAAATCGGAGTTTACTAAGGGATAAAATTGAAAAATTGTATTTTAAAATTATAGAACATACCTATACATAACCAACAAGAATAATCATTTAAGAAACGGAACTCTGACTCTTAACACCGATGAACATCATGTAGGCTCTAATATTTTGTAACAGTCATGTGGGTTCCCAACCAAACACCACAATTAAATAAGTATAAACTTCCTTATTTGTTTCTACGCACCATTAACTTTTGTGAAGGTCTCACATTTTGTTAAACACCTAAAAATGTCCCAGTTCAAGACATTGTTTTTCTTTCACTCTCGAACGTTTATTAAAGAAAGAAATAATATTCCTAATCATTTCCTTTGGAATAATGGGTTTATTTTCACATTCAGGGTAATCGATTTTAGCAGACTTACCTTAAGGGAAATACGCTGTTGAGGATGTACTCATGACGCGATTTTCGGAAATTTTCTTCAAATTTCCATCGATCCTAGCCAGCAGATGACGAAAACAAGGTTGATTCAAAATTATATATATATATATATATATATATATATATATATATATATATATATATAATATATATATATATTATTTTTGTGTGGTTGTTACTAAACTCGATATTTATTCTTTTTTATCTAAAAAGAAAGATCAAGATAAATATTGCTATATATATTTATTCTCTATCTTGAATATTAACCGAGATATTTGTACTTTTCAGTTGTCAGCCTTCAGCAAACCCCCTCTCCTACTCATGTCATATCAACAATAAGCTGTTATATTATGAAGCACCATACACCTCCTTATTCTACTCTTAAATACTATATATTGTTTACATGAGAACTTTACTATACGAGATACATGCAAATATTCTCTGTTGATCCCCCCACCCGTCTTAAGTTTTTGGATTACTAGAATTTGAGTGATTGAAATCAAAATTAAAATGATTCGTCATAAATTACAATACTTGATATAGACAATAGTTTCAAATAAAATTAATACGTTATATTCAGATATATTTTAGTGATTGTTTTTCTTTCCGGTGAAGAATATTTCTATCAATCTGTTCAGCTCACAGGTAAAGATTTCTCATTACCGTTTGTATTTATTCACATAGTATTCACGGTGTTGTTAAGTGTTACCAGTATATAGGATTTATTTATTGTAAACCTTCTCGTGGGAAATTTGCTTACGTCAGCATCTGCTTGACGGACTTTTTGAAATAATAGTGGGCCTAGTAATGTGAAATATGTGTTATTGAGCGTTGTCCTTAGGAAGGGTAGAGTGGCTAGTCGTTTTTTCTGTATACATAAAATTCAAGTGTTTTGATATATGATAATATTCATTATAGTGTCGAATCCCCAAAAAAGGAGTTAAAACATATTTCATCTTCTTTCGTAAAAGTCTAAACTTACGAACTTGTGCTTAAAAATTAAATGGTAGAAACAACGTGAGAGAAGTGGTAAATAATTCATTAAGGCAGAAAGTATTGAGAAGTAAACAGTTCAACCCCGATATGAGTCACAGTTCTGCGTTTATTGCTGTTATTTTATTAACATATTATTATTTATTGTTAAATAACAGTGCGCATCTTTGTGGTATTTTAACTTGGAATTTGTGATTCCGGTATAAATGAATTCAATCCGAAGTAAATATTTCTATTAAGGATGTAAATATAGAACTTTTCTATATTAATAGTAGGAATCTGCTAACTGCATACGAGCTGAAAATTGCTATGTGAAGGGCATTATGAGGGACAAATTATATGAAATATATTGAAATGGAAATGAAGGTAATACCCGGTACGTATTGTTACATGGAATAATAAGGAACAAACATCCTCACTAGTTTCTTAATTGGGTGGCACAATAGCCTAGAGAAAGATGAGACTCGGGTTCTAGCCCCATTTAATGTGATAAGTTTTCCTAATATAAAAAAAAAAATTCAAATATTAATTTTAATAGACAATAACTTCCTCAAATAACTTTAATAAAATATAGTGTTTAAATTTAGTAGTGTTTGGATACTTATATATAGTAATTTATAAGTCTACAATTTCTCTTATCCGGCCACCACCTGGTCCTATTTCAGGAATCTTCAATTTTATATTGGATCGAATAAATATCGTAACGATCACAAAATTTACAACAGCTAAAGCGTTCATTAACAAACAAATGTGTGTGTGTGTGTGTGTGTGTGTGTGTGTGTGTGTGTCTGAATTTATTCATAATTTCAAGAGATTCCTTTTATATACATAGTTAATGAATATTAGGAGCAGTGCCTAATATATGTCAACTTTTTTATAATTCTATATTTGTAATAATAGTGCGCCTAGTGCTGTGAAATATGTGTTACTGTTCGTTTTCTTTACGAATGGTCGAGTGGCTAGTTTTTTTTGGTCTTTTTTGGAAACATAAAATTCAAGGGTATTGATATAGTATAACACTAATTATAGTGTCGAATCCCCAGAAAAGGAATTAAAACACATTTCATCTTCTTTCGTAAAAGACTAATTTTACGAACTAGTGGTGTTCTACATGGGAGAAGTGGGTGTTAACTGTAGTCTGAAATAGAAAATATACAAAAAGCTCCATTGGAATTAAAGCAGAAACAAATGTACAAAACAATAATTCTAGACCATTACTTTATTAACCCCTTCACACCCAACTCAAATATTTTGACTAAAAAAAATTTGTTCATGTTCTATATGTTCACAGAAACATGGGAAAAATAGTGAAAAAAATCCTAATTTCCTAATTGTAATTTTATTGACAATTTTAAATTGTGTCCAATATATTGGACATCGGGTCTCAACAGGCATATTTTTTACAATTATTCTACTGATAAGGATTTGGATAAATAAATAAAATACATTTTAGTAATATTTTTTTAAGTGATAATAAACAAATTTACATCATAGAAAGTTACAAATAATAAATATTGAACAAAATTTAACTGTGAAATAATTTAAAACAAATCCTTATTTTTGTAATGCACAAGTGGCATTTGCATTTAACACAATAAAATTTAGTTGTTTTTTTTTTGTGCAACCTTTCATTTTGCATCTAATTGTATCTTTTTTATCATCAATATCTGGAAAATGTTCAAATCCATCATTCCTAACATCAGAATTTGGTCTCACTTCAGCTCTTGCATTCTTTGCAAGGGGTTCTTCACTACTGAATTCTTCAAGACTAGGTCTTCCTCTTTTTTTTTCTTTCTATTTCTGAGGTAAAACTTTCAGCAATTTGCATTTTAAAATTTAAAAGATCTAAAATATTGTTTATCACATCAAAATAATAATCATAAAAGTCAATAAGTAAATTCCTCCATAGAATAGAGGTATTAGTGAAATGCAACACTTGAGACCCGATGTCCAATATGTTGGACATCCATATTTATTAGAAAATACAATAACCAGGGAAACAAATATTTTTTTTCATAAAAAACACGACTTCTAGAGGCTTCTGGCTACTTAGAAATAATGTTTTCACTTATATACATGCAAAATTAAATCTATGAGGCATTTATTTACTCATGGTTTTAATAGGTGAAACAGCAATATCAAAAATTGGATGTTCAAATTGCTAGAAATGCCACTACAACAGATATAAACCAGAAAAAGGCTCACAATTGAAAGGTTAATACCTAAAATCATTATTAAAATCGATTTTTCTGCCAAAGGACATCAATCCATGAAGATATAGCATTGAAAAAGGCATGTCCAATATATTGGACAGTGGGTCTGTAGGGGTTAACAGACTGTTTATAAAACATTTTCCGATCCGTCTCATGAAGACTGAGTTTGCACATTAAAATTAGAACAAACCCAATTAGATCTTATTAATATTTAGTTAATTTTATAGTTCAATAGCATTAATTACGTCATTTATATTTTATTTGAAGCGTCATAAAGTTAAAATTTTTTGTATATGTTCAAATAACATAATAGCTGAGGTACCTGGGATTTGGTCGGGAAATCATTGAAAACAAATAATGAGCACATGTGATGTTTATATAAGACATCATTATATGCACTTTTTATTCATTTTACAAGTTTTTATTAATATTTTTTGAACATTCTCCTCTTAATAATTATTTATGATTTGTTTCAGAAGCTTCCCTCTCTGTTAGTTGTCATTGTTTCTGTAAATTATCTCATTGTAGGCTTTACCAGATAACGGAAATCAGCTATTGAGGTCCAACACATCACGAGATTTTGGAAAAATTTCCTCTAATTTGTAGTGGGGGGGGGGGTTAGTTTAGAGAAAGATAATTACAAATATTCGAAATACGAGTATCTCCAATGTTATGCGCCGGATCGAAAAAGTGTATAGAGTAAATCATATTGGAAATGCGATGTTCAAATGTTGTTGTACAAACGTTTTCTCGAAATTGAATATTAACCAAGATATTTCTAAAATTGAGTATTCTGTCGTCATTAAACCACCACTCCTACTCATGCCAAATTAACGAAAAGCTATTATATTAAGAGAGATTTGAAGCCTATGTACCAAATATTGCTCTCATTGAACTTTTACGTTTTGAGATAAATGCATATATGTGACGCACGTGGGCAATCTGATTAGTTAACGCAGGCCCTGCGTGACGGACTTTTATATTTTGGAACGGCGAGGACCTTTCGAGGCTTGTAAAGTCTTGAACAAGTAATTTCGCAGAAATCCGTTATGAATATTCGAAGATATATTAAACGCCAATGTGAAAAATGATTTAGTTGTTATATTATTAGTTAAATCAATAAACTTTCTCGCCTTCTTTCCACAAGAGAGAAATAGAATGCTATAGAATTCATTAAAGCAGAAATTAGTGAGAAATAGACAGTTCCGCCCCGATACGAGTCACAGCTTTGTGTGTTATGGATCTCATTTTCTGAATACATTATTATTTATTGTGAAAAACGGTCCACATCTTTAGGATAGTTTAATTTGGAATTTGTGTTTCCGTTTTAAATGGATTCAATTTGATGTTAATTAAAGACGGTTAAGGAAAAGAAGGTAATACCAGGTAAGTATAGTGACTTATTTAGATCATAATTCCCCCCCCCGCCTGAAAATTGAGATGAAATCGATTTCATTGATTTAATCATTTATTTTCCTTCTAACATTCCATGAACCAATTACAACATATAGAACAGTAAATGATTTTAGGAAACTTTTATTTGTTATATATAGGTTTTAAACCAGATAAATTATTGAGTTAAATGAGAATTCAATGTTTGAAGAATCTTTTAAAGAAACATTTATAACAGATTTTTTAGCTTTAAATCACAATCAGAGAAGTAAAAATAATAAACATAATACTCACATTTTATTGCAAAATAGTAAAAAACAATTAAAAGAAAACTTAGATAAAATAAAATTGCATCCGTTCTATTCATTCAACTATCACGCACAAATATATAGAAAACCGAAACTAATTTGTAATGAGGTATGTAATATAGCCTGGAAATATAACAATAAAATACAAAAAAAATTTAGTAGAATTAAAGATAAAGTAATAGAATCAAAATCTAAATATAATATATACGAAATAAGCTGTAACACCTGCAATGGAACTTATATTGGTGAATCCTCGCAGCTGCTGAATAAAAGGTTAAAGCAACACTCAAAAAGTATAGACAACAATGAAAATAAAAATGTGTTGACGGATCATGCTATCTCCGGAAAACACACCGTCCATTTTGAAAAAGGTCAAATAATTGATAAAGAAAAAAATAATACTAAACGGAAAATAAAAGAGAACATTCACATAATAAAAAATAGAAAAAGGGCAGTAAACAAAAAAAAACAGAAATCAAATACCTTAATCATATATTCTATACAATTTTATATTAAATTAATAGACTTTAAATTATGACGCGAAGTAATCGAGTTCGAGATTGACTTGTAAATAATCGATTTTTAGTCAGCTGACTTAATCTACCTCTCTAAACGAGCACTTCAGAAATGTAAGTAGCAATTTATAATTATATTTAATAAATATATCATAGATGTAGGCACCTACTAATACAATATATAGCAAAAGAATTATTAAGGGATGTGTTAAATAAATGTTATTAATAATTTTTTATATTTTTTTTCTTTTAATAGGGATAGCCCCTGAAGAGGTGGCAAATAAGCCACGAAACATGTAGGGCAGTTTCAATAAAGTTACCACCGAAAAAAAAAAATTTTTATTGGAGACCATTGCCATAAAATTTAAAGAATTTAGATCATAATTTTTCCCCCTGAAAATTGAGCATTGAGATGATGAAATCGATTTGAACTATAAATTTAATCATTTATTTTCCTTCTAACATTCTAAGAACCAATTACAACATACAGAACAGTAAATGATTTTAGGAAACATTTATTTGTTATATATAGGTTTTAAACCAGGTAAATTATTGAGTTAAATGAGAATTCTATGTTTGAAGCATTATTTAAATGCATTTCCATGTTTATGAAATTAGTTGAAGAAACTAAAAGCCTTCAATTTAATTTGAATAAATATATGTGGCTGATTTCATGTATTACCCTCTCTAGTGGGAAATTAAATTTTATTTCGGACTGAATATCCATGCATTATAATTCCCGCTCGGTAGTCATTATCTCGCGAGTAGCATATTACACCCGATCCTATCAATTTACTGAGCTGTCCTCTTTATTGCTCAATAGCTTCCAGTAATGAAGATATGGCTTCAAAACAAATCAATAAAGCAAGTTTACGCTTCGCAATAAACGTCAAAGTGATCGTAAACTCTCAAAATATTTCACTTCATTTATATGTTCTAAAATAATTAGTCTATATAAAGGGGCAATTAAATATTCAAAAAAAAATCGGTCACGAAAAGCTGCGTAAACTAAGCACATTTCCCAAATGAAGTTTTACAATAAATAAATCTACATATTGGTAACAATTAACACCACCATGAATATTAGGTAAATAAATACAAATGAGAAATCATTCAGTCAATTTTAATAAACTCCCCACGGAATGTGTCTGAATTGTAGAAAGCCCATCACGCAGGGGCTGCGTAAACTTAGCAGATTTCCCACGTGAAGTATTACAATAGATAAATTTCATGAGAGCCAAACAGTTACGAAAACGGCCGAGCTATCTTTTGGCGGGAAACTCACTTTCGTCCGTTACCCGCCCACGTTTAATAAAAATGAAAATATCCAAATATTCAAGATAGAGAATAAATGTATATAACAATATTTATAGAAAATTTAATTTGCAATAAGATTGATTCTATACAACTTTTCGATCCGACGTATAGTAACGGAGATTTTCGAATTTTCGAAAATCCTCCCCTCTAAACAGGCCCGATTTAAACCATTAACGAACTTGATCTGTCTTTTTACGTAAAACGACTAAATATCAAGTTTGGCAACGATTAAACAATAATTGCGACCGCTAGAGTGGTAACAGACGAATATATATATATATATATATATATATATATACACAGTTTAGAACGGACCTCATTTTCGTCATCTCCTAGGTAGGATCGATGGACATAAAAATTTCGAAAATCGCGTCATGAGTACAACCTCAATAGCTGATTTCCCTTAGGGGAAATCTGCTAAAAGAACAGGTCAGCCAACCTCTTACTCCTAAATTTATAGATAGGAATATTGTAAACCGGAAAGAAAAAAAAATACTGTAATATTTCTGAATATAATATATTAAATTTATTGAAAACTATTAACTATATCATATATCGTAATTTTAAATGAATCAGAAAATTTTTTATGTCAATCACTCAAATTTTAGTAATCCATGTACTGAAGACGGGTCGGGGATCAACAGAACGTATTTACATATATATTTCATAAAGTAAAAGTTTAATGGAAACAATATTTGGTATTTAACCTTGAAATAAAGTGGTTCATGATATAACAGCTTGTTATTAATGTGGCATAGGTAGGAGTGAGACTTTACGGAAAGCCGAAAATTAAATCAAAATATCTCGGTTAATTTTCATCATACAAAAATATGTATAGAACAGCATTTATAGATCTTTCTATTTTCAATAAGACTGGGTTTATACAATTTTCCGTTCTGAGGTATAGTAACGGAGATATTCGAATTTTAGAAATCCTCCCTCCCACTGGTCTGATTTTAGCCATTAACGAAAAGAATTCTTCAAAGGATAGTGTAACATCTACTAATATTGTATTTCTTTATCTAATAAGAAGAGATTTTTCTTATTTTTATGTTTTATTAAATATAAAATACTCAAACGAGTAGTTAATCGTTCTAATAAAAGAGATAAAATGCAATCTTAAATAGTTAATTTACTATTTACTCAGATTAATCAAAACGTGTCTTTTACTATTACTGGAATAGTTAAAGGAACCAAAATATACTTGGTTTGAAATAATTATTATGTTACATTAGATATGTGTGATTTGCAACAGTATCTCAGATATACGCTGAAAAAAACGACTTTAGAATTTATAAGATGGAGGCCAAAAAAAAAAAAAAAAAAAAAAGTGTGAGAAACTAACTAAAGATCTCAGCTCATCATAACCGATACTTCCGAAATAATAGGAAAATTGATTTTCTTTAAATAATTCTAGAATAAATGCGTGCAATAAATACTATATAGGGGGCTCAGGTTGACCGTGTGAGTAATTAAATTAAGTCATTAAATAAACTCCTTAGGCCCACCCTGGCTAGAACGGGTGGTAACCTGTAGATAACCCGTCCCAATTAGCCATAGTAGCATAAAGTGGACGTGAATAATAATAATAATAAATACTATATACGTTTCAGAGTATCAAAATTATCCTTTTAGCAGATTTCCCTTAAGGAAAATCAGCGATTTTCGAAAAATTTCTTCAAATGTCCATCGATCATACCCAGGAGATGACGAAAATGAGATTAAAGGCTACGCTTTAACTCACATGGCTAACCTGAGCCCCTAATAATGAATGATTCATTTTATTTTGTATTCGTATTTTTTATTTTGGGCGCTACAGCATTGTACTGAGTACTCGCAGCATTTTCAAGCATGCCAAACCTGTTGTTGTTACTCGAGACTATATATATATATATATATATATATATATATATTTAAACAATAACTCATTTTAAAAATAATTATTTGTATTTAAAAAAAAATCGAATACATATTCACTGAAAATACTCTAGAATCATTAACATGAACAATGGCTAGAACGGGTGGTAACCTGTAGATAACCCGTCCCAATTAGCCATAGCAGCATAAAGTGGACGTGAATAATAATAATAATAATAAATACTATATACGTTTCAGAGTATCAAAATTATCCTTTTAGCAGATTTCCTTAAGGAAAATCAGCGATTTTCGAAAAATTTCTTCAAATGTCCATCGATCATACCCAGGAGATGACGAAAATGAGGTCCGTTCAAAATTATATGTATATATATATATATATATATATATATATATATATATATATATATATAGGAGTATATATATATATATATATATATATATATATATATATCTGTTAACCTCTAGCGGTCGCAATTTTTGTTTGATCGTTGCCAAACTCGATATTTGAACGTTTTATGCAAAAAGACAGATCAAGTTCGTTAATGGCTGAAATTGGACATGTGGGATGGGGAATTTTTGAAAATTCAAAATATCTCCGTTACCATACGTCGGATCAAACAATTGTATAGAATCAATCTTATTGAAAATTAAATTTACTATAAATATTGCTCTATACATTTATTCTCTGTCTTTAATATTAACCAGGATATTTGCATTTTTATTAATTGTAACGAAGAAATGAAATAGGCTAACTTCGGGTCTAGTCGTGAGTTTCCGTCAAAAGCTAATTCGACTCTCGTGAAATTTCTCCATTGTAAAACTTGACGTCGGAAATCTGCTTAGTTTACGCAGCCCCTGCGTGACGGACTTTTTCTATTTATGGATAAGCAACGGCCTTAACCGACCGGTATGACAATAGAATTATATATAGTGGCCGCGATAAACATTCAATTGCTACGGTATTGCAATAGTCACAAGTCCCAAGATTCCAAGTCCCTCCACATTACACAAAAAGTCCGTCACGCAGGGGCTGCGTAAACTAAGCAGATTTCTCACGTGAAGTTTTACAATAGAGAAATCTGCCTAATAACAACTGTAATAGAAAGAAACCTCTAAACCTAAAACATTATTTAGGGCGTAATAACCCAGTAGTTTCTAGCCTCGAAACACAGTTAACCTAACCTCTAAACCTATTCACGAGGGACGGATAGTTATGGAAAAGGCCGCCAGAGCTCTCGGCGGAAAGTCCGAACATAGCCTACTGGTACCACACGCAGAATACAAATACAAATATCTCGGTTAATATTCAAGATACAGAATAAATGTATAGAACAATATTTATAGTAAATTTAATTTGCAATAAGATTGATTCTGTACAATTTTTCGATCCGACGAATTGTAACGGAGATATTTCGAATTTTCGGAAATCCTCCCCTCTAAACCCCCCCCCTCCCCGTGGTCCGATTTCAGCCGTTAACGAACTTTATCTTTTTTTTGACATAAAACGACTAAATATCGAGTTTGGTAACGATCAAACAAAAATTGCGACCGCTAGAGCGGTAACAGACAAATATATATATATATATATATATATATATATATATATATATATATATATAGATATATAAATCTATATATATACAGTTTTGAACGGACCTTATTTTCGTCATCTACTAGGTAGGATCGATGGACATTTGAAGAAAAATTTCGAAAATTCCGTCATGAGTACAACCTCAATAGCTGATTTCCCTTAAGGGAAATCTGCTAATAAGGGGGATGAGTTAAACATTGCATAATGAATTTCGCGAAATTACATCATGCCGTTATAAAGGCGAGACAAGTGGATGGGAGCAAGGGAGAAACTATAAGAGTCCTAAACTGGCCCTAAAAAATTCACTATGATAAGACTGAGTGAGAATGAAAAGAGGTAGGTAGATGAATGGGAGGGTTATTGATGGCAGGCTGGATGGAGTGTGAGGGACGACTCGACAGCCCGACAACATTTTTGCATTTAATCTACATAACCTTTAATTTGGTTATGAGCATGTTTTTTCCTCGAGTTTTTTTTTTTTTTCATCTTTTCGGATGACAAAATCAATATGTTTCAATTGGTCCATTGGTTCTCAGAAGCAGCCATTTATGTTTCATCTAAATATTATTTATCCGAAACTTGGTCGTAAATATAGCCCACAGAATTTGATACTTTAAAATAGTAAGGCGTTTCTATTTTTCTCAAGGGATGATTGGTTTTCAAAGCAATTACTATTTTATACTTCAGACAGCGGAATAATAATGAATGAAATTTAAATTGTTTATTAATGTCCACTTCTTGCAACTAAGGCTAATTGTAATGGGTTATCTACCGGTTGCCACCATTTTCTAGCCAGGCTGGCACTAAGGATTTTATTTAATGAAGTCCGTCACTAAATAAATTCCTTGGTCCAGGCGAGAATCGAACTCGCCACTGTGGGTTTACCATGTGACATTAAAGGCTACGCTTTAACTCACATGGCTAACCTGAGCCCCTAATAATGAATGATTCATTTTATTTTGTATTCGTATTTTTTATTTGGGCTATACTGCATTGTACTGAGTACTTGCAGTATTTTCAAGCATGCCAAACCTGTTGTTGTTACTCGAGACTAAATATATATATATATATATATATATATATATATATATATATATATATATTTAAACAATAACTCATTTTAAAAATAATTATTTGGATTTAAAAAAAAAAAACTCGAATACATATTCACTGAAAATACTCTAATTAACATGAACAATGGTCGATGATTCCAAGTTTTACGTAAAGTAAAGATATATTGCACAAAATCTACAATAAATAAATTCTAAATTAATTTCTTTAGTCCTTCACATAATTTTTTATGTTTAGTATCTATTATAACCTCATAGCTCACCATGGTTATTAGGTTTAGTTGGCAAATATGTAGATAGATAGATGGTTCTATTAATGATCTAGATTATTATTATTATTATTATTTATTAACGTCCACTTTTTGCAACTAAGGCTAATTGGGACGGGTTATCTACAGGTGGTAACCCCTTTACTTACCAGTGTGGGATTTAGGATGTTATTTAATGAATTTCGTCACTAAATAATTTCCTTTACACAGGCGAAAATCGAACTCGCCACTCTAGTTTTACCATGTGAGATAAAGTAATGATCTAGAGGTCGCAATTTTTATTTGATCATTACAGAATCCGATATTTAAACGTTTCATGTAGAAATACATATGAAGTTGGTCAATGATTTCACTGATTTTTGATCAATATTTAACCATTCTATAAAATACTGGAGACTATATTTGTTGGAGGCAGAGGTCAGTCGGAAGGGGAGGGGGCTAGAGTTAGAAGAAAAGAAAATTAAAACATCTCTGTTATTATGAGTTTGATGAAAGACATTTATAGAACCAATTGTATTTTAAATTTAATTTTATATAAATATTGTTCTATACATGTTTTAGCGTTCAACTACCAACCTACTCCCACTAAAAAGTAGTACGGTGCTTGCAATCCAGACAAACCTATTGTTGTGCCTAGTAACAGAGCTGGAGCAGAGGAAGATAAAAAGTTTTTGTGTAATACATTCAATCCTGGAATTCCACCATTAATTAATGTAAACATGGCTGATCAATTGAAACCCTTACACAGAAAAATAAGTTATCTGTGTGCATTCATTAATTTGTATAATGTTTATATACTTATGCTATCGTACCACTAACACTAGGTTCGTTTGTTCACAAGTGAAGGGCCTGCCAAAATGGACTGTGTTACATTTTTGCCTAGTTGGGTTAGATACATTAATGATGTGTGTAGTTTCACTTTTACGTTCATCAAGAATCTTTCTATAGATTAAGATGCTATGCCACTATGTATTTGACTTCAGTGCTCTATGTCATGATCATTGAGGTTTTCTGTAATTGACCCTGTCAAATTATTTTTTATCATTGTTTCAATACCCATGCTGCTAGCTTCGGCATGGTATCTCAACTGGGAATGCTGAAGAAAGAAGCAACATGACTAGTGAAACGGTGGTAAAAATACCATCGCACGATCAATAGCAGGAGATCTCTGTTATTATGAGTTTCATCAAAGATATTTATAGAACCAATTGGATTTTAAATTTAATTTTATATAAATGTTGTCCTATACATTTGTTTAGCGTTCAGTAAACCCCTACTTCTATTGATCCCACGTTAACAAAAAGCTAATATATCATGAAACCGCTTATTCTTAGCTGAAATACTGAATATGAACTATATTGACATGTGTACATGATAATGAAATTTGATAGAGAAAACTAACAAGTAGGAGAGATTAATTTGAATAGTTTTTCACTTTCCATAATCGTAAGACACGATCTTACGTACCTCTTCATTCCCAGCTTACGAGAAGTAAAGCTCACCTGAAACAGATAATTATGGTTTATTAAGGTTGTACCACTAATGAATGTTATACAATCTTTAAAAATATTTTTATTTTATCTCCTTTATAGTACGAAAAGTGTTTTTTTTTTTTGGAATAGGCAAATATCTCAATTCCAGAATCTACCAACAACAGCTCTCGTATAGAAAACATTATGAATATCAAGGGCATTTCTGACTTTGTTACCGGGAAATAAAATTTTATGAATATATTGTAAAGTGAAAATTCGAATCATCAATAAAGCAAAAAATGGTAATATGCTTACAAAGAATAAAATAATGTATAATTATGGGGTCTCTGAATTGGTATACTTTAAAAAGAAACAGGCAGTTCTCATGATACGAAAAATGCACCAAAAACGTCTATAGAAAAAGAAAGGAAATCCTATGATTCGAGAAATTTGGAAGATATAAGAAAATTATTCTAATTTGTGAGGCCACCAAATTCCAAGAGGGTTTTAAATCCCTGAGGAAAGGTTTTCACGGCTTAC
Organism: Riptortus pedestris; assembly: GCA_019009955.1. NCBI lineage: Eukaryota > Metazoa > Arthropoda > Insecta > Hemiptera > Alydidae > Riptortus > Riptortus pedestris. The sequence goes on from CM032233.1 coordinate 81,737,531, forward strand.
TGAGTTTAATTTGAAAACAATATTAAAAATTATAGATACATGGGCCCTGTCATCAAAGAAAACTGTAAACAATGTTGGCCAAAATACTTACTATTAGATGGATCAAGGTACTAACGATGACTTAATAGAAGTGTGTTGAAATAGAGACAAATATAAGAATTACTGTGTCTCTAAAATTCTAATCACATTTGGTTACGTTTCGACTTGCTTAAAAATTAAGTTCTGTTAAGAATATTAATAGGAAAAGCAGGAGTAACAGTGAGGAAAGATAACCAGGTGATTTCACTGTAGAAAGCTTTATATGTTTAAACATCTCCACGCTACTAATTTTAAAAAAACTAAGCCCTGTTTTAGCAGATTGACTAAGGGAAACCAGCTATTCAGGTCGTATTCATGACTCAGTTTTCGAAAAAATTTCTGAAATGACGATCGCTCCTACCTACGAGATGACGAAAACGAAAACAAATACTTCCTCTGATATGGTTTCTAATCACTCACTGAAAATTTGATTGCAAAATATATATTAAAAAACTGTATTTCCGTAAAAACGGTTGAGGATGTCTCTGAGATACGAAGGTGGAATATTCTTGAGCGCCCGAGCGAGGGTTAATAAGTATCAACAGAAAACTCCAGTTTCATCTCGCAGTCAACTGAAACCAGGAACTACTTAATTTGATAGGGATAGAGGAGCGAAGACTGCTGTATCAATGTGTAGGAGGCAAGTGTGCAGCGGAGGGTGTAACCACATTACTCTGGAGTGGTTAGGCATCTCGCATTTTTAAACGGAACAGAGGAATTCATTTAAGCCTCTTAGCCAAGGCAGGACTGTTTACACCTACCTCCCTCTCAGTTCGCTTAAAGCCGTTTAATGCTCCTCTCTCCCTCTCGCTTCTTTACACATTCACTTAAACCCTGCTCATAATCTTCTACCCACATCAGAAGTTGACAATCATCTAATTAGAAGGCTCTTTACAAAAACCAGCTATCTTCCAGACGCTTTTTATCTACCAGCGTCACGTTTCACAATAAACGTCTAAAAAATAAGCATTGTACTCTCTTCTTCTTTTTTTTTTAAGTATTTCATATAAAATTATAAACAAAAAAAAATATCATATTATATAAAGTAAAATTATATATAATATTTATTTATTTATTTTATTGTAGAGCGTTCGCTGCGAGGCGATATTGCTCATCAAAAAAGCAATGAATATAAACAAAATACAAAAATGAAAAGAGTAACAAAAAGAAATTAGACAATAAAATTAGAACAGAACAAACTAAGAACGCAACCAAATAACATTAAGCAACTAAATAACTGAACGCAACCAAATAACAATAAGCAACTAAATAACTGAACGCAACCAAATAACTAAATAACTGAACGCAACCAAATAACAATAAGCAACTAAATAACTGAACGCAACCAAATAACTTTAAGCAACTAAATAACTAAACGCAACCAAATAACAATAAGCAACTAAATAACTGAACGCAACCAAATAACTTTAAGCAACTAAATAACTGAACGCAACCAAATAACAATAAGCAACTAAATAACTAAACGCAACCAAATAACAATAAGCAACTAAATAACTAAACGCAACCAAATAACAATAAGCAACTAAATAACTGAACGCAACCAAATAACAATAAGCAACTAAATAACTAAACGCAACCAAATAACAATAAGCAACTAAATAACTGAACGCAACCAAATAACAAAACGCAACCTATATATATATATAATAGAAGATACAGTAGTATGGTTGGTCTAGTTTGAACAAATTAATTACTAACGTTGTGACTCCATCACATGTCTATCACGCCAATTCTGTCGTGACCTGACATACCTCACACATTTAGATTTGCTACAGTGGGTTCATGAAGAATACCACCACGACTGGCCTTCTTAATGGGTGCCATATTATTATTATTTTGCCTTAAAAAAATGTTTTATTTGGCCATTGATCGCACCTCAGTTTCTGTGGGTTACAAATATCCATTTTAAGTTTCTTTCCACGCAGAATGGGAAACCCAACTAATTTCCATCAATCTCTGAGTTTTTTTTTTTTAAATTCATAAAATAAACCCGAAATTATCAGTAGATTACCAGTAACTACTATATTATGATGGGTTCACCTAAACCGGGCGAAATTTAAGGTCTTTAAAACGAATTTCAAGCAGAAAAAATAATCATATTTATTTTGATCAATAAAGAATATATCTACTTACTTCCTCATTATCTTGTTAATACAAAAAAAAAGGGTAAAATTGTCTGTATGGCGTGGTACTAGTATTCTACATTACTAATTTACCATGTTCATTTCCATTTGTGGTTAACGTATGGCGTTTTCCAACGGGGTAACTAAAAATATTATATTCTAATATTTTAACTCCAGAAGAGAGCCATAAGGTTTATATTCAAAGGAAAGTCGAGAGACAATTGTCGATTACTCCTTAAGGAGTCAAAATTAATGAAATTCGTTCAATATTTGTGTACCAAAAAATACTGCGTGTGAAAACTTTTTTTTTTACAAAAATAGTATAACACAAAACCATAAAGAAGATAAAATAATGTGCTTCAGGCCCACACCCACAAATCAAAAATGGAAACTCTTTATTTATTTATTGCAATATACCGCATCTACTATTTTCCTTAGCGGTAGATGGATCTATAGTTCTTGGAACAAACGAGTTTTTGTTAAAAATGCAAAATGCCTTTTGATGCCTTCTTCGCCGTCTCGTAAGGAATTCTCTTAAGTTCGGTTTAAGGCTCAAAACTGTTTTTGGTAGATTTTATTTTTTACGATTAATGAGAAGATGTGAGACAGTAAAATGGAAATTAAAACTTGAAACTCTGTAACGCTCTTACAATGAGATTTGTATTCTTTTAACAGAAATTTATTTTTGGTAAAATATTTTTATAATACTTGAGTAGTAACTCGTTTTTAAATATTTATTTGTCATACTTCGTTATTCGGCACTCTGGGGTAGGAAGGTATGATCCCGAAAGCTATATACTTTAATAACTTAATGGGAAGCAGGCATATTAGGAGGCATTATTGGAAATTTTATTTCACCTAGTCGTTGATTAGCTATAAAATTCGTTCTTCATTCAATAAATGTGAGTGAAAGAAATTTCCCATACCTATAACTATTAATGCTGAAATTATAGCAGGAATGGAGGACGGCAGGAATAATTGCTCGAAAGTTACAAGTGATAACACAGGGTGTTTATCAGCTGGTTGCTAATTTGGTAAGGCTGAGTAGTGACAGCTAACAGCGTTTATCATTTTGGTCCAGACCTCATGTTTGCCATCTCACCTTGTCAAGCCTAGTCCCCTAGCTACGTTTTCACTGTATAAATCAATAACATACATAACTGGTAAAATCTATAATCCAAACAATGTCCTTGTCATTTTAACATGACGCGTTACTGATCCTATAATCCACGTCCCTCAATTATAATGACAGATGTATCAAGATTGTCTCTATGAGCTAACCTATTCTTTCAAAGGACTCCTTTAAATTTTTTGTGACTATTCATACTAACGTTCTGGCACAAATTAAAATTTCTTAAGAAAACAAAATCGAACAATTCTCGATGCCTGAACAAATCGCAAAGTTTTCTGTCCATCAATCGAGATCCGATGAAAGAATGAATGAACAGAAAACCTAATCACAGAAAAGCAACTGGGTTCATATTTGCGCAATTCACTTTCTCATTCCGGTGAATTCAAAGAACGTGGGCTCATCATTTCCAACGAAATGAAACTTGTTGGATGTAATTAAATATTCCTTTTTCACTGGTATGAATGTAATTAGAGGCTAGTCCTATTCCTGCTATATTTAACGGTTTACATTATTTCTTTATTATTTAACTAACTTGAACTGCTTGTGATTTGCATATTTGGTTTAGTTACGTAAAATAAATACCATCTCTTAAAAGAAGGCCATGACAAACATTGTATCTTTTTAACAAACAAAACCTTTATTGCATAATAAAAATCCAGGAATTCTCTTGCCTCTATTTTTGAATACTATAGGGTGGTTCCATAAATTCGTTTAGTTTCTGCCAGTAATACGATTTTTTTTTTCAAATATCTCCAGTTCTCCTTAACTCGTCTGATATTAATGATATTTATCGAAAAGGTCAAGGTCCACTCTTTGAATCTATAATATGTTTGGCTTCATAGGATTTAGTTTTGTTTATGCTACAGCAAAGTGAACAAGTAAGAGAACGAAGCGCATTTTCGGTAAATTTAGCTTTTTTTATTTCTAAAAAGCCAAGCCAGCTGCCGAAGCCCACCGAAAGATAGGTGGTGTGTTTGAGGACGAAGCCATAACAGAACATACTACACAGATGTGGTTTGCCAAGTATCGTTCTGGAGATATGAGTTTCGATTACTCACCCCACAGCGGTCGGCCAGCAGAGGTTGATTCGAGTGATATCAAGGCAACTATTCAGGAAAAATCCGTCGCTGTAGGTAAGAAAAATTACGGAAACTGGGAGTGTCCATAGGCATTTAAAACAGCTTGGCTACGAATCCCGTCTGAATGATTGGGAGCCAAACAAAGTGACTGAGGCAAACCTGGAAAACTGCAAATCAGTCAGTAACTCACTCTTGAGCCGGCATGAAAGAGACCCTTGTCTAAAGCCATTAGTGACAGGAGGTTAAAAGTCCGTCACGCAGGGGCTGCGTAAACTAAGCAGATTTTCCACGTGAAGTTTTACAATAGAGAAATATGCCTACTAATAACAGTACTAGTAACGAGTCACAAAACCAACTCACGAGGGACGAAAAGTTTCGGAAACGGCCCAACTACCTTTCCAAGTCCGGAATATAGCCGACTTCTACAGACCACACTCACAATGCAAATGCAAATATCTCGGTTAATATTCCAGATACAGAATAAATGTATAGGACAATATTTATAGTAAATTTAATTTTCAATAAGATTGATTCCATACCATTTTTTTATCCGACGCATAATAACGGAGATATTTCGATTTTTCAAAAATCCCCCCTCTAAACCCCCCTTCCCCCTGGTTCGATTTCAGCCATTAACGAACTTGATCTTTCTTTTTACATAAAACGATTAAATTTCGAGTTTGGTAACGATCAAACAAAAATTGCGACCGCTAGAGCGTTAACAGACAAATATATATATAATTATGAACGGGCCTCATTGTCATCATCTTCTGGGTAGGATCGATGGACATTTGAAGAAATTTTTCGTGCTGTGTTACGAGCTATTTCCTAAACGAAAACGCGAAATTAGAAGGTCTACTGCGCGCAGCTAACGAAATTAGACCAGTCCAAGTATTCCGGCAGAAACGCACAGAACTGGTCAATCGCAAAGGTGTTGTTTTCAACATGACAACGCTAGACCCCACTCCACAATTATCATCCAAGAAAAATTAAGTCAACATACCTGGGATATTTCGCCCCAACCACCATATTCTCCGGACTACCCACTACTCCGGTCCCTCCAAAACGGCCTGGTTTGCTGATGAGAGAGATGTAAAAATGTATCTTGATGAAATTGTTGCTTCTAAGACCCAGACGTTTTACGAGAGCAAAATTATGAAATTGTTGGAAAGATGGCAAGAGGTCCTCAATAAAAATATGAATGGATTATTGAATAAAACTCATTCTTTGTTTCAAAAAAATTGTTTCAGTTCAACCTCCAGAAACCGAACGAACTTATGGAACCATCCTATATTTTAAAATACCGTGGTTATCGTCTTCTTCAGAAGGAACACACCCTGGGAAACTTCAGCAATAACTAAGGGTACCACATCATAAAACTATGCTGAAGAAAATTAAAATCAGTAACATTCAAATAGCTCGAATTCATTTATAAATTACAAATGACATACTTCTCCTCGAGAAATTATTCTGTCAAACAGACAGAATATTTACTTCAATATTACGTAGAATGTGTGAACAAATGAGGGAAATAGTAATCCATAATAAAATTTCCTCCATCTTTGGAGTACGAAGCATTTAAATGCAGATAAGAGGCAGACATTAAATCACAAATAAAAAGGTATCTTAACGCTCTTCGACCCTTCCTGTTATTTAAAAAAAGTCCGTCACGCAGGGGCTGCGTAAACTAAGCAGATTTCCCACATGAAGTTTTACTGTAGAGAAATCTGCCCAATAACAGCTGTAGTAGGAAGGGATCTCTAAACCTATTCACAAGGGTTGAATAGTTCTGGAAACGGCCACCAGAGCTCTCGGCGGAGAGTCCGGAACATGGCGGGGTTCCGTCGACCACACACACAATACAAATGCAAATATCTCGGTTAATATTCAAGATAAAGAATAAATGTATAGAACAATAATTATAGTAAATTTAATTTACAATAAGATTAATTCTATACAATTTTTCGATCCGACGCATAATAACAGAGATATTTTGAATTTTCAAAAATCCCCCCTCTAAACCCCCCTCCCACTGGTCCAATTTCAGCCATTAACGAACTTGATCTCTCTTTTTACGTAAACCGCTTAAATATGAAGTTTGTTAACGATCAAACAAAAATTGAGACCGCTAGAGCTTTAACAGACAAATATATATATATATATATATATATATATATATATATATATATATATATATATATAATTTTGAACGGACCTCATTTTCGTCATCTCCTGGGTAGGATCGATGGACATTTGAAGAAATTTTTCGAAACTCGCGTCATGAGTACGACCTCAATAGCTAAGGGAAATCTGCTAATAGCGAGCCACCTTCCACATTTATAGCTTATAAATAAAACTCCGACCATGTATCATTGAAATGATTAGTGTCAACTCAGTGTTATACTTTACACCCAGGTGTGTGGGGGGGGGTCGGCTTCTGATTGAAGACATTTATTGTTTAATATATATTTAATATTGGCAATAAGAGGATAAATGTGTGTGTGTAAAACTTATCACTAAAATTCACTTTATGCACAGGGGCAACCTCATATTTATATCTTAAATGCAAAATGATAGATTTAGTTGTTAAAATGAGATGGGGAATAATAAGAGGTTCAGCGATCAAGAAAAACCGATAGTTTTAGATGTTTATTGTTATCAAACACTTACAACAATGTTTAATATTTATTCATGAGTTCTGGTTTTCTCAATAAGCTGCATTACCAGAAATGTATTATGTAGTTCTTATACATTACGTTTTGGTTTCGTTTCAATTCGTTTTTGTGACATTTCGGGAGGAGCTGAATTTTTGCTTCCATTTGTTCTTTGAAAATGTATCAAGGATGTCTATAATTAAATAAAGGTAGGAAGCCTGCATAATATTTTGGTAGAACCTATTTGCCGCATTTAACTTGTGAGAAAGAAAAATCATATGAAGACCCACCCAGCCATCAGATGGCCTTGCGAATAAGAAGGGTGTATGATGTCTGTTATGAATTGATGATGGGAAATCAGTTTTGATGGCCAAGCACCTACTCCAATAATTTCTATAGCCTAGCCTATTCTATGGTCTAGCTATTAACCCTAGAATGGTAGTGATATTATTTCCCACTTATTGGTACTGATACGTAAATTTTACGTGTGCAATTGGTAATTGGTGAAATTATTCAAAATTTGTTAAAGTTTGTGATTATTTTTTTGTTTTATTAAAACGTACACTTATCTTTAACTTATATCTACGTTAATATCTAATAATGTGCACGACATTCCTTTCAAGCGCTTTGTTCGAAACACGTTCCTGAGGTTGTGTGCTCCATTCATATCCATTCTTACCAAGCACAACCCGCCTTCTACATTTATTGTCACTGATCTGTCAATATTGTGTGGTTGAGAGGTTTTAGGTGTTTTTTTTTGCCTCTGTGTTTCTTCTCTTTCTTCAATTGCCTTGATGTTTTCTAAAATTTTCTCACTCCCATCGCTATCTAGCCCACTCTGTGTTGCAATCATTTTCGAAGGCCTAACCTCCTCATCACTTAAAGAATACTCCGAATCATCATCGCTGTCGTATCCATATCCATCTATTTCATAATTGTCATTTTCCCTATCTGACTCATCGGAGAGTTCTTTCAACAAATTTCTGATTTCTTCATCCATTGAATATTTTTACTCCATTTTTCCGAAACTATAAACAGATTATTTATATTCTTTCTATACATCTTTGTCTTTTTTATATTGAAAAAAAAAGTTAAAAACATTAAGAGAAAATGAATTAGAATATAAAAATAAATTAGAAGAAAATAAATTGAGAATAATATTAACTAAGTTATGACATAAAAACCGGTTATTAGTAGCGATACGTAAATTTTACGTGCCAAAAAGTTGCGGTTAATAGTATTGATACGTAAATATTACGTGTCGTTTTTATTTAAAAAAATAGTATTGGATAAGTGGTAAGGTTCACTTAGCTGCACTTGGCGGAGGTGAAGGCCAACTGTCTGGAAGGCTCATAGCTGAAGGATGGGGGTGGTGGGGTCATTAACGGCCATTTGATAAAAGTTCAAACCAGATCATACGTAATTTTTACGTTCAATACCATTCTGGGGTTAAAGATTTGGGGAAATCGGTGGATGCAGGATTTATTAAAAAATTGGAAATGGGACATCTGCTTAATTAAAGATGCAACTATTTGACATACTTTCTAAGTCAGTACATTAAATCATGGGGAGTGTAGTGGGGGCCTATAGCTATGGGATGACTTTGCAAATAGGTAGTAGGTGGGAAGACGAAGGAAGGAGGCATTTTTGACAAAATGCACATATATTGCAATATGCATGGGATGTGCAGAAAAATAAATTCCCTCCAAATAGGGTTACTATGTAGAGGAAATAAATAAATAAAAAAAGTGACTATAGAAAGTGGAAGTACTCGCAAATAGGGGGTAGTTTGAATAGCAAGGGGGGGGGCGACGCTGGAATTGAATTAAAAATCAAAAATGGGGTATCTGCTTAATTATGGAAGCACTTATTTGACTTCCAGAGCAAGTACGTAAATCATATGAAGAATAGTAAGGAGCTATAGTTGTAGGACGGGCTTGCAAGGGTAGGAGGAGGTGGGTGCAGGGTTGTTTGGGGATAGTACTGGAAGGGGCTTCCCATTACCCCGCCAACTTTGCTCCCAGTTCCCTTTCTCTTCCTTCTTCTCGAATTAGAAGTACCTGACCGCACTTTTATAGCTCCCTTTTCCACCCTCCCCCACCTAGCCACCCTTTTTTGACTTTCCTACCCAACCTATAATCCCGAAGGCAGTGTCTATTGTATGACTTAGTTCCTGAAGAAGATTTATACCTGACCAGCATGAGCTATTATTCCCTGTTGATATTTCTTATTTCTAGTTCGCCTAGATTCAGTACAAAATTTCTTAGTATATAAAATCCCATTTCCTCATGTCCCTAAATAAAACTTATTAGTAGTACTAAAATGATATTTTCCTATTTATTGAATAATTTTGAAGCAATAACGGTCATGCCTTTTCATTTTCTTTTAATAAATTAGATATTCTATTTTTTTCTTTCATCTACTTCACGTCTTTTCTTTGGGTGTGTGAGCTTTTGTAATTTTCTGAATATTAATTATTTCGGTTGAGAAACTTTTGTCCGGAAGTACCTCTACCCCCCTCCCCACTCCCACACTCAAAAACATGTTTTTAACAGACCCTGCTGCCATCATCAAGGTTGAATATAACAATCTACGTAATGATTACACTCATTTAAACATTATAGAGATAAACATTAGATGCTCATACCTAACTGTATACAATTAATAGTTGTTCCATGAAACGACGGAATATTTAAACATATTATGTTAGAACGGGGTATTCTGAAAACTCGAAATATCGCCCTTACTATAAGTCGAACCGAAAAATTATACAAATGCAATCTTCACGTATATAAAAAATTTCCCCTAAATGCTGTTATAAACATTTATTCTGAGTCTTGAATATTTACAGAGATATTTATATTTTTTAAACACCCACTCCTACTCATTTCATATCAACAATAAGATGTTATATCATGAGCTAATTTGTTTGATCCTAAAATACCAAATATAGTTTTCATTGATCTTTTATTACGAGTGATACATGCAAATACGTCATCAATTAAGATTTTGTGGTCTAGACTGGAAAATGTTTATATTTTCAATACCATGCTCGATATTTAAGTGTTTCAATTAGCGCTAAAGATCATATTAAGTAGTGGCTGAAATCGGACTAGAAATGAGGGGGGTTAGAGGGGAGGATTCAGAATTTCAAATATTTCAGTTATTATGATTCGGATCGAAAAATGTTTTCGTATCTCAAATATAAAGTGAGTTTTTTGTACTTTACTTTCAGCCTTAAATATACCCCCACTTCTACTCATTAGATTTTAGCAGATTTCTCTTAAGAGAAATCCCCCTATTGAGGTCGTACTCTTGACGCGATTACCATTAAGGCTTTTTGTAATTTATAGAATATATATAAAATATTTGAATTCTGTGGTGTTTTTATTGAGGGACTGTTCTCACGAAAATACCGCTCTCACGAAAATACCTTCAAACAAAATAGAATAATCGAGTGACCATGAGAGCATTAAGTTGGAAAGAAAAGTCAAAGAAGGGGGCAGCTGAGGAAGGGAGAAGAAGGGAGCTAGTTATAAAACTGAGATCAGGTTCCTCTCTATACGAATATTCTCACTCTTAGGTGCCTTATTATTTTTTTAGAAAAGAGTTATTTATTATAGAAAGCTAATACTTTGGAGCATCATATCATAGACATTCTATATCCCAAATCCAATATAACAAATCTTTACATTCCATGTGTTAAGGGACAATATGGGTAATATAAAAAAGTCCCTCACAAAGGGGCTTCGTAAGCGGATTATCCACTGTCTGCTATGACACTCTAGTGAACTCATCTCACCAGAAATTCTCTAGTTCTAAATAAAACAGCCCGTCACGCAGGGGCTGCGTTAACTAAGCAGATATCCCACGTGTCTCATGTATTTGCATATATCTCGAAACGTAAATGTTCAGACCATTATTTCAGATGTGTGAGAACATTATTTGGTATTTGTGTTTCAAATAAAGTACTTCATAATATAACAGCGTATTGTTAATACGACATGAGTAGGAGTGGGGGTTTACTGAAGGCTGAAAACTAAAAAATGTAAATATCTCCGTTTATACTAAAGATTAAAAGAATAAATGTATATAGTACATTTTATTCACAAAAAAATTGGTCCTTCATATTTTCGATCCGACGTATTATAACTCTGACCCCCCCCCCTTCAGAATAATATCTATATATATATATATATATATATATATATATATATATATTATATATATATATATATATATATATATATATATATATATAAAATTGTAACCTCTGTCTGTACATTGATTTTTTTCGCGAAATTTCACGATAACTTTTCGTTTCACATGTCATAGACACCATATCTGCATTTTGTTTCTTTCGTGTATGTTTGTTTGTTTGTTTGTTTGTTTGTTTGTTACCTTTTCACGCATAAACGGCTGAACCGAATTTTATGGAACTTGGTATGTATATTACTACTAACCCAACTTAGACTTTAGGCTATATTAATTTTCTCTGTGACGAACAAGAGTGGGGGTTATAAGGGAAGCCTGAAATTAAAAATAGCGATATTTCGTTTTCTATTGGTTTTTCGGTGAATATGCACATAACAAAAGTTGTTTATTTTGTTATTTAGAGTAACTTTTGTTATATACACTTTTGTCGTATACCGAAATTTAAATGCGTTATACGCTAAATATTATAGCGGGAGTCAACAATATTATTTGCCAAAAAAGACTCAACCGAACTAAATAAAACTCGGTATGTATATTAGCAGTGAGGCCTTCATTATAATAAGCCATACCAACATTTCTATGGACGGGCAGGAGTGGGGGTTATAAGGGAAGCCTGAAATTAAAAATAGCGATATTTCGTTTCCTATTGGTTTTTCCGTAAATATAAACATAACAAAAGTTGTTTATTTTGTTATTTGGAGTAACTTCTGTTATATGCTTTTTTGTCGTATACCTAAGTATAAATGAGTTATACGTTAAAACTTTAGCGGGCACTAACAGCTGAACCGAACTTAACAAAACTCGGTATGTCAATTTGCATTAATTCTTCCATGATTATAAATTATATTAAAATTTTTAGATTCGAACGGGAGGGGGGTTAAAAGGGAGGCCTGAAATACAAATTCACCATATTTACATGTATAAGAGACGGGAAATATAAAAATATCGAAGACTGTGAAGCCTTATCGAACAAATAATTCTATTATTAGCAAATCCACGGCAAAGATGGGTATCAATCCTAAACACTGGGACGGGTAAATGTCAAAATATTGTGCAATGTAAAGCCTGCTAAAAAATACGATCACCATTCAGCCTCAAATGAATTCCCAGGCGAAGCCGGGTATCTGAGCTAGTATATATATATATTCGTTTGTTACAGCTCTTGCGGTGGCAATTCTAATTTAATGGCAACCAAACTCAATATATAAGCGTTTCATACAAAACTAGAGGTCGAGTTAGTTAATGGTTTAAATCGAAAAATTATGAAGGGGGGGGGGGGGTCAGAGTTATAATACGTCAGATCGAAAACTATATATCATATATTAAATATATAAGATATATATATATATATCATAAAACGTCTTATTCTAAGCTTAAATACAAAATATTGTTTAACGGGTGTTGATTTTGTCGGGATTATGTGAATGCTAGTTATATGCTAGAGGACTGTATAATGGGGACAGAGTGGTAAAATAAATAAGTCTATGGAAATAATACTAAACGCTGCGTATATTAATTGAAATGACAGTCTTGTATGACGACTTCTGGTATTGAAAATGTTAAGTTATTGTATCTGGTGGCTCCTGTTCGATTAAAATGTTGGTTTTCTTTACCGCATTGAAGAGTTGCTAGTTTATTTCTTCCTCTGGTGGTTTTCTCTCCATCCTTGCCTTCTCCCCTACCACCTGCCCAGACCTGAAGGCTCATTAATGAGCCAAGTTGGTGGCTCATGTTAACTCCAAAAAAAACAAAGTACTTTAATTGTCAATAAGTGTGCACGTATATATAAAACTATAGCCTGACTGCTTAGGTCCTTTGACAACTTGTTCTGAACTGCATCTGGTCAGTGTCCCTCCAGCCTTAGCTACTGGCGTTTCCCAAGGGGTGGCCCAGAGATGGTAGTACTATAGGAAGCGTCTTGACATGGTAGAGATGTGCTTGGAGAAATTGGGGTTTATAATGTTTTTCTTTAACCTTTGAACAACAAGGCTGTGACCCAGGACAAATTTGACAAGTAGGTGTCATACATGACACCCATCTACCATATGGATATTTTCCATTTTATTCTGCTCACAATCACCCTTCTTGTCTCAAAATAACATTTAAAAAAATTACGAAGAATAGTGTGTTAGTATGTTTGTGAGTACCCCTCGTTACCAATGAGAGTTTAAAATGAAATATTAAATACAAATATATTTATAGTATAATAATATATTATGTAATATTTATTTTATAATAACATACTATGTAATACCTTTACTTACGAAATAAATAAGTAAAGAAGCATTTATTAGTAGCATATTATTATTGTACAAAAATAAACCTAAGTATAAAAAATTATATACAAATATTAACCTACACAGTAAAAAAAAAAATCAAAGGACACTCATTTATAAGGAAAATAATGCAAAAAAAACATGAAAATATTCACTCGACGATTCGTTATTGCCAAAACTTTCAGGGAAACCATAATATACTATGCATTCCCCGCAAATACTTCTTTGGAATTTACAGCAAAGACGGTTACCTCTTCTATTTATTTTACTACTTATAAATCGCTATCACTTTCTTCCATTTGTCTTAAAAGTTCATTTCTAATCTCATCTTCAGTGTTAAATAACGAATTCATTGTCATAGAAAGTAAAAAAATGGAAGTTAAACAATAAGGCTGTGTCAAATACAACACCTACCGGCACAAACACTCCGAAAAGCTACGAAAAATTGTGGAGGACAGAGCGTGCAATTACCTTAACCTGTAGTTGACTACTGAATAGGAGGAATAGTTTATTACGGCATAGGTGTCACGTATGACACAGCCTTGTCATGCAGAGATTAATGTTTCATTGAACATGGAACAACGGGCCTTCGTAATGTGAAATACAAGCAAATGCGAAGTGCAATAATGTCAATTAAGATTTTTGAAGTCAAAACTTCTTTAGGCACGTTGTGCACCTAGTAAGGAAGCATTTGCGGGAGAGGAAAAAAAGTATGAAATCGCGACACCGCCACCGCCACCGCTAGTACTAAGGTTTAGAAATCAAATCATATGGTATTTTATAACCTAATCATTTGATAGTTTATTTACAATTTAAGTGAAAACTTCTTTAGGCACGTTGTGCACCCCGTAAGGAAGCATTTGCGGGAGAGGAAAAAAGTATGAAATCGCGACACCGCCACCGCCACCGCTAGTACTCAACTCAAAGCTAAAGGAGCTTCTTTTCTTCATAACTCCTGAACCAAATTAGCTAGAGTTTTCGTTTGCATACCATTTTAAAGAGGACAAAACCAGCATCATTTCGTTCACAGATACTATATATCTACCATTTTTACTTTCATAGATATTTTAATCCGAAGTTTAAATAAATTCGAATATTTAAATAAATAAATTCGAATATTTAAATAAATTCCGATATTTAAATAAATTCGAATCAAAACTGTTTGTATCCTACTTTAGCTACCATATACCGATTGTATCAGTTTTAGAAATTGGTGATGATGCTGGCAGTGATGATGGTGCAAGTGTTGTTGAAATTATGGATAGAAATTGATTTTTCTGAGTGTACATAACTTATTTTTGTAAAGCATTTGTAATAATTCTGAAATGTAATTTTTTTCTTTTATGTAAAATAACTGAAATAATTATGTATAGTATTTTATATTGATAAATAAAACGATTCGTGGTACATTATTTTTTTTTCATGTAAAATAGAACATAACTGTTACTTATTGATAAATAACTAAAAATATTTTTAAAATAAGACTTCGTAAAAAAAATTTCTCAGCAATGCCAAAATTGAGCGATCAAAGCTAAAGGAGTTTTCACTTCTACCGGCAGTCCCCTGACTGCTTTTTTTTTTTGGGGGGGGGGGGGGTTTCTTCAAAAATATTTATTTCATCAATACCGTAAACAAAATTTATCTTTTCCATTAAACACTAAAGATCACATTATTTAATGACTGAAATCGGACGAGTATAAGAGGGAGGGAGGAATTAGAAAATTCCAAATATTGGCGTTGTTGCGTTAGATTGAACAATGCTATTTAACCAATCTTTGGATTTAGGATTAGGATTAATATGGTTTGGGCAATCAACATCTAGGTCATTATGCCCTTAACCAATCTTGTTAAACTACTGGTGCTATATAATTGTTGTTCTACACATTTTCTCAAATATAAAGCGAGTTATTCGTACTTTCTTGTTTTCAGCCTTCACTACTACTCCACTACTACTCATCGGATTTATACTTAGAATTATAAAGTATATGGTGAGATAGCATTACTAGTGTGTCATTGCAGCTCGTGAGAAACCTGCTTATGTTATGCACTCCCTGCTAGAAATAGTTTACTATATATTGTTGCGAAAACTACGTACATGAAAAATTAACCAGAGTTAATCAAATATGTAAGAAGTACAAAGTAGATGAAAGAAGCGGACCGATGGAAGGACCATTGGCATCGGAAAGTGTCTCAACTACGCCGTCTAGACCATTCTAGGCATCCTCTTTGATGTTTCTACCCATCTATAACAGTGGTACACCTCGCCCAACAGTTAGTTGGTTCTCAGCTCTCTTCAAGTGAATAACAGAGCGTTCAGTGCAGCTTTAGTGAACAATGCGTTGGTAACTATTAGTTGCAGTGGGGTAAAGTGTTTTATGTGAAGAACAGTGTAGTGCCGTGTTCTTTGTTAAGATCAATGCAGTGCCGTGTTTTTGTGAACTTCAGTGATCGGGAGTTATTGGACTGTGAAATAAGAAGAACTGTGAAGTTATCAGTGTACTCACAGTATAGCAGTAGTTAAGAATAATTAACCAAGTGTGTAGTGCATTGATAAATAAATTATGCAGTGATAACAACTGATAAAGCTTTTGTGCTTAATTTTGCAATCCAAAAGAACTCTAATAAACAACCTTTATTATTTTTGTAATAATCGTGACAATATTTAGTCATAATAACTCAGTTTTGGATGAAGTGTGATTATCTTTAACCGCAGAATCAAACTGCATTAAAAAATACTCTTTCAGTTTCGATAGGAGTAACGTTAGAAGAGAGAATTGCCTGGCGCCTGGCCGTCCCGTAGCCCGACAAGTATTTTTGGCCGTGCGCCCAATTTCCAAGTTGTTGCAAGCTGTTCAATCTGTGCTCGAAGACCATGAGGTCAGAAGCAATCTTTCCCCATACGCTAAAAAGAGCGGGGAATACCTTCTACAAAACTCATAAGAATCAATTGAAGTTACGATGAACGAATTCCAAGAGGAGAATATATATTTGTCTGTAAATAAGTATGTGTGTATATATATATATATATATATATATATATATACATATATATAAAATTGTAACCTCTGTCTGTACATTGATTTTTTTCGCGAAATTTCACGATAACTTTTCTTTTCACATTTCATAGACACCATAACTGCATTTTGTTTCTTTAGTGTCTGTTTGTTTGTTACCTTTTCACGCATAAACGGCTGAACCGAATTTTATGAAACTTGGTATGTATATTACTACTGACCCAAGATAGACTTTAGGCTATGCTAATATTCTCTGAAGACGAACAGGAGTGGGGGTTATAAGAGAGGGCTGAAATTAAAAATAGAAATATTTCGTTTCCTAATGCATTTTCGGCAAATACACAATAACAAAAGTTGTTTATTTTGTTATTTAGAGAAACTTTTGTTATATACACTATCGTCTTATACCGAAGTATAAAGGCGTTATACGCTAAAAATTATAGCGGGAGTCAACAATTTTATTTGGCACAAAAGACTCAACCGAACTAAATAAAACACTCGGTATGTGTATTAGCACTAACGCTTTCCTTATAATAAGCCATACTAACATTTCTAGGGACGGGCAGGAGTGGGGGTTATAAGGGAGGCCTGAAATTAAAATAGTGATATTTCGTTTCCTATTGGGGTTTCGGCAAATATGCACATAACAAAAGTTGTTTATTTTGTTATTTAGAGTTTTAGTTTTGCTCAACAGTTCTTTTCAATATGAACTACCAGGTACCTCACCTGGAAAAATTAATTCAAATTATAGTATACTATTATTATATTTTGTCCTTAATAATTTAAATCTATGCATAATGCACAGGAAACGGGAAAATATGACAATATGGAGGAAAGTAAGGTCTTACATAAAAAATTAATTTTGATATTAACAAATTCACAGAAACGACGGGTATTAACCCTAAACACTGAGAAGGGTAAATGTCAAAATATTGTACAAAGTAAAGCCTTGCCAAAAAAATACCATCACCATCCACCCTCAAATGAATTCCCTGGCGAAGCCGGGTATCTGAGCTAGTATATATATATATATATATATATATATATATATATATATATATATATATATGCGTAGAATTTTGAGCGGACCTCATTTTCGTCATATAGGCAGGTAGGGATCAGTCTTTCATGTACCTTACAAAAGAACTACGCAGACTAAAATTAATCAGAAGAACCCAACGTCACCTGCGCTACTGAGAAGAGAATGTTTACCTGTAATTGATAATTCAAAATCTCACAAAGTCTCCTGCAGTTGGCTCACAAATATATAATTCTATGGAAATATTCCGAGCCGTTTTTATGTGTTATACAAGGGAAAAGGTGAAAAGGCAGACCTCGAATCATGTATTAAGGTTGTACTCATGACGAAAGTTTCGAAATATTTCCTCAAATGTCCATTGATCCTATCCAGGAGATCACGAAAATGAAGTCCGTTCAAAACTATATATATATTAATAGCTACGTTATCCGGCTTCGCCTGGGAATTCATTTGAGGCTATGGTATTTCTTTTGGCAAGGCTTTACTTTGCACAATATTTTGACATTTCCCCGTCCCATTGTTTAAGATTTATACCTGTCGTTGCTGTGGATTTGTTAATCATATAATTATTTGTTCTATAAGGCTTCACTGTCCGCAATATGTTCCGTCTCCTGTGCATGCAGTTTTCTTTAAAACGTAATGGACCCTATAATTCATAATCATAGAAAGTATTCTATCTGCCAAACCAAGTATGCATAAAAGTTCCTTTCCCTTGATGAGGTACAAAGCCCTACGGTGACAGCTGTTTTAGGTACGTCATGACCGCTCTTAAAAATACTCTGTTGCAAGTCTCAATTGAAAACTGTGTATTCATATTGGTACATAATGTCTTCAGTAAAGTACACCATATATTTACGGAGCAGAGTTACTAAATGCCAGAAATAACTTCGTGCACCTCCTCAGCGTTCATCCTTTTAAATTATTTATTAATGATTAGTAAACAAGTTCACATTCCTGAGAATAACACTACATTGCTAAAAGTATAAGAACTAATTATCATGTAAACAATCAAATTACAGACAGAGGTTACAATTTTAAATTCCTATATACGTCGGATCGAAAAATTATAGCAATGTAGTCGTATAGCACCAATCTTGTAGCAAATGGAAAGATCTATAAATGTTGTCCTAAACATATTTCCGGTATCATGAATATTAACCGAGATATTTGGATTTTATAGTTTTCGGTTTTCAGTGAACCCCCACTCCTACTCTTGTCATATTAACAATATGCTGGTATATGACGTTATGACGGTGAAGCATGAAGCTGATAGATGGCAACTTATGTTTGAACTTCAGAAAAGCTCTTAGTACTAAGTAAAAGACAAAATAGTGCATGTTACCGAAGGCATACAACCTTAATAAAAATACATGTGTGTTTTCAGTTCTGTTTATTCCTTCCTTTATTATATCAGAGGTGTTTAGAATAATGGATTTCATCAGAATCATCTTATTTAACCCTCCCTGAACACATTATGATTATAGTTTCAGACTTCCAATTCTTCAAAGTTTAAATAGAAATAGGACTTCCCAAAGACCTTAGGGGTTTGTTTCAATTACATTAATATAAGGGAAATATTTGCTGATTATAGCACCTGGGATACAAGAAATTTTTATTATGAGAGGAAAAATAACTATTGACTACTTTTTATATTGGATGCATCCGCTTTCTATTTATTACAATAGTGTTAGAAAATAACAATGAATTAATTTCGTAAATTCATTGAAACCGAACCATTCATTAGTGATTGGACAGACGTGACAAGACCATCAATTATTCTAATTTTGATCTCTATTCTTAGTGTTGCTTGAATTGGGAATGAAGTTTACTCCTGTCGATTGTAGATCCAATTTCAGACAAACTTAGAGGTTTAAATCTAGATCACTATGCACTTCACTTTATATGATGGGTATCGTATACTTTTATAAA
Organism: Riptortus pedestris; assembly: GCA_019009955.1. Classification (NCBI taxonomy): domain Eukaryota; kingdom Metazoa; phylum Arthropoda; class Insecta; order Hemiptera; family Alydidae; genus Riptortus; species Riptortus pedestris. Next base: position 81,757,091 of record CM032233.1, read on the forward strand.
AACACGAAACTACTTTGAAAAGGGAATTATTCATGAACAGATAAGAACATTCTATTTTACTTCTACAAAGATAACATTAAAAGCCAACTGAAATAAGAGCGAATGCCTTTCGGATCAATTTTTCTTTTGAAGACAACGAAAAAAAGTAATAAAAAAGCTCATGTTATGAATTGTTTATTCAGGTAGGGGGCGATTATATTTGAAGCTTGCAAGAGGACCGTAATGGGATCTAAGGTCATATTTACAAGCACTGAAGGGAGGGGTTGCTTTCAGAAAGCCAGCTTTTAATTTATGAGCCGGCCTGAGAATTATAAGTATTTCTGTGAGAGCTCCTTGAAAGATAAACATAAATCACTGGAGGCCATTCAATGTGCCGCTGAGTGGAGGAGGACTTCTCGTACACTTTTTCCAAATGGGATCCTCTTCACCTCCTTCTTCTTTCATCCAATGTGGCTGCGTGCTTTCAACTAAACCAATTTATTTATTACTTAGTAGTAAGTATTTATTGCTTCCGTCATGCCACTGTTCTTAGGTTATAATGCATTAAGTGCTAATGTTAGTGGTCTGGAGACTATTTGATTTTTTTTCTTTAGTCAATTTGAGGTATTTAATCTAAAATTTCATATTTCAGTAAATAGACAATTGTTTTAACCCTCATTAGTAAGGGACATAGAATATATTGACTAACCAGTTAATAAATTAATTCTTATAGCTGTGTTAAAATCTTTGTTCTTTTATGTATATGTTTTACAACCCAGATATTGCAATAATTGAGTAGCATAGCTGGTCCTACATGTGCTGATAAGCCAAAGAAGAGCGGTTTTCATAAATTATGTATAGAATTTCATCATGTATATACAGAATTTAAGACTTACCCTTTTGCACATTCTCCGAACTGATTGATTTTAAATGATATGAATAAAGTAAAACTAATTCTACTATCTCACTAACCTATGAGATTATGTTTTGTATTATTAAGGGGTACTCAAACATATTGAATTTAAATTCAAATATTACTACAAATAATTTAGCATTATGTTTTGTAGAAACACGGTTAATAGATAGTGATTTTATCCTTCCACCCTCCCCTATCAAATTTCCTTTTCTAGTATTGCTGTTAAAACAAGAAGTGCGACAATAACTTGTGTTCTGAAATAAGTTTAATAGCAGATGACTGGCCGAACGTACTTTTTGACTTTGTATAACGAATGAAAACTTATATTTGGCACTTCAGAGTATTCATAGTAATATTTGAAACATTACCAACTTTTTGAAACCATGTCAACTGTTATAATAGACTGATTTCATATGTTGTGTGAAAATGGAATCATAAGAAATAAAATAAATATATGCTAACATAAATACGGAAAATTGTGCTTCATAAAATAAGATTAACTGCTTGATTAATACTTATTTAAGTTTTTAATAATTCTTCTGTTTCTAATTGACTAAAAATATACCTCAGGTCATCAAGTCAGATGAAATATGTAAGTCGGAAAAATATAAATTTTGAATACATAGATCACAAATCTACACTTCTCTATTCTTCAAACTCGCAAAACACAGAACCTTTAAGCATAAATAGTTGGATACAAGGATGAACTTTTTTTCAGAATATATTTTAAACATTAAGAGCATTGAAAAGTTACATCATTTATTTGTCATTCTTTTAAAATTAATTTATTATCAGAATTTAATATAATTTATGTACGTTGTTTCATGTTGATAATGTCGTATACTTTCATACAATTATTGTATATATTGTTATTTTAAACTCAACTTAATTTTCTACTGGAGCTAAGTGTTACGATGGACTGTAGGACTAACAAATTGACAACAATTGTCCGAACCCCTTGGAAATGTTATGCACTTATACCAAAAAATTATTATCTATTTATCTGATGAACACGGTTATCACTAGTAAAGATTATTATTAATATTACGTGTAATTAAACTAATGAACTTTTAGTGCAAAATATTAAAGAGGTTAGAATACGGATATATACTTGCTAAATACCTCCTTTTCCTCTCAGTCAAATATATCTTTTTGGATAGTCTCATGAAGAATGCATACCAATAAATTTCATTACAACTCACTCACATCCCTTGTCCATTTCAGTGGAATTCAGAACTTTAGATGGCATAGCTTTTAGAACAAATTGCAATATATTTGGAATTTTAGAATCGGAATATATCCCTTGAAAAGAACGTTCAGCTTGGAAAGGGAGAGGGTTTATTTTTATAAAAAGAGAGTTGGAGTTTAACAGTGTGTCACAAACAATTGAGGTGTTGACACTTGCTCTACACTCATGGATATAGGATTTCAAAATTTATAGAGTGGATTATAAGGATGAAGGAGACCTAGACTCGGGCCAAGATGCCTTTTCCCAAAGCATTTCCGAGCCCTCCGGCTATTATGGTTTAGTTTAATTTAGAGCATTTCCCCCTGCTTTCAGGAGCTAACCTCTTTAGCGGCTAATGGGACCTTCCCCCTTCAATACCTTTATTGTTTTACCTTCCCTTACAGGGAAACACTTACCCCGACCTCTCATAACGGAACGACTGACGAAAATCCCATTCCCAGGCCGGAGGACAGCCAAAGGAATGAGATTAGCACTAAAAGCCGAAGGCCTAAAACAAGAGAGAATTTTCATCCTTATCTGTGGTACACCGGAAATTACCAAATTAATTCAGATCGTCCAAGATCAACTCGTCGTGCATACGGAAAGGTTGTTTGTCTCTTGATGCACCCTTAGCTATAAACAGAATATTTAACATGATTTTGGAGGTATAAAAAAACCTACCTGTAAATTGTAATAATGCGCCCAATTATGTTACAGATTACCTATCTGATTCACATGTACTCTAGAACAGTATAATTTCCCTCTCCCTCTCCCTCTCCCTCTCCCTCTCCCCCTCCCTCTCCCTCTCCCTCTCCCCCTCCCTCTCCCCTCCTCCTCCCCCTCCTCCTCCCCCTCCCTCTCCAATTTTATCTTTCTTTTTCCAGAAAATTCTTAAATATCCAGTTTGGTAATGATCAATCAAAACTGCGACCACCAGAGCGAGCTCTCCCTCTCCCAATAATTCATGACAGTAAAAATGTACCCCACGTTCCTCATTATATATATAAAATTGTAACATCTGTCTGTACATTGATTTTTTTTCGAAATTTCACGATACTTTTTCGTTTCACATATCATATACACCATAACTGCATTTTGTTTCTTTCGTGTATGTTTGTTTGTTTGTTACCTTTTCACGCATAAACGGCTCAACCGAATTTTATGAAACTTGGTATGTATATTACTACAAACCCAACTTGGACTTTAGGCTATATTAATATTCTCTGAAATGAAAAATAGCGATATTTCGTTTCCTATTGGTTTTTCGACAAATATAAACATAACAAAAGTTGTTTATTTTGTTACTTAGAGTAACTATTGTTATATACAATTTTTTCGTATATCGACTTATACAATTTTATTTGGTACAAAAGACTCAACCGAACTAAACAAAACTCGGTATGTGTATTAGCATTAACGCCTTCATTATAATAAACCATCCCAACATTTCTAGGGACGGGCAGGATTTATAAGGGAGGCCTGAATTTAAAAATAGGGGTATTTCGTTTTTTAATCGTTTTTCTACAAATATGCACATGACGAAAGTAGTTTATTTTTTTATTTGACGTAACTTTTGTGATATTCACTTTTGTCTTATAACAAACTATAAACGAGAGATACACTAAAACTTTAGGGTGAGCCAACAATTTTATTGGGCACTAACTATTGAACCGAACTTAACAAATCTCGGTACGTCAATTACCATTAATTCTTCCATGATTATGAGCTATATTAAAATTTTTAGGTTCGAACGGGAGTGGGGGTTATAAGGGTGGCCTGAAATAAAAATTCGCGATATTTCATTGTGTATTTGTTTTTCGAAAAACGTGCACATTACAAAAGTTGTTTACTTTGTTATTTAGAGTAACTTTTGTTTTATACATTTTTTCGGGAACAATGTATGAAGCAATTAGTTTGCCTAGAAATATTATATTATAACAATTCTTTCCAATATGAACTACCAGATACCTCACCTGGAAAAATTAATTCAAATCTATGTTAATATTTGGTCCTTAATAATTCAAATCTATGCATAATGCACAGGAGGCGGGAAATATGGCAATATGGAGGACAGTGAAGTCTTACATAAAAAATTAATTCTATTATTAACAAATCCACAGGAACGACGGGTATAAACCTTAAACATTGGGACGGGTAAATGTCAAAATATTGTGCAAAGTAAAGCCTTGCCAAAAAAATACCATCACCATTCAGCCTCAAATGAATTCTCGGGCGAAGCCGGGTATCTGAGCTAGTATATATATAAAAGTGTCTCCTTAAATGAAATGAACTCACTGACATAAGAGTCCTTGGTGCATACATCTTGCAATGAAAGGAATAAGTTGTTTTATTTGAACGTACCTGTGGCATTTTTAATGTTTAAATAAAAACCATAACACAGCTCCTCCGTTCGTTCCCTTTACTTAAAGGGGAGGCGTTTGAGAATCAAGGAAGGTATAATCCTCTGAGAACTGGATGAGTGGAAGCCGGGCATCGTATTGCGATTCATATTGGTTGGCGCCGGTGAAATCCTGCTTTGATGAAGAACCAGCAAACACGGGAGGCATAGCCCTCTGACTCCCTATTCCCCAGCCACAGCATAATGGAAAAAAGATTGGAGGGAAATAAATATGAGTTTCAAGCGACGGGAATGAGGTGAAATGGAAACATTCATAATGTGAAAGAAAAGAGGGTGGGACAAACGTTTCTTGGAAATAAGAAGTTTAATACACCAGGTTCCATTCGCTGAGTCTACTCAGCCTTTGAGGGATAGTGAACTAACATTTTAACAGATTTTCCTTAAGGGAAATCAGTTATTGAGATCGTACTCATGGCGCTATTTTTGAACAATTTCCTCAAATGTCCATCGATCCAGCCCAGGAGATGGCGAAAATGAGGTCCGTTCAAAACTATATATATATATATATATATATATATATATTTGTCTGTTAACGCACTAGTGGTCGCAATTTTTATTTCATGGTTACTGAACTCGATATTTATACGTTTTAAGTAAAACTAAAGATCAAGTTCGGCTGAAATCCATCCAGTGGGAGGGGGGGTGGAAAAATCTTAATATCCACTGTGCGCCGGTGGTCTTTTCTACTATATTCTTCCCGTGAAAAAAGAATGATTTCAAAATAACTGTGATGCTAATAAAACAAATGTTCTCATAAATGTTTTCATTCAAGAACAATTAGCTATAAATATATACTAAAAATTACTATTTACAATCCTAGAGCTCTGGACCGTATTTCTTCATTTTTCATTCACCCACAGTGACGCAACATTTTTTTTTTTAATTGCACCAGTGTATCAGGATCTAAAAACCGTTTGGAATAATTAACTGTATAATGTTTAAATTTCATTTTTTTTCTATTATTTTTTTATATCAGCAGAAGCTGTTATTAGAATTTTCACCAAAGTATAATTGGATGTTGTAAAATATCATTTACAGATACTCTGAGATAGTATTTACTATTAATCATTGTCTTCAATCCTAATTCTTTAAAACATAACAAACATCCTATACGTGGATATAAGCTCTTCAGGACTTTATTTAATTGTTTTTTTTTTCTTTTTCTTTTATTAATTTTATTTGTAGTTATCTTACTTATTTCAATATTTTATTTTATTTTATCTTTTTTATTATTTCATTCTATTTTTATTTTATTTTTTACCTTGTTTTACTATTATTATTATTATTTTATATTTGATTATATAGTAATGACCCATTAATGAATATATATTGTAAAATGTATTTAAACATAATCATACATGTAATATGCAACGTGGCATTGGAACATGTACTCAAATAAATAACTTCTCATAGGATTGCTATTTGGTGGAAAAAAATAAATGAATAAAAAAAAAAGAAGCTCTTCGGGAATATATAAATACAAATAAGTTCTTTAAATAATGAAAATCTACTGTTTTCTTACCGAGTTCATTCCCAAAGATCCTCTTAATTAATGACAGTTCCTCAAATTACATACCTATCGGAGGGTGGGGGGAGGGGGGGGGCTTTCATATTTTCCACTCAGATTCATTTTATGCCCTGTGCTACATATTCGTTAAAATCACTATTTACGTCATAATTTAAAAGCATAATTTAAGTCAGTATTAAAATTTAAGCATAGATCGAGGAGATTCATCTTTATACTATTATTAATTATAATCACGTGATTTCACTGACAACGTTCTGATACTGTTTAGTAACAGTTGATCAAAATAATCTCGGGATGGTGTAAAATAGAAAAGATCAAATTGCCAATAACATATCTTGGGAATCAATTAGCTTTTATTATGGGCCGAGTCCAACTATTTATTTTTAACATAATAAATCATCCGGATTCATTAGCCTCGTGTCACACAGTCTCCATTTTATGAAATTATGTCTCCAATTTAGAACATTGGAAAATGTTGGCAATCCGATCTGTGAATTGAAGGGAGAAACAAGATCTTTAATTATAATTATCAAATGAATTATATAAATTCTGCCACCTCAATCAATGGAGAAAATAATTTTCACATCGAAACAGTATATTAAACTTCTCATCTATGCTGATATGATAAGTGATGGTTGTCTTTTTTAATTGTATATTAACAATCGTTTATTATAATTATACCTTCATACCAGTCTATATTAACAGAAACGTTCACATAATTGGAATTTATTAGAGATTTCAAGATTTATATTTCCCTACTTTTCATTTCTAACAAGGTTTCTGTGAGTCTTTAGGTTTATTTGACTTTCTAATCAACATACATGGTTGGAATATTTATATTTTTCTATTTATTTACTCATGTTAATACATTTGGAAGATTATAATTACCCTTAATAACTAACAGTTAAAATGACTAGTATTATTACATTTCCAAACACATAATACACAAATGACTCACACTTACCTACTTACTGAGGAACCCTACTTCCAACACTGTAACTGTAGACTTACTATAAAACATATACTAACTGACTGCTATCTAAGGACTCACTAGACCAGCCATAAACTTTGTCTGAATTACTACATGCCTGTAGCCCGTATATAGACCGCCTATTACACTACTTGAAACATAACAACATTTTCAGAAAATTATAATGTAGGACAATACTGAAAATATTTGCAGAAATGAGCATACTTAGGTAAATATAATAAAGCGAGTATATATGTTAAATAACTGATTCGTCGCTAAATCGCCCCAGTCGCGAAACGCGATTATTGTATGAATAAATAAAAAAATAAATAAACACATAATATATAAAAATCATAACGAATTCAACCAGCATCCTTGCATATAAAAAAAATATTGTGTTGCGTGAAAAAGGCCATACATATTCGTCAGTCAATTTAACACTTCAACAAGAAAATATAAAGTTGCAATTGGAGCCCTCGCCCAAGGTTCTATCGTTACATCGGCGAGGTTCATTGGCCGTTATCGGTCCATTCAAATTTTTGTACCCTTGGCAAAACGTGAACTTCTTTTACAAAAATAGTATGACACATAATCATAAAAAAAGATACAAGAATATGCTTCAAGTCCTCAACCACAAACATAAATATTTCGAGAAAAGCGTATCATTTTCAAGAGTAAAACTCTTTAACGCTCTGTCCGAACGTATCAAATCCATTAAAAAATACTCTTTGCTTAAAAATAAATTAAAGAACTTCCGGACGGATGCTTTTATACACAAGATGAATACTTTCAAAAATGTTCAATTATTAAATAAAACTACTAAATATTTGTAATAAATGTCGGTCTAAAATAATTTGTGATCAAGTGCATCGTCTCTATAAGGTGGGACAAGTTTCTCATGATTAATAAAGCTTGTCATCCTTTAATAAATTCGTATGACAACAAATAAAAAATGTGTACATATTTAGGGTTGAATTACGATCGTTAATGAAACTAATGGTGATGAATTTTATATTCATAGTATTCTTAGAATTTGACCTTTTTTTAACGAATGTATTATATAAGTATAAATGTACTTCAATAATTTGTAAAGAATTAAATTGACATAATATTAGAAAATTGTTTATAGAAAAAACAAAACAAAAAAAATATTTGATGTATCCTATTATGTTATGATAAAATTTAATGGAAATAAACAAGTTTCATTTCAGGCCTTCCAGTCCACTGCGTTATCAAATCTAAACGCCTTAAGGTGAAAGTATCATTTGTGATTTTATAGACCTCGTGAGAGCTTTATGTAATTAGAAATGTACCCCATGCGTTAGATTTGTCATAATTGTGAAGGGATGGGGGTGTAGAGTGGTAGTAGAAGTTAGACTACTCTAGAACAAACAGATATACGGTTGGCTAAGCAGGAGCTAAGGAATGAAGAGGGCATTTTGAAGGGGAACGGGGCTGTGGAACTTGTCGACAGACCAGAGTAACGTCGGCCGAATACTGTCTGCACCAGCTACCCCATCCTCCCTTCCCCTCAACCACACAAGTCATAATTTAACGCTCCCTATGGACACCATCTGTAGTCAGTCGCTATAAAAGCTTGATTACCACGGTAATGGAAAACTATATAGTTAAATATTATAGGTGGAATATTGCTTATAAACCCAAATTAAGGGATGATTACTGATTTTTGAATCACGCCTCTTACGAAAGCCTAAAGTATAAAAAAGTCCGTCACGCAGGGGATGAGTAAACTAAGCAGATTTCCCACATGCTGGTATGACACACTTCAGATCTCATCTAAGGACATATTCACTATTTCTAAGATAAAAACCGATCAGTCGAAGAGGGTGAGGGGGGGGGACACCGTAACTGAAGATACAGCCCCAGGACTGGACGACCCCCAGGTGGATGCCTTAGTGAAGGGAATGGATTCTGAAGTTACCAAAATAAATAATAAATAAATAAAAAGTATTCTTGAATGAATGTAAAAAAATGTTTACTTCAAAAAACATCAACATAACCAAAAACTTATGTGGAAAAAATACATTTTTACACCTGCACAGTTTCATATAAAAAAAGTCCGTCCCGCAGGGGCTGCGTAAACTAAGCAGATTTCCCACGTGAAGTTATACAATAGAGAAATCTCCATACGAGAACCGAACAGTTACGAGAACGGCCGAACTAGCTTTCGGCGGAAACGAATAGAAGCGGCCATAGCTCGTCCGTTACACTTAATAAAAATGTAAATATCTTGGTTAATATTCAAGATAGAAAATAAATGTATATGACAAGAAGAAATTTTTCGAAAATCGCGTCATGAGTACGACCTCAATAGCTGATTTCCCTTAAGGGAAATACCCCTTAACACGTCTAAGAATATGGAAGACATGAAAAATAAAATCATATTGGCAATAAATTCAATTTCAGTAGCAGAAATAAACTGTGCCAAAATGGATTTCAGATACCTTCTTTTGTAGTACATAAATGAGAAACGACACGTTATCGAACATTTGTAACTACTAGATGTAAATATTGTAGTACAAAGAAAAAATTGTTTGTTTTCTTTACATGAAACTATGCAGGTGGAAAAATGTATTCCTTTTACATATAACTACTGCGTAATTAGTTTAAAATAAATTAATTCTAAGAACGTTTTTTGTAGAAAACATTTTTTGGAATCATTCAAGAATACTTTTACATTTTTTCCTTTTAGTTTTTTTTTTTTTTTTAAATTTCAGAATCCATTCCTTTCCCCATATACTTGTTTCAACGATAATTTTGTTGAGTGAAACGTTTTTGTCGCAGCAGTTTTCAATTAAATGTGCCGTCCCTGAAATAAAGATTTGTGCATTTTACTGCAAAATGATGAGTCAAGTCAAAAACTTTACCGATACAAATTGGTTTTTGAATTTGATTTCCTACTGGAGAAGATTAGAAGGTTGAATATAAGCAGAAAGCATTTATCAGGGGTCCCAATTATGGCTCACCAAGTCTCAGCCTTTTATTAAAATAATTGGAGATTTTAAGGGCTGTGATACGGGACGTTGGGACACACTGTATATATAATTTTGAGCGGACCTCATTTTCGACATCTCCTACTTAGGTAGGATCGATGGACATTTGAGGAAATGTTTCGAAAAGCTCGTCATGAGTACAACCTCAATGGCTGATTTTCCTTACGGGAAATTTGCTAAAATTAAATGAAAGTTCATCTCATGAGCATTGGGAGGGTCAAATGTGTAGATATAGGTTTAATGAAGCATGTTTTTTCAAAAGAAATTTCCTTGTATACGAATTGTTTATGTATAATATATCAGCGACTAAATGTAATCAAAATTTGGAGTAAATATTAATTTATTCAATTAGATGAATATCATATTTTCAATGTATTCTGGTTTCTTTTTAATTTCTCTCTAGACTGGAAGAGGAAAAGTAAATTGGACATGACACAAGAGAATGGAGCAAACATACCGTATTGACAGAGAGGGACCAGTATAGGGGATATCTAATAACTGGTGGGAGAGCGGGTTGATGAAAGCGCTACCCGCCCCCTTTTCCATCGCCACAAAAAAGATATATGTTTACCTGCCAACATACACTATCAGTCTCCGAGATTCTCTCTGCTTCACCAATTACAATCTGGATTACTCCCAACGTTGCCCGTTACGAATATCAGTTCTTCGACCATATGACTAGATGTATTCTCCAGTCACGCTGCTTTATGGCGGAATGGATCAATTGATTCCAACTGACAAATTTGCAAAACTACATGATTTATTGGATTACGTATATGCCTTCAGTTCTATTTGATTTGTTTGTAAATCCATTTTAGTTGGGTAGTTTCATCTTTTGAACTATAGAAAGAAGAATAAGCCCCAAACCCCCAACCACGAATACAAATATATTCAGAGCCGGGATTACTATGTCAAATGTGATTTTTAATTCTAAATGGAAAATAAACGATGGTAACTTTAAGAAATAAAAATTTCGTCTCCTAGGGGCGTTAACAAAGTAGATTGCCCACATTCGTCCAGTATTTTCATTAACCTCAAAAAGTATAAGTTCAATGTGAACAATATTTGGTATTTAGACTTCAAATAATGTGTTCAATAATATAACAGCTTATTGTTAATATGACATGAGTAATAATGGGTGCTTACTGCCGAAAACTAAAAAAAATGTAAATATCTCGGTTGACAACAGTGCATATCAACGTTTATAGAATATTTACATTTGCTATAAGATGGGTTCCATACAAATTTTCGATCCGATGCTTAATAATGGAGATATTAAGTATTTTCGGAATTCCTCTCCTCTCAACTCCCCCCTCCCGAGTGCCCGATTTCAACCATTAACGAACTTGGTGTTTCTTTTTATATAAAACGATTTATATCATGTTTGGTAACGATCAATGAAAAATTGCAACCGCTAGAGTGTTAGCAGATAATATTAATATTAAAGATAGAAAATAAATGTACAACCAATATTTATAGTACATTTTATATTCAATAAGATTGTTTCTATACAATTTTTCGATCCGACGTATAATAAATGAATTATCTTCGAAATTTGCATGTAGTGAAATCTACTAATATTAAAAGTGGTAAATAGTATAACAAATTTTCTTAGAAGGAAGCTTTACTGAAAAGGAAAATTTTTATAAAATGGAATATAATATATTATTTGAGACATGGTGTTCCGTACCCCCTGATTTTCTCCATTTTATTCAGGAAGTATGAAGAATATCAAAATGAAACGGAGGAATGATGTTTCAATCGACGGTGAAGGCGACGTTCTAATGACTTTCAATCCTAATCATTCGTTCATTAGGTATATTTAATGTAGGATTCAAATAGAAAATCAAATTTTAAAACAGTTTTATGTAGATGATCTTTTTCAATCTAACATGTCCTGAAGGAGTATCGCCAAAACCGCTAAAAAGCACTCTTTTTCAGGCTACCTTTTCGTCAAGAAAGATTCAATGTATCAAAATACACTTTGATACATGTCGACTGTTAAAATTATCATTAAAATGATGCCATATTAAAAATTTTAGATTTTAAACGAGATGATATGGTCTGAACGTCAGACCTGTAATTTTCCCTGGACCTTCAATAGCCTATCATTGGCCGGCCAAGGAAACTGAAATTGTGATTGCAGGTTCTCATGGTTAACTTGAATTCTTAAACGACTTTGTTCTTCGCCTTTACTTTCAATTTTTCACGCTGTTGGTACAAATCTTCGGAAACCGAAAAAAGTATTATGACTACTGCAAAACGTTTAGTATTGAAACTGAGCTGAATCATTTTACTTTCTACAGCATAGTAGAGTCCACTAAAATTTGTATACGCAAGATATAAATCATCTAATAAATATTCTGTATAATATTTGATATATGAATTTATAAATTACTAATTCATTTATTATTTAATTGCCAAAATTAACTGACACGCAAGTAATACGTAAACTAAGAAGATTTCACAAGTATTGGAATGATATTTCTCCCGGAACAAAAACCCCACATAAAAGAGAAATTTTATCGAATTTTCGAAGAAGGCTGAGCCACTGTATGCAAAGGATTGAGAAATGGGAAGAGTGGGAGATAAAATTTCAAGATTTTGTAGGGAAATAACGACTTTATATGGCAAAAGCCTTATGGTGGAAAGGTAGATCCAACCTGGCTGTTGGAATGAGGTTTAGGTATGAGAGATAGTAAGTGTGATCAGAGGATCGTTTTAGAATAATAATAAGGTCAATGTTAGCAGATTTCACTTAAGGGAAATCAGCTATTGAGGTCGTACTCATGACGCGATTTTCGAAATTTTCGAAACGAAATATTGCTATTTTTAATTTCAGCCCTGCCTTATAACCCCCACTCCTGTTCATCTCAGAGAATATTAACATAGCCTAAAGTCTAAGTTGGGTTAGTAGTAATATACATGCCAAGTTTCATAAAATTCGGTTCAGCCGTTTATGCGTGAAAAGGTAACAAACAAACAGACACGAAAGAAACAAAATGCAGTTATGGTGTCTATGGCATGTGAAACGAAAAGTTATCGTGAAATTCTGCGAAAATCAATGTACAGACAGAGGTTACAATTATATATATATATATATATATATATATATATATATACATACAAATTTGTCTGATACCGCTCTAGCGGACGCTATTATTGTTTCGTCGTTACACAACTCGATACTTAGTCGTTTTATGGAAAAAGAAAGATCAAGTTCGTCAACGGAAATCGGACAAGGGGGAGGGGGGTTTAGAGGGGAGGAATTTTGAAAATTCGACATATCACCGTTATTATAAGTCGGATTGAAGAATTGAATTGAACCAATCTTATTGCAAATTAAATGTACTATAATTATTGTCATACACATTTACTCTTTATCTTGAATATTAACCGAGATATTCAAATTTTTCAGTTTTCAGCCTTCAGCAAACTTCCACTTCTACCCATGTTACATAAACAATACTCTATTATATAACAAACCACATTATTCGAAACTTAAATACCAAATATTGTATTCAAGAGACCTTTATTATACGATATACATGGAAATATGTCCAGATAACAATTATTCTGACTCATTATTTATTACAGTACTAGATATAGTTTACTATATCTAGAACTATTTATAGTTCTCAATAAAATTAATATGTTATATTCTGATATATTTCAGTAATTGTTTTTTATTCGGGTGGGAGGCTGGCAGACTTGTTTGTTTACATTTCAAACGCTTCCTGTCGGCAGGTAATTGAAATTGACTGAAACATTTCTTATTTCCGTTTGTGTTTATTCACTTAATATTCATGGTGGTGTTCTAGTACCAGAGTGTAGATTTATGTATTACTAAACTTCACGAGGGAAATCTGCTTATTTTACGCAGCCCCTGCGTGACGGACTTTTTTCTTCAAGAAGAGAGCGGATATGATTCCAGTTAATACGGATGATGATGTTTTTGGAAGAACGCTGTGGGATAAGTAAAAACTAGAAGAGTGTGATAAACATTTAGGATAGAAGTGAGGAAATCGTATATTGGATAGAAAGAAAACCAATGATAATGAAAAAGTCTATAAAGGCTCTGACTCGTGAGCTAGGAGGTTAGGGCGCTAGAAGGAATTGTCGAATAGTGTCTTAATAATAATACAGCACGAAGCGAACCACCTCGAAAGTTGTCTAGTTTGAATACCTATTGTATGCTTCAGTTGAACTCACAAGGAGGGAGGACTCAAGGAAATTTTAGCAATGGAATTCATGGAAACGTTTATGAAGAAGACAGTAGGAGGAGATAAATGAGGGGGAAAAGGAGAGAGTGCAGGAGAGGAGTACACTGTAAACCTTAGCATCTGTATCTTGCAACGATCGTATGAACTGGTTTGACAAACAGAACAGCACTTCCTCTACAAGCATTTCTACCAAGTTGTAGTTCTCTACGTCCTATAACCACCAATGTGAAGTTTCTTTCTACTTGAGTTCAATACTCGAGCAGTCATTTTTGATATGATCTCTATTAGCAGATTTTCCTTAAGCGGATTCAGGTCGTACTCACAACGCGATTTTCGAAAAAATTCTTCAAATCTCCATCAATCCTACCCAAGAGATGACATCCGTTCAAAATTATACATATTGTTGCGAAAATTAAATACTTGGAAGAATTGGACAGAGATGTTCACGTGTTTGGGAAGTGTGGAGATCAAAGGGGTGCCGCTAATGGTCTAGCCCGTACTAGTCCCTTCCAAGTCAGTCGTCGAAGGGTCCAGCCAATGCCCCTTTGATGTATGCCGACGACCTATATAAAGAACCGGCCAGCCGCGAGCTAGTCAGTTTATTCTCAGCTGTCTTGTTGATGAAATCAGTGCTACAGTGCGACTTAGTGCAGTGCGGTAAAGTGTTTTTATGAGAAGAACAGTGTTGTGCCGTGACTGTAAGTAACAGTTTAGTGCCGTGTTTAAGACAGGGCAGTACCGTTAACTTCGTACAGTAAAGGACAGTGCAGTGCCGTCTTTTGGTGTACTTCAGTGCCCGTGAGTGAATTATTGGACTGTGTAATCTGAAGAACAGTGACGCTATCAGTGCATACTGTGAGTATTAATTAAGAATAATTACCAAGTGTATTGTGCATTGTCAAATAAATTGTGCAGTGATAAAAACTGTGAAACTTGTGAGTGTTTAATTTTGCAATCCAAAAGAACTCTTATTAACAACGTTTATTACTGGTGTTCTAATAAACGTAACAATATGATCTCTATTAGCAGACTTTCCATAAGCGGAAGAAGCTATTCAGGTCGTACTCATAATGCGATTTTCGAAAAATTTATTCAAATCTCCATCAATCCTACCCAAGGAGATTACATACGTTCAAAATTATACATATATATGTCTGTTCACGTTCTAGCGGTCGTAATATATGTTTGATCGTTACCAAACTTGATATTTAATCGTTTTATGGAAAAGGAAAGATTATGTTCATTAATGGCTGAAATCGAACAAGTGAGAGGAGGGAGGTTAGATGAGAGAAATGTCGTAATATCTCCGTTACTATACATCGGATAGAAATAATATAAAGAATCAATCTTATTGCAAATTAAAAGATCTATGAGTATTGTTCTGTGCACATTTTCTTCACAATGAATATTAACCAAGATATTTGAATTTTATAGTTTTCCGCTTTCAGTAAACCCCAGACCTCTACTCATGTCATACTAATAATAAGCTATCCCCGCCTCCTTCCTAAACCCTCCTATTCCGATTTAAGCCACTAAAAAATAGATCTTTAGCGTTAAATGAATCAGTTAAATATCGAGTATGGTCCAGAGCAAATAAACATTTTCGAGTTAAGAACGTAAAATCTTAAAAGACATCACACAACGTATTTGCATGGATCTCGCATAAAAAAAGTCTCATTAAACAAATATTGGGGGTATACACACACACATATGTATATATATATATATATATATATATATATATATATATAATTATAAATATAAACTTTTAACCTCTGTCTGCACATTGTTTTTTTTTCATGAAATTTCAAGATAACTTTTCGTTTCACATGTCATAGACACCATAACTGCATTTTGTTTCTTTGGTGTCTGTTTGTTTGTTTATTTGTTTGTTTGTTTGTTACCTTTTCACGCATAAACGGCTGAACCGAATTTTATGAAACTTGGTATGTATATTACTACTAGCCCAACTTAGACTTTAGGCTATATTAATATTCTCTAAGACAAACAGGAGTGGGGGTTATAAGGAAGGCCAAAAATTTTTTCCTATTGCTTTTTGCAAAATCCAAAAAAATTGTTTATTTTGTTATTTAGAGTAACTTTTGTTATATGCACTTTTGCCGTATACCGAAGTATAAAGGCGTTATACGCTAAAAATTATAGCGGGAGACAACAATTTTATTTGGCACAAAAGACTCAACCGAACTAAATAAAACACTCAGTATGTGTATTAGCACTAACGCCTTCCTTATAATAAGCCATACTAACATTTCTAGAGACGGGCAGGAGGGGGGGGGGTTATAAGGGAGGCCTGAAATTAATAATAATGATTTCCTATTGGGGTTTCGGCAAATATGCACATAACAAAAGTTGTTTATTTTGTTATTTAGAGTAACTTTTGTTATATGCTGTTTTGCCGTATACGGAAGTATAAATGAGTTATACGCTAAAAACTATAGCGGAAGTCCACAATTTTATTTGGCACAAAAGACTCAACCGAACTAAACCAAACTCGGTATGTGAATTAGTACTAACGCCTTTATTATAATAAGCTATACTAACATTTCTAGGGACGGGCAGGAGTGGGGGTTATAAGGAAGGCCTGAAATTAATAATAGTGATATTTCGTTTCCTATTGCATTTTCGGCAAATATGCACCTGAAAAAATTAGTTCAAATGTATGTCAATATTTTTTTTCCTTAATAATTCAAATCTATGCATAATGCTCAGGAGACGGAAAATATGACAACATGCAGGTCAGTGAAGTCTTACATAAAAAAATAATTTTATTATTAACAAATGCCAACAACGGGTATTAACCCTAAACACTGGAACGGGTAAATGTCAAAATATTGTGCAAAGTAAAGCCTTGCCAAAAATATACCATCACCATTTTGCCTCAAATGAATTCCCGAGCGAAGCCGGGTATCTGAGCTAGTATATATATATATAAACAAACTAATTAGCCACCCCCATTTTGGGGTATTTATCATGGTCAGCCTTTTTATCTGCCTTATTTAAGGTAATTATTTCCATTTTAATTCATATCATATAAACATCCTTTCTGTTGAGGATGTTACTAAGGAAGCAGCTTTATCTTTATTAAGATACAAATGGAAATTCACTATTCTTATGGATGCTCTTAGGATATTGGTTGACATTTTCCTTATTTCTTCCGTCTACACATTAAGATCTTAAATATATTGTGCAGTCGACTTGGGTATAACTCCTCTTGATACGAAACAGTAACCCTTTAACTGTCCAATTTTCTATAATGTATTTTTCTTTAAAATATGGACAGCGTAGGGTGTAGATGCCAATTTTTTCTAAACTTACTTATTCTTTTATATATATATATATATATATATATATATATATATATATATATATATATATACAAATTCTAATACAGGATATATTTCAAATTTTCAAAATTCACTCCCGCTCATAACCATTAACGAACTTGATCTTAAGTTTTACATAAAAAGTCTGAATGTCGAATTTGATAACAAACAGCGAGTGAGTTTGGTTGATAAAACAGCTGATTGACGTAGTCTACTTTCAGAAGTCTCAGTATCTCCCCGGGGGGACGAGAACATATTAAGACAAAAGGAAATGGCAAGGGGTGGTATTGGTATGACCAAGAACCATATAGAGCAAATATGTAAAAAGATATACGATGAAAATATCGTTTTAGCAGATTTCCCTTAAGGGAAATCAGCTATTGAGGTCATACTCATGACGCGATTTTCGAAACATTTCTTCAAATATCCATCGATCCTACCAAGGAGATGATGAAAATGAGGTCCGTTCAAAATTTTATATATATATATATATATATAATCTGCATCTTTTCGCTTCCTTTTCGAGAAAATCACAAAAAACTAAAAATAGTTGTGCAAAAACTAGTTAAGGCCAATGGAAGAGCGAATTTTATTCCTTGATTGAATATTAGCAATAAATGTTATTCCAATACAATTATTGTATTCTAATCTCATACTAACAGAAAGGTAATTTTTTATTAAGAAAAAATAATAAATACTTTTTAGAATTATAAATTAAATATAAAATAAAAAAAGATTAAAAATTTAGAAAATTAATAACATAATTAAATAATAAATAAATAACCAGATCACCGCAGAACAATGTTTAGATGCAGTGCGATCTGTAAGTACGCGATGTGATGCGTGTATTGCAGCGAGAGGCCAGAACTTCGAACAACATTTACGTTGACGCTTTAGAAATTAACGATGTAATTTTAGAGAAGGTAAAACCTTCAAAATTTTCAGGGTTTTTTTTCTCACTAAGGTAGACCCATATAAAAACTGAAACATTTATGTTTTCCAAGTAAGAATATTTAATTATTTTATTAATTTTCTAAATTTTTAATCTTTTTTTATGTTTTAATCTTCAGTTTTTTGCACAACTATTTTTAGTTTTTTGTGATTTTCTCGAAAACGAAGCGAAAACGAGGCATATGCCAGAGGACTTTTTGTTTTAGTTTTTCGATCCTCTATCGATCCCTAAAGTTTGGCCGTTTGGTTTGGGGACACCCTGTATATATATATATATATATATATATATATATATATATATATATATATATATATATATGACGCTTTAGCGGTCGCTCTATAATATAAGACAGATCAAGTTCGTTAATGGCTGAAATCGGAGCAGTGGGAAGGGGAGGGGGGGGGGTTAAGGGGTGGGGATTTTGGCAAATTTGAAATATCTCCGTTACTATACGTCGGAATATTGTATAAAACCAATCTTACTGCAAATTAAATGTACTATAAATATTTTTATATACATTTATTCTCTATCTATCGGGAATAATTAACGAGATATTTGCATTTTTCAGTTTTCAGCATTCAGCAAACCCCCACTTTTACTCATGTTACGTAAACAATACTCTGTATAAACCACATTATTCGAAGCTTAAATACCATAAATTGTATTCAAGAGACCTATATTACACGAGATAAATGCAAATATGTTATGGTGACCCCCTCCCCCTTCTTAAGTTCTTGGACTACTAAAATTTGATTAATTGAAATAAAAATTATTCTAATCCATTATAAATTACAGTACTAGTATAGTTTTAATAAAATTAATATGTTATATTCTGATATATTTCAGTAATTGTTTTTCTTTCTTCTGAGAAGATGGCACACCTGTTTGTTTACGTTTCCTCTTCCCGTCTAGAGGTTGTTATTATCGTTTGTTTTTATCCACTTGATGTCGACGGTGCTATTGTGTTACGAGTATGTAGGTTTATCTATTGTTAAACATCACGAGGGAAATTTGCTTAGTTTACGCAGCCCCTGCGTAACGGACTTTTTATTATGAGGATTATAAAATATTCATATTGTGTTTTTACTATTTTAACAGTTACACACCCCGTGTAATTATTTTTAATAATTAACTGATTCTAAGGGCTTGCTGCATGCAAGGGACATTATCTTGAAAGTAGGCATGATGAAGGGGGAACGAAAAATACAGCAAATTCTTATTGCTTTGTTGTAAGGAACAGCTAAATAAAGTCTATGGTCTGTAATAATGGGAGGCTGGTTGGGATTGGGTGGACATCCGAAGCGAGGGGAGACTGAAAAGGAGAGAGAGAAATGCACTGGGAGGGTATGGCAGAATAGTAAGTGAGTAGGTCCCAGAGCGGAGGGGGTTCAATGAGCTGCAAAGGGGATGAGAGACGTCGGGACAGAGGAATGACTGAGCGGGAAAGGCTAGGCTCCTTCAGGGCAGGACGCAAATAATCGAATTCTTCTAAAGGCCTACCGAGGGAGTTAAGACAAATCGAGTCCGTCCTCCTGTTTAGACTCTGACCACCCTTTTTGCATCGACAATGTGTGATTCCCCTCCCCTTCCCTTTTTCTCTTCCCTCTCTCTTCCTTCCTCCCCTCTCAATCCACCTTTCTCACAAACTCCCTCTCACTCACTCCCCTCCCTCTCTACCTCAATCTTTTCTCTCTCTCTCCCTCTCCCTCTCTCTCTCTCTCTCTCTCTCTCTCTCTCTCTCTCTCTCTCTCTCTCTCTCTCTCTCTCTCTCTCTCTCTCTCTCTCTCTCTCTCTCTCTCTCTCTCTCTCTCTCTCTCTCTCTCTCTCTCTCTCTCTCTCTCTCTCTCTCTCTCTCTCTCTCTCTCTCTCTCTCTCTCTCTCTCTCTCTCTCTCTCTATATCTCTCTCTCTCTCTCTCTCTCTCTCTCTCTCTCTCTCTCTCTCTCTCTCTCTCTCTCTCTCTCTCTCTCTCTCTCTCTCTCTCTCTCTCTCTCTCTCTCTCTCTCTCTCTCATTAGCTTATTTTGGCATACATTTTATCACAAATTTTCTATATTTCCCAGTAACAGTGACAACTAGTTACTGAAGTAGGAAGTCAAACCGAGGATTTCAATTACTTTTTATTAAACACCATTTGCACTATCATGACAATAAAACTTATGCAGTATAACAGCTGTAAACCTGACGTACGCAAGCGTGATTAAAAACAAAATACTAGTATACATGTTCGTCGTATATATATATATATATATATATATATATATATATATATATATATATATAGTTTTGAACTATATATATAGTTTTGAACTATATATATAGTTTTGAACTATATATATAGTTTTGAACTATATATATATAATATATATTATATATATTATATATTATATATATATATATATATAGTTTTGAACTTTCAAAATGATGTACGTATATACTTGTTTGTTACGGCTCTAGCGGTCGAAAAGGTAGTCTTACTGTTACCAAACTCGATATATAAGGGTTTTATGTAAAACTAAAGATGGAGGTCGTCAACGGCTAAAATCGGATAGCGGAGAATGGGGGGGGGGTTCAGAGGAATGAAATTTCAAAAATTCGAAATATCACCGTTTTTATACGCCGGATCGAAAAATTGTATAGAACTTATCTTCTTGAAATTTTAATTGCCTACCAATATTGTCGTATACGTCTTTTCTGGGTCATGAATATTAACAGAGATATTTGCATTTTTTGGTTTTCAGCCTCTTGTATACGATGTATTCTTAGTCCATTTGTTTGATAATGTAAATATTAAAAGGCTAGTCTACAAAACAATGGATAAAACTGAGCTCAGTTTCGTTATTAAAGTTTCTTCCAGATGGTGTTTCAGAAATTTTTACTGATGTCTACGAATGTTTTCTGTATATTATGGTTTGAATCTTATTTACATATTCCATCTTATTTTAAATGGTCTCATATGCAAAACCCAAAACATTGGTGGAAAGAGGCTCCTCAGAAACGGGGCCTGTAAAAATTAAAAGCCCTGGTTTTGATGTTATAAAGCCTAACATTAATATTTAGCTTGACAAATAATTCAATATATCTTCATTATATATGGGGCAGTAAACTTTAGGGTTGGTGGCATGAAGCCCTGTTCAATAAAACCACTTAATAGCTTTCATTTTAGTGAGTACGATCAGAACTCTATTGCACTGAACTATATGGATTCCGTTTAATGAATAAACTAATAGTTCAGAGAGAACAAATACCAACTCTCTCAATTCTGTTTCTCAATTTAGGTTAGCGAATAGTAGGTTCGATGAGTATTTTAGTAGTACTTGGTTTCCCTAGTCTCCAATTATCTGGATAGTCAGGGTCAAACTTATCTCCCTAACCCCTCCGACCACATTCTTCTAAAATAAATCATAATAATATATGCTGCCCCAAAGACCGGTATCATAATTTTAGTAATTAAGTCAGAATATATTTCTATCAAAACTATATGAGTCCAAAAATCTGAAAAAAATATGCAATTATTGAGGTATGAGGTGAAATATTGAGATCGAATCCACTCAAGGAGGAGGATTGATGCACGCACATTTCAATAAAACCCTTTTTTTTCCATGTTTGAAGTATTGACCCTCTTGACATTCATCGTAATAAATTAAGCAAATATAGAAAATTCCAAATTGATATTTTGGATAGGCAGGAGGAGATACTGAAGTCACCTAGCCTAAATAGAAATTCATATTGTTACCCCCATCAGAATTTGGAAATAAACAATCGTTGATTAATATCTCCATGAAAATCCTATATTTAGATATAGGAATGCTTCTTATTCTGGGCCCAATGCTTTTATAGGGCCAACAATAAAAAATATTTTTTTACATTATTCATACTGAACATAAAATACATGAACATTATTCATAATGCCCAACATGTTTCGTTGCTTACATACCACCTATTCAGGGGGTATCCATATCTGAAGTGCTCGTACTTTCGTTGAGACTTTGATACTCAAACTACCTCCCCTATGAGGACAGTCGCAGCAAACGTGAGAGGAAAACGAGCACTTAAGAAATAGAGATCCCCTGAAGAGGTGGTATGTAACTAACGAAACATGTAGGAGAGTACGAATAAAGTTTAGGCGAAAAATGTTTTTTATTGGTGACCCTTGAAACTATGAAGAACGTATATGAATGTGTTTCAGTAACTCCAGCCTCCAGCCTTTTAACTAAACCCCAAGAAACATCCAAAAACGTTTCAACAGGTGAAATTTATTATCTGGCATGACCTTTGGACTCTACAGGAAGGAGCAGGTTGTCTGTACAAGCCTGCAAACAAAAAAAATATTTGTAATAACAAACTTCCCTGACTAAACACAAATAGCTACCATTGAATAAATGGAATACTCGAGATAACCAAGTAATTAATCAGTAAAACATTTGACAGACTTGAACAAGGCATCCACGCATCAGCAGTACACTGGCAAAAAAGTATTCGTCGATAAATCAGAACTGACTGCCCCCACCGACAGATTTAAAAATAGCTAAATACGTTTTATTCAGTACCAAAGGTTGTATAGTACGAGCCTCTTGTTTAATGAAGAATAGTTTTATTGCCCAAACAATAATTAATTGTACAATGCATCATGAGCCTTTTCACATTGTTCACATTTCATATACAATAATGTATTCCTGTTCACAAAAATACACAATACTGGTCTAAAATATAACTAGAACGATTGAAATAAAAAACAAAATAAAAAATTATTTCCATCACAGTTATTTCATAGTGCTAGAAAAACTTCTTCCTACTTCAGTATCTAAGTAAGTAGGCTCATAAATAAAGGCCTCGCTAGGCAGTTATAAATTAAACAACTATCCCAGATTCAATATTACGATCCAGATTTATTTCTTTACAACTAAGATTCGTATGTTCTGAGATTCACAGAGCTAAAGTCGATGTGCGATATGTATTTGCAAATGTCCCTTAAAGGAACTCAGCTATTGATGTCGTACTCGCGGCACGATTTTCAAAACATTTCCTCTAATCTCCATTGATGCTACCCATTAATAAAGAAAATGAGGTCCGTTCAAAACTGTGTATATATATTTGTCTGTTAACGCTCTAGTGGTCGCAGTTTTTGTTTGGTCATTACTAAACTCTATATTTAAACTTTAAACTAAAGATCAAGTTCGTTGATGGCTGAAATACAACCAGTGGGAGGGGGCTTTAGAGGGGGAAATTTGGAAAATTCTTAATATCTCCGTTATTACGCGTCGGATCGAAATATTGCATACAAACAATCTTAATTGCAAACATAATGTTCTATAAATGTTGTTATTTACGTTATTGGGGCTCAGGTTAGCCATGCGAGTTAAAGCGTTGACCTTTATCTCACATGGTAAACCTAGAGTGGCGAGTTCGATTCTTGCCTGGGCAAAGGAAATTATTTAGTGACGAAATTCATTAAATAACGTCCTAAAATCCCACCCTGGCTAGAAAAGGGTGGAAACCTGTAGATAACCCGTCCCGATTAGCCTAAGTTGCAAAAAGTGGACGTTAATAAATAATAATAATAATAATAATTTACGTTATTTCACTATATTGATTAGTAACCGAGATATTTTCATTTTCGACCTTCAGTTAACCCCCACTCTTATGGATGCCATATTAACAGTAACCTGTTATATTATGAATCACATTATTTTAAGCATAAATACCAAATATTGTTCACATAGAACTTTTAAGTTTTGAGATAAATGCAAATACGTGACTCACATTTCGAAATCTGCTTAGTTAACGCAGACACTGCGTGACAGACTTTTTTTTCTTGATATTGATCTGATTCTTTTCAGAATAACAATACCAACCCAAAGTAAAATGACACCTGTCTTTTTAACTAAGAATATTTACCTTAACAATAGTTTTGAGAGGGTCATCAAAATCTACGTGTTCGACTAATTTTATTTAATATAGTAAAAATATTGAAGAATATCGTACAGTATTCTTACAAAGTGCCATGCCGTTTTCTTTTTTCTTTCTCAGACCTCGGTGATACATAAGCAACTTTACAAAAAATTATTAATTAACATTTTTAAAAGAATATTTAAACCAAATGCTTTTATTCAGTATGGAATGATGTTGAAGTTATCATATCGACTTATGCATTCTAAAGGATCATGATATTTTAGTAGGAAAGATTTTAAGTCAAAAGAAAAAAAAAATAAGCTCTTAATGCATACAACAAAATATTAGGTTAAATGCTATAGACGTTTAATGACAAGTTCATTCAACTGTATTAAAATAAGGAAGCATCATTTTATCTTAATTACATTTTGTGAAAATGATCACCGAGTGAACGATATTCTGCCAAATATTCTTCTTTCTTCATTTTTAAAAGAAACAAAAATACATTAGTTAATTGGTCAAAATAAATCAATATATTTAAAATTGTATGAAAAATATATTAAATTAATTTTGAAAAAAATCATGTATGAATCAATTGGCCATTTAAGCAATCCACCGATTGCAAAAGTTGACATGATAACACTCCATAATCTGAAAAGCCTGGATCCATCTTATGTGAAATAGTAAATTATTTTTTTTTAGTTCATATGATAGTTTTTATCAGTAGTCAAAACTAATTATTTTATACTTTGTGCTCAGTTAAAGTCATCTTGAATAAATAAAATGAAACCATGAAGCCCATTATTGCTTACCATAAGAGTAATCCGATTCTTTTTAATGCAATGGAGTTTTTATTATTACTATCTTATAACTTCCTTGAGTCTAGAAAAATCATTTAAAAACAAAGCCACATTTTGTTTTAATTCATTCAATTGCATATTTAAAATAATAACATCTACAAGCAACTTAGCCTTTATAGTGTATTACTATCTTTAATGAAGCACATTATATAATCAACGAGGTTATTACTAAATTCGTTCTTCAACATTACTTATTCAACTATCTACGATCTTCTCCCTTTCTATTCAGTGCTCTTCATTTCAACATTTTTGCCCCCAAATAAATTTCGAAAATCGCCTCATGAGTACGGCCTCAATAGCTGATTTCCCAAAAGGGAAATCTGTTAAAAAAATCTATATATCAGCATTTATATGAAATTACACTTTGAATTAGATTAGTTCTATACAAGTTTGCAATGCGTTGTGTAACAACAGAGATATTTGGAATTTTCAAAATTCTCCCTTAACCCCCCCTCCCACTCGTTCGACTTCAGTCATTAACGAACTAGGTCTTTAGTTTTACAGGGAACGCACATATTTTAAGTTTGGCAGCGATGAAAAAAAAAATTGCGACCACTTGAGCGGTAACAGTTAGGTATATACAGGGTGTCCCGTATATTCCACCATAATTGAAATATATTTAAAGTCTTAAAGATATCGCGAAATTTCAAAGGACCAAAATTTTAGCTCTCTTTGAGACCTGCCTCATTTATTATTGTCAACAAATTTAATTTTAAGTATGAAAAATAAGCTCAAAAGTCGGCGTTTCCTGTTTACTCCACATTTTTAAAAACTACTTAAAAAATAAAGACACAAGTGTATTTTGTTTTTGTTTCGCTTAGTATTTAGCGATGAAATGGTGGCCAGAGTCTCCTACCTATACGGGGTTTTAGCAGATTTTCCTTAAGGAAAATCAACTATTGAGGTCGTACTCATGACGTGATTTTCGAAATTTTTCTTCAAATGTCCATCGATACTACCCAGGAGATGACGAAAATCGTTCAAAAATTCAAAATATTTCTGTTACTCTGCGTCGGATCGAAAAATTGTATAGAACCAATCGTATTGCAAATTAGAATCACTATACATATTGTTATGTACAATTATTCTCTATCTTGAATATTAACGGAGATATTTGCATGTTTCAGTTTCAGCCTTCAGCAAACCCCCAGTTCCACTCATGTCATATTGACAAAAAGCTGTTATTTCATGAACCAATTCATTAAAAGTTTCAATACCAAATATTGTTTTCATTGAACTTTTACTTTGTGAGATATATGCAAATACGTTCTGTTGACCCCCTCCCTTCTTTTGTTCTTGGATTACTAAAATTTGAGTGATTTAGATAAAACTGATTCTGATTCATTACAAATTACAGCACTAGCTTTAGTAAATTTTTTTCAATAAAATTAATATGTTATATTTAGATATATTTCATTAATTGTTTTTCTTTTCGGTCTATCTACCTATTCAGCGCTACGAGGTTGTTTGTTTACAATTCAGCCGCTTTCCGTTGTCGAGATTATTAACTTGTATTGTAAATCTGCTGAAAGATTTCTCATTACCGTTTGTATTTACTCACTTAGCATTAGTGTTACCTGTATACGTTCCGTTCGCGTGGGAAATCTGCTTAGTTTACCCAGCCCCTGCATGACGTACTTTTTGAACATGTGTAAGTATTTATAGTTAGTTACGAACGCGCCTCATTTTCGTCGTCTCCTGGGTGAGATTGATGGGCATTTGGAGAACTGTTTCGAAAAACACGTTCAACCTCAATTACTGATTACTGTAAAGGGAAATCTGCTAAAATCACAGGTTAAGTTAAAGCACAACTGAAATATTTGAATTCAACATAAACATTGTAATCAGAAATATAAATACCTTGTAAGGAAGGTAAAGAACTTACAAGGGAAACTTCGTTGAAGGGCGTAGCTTTGATGTGCTACCGCTATACTGTCGTCTTCCAAAAGGAGTGAATCTTGGAATCTTTACAAGGGGCAAACATTTTGAGATTAAGTTAGAGGAATCGGACGATGAAAATATGCCTGGTTCGGTGGGGTCTAGGCACGCAGAGCACGCTGGCAGACTTATTTTGGAATGCCCGCCAAAGGGCTTGAGGTATGCCCCAAACAGACACTGACTCTTTTTCTTGGCCCCTTCCCACTCCTAAACTCCTCTCCCTTTAAGCTCGTCTTCTTCCCTCCTCTATAAAAGGCTATTTCGTTGAACAGAATATAAAGGCTTTAATGGCGATTCCTGTTAGGCAGGAAACACGCTTAGGTGAATGCACATAAATGAAGGGACATTTGTGATTTCATTGGAATAATGAGATTTTTTTTGAATTTATAGCCGCCACATATTGAGTAAATGATCACTTTCTTTTTTGCAGATTATCTTAAGGGTGTAGCGGCAGCATTCGTTGCCATTGGAACGTAAGAACGTTAAAAGGGAACCCCAATCTTGTTTAACTATTGTTATCTACAATTGTTGTATGCAGTTTTTCATTACTCATAACTTAAGGATTAAACGAGTTAGTTAATCGAACTTTCTTGTTTTCAGCATTTAGCACCCCTCCCTTCCACTCTTCGCTTTATCATATAGCAATAGAGAGCATGTGGTGAAATGAGGTCAAAAGTGTGTCATACGGAATTCGGAAGTCTGCCTAGTTTACGCAGCCAATTCGTGACGGGGGTTTTTATTATAGAGTATATTTTAATGGTAATGACAGTTACAGCTTAAATAAAATAAATACAAAATTCAATTTTCTCTAAAATCCTTGTCCGGAAGACTTCTTTTTAGTCCGATTAAGGTTCTAAATATAGATATTATTAATATAAGGCTAATGTCTTTAGAAAAATCATCGATTATATGCAAAGGTAAAATATTTCGTTAAAAAATACCGTGTTTGAAAATTGTAACAATAAACAATATCAGTGCAAGCACATGTATATTCATTTCAAAGAAAATATAAGAAACCATTGATCACTCAGGCTGTATGCGTATCGTATACGATTGTCCACGTCTTCAATCTTTAACATTAATATTTCACATTTTTCTTTCTTTAATTTTCCAATACTTCGTTTTGGTCTACATATTATACATAGAGATAGAAAACCTCGTCTAGGACATTTGAAGCGAAAACTTATTTCTCAAAGAACTGACGAAAATAAAGAATTAATAGTTAAATAGTTTGGAGATGCTTAAATGATGAAGCTCCCACGTTTTTCCTGTTATTTCTCCTTTCACATGTCAGAGGATAGAAGAAAAGTGAAAATGAGAAGGGAACAGGAGATGGGAATGACGTGAGGATGATAAAAGAAAGGCTGTATCGAATAATAAATCTTTAAGCTGAAGAAGTTTTCTGGGGTGGACGCTAAAGAGCTTCTTCGCTGAATTATATAGTAACAAGATGGTTTCTCTTCTCTCACGCACTCTCTCTCTCTCTCTCACTCTCTCTCTCTCTCTCTCTCTCTCTCTCTCTCTCTCTCTCTCTCTCTCTCTCTCTCTCTCTCTCTCTCTCTCTCTCTCTCTCTCTCTCTCTCTCTCTCTCTCTCTCTCTGTCTCTGTCTCTCTCTCTCTCTCTCTCTCTCTCTCTCTCTCTCTCTCGCTCTCTCTCTCTCTCACACACACACACACACACACACTCACACACTCCCCCTGAGCAGAAATTTAGTTTGAATATCAAGAACTTTAGGAACTTAGGATCTAGGATATCAGGAAAAACGCTGAGACCAAACAAACAAAAAATACGTATTGCTTAGTTCAATTGACATTAATCGTAACGACGTGCTCAAATGTTTTCAGCCAATTTCGTAAAGTATGATGACTCTATAATATAATATTTTATAAATCAAATATGTTACATTTGAAAAAAACGATTATTGGTTAAATAAACCCTTGAGGAGTGTTGCAACTCGAACCGCGTCGGTGTAAAATAAATGTGTGAATTTGACTGAATTGAAGAAATTAGTTTTCTGACCTACAATGGCTCAAAAAATTATATATATATATATATATATATATATATATATATATATATATATATATATATATATATATATATATATATATGTATATGTGTGTGTGTGTGTGTGTGTGTGTGTGAGTGTGTGTGTGTTTGTGTGAGTGTGTGTGTGTGTGTGTGTGTGTGTGTGTGTGTGTGTGTGTGTGTGTGTGTGTGTGTACATATATGTAGATATATAGACACATAGATAGATAGAATGCAAGGTACACAGGTAGATAGAGAGATTTTAAAATTCCAACTTATCTTGCTTTTGGCACGCATTGCAAAGATTTGAAGAAAATTTTGCGAAATTTTGCCATGTAAGCAACCTCAAATTCCCCTTTATAGCTACTTTTTCTAACGAAAACCCGATAAAACGTGCTTAAAAGCCCAAGTCAAGGGAGTGATAGTCATCATAATATCTGTATGAGATGTATTTTATTTATTTAGTCTTGGATAGTTGTTTCACTGTCTAGTTTTCATTTGGCAAATTATTGAGCGTCTGGGAGACCCTCCTCCCATCCCAATGAAGGCTTCCGATATTGCTACCACTTAAGGGACGCTTAATGAGCGAACATATATCAATTAACAGTGTGAGTGAGTAAGATGGGTGTTTATTGGGCCTTCAATTGGTGTAGACGAGTTGAGTTCTGTCGTTATGTTGGGGTTTGGTCGCCAGCGTTTAAGATGACAACCACGGAAGATGTGAGCACTCGGAAACCCCCTTTTGGGCGACCCGCTGACATATTTTATGTATAGTTACATTCATTTAAAAATTGAATTTGATGTTATTAGTAATTATAAAAATTAAATTATATAAAAAAACACTAAATAGAAAAAATGAATAGATAAAAAAAGAATAAATTAATGAAAATAAAATTAGAATTGTATAAAGCCAACTGATGTTGGGGTTTGTATCATTTTTAATTTGCGAATTTTCGTAATACAAAATATCTTCAATAATAATTCCTTATAATCAACAATGGATTCAAATTTATCTTTGATATATCCCTATCATGCTTTTGATAAACTTATTGAAGTCTTTTATTCACATTAGTAAATAATACATTTAGTGATGATGGCCCATCCTTCTAAATTGTATTTGTGGTAGGTTTTATTCTTTTTGATGACATATAATGTATAACTTATAATACACAAATTAAAATATTAGAAGTATTGTATTGATTTATTTACGTCCACTTAATGCTACTTTGGCTAATTGGGACGGGCTATCTACAGGGAACTACCCCATTCTAGCCAGGGCGGGACTAAGGAATTTATTTAAGGAGTCCTTCACCAAATAAATTTCTACTGCCCAGGGCGGGAATCGAACCCGCCACTCTAGGTTTTCCATATGGATTAAGACCAACACAACACCCTAACCAATTATTATGGTCACACGGCCAACCTGAGCCCCCAAAATACTAGAAGTATTTCGACAGTAAATTTGCACACTCGACTCAAGAAAAATCCTGATATCCACCGACTCGATGAGTGTCCTATTGAGTATTAAAGATGTATTTACAAACAATCCAATAGTACAAAAAAATACATAATCATATACAAATGCACCGAGAGTTAAAAAGAGTCGTCTACTCCATGTGTATTCCAAGTCACGTGGGAATAGATGGAAATGAAAAAGCAGATTTAGCAGCCAGAGAAGCCCACCAACTCGACTCCATCAACCCAACAACAATTACATCTGCAGAACTCTATCAACCACTCAAAGAAGAAATTGATAAAAACTGGCAACAAATGTGGAATGAAATCCAGAACAATAAACTAAAAACTATTAAAACCTCCATCCGTCCATGGAAATATTGGAGAAGAGACAACAGAAGAGATGAAGTCGTATTAGGAAGACTCCGAATAGGGCACACAATATGG
This sequence comes from Riptortus pedestris, assembly GCA_019009955.1. Classification (NCBI taxonomy): domain Eukaryota; kingdom Metazoa; phylum Arthropoda; class Insecta; order Hemiptera; family Alydidae; genus Riptortus; species Riptortus pedestris. The sequence goes on from CM032233.1 coordinate 81,788,283, forward strand.
TTATCTTATGACAAAAGATCAACCACCGATTTGTAGGAAGTGTAACACAGACTTGACTATTTACCACATATTAATGGAATGCCATAAGTATACAGATATTCGAAACGAATGCAAAATTTCCAATGATATAGAAGTGGCCCTTGGAGATGACACCAAAGAGCTAGATAAATTGCTTAATATTGTGAAAATTACGAATTTATACAAAGAAAATTAAATTACAAGTTTTTTTGTATCCTCGTTTATATTGTTAAAATGGCGATATGGATGTGGATACCAAAACGTGAGTCATAGATATTACAGGGCGATGATAACCTAGTAGTTTTTTGCTCTAAAACCCTACGAAAGAAACAAACAAATTTGCAATCGGTAAATGTTAGGCACTCCCCTCCATTGCGGACTTTTTTTACGAAATGAGATTGGAGCCTAAAGTAAACAATTCAATAATCGGCATCAACCGCGAGTTAATTTCATTCAATAAACCGACTCTTATGGATTTAATGTAAATTAAAAAAAAAGTAAAATATACAGATTCGTTTTTGTGTGCCTTTTTTTTATTTTAGTTAGCCTGACATTTTATCAGAAATGTTTGCTCTTATTTCAGAGAACATAGGCAGAGGAAGAGAAACCGAGAAATTCTCAGAGTGAATTTCATTTAACTGTAGCTTTGAGGGGAACCAGTTGCCAGTTAACTGCCCATACACTGCGAAAACAACGATGCAATTCACTTCCTTTATAATTGGCTTAAAATAAAATCCGTCCTTTTTTTTTTCATTTTTAATGCTTTGTTCTTCAATTCTCTTTCCACTTTTTGAGCGTTAATATAAAGTCCTTTTTTACCTTCCTTTATAGCAAAATGTCGTGTAAAAATAATTTTTTCTTCCATTTTATTTTTTCATTTTTATTGATCCCTTGATATATTCTAAAAATAAAATAGCTATTCAAAGTAAATCAATTTGAGCTACTCCCCATGAAAGCAGATAAAGACTGAAATGATGATAGTTTGTTGAGAATTAAAAGAAGAGAATAAGAATATAGTCAACTAAATGAATGTTTAATTTAAAAAAAAGTCCGTCACACAGAAGCTGCGTAAACTAAGCAGATTTCCCACGTGAAGTTTTACAATAGATAAATCTACATACTGGTAACACAATAGCACCGTCAACATCAAGTGAATAAAACAAACGATAATAACAACGTCCAGACGGAAGCGTAAACGTAAAAAACAGGTGTGCCGACTTCTCACGGGAAAGAAAAACAATTTCTGAAATATATCTGAATATAACATATTAATTTTATTGAAAACTATTTATTATATATAGTACTGTAATGTGTAATGAATCAGAATAATTTTTATCTCAATCACTCAAATGTTAGTAGACCATGAACAATAGAGGAGGCATCCCCCCCTCCTCTTTTGTTCATGGCCTACTAACATATAATAGAACGTATTTGCATAGATCTCCCAAAGTAGAAGCTAGCACTATTCTCTACACCAATGTAACGAAAGCCGAACAGTTGCGTAAACAGCCCAACTAACTTTCAGCAGCTAAATGAATGTTTAATTTAAAAAAAGTCCGTCACGCAGGGGCGGCGTTAAATAAGCAGATTTCTCATGTTCAATGAGAAAAATATTTGGTATTTCCGCTTCAAATAAAGTTCTTCATAATATAATAGCTTATTATTTATATAGCATGTGTAGGAGTGGAGGTTTACTGAAGTCCGAGAACTAAAAAATGCAATCCTCGGTCAATAATCAAGATACTTAGAAAACGTCTAGGACAACATTTATAAAGCATTACACTTCCATTAAGGTTTATTCTATACAATTTTTCGATCAGACGCATAATAACGGAGATATTGTGCATTTTCGTAACTCCACCATATAACCCCCCCCTCTCCCACCGGTCCGATTTCAGCCATTAACGAACTTGATCTCTAGTAACGATCAAACAAAAATTACGACCGCTAGAGCGTTAACAGACAAATATATAAATCTATATATACATATTTAAAATTTTGAATTGACCTCATGTTCGTCATCTCCTAGAAAAGATCGATGGACATTTTAGACAATTTTCCGAAAATCGCGACATGAGTACGGCCTTAAGGGAAATCTGTAAAACCGAAACAAACTTTTATCCGCTTATTGAAAGTAATAAGTTACACATAATTGAAGGCTACAGATCGTATCAGAGGCCCAATTTGGTGCACGCATTACATTAAATAGCGAAATCAATAATAAAATTAACAATTACTTTTCTTAAAGACGAAAAATGAAAAAAAAAAATCCAAAAATGTACCTTTATGTACCCAGTGTATTGAGTTGAAACTTGGGCTAAACTTCTAATAAACCTGTCAAAATGTATTCGATCGTTAAAGAAAAACAGAACCAATCCCCATTATTTTTATGTTTAATGTAATCAAAAAAAAGTTTTTCTTCAAAAATGAAGAGAAGCCAAACTCAAAAAAAATTATAAAAACTTTAGAGTAGCATTTAAAGTTCTACATTACATTATCAAAAATTGATCGAATATTTTCTCGCGTGCACGCACAGACCCTACAAACATAAATTAATGTATTATGTTATTATGTATACAAACATATTATGTATCATATATTAATCATGTATTATAATCTATAAATATATAAAACCATAACAGGTAAAGTAAACAGCTTTTATATTTTCAATAATTACATTCAATGGCTTTCGGGATAATTCTACTGAATCCCTTAGACACCAATCTTGTCGATCATGTAAAGAAAAGTCCGACACTCAGGGGCTGCGTAAACTAAGCATATTTCCCACGTGAAGTTTTACAATTGAGAAATCTCCTTACTGGTATCACCAATTTGACGAGAGCAAAATAGTTACGGAAACGGCCAAACTAACTTTTAGAGGAATTGAACGAAGAGAACCGATAATATCCGATTTCATGTCGTCCGTTATCCACACTCACTTCAACAATAAATTACTCCTCTAAACATCGAATTAGCGTAAAAACGTACATAACAATAGTTGTAGAACATTACAATTGCAATAAGATTGGTTCTACACAATGTTTCGATCAATGCATAATAACGGAGATATTAATAATTTTCTAAATTCCCCCATCTCATCCGCCCTCCCCTGGTCCGATTTAACGAACTTGATGTTTCTTTTTATAAAAAACGATTATATATCAAGTATGGTAACGATAAGACAAAAATTGCCACCGCTAGAGCGGCAACAGACAAATTACGATAAATAGATAGATAGTAGATAGATAGATAGATAGATAGATAGATAGATAGATGGATATATATACATTTTGAACGGACCTCATTTTCGGCATCTGGTAGGTAGGATCGATCGACATTTGAAGAAAATTTTCGAAAATCGCGTCAAGAGTACGTCCGCAATAGCTGATTTTCCTTAAGTTAAATCTGCTAAAATGACATTTCATACATGCAAACTCCCCATTTTGTACCAAGTGTGCTTTTTCCAATAGGAGATTACAAATATTGTATTTAAACCATTAAACAAAAAATAATAATGCATTTTATGGGCTAAAAATCACGGTTTGTGGGAACTTTTAATGCCTTAAGTGAGAGAGTAGATGAATTAAAGTGGCTGGTTGCATAGTTCAATTCCCAGGGCAGTCATAGCCAAGTTTCTACCTCCGAGTATCTTCTCCGTTCCTATTCCTCTCCCCTGAGCTCTACAACCAGCCACTTACTCTTAAAAACGTTATCTCTTGAAGTGCTATACTTGTTTCACTATATACTACAGGAATGAATAATCGCTTTATAAAAATTCAATTAACTATGTAAAATATAACAAAAAGAGAAGAAAATTTGGTATGTAAAAAGAGTAATAAAAAGGTAAAATGATGAAAAATATTGAACGTCTAAAGAAATAAAATAAAATATATGATATTATAACAAATTACTACTTTTGCGACCAATTGACGCTATGAATAATCAAAAGTCCGTCACACAGGGGCTGCGTAAAGTAAGCAGATTTCCTATGGAAGTTTAGCCATAGAGAAATCTACATACTGGTAACACAACACCACCATAAGTAAATACAAACGGTAATGAGAAATCTTTCAGTTAATTTTAATAAACTCCCAACTGAAACGGATTCTGAATTGTAAGAATAATTTATATTTTAATAACTCAAATTTTAGTAGTCCAAGAACTAAAGAAAGGGGGGGGGCGGAAGAACAGAACGTATTTGCATAAATTTCACAAAGTAACGAAAGTTAGGTAAGGTTAGAAACGACAGGTTTGGTTAGAAGCTTCCGCCAGAGCCGAGACTTACGAAAACGGCCGAACTAACCCGAACAACACCCGACCACAGACTTCATAAAAATGCAAATATCTCGGTTAATATTCAAGATAGAGAATAAGTGTATATAACAATATTTATAGTAAATTTAATTTGCAATAGGATTGGTTCTATACAATGTTTCGATCCGATGCATAATAACAGAGATATTTCGAATTTTCAAAAAGTCCCCCCTCTAAACCCCCCCCCCTCCCTCTGGTACGATTTCAGCCATTAACGAACTTGATCTGTCTTTTTACATAAAACGGTTAAATATCGAGTTTCATAACGATCAAACAAAAATTGCGACCGCTAGAGCGTTAACAGACAAATATATATATATATATGTGTTTATATATATATATATATATATATATATATATATATATATATATATATAATTTTGAACGGACTTCATTTTCGTCATCTCCTGGGTAGGATCGATGGACATTTGAAGAAATTTTTCGAAACTCGCGTCATGAGTACGACCTAAATAGCTGATTTCTGAAAAGCTGAAATCTGCTAAAACATGCACTTAAAAATGGCATAGAACAACAAAAAAGAAGATAATAGATGTATAATAATACATACGTGCTTGTCTCTTTTGTGTGTGTGTGGTAATTTAGACTGTGTATCAGCATTGGTGGGCCATAGGCAAGAAAATGAATCAACGCCTTACTTGCAAGAAAAAAGTCCGCCACGCAGGGGCTGAGTTAACTAAGGAGATTTCAGGATTTGCATTTTCCTCAAAACGTAAAAGTTCAATGAGAACTATATTTGATATTTAGGCTTCAAATAATGTGCTTCATAATAATACAGCTTATTTTTAATATAACATGAGTAGCGAAAACTAAATAACGCAAATATCTCGTTTAATAATCAAGATAGTGGAAAAATGTATATAACAACATGTATAGAAAATTAAATTAAAAATAAGATTGATTCTATACAATTTTTTGATCCGACGTATAAAAACGGAGCTATTTCAAATTTTCAAAATTCTCCCTCTCTAACAACCCGGTCCCCTCTCACTGGTCCGATTTCAGGAGTTAACAAACTTGGTTATTCTTTTAACATAAAACGATTATAAATCTAGTTTCGTATCGATTACAAAAAAATTGCGACCGCTAGGGTGGTAACAGACAAATATATATATAATCTTGAACGGACCTCATTTTCGTCACTACTCGGTAGGATTGATGGACATTTGGAGGAATGTTTAGAAAATATCGTCATCACGAACCTCGCGTACAACCTCAATAGCTGATTTCCCTTAAGGGAAACCTGCTAAAATGTCCGCATGGGAAGGGTCCGAATCAGCACTGTTTTAAAGATATTACCATTTTTTTCGCAGTGTTTTTAATTTTAACAATAACAAATGTTATTGTTACCTCAGAAATAATGTGCTTAGAGAAATCCCACATTATTCCTTTAAGAGAGCATCAAATGTTCTGTAAGAAGTTTTAATTTTAATATAAACATTCACTGAAAAGTTTTATATTAATGATTTTATCATGGAATAAACTGGAAATTGAAAACTAATAAAAAGTTTAAATGTTTTTATCATATAGCCGAGAAGTCTGGAAATGTATGTATCCTTTGCAAAACTTCTTCATTTAAAAACAATTGAGAATGTATAAAATTATTCTTATTATGTATAACTTTGGTCCCTTAAAATTGATGGATGCAGAAGAAAATTCGGTATTCCAAGTAAAGAAATTACCTAAATACAATTCATTTTGATAAAGCTTGTTTTTTGCTTAACTAATAGTGGTTCTCCAGATCCTAAGAGAAAACAGAATTTTATAATTCAACTATCATTGAAAAAGAAGCATTTAAATTATATGTTGAAGCGACCTTTCATTTAGAATTAAATTTAGAGTGGAACCAGAAGAATTAGTTAATACTGCTATGGAAAAAAACATTCGTCAGTGAGTAGGCACATGAATTGCTTTCAAACTTCAGCCAGTGTTTGTTTTTGAAGGAGAGACGAAAGAGGTTATACGCTTTTTGCCTTTGAAATGCTTATCTATCCAACTATCCACTCATCTTTCTACACAACCCATACTCTAATGAAATTCCTTCCAACATCAGTTATGACTGTGGTTGAGACTAAGGGAACATGCATCTTTACCCAATATCCAGACAAACAGGGTAAATCCCATTCTCTGAATTCTATTTTATATCCATTGCTACCCTTGGGATGATATATTTTTGCAGGAAAAAAATTAACTTTTTAGGAAAATAAATAGTTATTTATTATACAAGTGACGAAAGTAGATCATTTTACAACTCGAGTGAAACGTTTACCCGCACGAGCGAAGCGAGTGTGGTAATTTCACGAGAGTTGTAAATTCTACTTTCGTCACGAGTGTAATATTAAATTTTTTTTGTAATTGTGTAATACATGATCAGATCTAACCAGAATATGAACAAAATTAGGATGTTGTAAAGATTATGGTATGTTGTTGGTAGGTTATAAGCATGGTGGTTGTAAAACAACTAGTGATGATTGTGAAGTAGTGCAGTTATAAACAAGTGCAGGTTATAAACAAGGAAGGTAATTATTATTATATTTAAATTTTAAAATATATTGATTATTTCCACCAATAATTCATTCACATTTCAATTTATTTTGTTAATATAAATTCTTACAATGTGAAGAAACATTTAAAAGCATTTAATTTCCAAATTATTTTTTAATTTATACTTATTACTAATTAAGAAGGCAATTCACTTTCTTCACTTGTGAAGAAAGTGATTACTTTCTTCACTCTATTGCAAAATGTTTCACTTTCTTCACTCATTTCAGTTTAGTAATGTTACCATTATTCAACGATTACAGAAAAAAAATATTATTTAATCGTCACCGTAAAACGGGTGCCACTTCAATACCAGTAAATTTCCAAGCCATGAGAATAATACTGGCAAATTAGTAGAAATTAACAAATCATTTCGAAAAAAAAATTATCTAAAATAGTACAAACGTGAAGCATTTCTGTCAAATAATAAAAACGTGGCCATCCACGGATATTATATCAAATATATAAGCGAGTGGCCATACAGCAGACGTGACAATAGACGAGACGAAGTTGTACTAACGAGACTTAGGATAGGACACTCACATTTAACTCACTCATACCTCATGACGAGAACAGAACGACCTCTCTGCAGAACATGCCATGAACCATTAACCATTAAACTCATACTGACTAACTGCAGGAACATTGAATACTTAGAGACCACACATAACATGTACGGACTGAAGCCCACATATCGACAATACACTAAACCACCTTCAAAAATTGAATTTGTTTTATAAAATTTAACTTCTCTTCTCTTTGATTTTGACATATTTTTTTGCTTCAAGTTAATATAATTTTAGATAATATAAATGCACTAGTATATATACTCATAATAAAAGCGTTTTAAATTGTTACCTATAATACTAGTTTAATGGTATATTTGTAGCATAGTATAATATATGTTGTTTTTATTACTTGTATTTAATGTTTATTTATCGTGTTTAATTTTCTTTTTTTTTCTTTTTGAAACAGTTTTTGTTATTTTTCTATTATATTGAATTTATTACATTGTTACATTTTGAGCCAAATAGCCTAGTGGCGGGTGCTCCTGTAAATTAAAAAAAAAGTGACTATAGAATCCAATTCTCCGTTTTTGGTGAATCGCATTACACTGAACGACACACACTAAATTTGTCATTACCTCCCACATTGGAGTTACAACTCTAGGGCAAGTCAGTATTCAGGAGCTCATTATATTTTTGATAAAAAGTAAACATGTTAGACCAAAGTAATTTCTCTGGAAAGTGGGTTTTTCGACTCGTTTTGCTTATAGTATTTTAGCAGATTTCCCTTTAGAAAAATCAGCTATTGAGGTCGTACTCATGACGCGAGTTTCGAAAAATTTCTTCAAATGTCCATCGATCTTACCCAGGAGATGACGAAAATGAGGTCCATTCAAAATGATATATATATATATATATATATATATATATATATATATATATATATATTTGTCTGTTAACGCTCTAGCGGTCGCAATTTTTGTTTGATCGTTACCAAACTCGGAATTTAATTTTTTTATGTAAAAAGGAAGATCAAGTTCGTTAATGGCTGAAATCGGACCAGTGGGAGGGGGGGTTTAGAGGGGGGATTTTTGGAAAATTCGAAATATCTCCGTTATTATGCGTCGGATCGAAATATTGTATAGAATCAATCTTATTGCAAATTAAATTTACTATAAATACATTTATTCTGTATCTTGAATATTAACCGAGATATTTGCATTTGTATTCTGCATTGGTCGGCAGGAGTGAGCTGTTTGGTACTTTCCGAAGAGAGCTCTGGCGGCCGTTTTCGTAACTATTCGTCCCTCGTGTATAAGTTTAGTGATCCCTTACTACTTACTACACTTGTTATTGGGCAGATTTCTCTTTTGTAAAACTTCACGTGGGAAATCTGCTTAGTTTACGTAGCCCCAGCGTAACGGACTTTTTTTATTTGTATTCTTTCGATTATTATAGGAAAACAAAAGACAAGTATAAATGGGGCTTTATTTAATAATGAGGGCTTCTAAATCGTGTTACACTTTTAGAACATAAATAATGTAAGCCCCTGATGAAAAACAGCTACCAAAATAGAACAAGCTCATTATTATATAGTCCTTTGGTTATTGTTTACAGTAATTTATACAAAATGCTGATAAGTATTTCTTTAATGTACTGGATAATAATTATATATTATAATTATAAACGTATCAGGTAGCAAATAATGATGCATGTCTGTATAAGTATTCATATATTTATAAGTTAATCAAGCTTATTAATTTCTATTAGTATTATTTTCTGCGGAGCATAATGGCTACTGTAAACACTGCATTATGACTTTGGACTCTCCTCTCACAAAAATGCAAAATATACATTTTCATTTATACAGAGTGACTTTCGTTTAATGATAAATATATAAATAGTGATTTCATATTTTTTTAGAAATTGATATATATTTTCTGACATCAATTTTAAGTAATGCCAACAGTATTTTTTAGTCAGTTTTTGGCATGAATTATCTAGCCGGTGTTGAAGTAAGTTTCTTAAACCTATCTAATTCAATCTAGTATGGTATAGAATAAAAAAACGTTTAGAGTGAAGAAAGTAAAATCATAGCACGTTTTTGTTGCTTGTATTTCACATAGCAAAAATCCGTTGAAAACAATATTTGGTATTTGAGCTTATAACAATAAGATTCGAGATATATTGGTTCATCGTTAACGTGCGATGAAAAAAAGCAATATATACATGGCGTGGAAAAAAGGTTTGAAAATTCATAAATAATCGAAAGGTACTATGTTTTCATGACTATATATTACGTCTCTATTTATGAAATTCAGAATTAGTCAATAGTACCACCAGCAATGGAGACTCTACGACCTCTTCATAATGTTTACTGAATGGTTTCATGCTTGACACTGAAAATTAATAATTTTAATACTTTTTTCGGTCATAATATATTTATATTCTTGTGTAGTGTTGTAGATAAATGAAATTGAAGATAATTTATTTTTGTAAAATTCAAAATATGCAATATATCAACTTTTAATTTATGAAAACTTACTTTTACAATTCCACATATTCTAAGTTCCTTAATTTCTCACTTATTAAATTAAAATAAGGCCCATATTATCAGTTCAAATTACCTGCTTCTATTTCTTTAAAAAATAATTTTTTTTGGTAGCATTGAAAAAAAGTAGGCGTTTACTAAAGGCAAATAATTAAATATTGCCACTATGTCGGTTTTTATTCAAGATGCAGAAAATAATGTACAGTATTTGCAGAAAGTTAACAACAAGATTGATTACGTACAAAGATTCTGATCAGGTTCATAATACGAGATATATTTTGAATTTTCGATTTCCCTTTCCTTAAACCCCACCATCTCGTCCAATTTTAGCATTTAAAATTATCGTTAACCTAGTAGAAGGGGGGGGGGTGGCGATATTAAACAAAACTCAGTATATCTCCTTTATTATATGTCTGATCGAAAAATGGTATAAAACCAACCTTTTTATTACATTAATGCCTTATAAATTTTGTTAATATACATATCTTCTCTATGTTAAATAATAAATCAAAATATTTGTATTGTTTAGATTTCAGCCTTCAGTCATCGCATTTTAACAATAAGCGAATGTTTCTCACACAAATGTTTATTTGATCTATACCATACATGATATTTAACCGTTTCAGTCAACACTGATGATCATACTTGTTATTGGTGGAAATCGGACATATGTTATAGAACCAATCTTGTTAAACCATTGATGGCCAACAATAGTTGTTCGATGCATTTGTTCGTGACTTAAATACTAATGGAGTTATTCGCATTTCCTCGCCCATGTCTTTTATTCATCGGGTTTTACATACAAATAGAGAATATGTGGTGAGATGAGATCACTAGCGTGCCATACCATCACATGGGAAATCTGCTTAGTTTACGCAGCCCCTGAGTGATGGGCTTTTTTAATTTTCAGCCTACAGTAAACCCTCACATTTTGTTCCACAGCAGTGTTGTAGGAAGTGAAGAATATTTTGTACTTGGAGAGAGAAAAAGACGTCCAATTCTTCCTGCAACATACCTAGAAAGGCAAACGATCTCTGAAGATGGAGACAATGGTCTTCGAAAGAGCGTAGCGCTGAAATATAAAACTTGTGAAGAATTGGACGTATTTTTCTCTCGCCAAGTACCCCACATTTTGTTGTTTATTATTATTTACGTCCACTTTATGCTACTAGGCTAATCGGGACGGGTTATCTACAGGTTACCACCCTTTACTAGCCAGGGTGGGCCTAAGGAGTTTATTTAATGATATCACATTTTGTGATCCCACCCAAACAATTCGCGAAGTATTAGTCTTATTTCAAGCTTAAATACGATATATAGTTTTTTAAGTTCTTTACTAGGTGAGACACATGAAAATAAGATAGGTGATAACGTTATCATTAGTATTATGATTTTCTACTCATAGGATTTTTATTAGGAAATAGAGAATATATGCTGAGATGAGATCTGTATTGTTTCATTCCAGCGCGTGGGAAATCTGCTTAGTTTACACAGCCCTGCATGGTGGACTTTTTTTTTAATACTACAATACAAGCTCACTGCGGTTCTCCTCTCCTGTTGGTAGCGAGTGGAATATCTCAAATAGAATAATTCCTCTTTAAATGAAAACAATATATTTGATGATATGGTATTTCTTGAACGCTCAATACCTTAGATGTTTCTTAATTTCCGAAATGTCACTCCTCGATGACGGTTTCCCACGAAGGCTTGGCATATCTGACATACTGTCTGTTACTTTCCTTAATGCCACTAAAGATCGGCCCATCTAAAATTGACGATCTCTTGCAATAACAACAACCCAACAAATAAAAGCCAAACTTGGAGCTAAGATTAATTTTCCTTATTTTATTTGTGTAACTAAATAAAGTATGTGAACAATGACGATCATTCTGTATAGTATTCTTTGAGGTTGTATAGCAATCATTTTTGGAAGAAAAAATATGTGTTTTTTTCAACATTGCTTTTAATTTTCGATTTGTTCTACTCGCTCTTAAGTGTAAACAAGATTCCTTTAATAAATTGTAGATAAAATAAACATTATACATTTTCTGAACTGGAGACTTACAGTAGGATGCTATTAGACAAATATAAATTTAATCACAAAATTTGACGTATTTCTCAGCAATAAATAGAGATAACTTTCAAACGTTAATATAATTTTTTTTATAAAAAAAGAAAACCGATACCACAGATTAATAAATTGATTTTTATTAAATGAGTTGTACACTTCAAAAGTTTAATAAATTCTGTAATATATATAATTCTTTAATGGAGGAGCCATTTTATTAACTGACTATTTAACATTATTAAGCTTACGTGTAGACATATAAATTTTATAAACGATAATTATGCCTAAATGAATTAGTTTTCCATAAATAACTCAGAAAAAAAGGCTGTAAATGCCAAATTAAAATCTAAATCGATAGAAATAGAGGTTACAAATTATTTTATTTATAGTTATTTCGTTAGTTCCCAAGCTGCTAAATTATATTTGTTTATTTTAGCAATTTCCCTTACAGGAATCAGCTATTGAGGTCGTACTCATGAAACGATTTTTGAAAAATTTCCTCAAATGTCCATTGATCCAACCCAATATATGACGTAAACGAGGTCCATCTGTGTGTGTGTGTGTGTGTGTGTGTGTGTGTGTGTGTGTGTGTATGTGCCTGTTTCCTCTCTCGCGGTCGCAATTATTGTTTGATAGTTACCAAACTCGATATTTAGTCGTTTTTTGTAAAAAGAAAGAACAAGTTCCTAATGGTTTAAATCGGACCAGAGGGAGGGGAAGAATTTTGAAAATTCTAAATATTTCCATTACTATACGTCGAATCGTGTATATAATCATTGTTATTGGAAATTAAATGTACTATAAATATTGTTTTATAGTTATTCTTGATCTTGAATTTTAACCGAGATTTTTGCTACTACTTCTACTCATGCTACATAAACAATACTTTGTTACATAATAAACCACTTTATTCGGAGCTTAAATGTCAAATATTGTTTTCAAGAGACTTTTTTTTTCTTTTTCTTTTTTAATTTTACGTCCACTTTATGCAACTAGGCTGATCGGGACGGGTTATCTATAGGTTACCATCCTTTTCTAGCCAGAGTGGGCCTAAGGAGTTAATGAGGCCGTCATTAAATAAATCTCTACTGCCTAGGGCGGGATTCGAACCTGCCACTCTAGGTCTGCCATGGGAGATTAGGACCAACGCCCTAACTCGCACGGCCAACCCGAGCCCCAATTTAATATACGAGATACATGAACATATGTTCTGGGGACCCCCCCCCGTTTTAAGCTCTAGGACTACTAAAATTTGATTGTTTGAGGTAAAAATTATTTTGATTCATTATAAATTAAAGTACGAGATATAGTGAATAGTTTTCAATGAAATTAATATGTTATATGATGTTTCAATAATTGTTTTTCTTTAGGGTGAGACTTTGGCAGACCTGTTAGCACACTTTTCAGACGCTTCCCGTCGGGAAATTATTAAAATTTACTGATAGATTTCTTATTACCGTTTGTATTTATTCACTTAATATTCACAGTGGTGTTGTGTTACCAGTATGTAGATTTACCTATTGTTAAACTTCAGGAGGGAAATCTGCTTGGTTTACGCAGCCCCTGCGTGACAGACTATAAGGACTAATTGCATGGCACTACATATGATACAACAGACACGGCTATAAATAAACTTAAACTTACGTACACCTTTTTAAAATCTATTGATGGCCGAGTGGAAATATAAATAGGTTTAGTTGCTGTGGTTGAGCCTTCCGAAAGGCTATGCTTGTAAATAGGTGATCAAGAGTGGAACACTGAACAATCATGATACCAATCACGCTTATCAGTAATTTTACAATTAAACCAAATAAGCATTGGAAGGATACTATTTTTTTTTAATTTCAAATTCCGAGGTCAGTGTAAAAGTGCACGTCCTCGATCAGAACCACCGTAAACGGTTGCATGACTAAAGTTATCTCTGAATCGATTCAAATGGTTACCGACCTCTAAACACTACTGCTAACTTTAAAGTTAACATTTGATTACATCAGTTACAGCCCCTCTAACTTAGAAATCAACTTGGGTAAAATTAGTTAACTCTCCATGTTTCTCTAATTTTAACCAACGCTACCTTCCAATGCACGGACGAATAATGCATACTATATAATGAACAAATACTTCCATTGCTTTTCAATGTATTTTTAATACTTACACAACCAGCATTACAGTACTGAAACTCTGCCGCTACTAGTTTAAGCAGATGTCCCATAAGGGAAATCAGCTATTGAGGTCGTACTCACTATGCGATTTTCGAAACATTTCCTCAAATGTCCATCGATCCTACCCAGGAGATGACGATTACGTCCGTTCAAAACTATATATATATATATATATATATATATATTGTGTTGATGTTTTCGACCAGGTTATATTTATATATGGTGTTGTTGCTTTTTTGGAGGTTTGGTCAATGTTGGTGAAAGAAACTTCTTAGTTTATGCCGATATTTCGAGAATTGTATTTTCTCTTCTTGAGGGTTGTAAAAATACAGGTGCTACTTTATAATATTGCACATTGTTGTTAAATTAGAGTGTAACAGGAGGTGTTTATGCTATATTTACTTACCAAGACTAGAGAAACTTAAAAATTACTATGCATATTGCACTAGAGTTACTGATTACAGTAACCTTCTCTGTATTGTTTACATTGAGCAGGGCCACATTCTTATGTTTTTGTAAATCTACAGTATATTGTTATATGTTAGTTGACCAATATTATAATTATTATTCTAGCTCTCATATTATGTATAATAACACACAACATTAGTTCCTACATAATATAATAGCTTGAATAATAATTATAATATAGTTCATCTCACATAAAACAATATACTATAGATATACAAAAACATAAGGCTGTGGCACTACTCAATGTAAACAGACCAGGGAAGGTTACTTTAACCAGTAACTCTAGTGCAATATGTATAGTAATTTTTAAGTATCTTTAGTCTTGGTAAGTAAAAATAGCATAAACACCCCCTGTTACACTCTAATTTAACAACAATGTGCAATATTGTAAAGTAGCAACTGTATTTTTACAGCCCTGAAGAAGAGAAAATAAAATTCTCGAAATATCGGCATAAACTAAAAAGTTTTTTTCACCAACATTGACCAAACCTCCAAAAAATATATATTTCTGTTATCGCTCAGGCGAGCGAAATTTTTGTTTAATCGTTACCAAACTCGAAATTTAAACGTTTGATTTAAAAATATAGGTCAAAATAAAACCAATCTTATTGCAAATGTGATGTTCCATAAATGTTGTTATGCACGTTATTAAATATCTAGATTATTAACAAAGATATTTGCATCTTTTAGTTTTCGGCCTTCAGTAAATCCACATTCCTACTCATATTAACAATAAGCAGATATATTATGAAGTACATTATTTGAAGCCTAAATACCAAATATTGTTCTAATTGAACTTTTAAGTTATAACATAAATGCAAATACGTGACGCATGTCGGAAATGTGGTTAATTAACGCAGCCCCTGCGCTAATGAATTTTTACCATTCCTCGTGGTTCCCACATAGGCTTCTCCAATTCCGGAATGTACAAATCATCGCCGTATGCCATTTATGATAAATTGAAAATCGCGTCATAAATAAAACCTCAATAGCTGATTTCCCTTATGGGAAATCTGCTAAACTCTGCCAAGAGGAATGACCAAAAATGGTAGAGGAAGAGGCCCAGATCATTCAAGAACTTCTGCGTGTGTAAAGGCATGAATCTATTAGTATATACACGAATATTTAAAAAACAAAAATTGGAAAGTATAATCTTAAAAAGGAAAAGAAAAAGTATCATCAATATCATTAACAAAACAACCCCACTCCACCCCCGTTGCTGGAATCCTGCCTACTCAGTGAACTATTCATCAGCACTGTGATGGACCACGTTATTTTTCATACCAAATTAAATATTTTGAATTAGATATTTATGGATAGATATTTTTGGATAGATATTTTGTTGAAGGATTCACAATAATCATCCTATTAATTGAGGACTAATGAAGACTTAACTCGCAATCAATGACTCTTAAAGGAGTAGTAACATATCTAATTTTGCTGACTAAAATAAAACTACGTGAGGCGTTTGTAAGGGAGCGAATAAAATTTAAATACCCCTGTTTCAATGAGTCGGGTCAAAATGAATTACAAAACAAAGGCAATAAAAGATCGTCAGGCATCACGCACAGTATTTTTATTCGGCGTTACACACGTTTCACCCCAGGCCGTTTTCAACGCTACAAAAACGGGGAAACACTTTTTTTAATTTCTATTACATCAACCTTATTTCAACTGGCAATTATACCTTTAAATAATAAAAATTCATGGCTTTAACACTTTTAGCAGATTTTCCTTAGGGGAAATCAGCTATTGAGGTCATACCCATGATGCGATTTTCGAAATTTTTCTTCAAATGTCCATCGATCCTACCTCAGAGATGACGAAAATGAGGTCCGTTCAAAACTGTATATACATATATATATATATATATATATATATATATATATACATATATATATATATATATCTGTTACCGCTTTTGCGGTCGCAATTTTTGTTTATACGTTACCAAACTTCATATTTAGCCGTTTTATGTAAAAATAAAGATCAAGTTCGTTAATGGCTGATCGGGCCAGGGATAGGGGGGGGTTTAGAGGGGACGATTTTCGAAAATTCGAAATATCTCCGTTACTATACGTCGTATCAAACAAATGTATAAAATCAATCTTATAGAAAATTAAATGTGCTATAAATATTGTTATATACATGTATTCCCTATTTTGAATATTAACCGAGATATTTGCATTTTTCAGTTTTGAGCCTTCAGCAAACTCCCACTTCTACACAAGCTACATTAACAATACTCGGTTATGTAATGAACCACACCATTCGAAGCTCAAATACCACATACTGTTCTCAAGTGACATTTATTATACGAGATACATGCAAATATGTTCTGGTGAGCCCCCTTCTTAAGTCTTTGGACATTTGATTGATTGAGATAAAAATTATTCGGATTCATTATAAATTACAGTACTAGATATAGTAAAAAGTTTTCAATCAAATTAATACGTTATATACCGATATATTACAGTATTTGTTTTTCTTTCCGGTAAGTAGTTGGCACACCTGTTTGTTTACATTTCAGATGCTTTCCGTCTGGAGTCTTCTTATTATTGTTGTATTTATTCACCTAATGTTCACGATGATGTTGTGTTACCGGTATGTAGATTTATCTATCGTTAAACTTCACACGGGAAATCGGCTTAGTTTACACAGCCCCTGCTTGACGGACTTTTTATAAAGAGGAGGGATCATATGTACTTATATATATATATATATATATATATATATATATATATATATATATATAGTCAATAAGAAACGCAGTCATTGACATTATGCATACTAAATAATTTCTGAATGTTTAAGATTTGAGAAGAAACTGGGATATTTCAATGAGTTGTTTTCTCCTTCTTGCACCTTGAGTCCCACAGCTGCATTTGAGGGTTGCATACAGGCAGAATTCTGAGCCAGGCTTAATATGATGGCTGTGAAACGCCATCAAGGTCCATCAATTCTTTATGGATGATATGATTTGGAATCCTGTTATTCTTTTAACATATTTTTCTCAAGGGAAATCAGCAATCCTACTCAGGAATTGATAAAAATGAGGTCCGTTCAAAGCTATATATATTAGTGGTAATTAAAATTCAAAGGTCAGAGAACACTGCAATAATACTAATTTAGAGCTGTAAAACTAATGAATTACTAGAATTGGTAATTTAAGCCATTCCGAAGAATTCAATGAAACATTAATACAAAAATCAGGAATTTATAAGCATTTACATTTGAAGAAATGTATTTCAACGAAATGAGATGAACACAAAGAATTCCGGTTCGAGAAATTCAGATTTATTGGCAGATGAGATACACACTTTCCTGAGGTAAGCATTTCTTTTGGGTAGTTTTATATTTAGTATCTCTTGGAGATGAGACTGTACATCCCTTGTCAGTTTATATCCATAAATCTCTTTTGCTATAAGCATCGTTCACGTGTCCGATAAACATTCGTCAGCAATTGTTTCTGCTTTCTATTTTCAGTCGTGCTCGCAATCCTTCGTTGTCCTCATTAAAAAAAAATAATATTAATTCCGCGATCAATAATAGTGAGCATCTTTCCTCGAATTGTTTATGTGTAAAGCGGATTAGAGATCTAGCTAATAAAAAACAAAAAGGCCTACACCGAATATGGCTCTATTCAGATCGCACTTGTCCGTATTGATAGTTTAAAATATAAAAAACAGTGAATATGTATACGAAAAAAATAAGTTCCGTCTCTCTTGCTGAAAATGCAGTGAAATGAATATCTAGGTTCATTTTAAAGATAATTACACAATTAGGAATTTATATAGTTGCATAATCTTTAATAAATTCCTCAGTCCCTCCCTGTGTGGAAAAGGGTGGTAACCTGTAAATAACCTATCTCAATTAGACTTAATTTCACAATATGGAGGTAAATAAATAACATCAATAAAAATCAACACTATTCTATTACATTAGTCCAGAAGAAGAATTACAAGAACTATTAATTTTGTACGAATGTCGAAAAAATGCTTTTATATATCAAATTTAAGTTGTCCAAAAACTTAAGAAGGGGGAGGGGGGTAAGCTTCGAACGATGTAGTTTATTACGTAACCGAGTATTGTTTATGTAACATGAGTAAAAGTGGGCGTTTGCTGAAGGCTGAAAACTGAAAAATGCAAATATCTCGGTTAATATTCAAGATAGAGAATAAGTGTACATAAAAATATGTATAGTAAATTTAATTTACTATAAGATTAATTCTATACAATTTTTAGATCCGACGGATATTAACGGAGATATCTCACATTTTCGAAAATCCTCCCCTCTAACCCCCCCCCCTCCCACTAGTCCTATTTCAGCCATTAACGAACGTGATCTTTCTTTTTACATAAAACGATGAAATATCGAGTTTAGTAACGATTAAATAAAAATTGCGACCGCTTGAGCGTTAACAGTCATATATATATATATATATATATATATATATATATATATATATATATTGGTTCTCCCTAAACAGCATTTGAGATGCAGGACGTTGGTTTTAAGAAATGGTAACTTACTCATTTTAGTTCCTAATTTGGTTATAAATCAAGAGCCGATCTACAAAAAAAATGCCAATATGGACTTTTGGGTGTAGTTTTAACAGATATTTCTTAGGTATCGAGATAGTACTCATGACGCGATTTTCAAAAAATGTCCTCGAATGTCCATCGGTCATACCCAGGGGATGACAAAAAAAGTCCATCATGCAGGGGCTGCGTTAATTAAGCAGATTTCCCACTTGCATTTATCTTATGACGTAAAAGTTCAATGAGAACAATATATGATATTTAGGCTTCAAATAAAGTGCTTCATAATATAACAGCTTATTGTTGATATGGCATGAGTAGGAGTGGGGCTTAACTGAATGCCGAAAACTAAAAAACGCAAATATCAAGATTGGCTAGTAAAAAATCGATTTGTAATCAGCTGACTTAACCTACATGTGGAACCTCAGTATCAACTCCCTCCTATGTGAGGACAGTCGGAACGAATGTAAAAGGGCAACGAACACTTCAGAAATGTAAGTAGCAATCTGTAATTAGATTTAATAAATATATCGTATATGTAATCACCTATTAATACAATATCTAGCAAAAGAATTATTAAGGGATTTGTTAAATTAATGTTATTAATTTTTTTTGAAAAAGGATAGCCCCTGAAGAGATGGCAAGTAAGCCACGAAACATGTAGGGTAGTGTCAATAAAGGTTGCACTGGAAAAAATGGTTTTTATTAGAGATCCTTGCCAAAAAATATGAAGAATATATAAACAATATTGGGTCCACAATAATTAGCGTTCCTTATTCTTTAGAAGCTTTATGCATGAAAGCAATTGCGTTCAACATTACCCATCTATCAAGCGTATCTAACACTGCAGTAGTCGCACGTCATCTGAGAGATGACTTGGATAGACGTTTTGAACTGCTGAGTAGAGGATTGAACCTGCAAGCCCCCCACCCTAGCTACCTTACCCTCATGTCTAGAGCCTTCCACCAGTACTGTTTCAACCCTTTTCTCATTCTCCAGTACTGCGGATGACCTTGAGGTATCTGTGAGATCCCGTGACTACCTTTGTAAGTAGTGCAGTGGCAGATTTACAGGGAGCTTAAAAGTATAAAAATTAGGGACATTAATTCAGGCATCTTTGCTTATTGGAAGGTTTCCTGGTTTCCTATGTCCCAAAAAGTAAGTCCAAAATTAGAAATGTATTGGCTATATCAAGTATGCATTTTGATGGAGAATTAGATGAGGGAACAGGAGAAAAGAAAAAGCGTTCCATTATAACACATTATAATCAAACAAGGTAGGTGTGGACATATTGGATAAAATGTGTTCACTTTATAACGTACCAAGAAATACCAGAAGGTGGCCTATGGTAGTATTTTTTTTCTCTTCTGAATATTCCGGGGATCAATTCCAAAGTAATTTATTTGGGAAACGGCCATATTTCATTTTACCTACCTAACTATTTTATTTTATTTTATAAACCTGACTATATAACGAGTACGTATAACATATGTATATATCAATTTTATATTGTGTAAGTCAAGATAATGTGTGAATTTTTTTTTCATATTATATAACCATAAATCATGTATATTCTTCATATAATGTATCAATTATAACTTTTATACAAATATTAGTACTGGCTTAATTAAAACTAACCTTCTTACTTTAATACTTAAGGAAAGACGGTAAGTCATCTGAGAGATGACATGCACCCACTCTTGTACTCAAGAGGGACGCGACTATTGCTACAGTGTTATAAATGAATCACTAAAGCAGCCCATTGCAAAAATGTTATACTTGTTCAGTAAGGAGGAGAAGCGGTGTAGGGTAAGAGTAGTGAGGTTGAACGCGGAATGGAAGATAAGACATAATGGGAGTAGTAGTCATTTACTGGTCATTAAAACGGAGAGATAACTGTAGGGGGAGAGCATTAGCTCCGGCTCATCCCGATACTAGCCCAATATCTCACACAGCCACCGCCCAAAAAACTGGCACACGTTCAAATGAGGCCCTCAAATATACAAACCTACAATTATTTCTCCTGTTTATTAAAAGTCGCCCAAATACGTCCTCTCCCGGCTTTTATTTCTGATCTAGTCAGTGGCTATTTATCAGATATTTTGTCTGACCTTGTGTACTTTAGTTAGCAAGAATCTAATTCTCAAGCAGAATTCATAGCCTAAATAGAACGAAACAGGTAACATATCATCTGATATTTAATTATGCCCTACATCAAAGGAGATAGGCATGATCTCTGCTTAGAACGATATATTTATCCCTTCTTGTAAACCTTGGTATTGTACTTTATTTATATAGTATGGAAAATATTCCATAAATATCTGTGGCTTTCTCATATCGGTACTTTGCCTGTTAGACTTTTTTGATGAACAAAATCGCCTAGCAGCGAACGCTCCACAGTAAATAAATAAACAATTAGCTATCATGTATGATTAAAGAAAGTCCGTCTTGCAGGAGCTGCGTAAACTAAGAATATTTCCCACGTGAGGGAGTGACACACTACTAATGTCATCTCACCATCCTATATTCTCTATTTCTTGGCTAGTAAGAACAACTCGTATAATATTTGAGTTAGAAAATGATTAGAACAACAATTGCAGGCATCAATAGTTCAACAGCATTGGTCCTAGAACCTATTTAGATCCAACTCTGAATAACGAATATATTTTCAATTTTCGAATTTTCCCTTCCCCTAAACAACCACCCCCCCTCGTTTTGTTTGGATTTCAGCCATTAACGAATATGATTTGTAGTGTTGACTGAAATGGTTAAATATAGAGTATGGTATAGATCAAATAATCATTTCATACTCGAGGAATAAAATCTAATTGGAAACGTCATAACACAACATATCTGCCTGGATCTCATCTTGGAAAGATGTTGAAAACAATATTTGAATGTAAGCTCCGATTAAGACTTTTCATAATATATTTGATTATTGTAAAGCTGCGAAGACTAAAAGTGGGGATTTCCTGAAGACTTAAATCTAAAAAATATAAATATCATGGTTAATATTCGAGATAGAGAAGATACGTATATATAACAACATTTATAAAACATTGAACTTGCAAAAAGATTGGTTAAATACCATTTTTTGGTCCGACGTATAACGAAGGAGATATATTGAATTTCTCTAATATTCTCCTTCCACTCGTCCAATTTTACGGCTAACGATCATTTTACATAAAAAGTTTAAATACCGACTTTGGTAAAGGTCAAACAAAAATTGCGACCACTAGAGCTTAAGATATATATATATATATATATATATATATATATATATATATATATATATATATATATATATATATATGTGTGTGTGTGTGTGTGTGTGTGTAGTTTTGAACGGACCTCATTTTCATTAACTCCTGGGTAGGTTTGATGGGCATATTTGAAGGAATTTTTCGAAAATTACATCATAGCAAATAGGTGTTTTCCCTTTAAGGGAAATCTTTTAAAGAATTAAATATGCCTAAATATGTAGGAAGTTTCGTACAAATGTTAAGTAGTGAATTCTCAGACTTTAAAAAATAAAGGAGTGGGAAAATTCTTGGTGCACTTTGTTTCATGGAACATAAAGCTAATTGTTTTAGAACTGCAAACTCAAATATGGAAGGAAATACAGTTTGGTGAGATCACAATACCTATTTTTCCAGCCATTCCGATTATTAGCATCGAATGGAAGTTTAATCACCAACTTAGTATACTTATTGATTCTGGGATATCTTTAAAAAGACACAAATGTGAGCAGAATACCAAGAATTAACATTGACTATTTATAAAAGTTATAACAGCTGGCACAATAACGAAAATATGAGAGACAATGAACCTAAAAGACTGCCAATAAATAAAAAAATATTTTATAGTTTCTAAAAACTTTATCTGAGGTGACACCAAAAACAATATTGGTGCAATTGAAAGTTGTTTTACGGGTAGTTCATGGAATACGAGTATTTAAAGCTACTCCTCATTTTAAAGTAAAATATTAGTCTCTCCAGCAAAAACCATTAACAATACTTTTATAATTAGTATTTAAGTGTGACATTTTTCAAATCTCCTCTAGGAAAATCATTTCAGAGAAATAATGTGAATTTATTTGCTGTTGAAAATTATGTATTAGGATTCTCTTCAACCAAAATGATGATAATAAAAATGCCTTACTTGACCTTTCTTTAACCCCAGCCCCTAAGGACAATCCGATATAAACAGTGCTTTGAGCAAAATGTATTACCCCTGAGATTTATACACAACCTCATTGGAATACAATTCAAATCACAGCATTACAGTAATTTATAAAGTTCTAAGTCCATGCTAGTCCTGTGTTTCATAGATTTGTTTGAGCGCTAACTGAACACATTAAAAAAACTATACCGTAGCCGAAAGGTAATGAACTTAATACTACTGATTATCAGTATTCTCTGTAACCTTAAAAATAATACACTTGTATATACACGGTTTGGACTGATAAGGTGATTAAGAGTTTTGTATTTCACTTCTAAGTGTAATTATTCTACTTTCATCCATTCTATTGAATGCTTTTAATATAATTAATTATATATTCTCACTTTATAACATCATTTGTTTTAATTTCGTGTATGCCATTGACGGACTAAAATATGAAATTGCTGCCCACGGATATATCATGATTGGATTAATTTAAGCACTAAATAACCCCCTCATTTTGACCTCGTAACACATAAGTCCTGTCCTTTCAATCACTTTCTATTTTATTTTCGTGAAGTAAAAAGTAAAAATTGGTCGGGTATTGAATGTTTAGAATTATACTATAACCAGTCAATGAACTGTTCGAAAAAATGGTTTCCCGTCGAAAACATACGTATTTAGAGATTATAGAGCCAACTCCTTAATTTGAATCACATATAGAAAACGTCCTTTCTAGACATTACTAGTTTAATGTTCGAAGCATGGGTGAAAATTGGGCAAATATTCCTAATTTCACAATTTAATGAAATCCCGCAAGACTTTACATTAAAAAATATTACAACATACGAAATAGAAAAAGATGTCAGACATACTCGCTGGTTACACCCAAAGGATTACATTTCACCATTAGACAACCAACACATAGCGTGGACAAATCATATATACACACTGAGGGAAGTAAAAAAAAGGATGGCGTTGGGTGTGTGAACATCATTTTAAAAGTCGCCAATATTATACAGAGAGGGCAATACAGACTATCACCGCTATGTGCAAACAATCGAGCAGAAAACATAGCAATTACTGAGGCCTTCAAAACACTGCACGACATTTAAAGTGACAAAGAGACTAGTACAATCTACACGGAATGCAAAATTAACGTGGGCCGCAATTACAATAACGAACAGACTGAACAGATCAGAAGACTAATCAAATTAAGGAGACAGAAAAATGTAATAACGGTAATAACACAAATATATGGGCACTCGAGAAATTTAGGAAATGATACAGCATACCTACTTGCAAATACAGCTTCAAGAGAGGAATCAATGCATATTTCTACTATAAACAGACAACTCTTTTGATACAAGAATCTTATAAAAAATGTGACGAAAGATGGACAAAAACTCTTAAAGGACGACAAGTACATACTAACTACATACCAGAGACAAAAAATAATTCTTAGCAATTCTAAACATATACAATTAATATCAGGACATGGGACCTACAAAAAGCTACTTGTACAAATTTAAACTAACAAACACAAAACATGATACATGTAGCACATTTAATGTGCAAGAAGATTAATTCTATATAATTTTTTAGTCCGACGTATATTAACGGAGATATTTGGAAATTTCGAAGTTCCCTCCATCTAAACCCCCTCCTACTAGTCCGATTTCAGCCATTAACTAACTTGATCTTTCTTTTTACATAAAACTATTAAATATGGGGTAAGGTAACGATACAACAAACATTAATACCGCTAGAGCGTTAACAGCCATATATATATATATATATATATATATATATATATATATATATATAATTTTGAACGGAGCTCATTATCGTCATCTCCTAGGTAGGATCGATGGACATTTAAAGATATTTTTCGAAAATCGCGTCATGGGTACAACCTCAATAGCTGATGTAAATTGTTATCTACTTATTTTGGAATATTCTAAGTAATAGCAGAAATTAGATTATCATGTATTAACATCAAGAGTTACGGTCTGCTTCATGATGCTCCTCTATTTCATGGCAAGGGGGATTAAATGGGATCAACCTAATAAGAAATAGTGTAAGACCACTGAAACTGCTCCCTAGATTTACTTCATTTAAGGAAGCACACATTTCAACCCTATTTACTCTTAATCTGAACAAATCCCTTCCTCTTCCAACTACTGCCTTCTCACTCCTTCTCTATGTTCATTTCGCTCTCAATGGATACAAAGATAAGAGTTTATAAAACAAATAATTTGTTAAAAGAAAAAGTCGTTTAAAGTACCAAATATTAGGTGAGTATTGCGTATGCTTGACGCAAACATGGTGGGTTGTACGGACACACAATATATATATATATATATATATATATATATATATATATATATATATTATTTCTTATTTATTCTTATAGTAATCACATTTCGCGACTGAAGCGATTGAGCGACCCATCAGCTAAATTTTTATCATCAGTTTATTAGTTTTCAATTCACGCAAGTATGCTCATTATTGCAAATATATTCGGTTTTGTCTTAGGTTATAAATTTTTGAAAATGTTGTTATGTCTCAAGTAGTGCACTTCCGGGGTCTATGTACTTGCTACGGCCATGAAATAATTCAGTCAAAGTGTATGGTAGGTCTATGTGAGTCCGTAGATAGCAGTCAGTTAATTTATGTTTTATAGTAAGTCTGCAGTTACGGTGTTGGCAGTAGGGTTCGTCTTCTCCAGTAAGTAAGTGTGAGTCACAGTCGTGAATGTCCAATTCTCATCCTCGTTAAAACTACTTATTCTCTTCTAAATAATCTTTTTAAGGAAGGCTATTCACGAAGTATATTATTCAGTTCTCGAAGTTTGTCGCCAGTTGTGGCAAACCAATATTTCAGCCATGAATTGAGTATCATATGTGTTACTGGGGCTTGAATATTTTTGTGTGTACAATAAGTGTTGTCGTAAGTTTTTTTGAGTAGCTGGTTTGGCGAGTTCAAGTTACTAGGGTGTCAAGTTCAATTCCCGCCTGGGCAAATAGGAGTTCATTTAGTGACGAACTCATTACATAAAATCCATAGACCCGCCCTGGCTAGAAAGGGTGGTAACCTGTAGATAGCCCGCCCCAGTTAGCCGTTGTTGCAACATCAATATATATTATGTTAATGATGTAAATATAATTGTCGGAGGTATTAAAGTGAGGAATCAGGAACGTGGCCAAAATTATTGTCGTCTAGAAATACCAACAAGACTGAAGAGACATGGATAATTTTTTTCTTCTTTTCTGTCATATCATATTAATAATGAAATCCCTGAGAGTAGATCACGTGCCCATTCCACCCACTGAAAGCTATACTTTATGTCAAAGGGGAAACCTGATCATTAGTTCGCTATCTCTATCCAGGGATGTTTCTCTGTCTATATGAATAGCAGACGGGAGAAAAAACCTAAAACTTAAAAAATAGACTCCATTAGGAAACGCTGATTCAAGGAATTTTAAAATCCGTTATCTCCCCACAATGTTGAACTCCTATCATCTATAACTATCAAGCTAAGTGCAATCAAAATATTTACCACGTGAAATTTCATAATAACAATCATATAGCAAGTAAGCAAATTAATAATAATTTTTAAAGTAGGGTCAGAATACCGGGGCAAATGCGAATTTTACCACCCTTACAGGAAATATACAGCTATAATCTAGGAGCGCTATCTTATTATCCCTTTAACCCCGTTGTTCTTCCTTTGTATCGATCTAAACAGTAAGAGTAGCCTAAACAATCACAGCGAATTGTGAAAGTATTTTCAAAGCTAAGCGTAGACATTATACACGCAATTTAAGTATTTAATAAATTTTACTACTTAATAATTTCAATAATGCCAACAAATCGAGAGACATAAGTTAATAAATATCGGAATCAACAAAGCTGACATCCCCACAATACTTTACCTTCAAATTCATCATTGTTTTTTAGCAGATTTCCTTGAAGGCAAATCAGCTATTAAGGTCGTACTCATGACGCGATTTTCGAAAAATGTCTTCAAAGGTCCATCGGTCCTACCCAGTAGATGACTAAAATGAGATCCGTTCAAAATTTTATATATATATATATATATATATATATATATATATATATATATATATATATATATGTCTGTTAACGTTCTATCGGTCGCAGTTTTTGTGTGATCGTTGCCAAAATCGATATTTAAACGCTTTATGTAAAAAAGAAAGATCTAGTAGTTTAACGGCTGAAATCGGACCTGGGGGTGGGTAGGTATGAGTGGGTTACTTTTGAAAATTCAAAATATATCCGTTCTTATGCGTCGGATAGAAAACTTGTATAAAATCAATTTTATTGCAAATGTAATGATCTATAAATGTTGTTATGTACATTTCTTCTCAATATTGAATATTAGCAGAAATATTCCCATATTTTAGTTTTCTGTCATGAATAACCCCCCCCCCCCCATTACTACTGATGTCATATTAACAATAAGCTGTTATATTATGGACCACTTTATTTGAATCCAAAATATTAAACATTGTTCTCATTGAACTTTTATTTTTTGATATAAGTGCAAATACGCGACGCACGTAGGAAATCTGCTTATTTAACACCGCTCCTGCGTGACGGACTTTATTTTAAATTATTCATTTCTAAAAATGAAAGATCTCATATTCCTAATAATGAAAGATTTTATATTTCTAATATTTTTCCTGGGGGAAATAAATGACATGTTTAAAAGAGAAAGTTATTTCAGATTAAAAAAGAGAATTGTGGAGCCTATAGTACCAGCAACCTAATTCACGAACATTCATATTAATGCTGAAGACATATTTTATTTTGTGATATTATGTCATTGTTATTAAAGTAAAGTTTAATGAATACATACGTTTAATTAATTTATACAGAACACAACTTAATAACACTAGAAATGGTTTTATTTTGCTGAAAAATAAACTACAAATGACATAAAGTGATTTTTTAATTTCTGATCTTTTTTACATCACCCAATCTAATTCGTTTTTAAAGTATTTATATTAGCTCGATTTTTAATGTCTAATTCCACTTTCCGAAAAGGCAAATACCAACTTTACAAAATTTTATTCAATCATTAATACACCGATGAATTATCTAACAGCTCAAGCCATACATTTATACTCATCTTGTTCATATTTAGTTTTACGTCGAAAATACTAAATATTAGTCTTACTAATATTAAAACAATGACATTTATAATCTACTTTACAATTCATATAGGCAATAAGCCATATAAAATAAAGAAACTTTTACTCTGAATAACATGAATAAAAAACTTTCGTCAAATGGTAATTGCGCCATGATTGTTGACTCGTACACTTGTATTGTCTTGTTTATATATTGCAATGCAAATTCTTATTATACATTTTTTTTAAATCAAGTTGGAAAGGAAATATTACGGCTTTTCTTTCCAAGCCCCTTACCTATGTCCAATCTTAGAAAGATTAACGTAGTTTACACAGAAAAATATGTTCCATCACATTCGGCTAATTCACTCTCGCTTGAAAAGAGAACAATCAAACCTACATCAAAACTAAAAACGTCCGTCACGCAGAGGCTGCGAAAACTAAGCAGATATCCCACGTGATGTTTTACAATAGAGAAATTTCACGAGAGCAGAAAAGTTAAGGAAACGGCCGACCTAGCTTGGCCGGAAACTGACTCTCATCCGTTATCCGCCCAGATTTAATAAAAATGCAAATATCTCGGTTAATATTCAAGATAGAGAATAAAGGTATATAACAATATTTATAGTACATTTAATTTGCAATAAGATTGATTATATACAGTTTTTCGATCCGGCGTATAGTAACGGAAATATTTCAAATTTTCGAAAATCCTCCCATCTAACCCCCCCCTCCCACTGGTCCGATTTCAGCCGTTAACGAACTTGATCTTTCTTTTTACATAAAACGACTAAATATCGAGTTTTGTAACAATCAAACAAAAATTGCGACCGCTAGAGTGTTAACAGACAAATATATATATATATATATATATATATGATCAGTTTTGAACGGACCTCATTTTCGTCATCTCCTGGGTAGGATCGATGGACATTTCGAAAATTCCGTCATGAGTACAACCTCCTCAATAGCTGATTTCCCTTAAGGGAAATCTGCTAAAAAATTGTTGAAATCATTTGAAGTCAACTTGAGAAGTATGTGAAATTCTTTTTTTTAAAAAAAAAGTTCAAAACCATTGCACTGACCTTAATCAAACAACAAAAATTTGAAGACATTTTTTTATCGTCTGGTATACAAGAACAATAGCTAAAAGTGATCAACCATCCTGATTGTACCTGCCTCACAGGAACACTGTCTGATGTGAATTGTCAGAACAATAAAATATTTTTTTATTTATTTATACAGGAGCACCCGCATCTTGGTGATTTGGCTCAAAGTTTCACAATGTAAAATGAAAACAAAGTTATAGAAAAATAACAAAAACTGAAACAACAAATAAAACATTAAATACAACAAATAATCATTAAATACTAGTAATAAAGACAATTAATAAACATTAGACTAGTAATAAAGACAACAATTTAAAATGGTTTTAATAAAAAAATTGTTATTCCTATATACTAGTACATTTATATTATTTTTTTTAAATTTTATTTATTTATTTTTGTGCCCACAGCGATGGTGATTGGCATTATTAAGATGATATATTTACTCCTTCATCTGCTTACCTTTTTTGTACTTTTATATTATGGAAAATATTTCCCCAATATCTGATTCTTTCTCATATCCGCGCTTTGTCCAAAGAATACAATAAAAGTTAACCCTTTTAAATCTTTTTAGGCATGATGCAGATCTATTCAATAAAATATGCTATATTCATAATTAAAATTATGCATACAAGTTTAGAACTCAAAAACACTGTAAATATCAAGACAATTCACTTCTTACAATACTTAGAGCACACGGCCAGGTAATCCCACTAGGAACCACACATACTCGGGACTAAGTGTGTGTTTGTAATACATGCATAAAAATTCATATGAAATTGAGTTTATTCATTACTACTGTTTTACCAATTTTTAATTATTACTATTTATATTTCTTGATATTAAAGTTTCCCTTATTTAGGAAATGTTGAAACTTTTTAATATACTTGTAGGATACCTCTTGTCGTAAAAAAGAGGAAAGTATCAAGGTAAAATATAGTTATTTGAATATTATTCATCGTTTTCCTTGTTTTTCTTACAGTGATATCAAAGAAATATTACACTCATTTCTTTTAATTAATATCTATATTGGTACAAGCATGTGGACGTTTATTAAGAACCTATGTGGCTATGTGACCTTTGTGAGTATATAAACAGGATATATTGGCCGCTAGCTGTTATCTATAGAATTCATCTTTTTTATAAGAGGATGATACTAAAAACGGCTGGTGTTCAAATAATTACAACTGTAAAACGTTTTTTTCAGGTCCCTAGTTTAATATAGCATTATCGATCTAGTAGCCTGTAAAAAAAAAGAGAGTTATATCTACTTGTATTTTATTATTAATGAATCCAATAGAAAGATGTAAATTAATTAATTTAATTCTTCTTTCTTTTTATTACTATCCACAGATGTCAAAATCATTTAAATATGCATTTGTTTTGCGTTTTCCATTAAAAAAATCAATATTCTTGCTGTAACCAGAGGCTGACCTGATTTATAGTGAATTATTTACAAATGACCTTAATAATGAGTGACATACGTTGTGGTTTTAATTGTCCTAGAATTTAAATCCCATTTGTGACCACAATCTAACTAAAATAACTTGGGGAAAATGCTCAACTAAACATAAAAAAATTTAATGTGATTAAAAAATAATTAGCAACTGTTTTTAAGGGAAAATAGGTGCACTTTTCATACAATAAAAAGATAATATCAGTTTCAAATTGAAAGGCACCACGAAAATACAAAACTTAAACTAAAAATGACCCCTTATAAAAGAAGAAATAAATAAAATCAATTTTTGTAACCAGATCCTATAAATGATATACACCTACCCGCCAAGGAACTGTAAGGATAAAAAAACATATAAAAATCCATGGCTACTCCATGTAATATTAATATATATATATATATATATATATATATAAAGAACTATCCAGGTCAATTGATCTCGCTCCCAGTAATATGAACAAATGCTATTTATTTTATTTGTAGCAATAGCCTACGTTTCAAGCTCTTAGCTCCTTATCAAGAGTTTCATATAGTGCTTCATCAACAGTTATCTATTTTTATTCATAGAAAGTAATAAATAATAATATAAAATTATCTTCTTGATGTTATCACATAATGCCAGTTAATTCAAGGTAATACAAAATAATAAAACAGGTTCTTCTTCATATCAACACAACATTTTAGTTAGTTCGATATGTTTATTAGAAGGGGCAACTAACAAGATAATTATATATATGCAGAGTGTTTTAAACTACTTATTCACTCTCCTTTTTTTCAAGAGTTTCCCGAATTTCGTAATAAATCGTGGTAGGTTTTTGGTGTTCAAATCGACTTTCAAGCATCATTCAGCTCTTCTCCAGCTGACACAACTCTGGAATTTCCAATGGGTAGCATATTTCGAATGACGAATTCCTTCATAAAAAATCAAATTCTGTAACGATTATATATCGGTGATGTTTTAGATTTGACGTATCCTGAATGCATAAATCGCATAAAACCGCAATAATTAACATCACATTTTCCGGCTATTTTTTAATTACCATTAGGAAGAAGCATTGTATCAAAATCCATCTCCAAACATATTGAAGGTTGAAATTGAGTTAAAAATGAGGCCCTGTTAAAATTGTCATGTACTAACGGCGAAGTTTACATCTAACCTATCATTTTGCTAGAACAAAAGCCATCGGTCTCGTCTGCTGGCTTAATTAATCTGAAAATGTGCACAGTTATCGCGAAATGTAGCATTAATAAAGAAAATTCAAAATTTAAAAAATTCACTTTTAAGTTTTGTATAATGTTAAAACGAATGGACCACATTCAAGAAAACTATAAATTTAATATTCATTAGTTAATTCCAATATTTTCAAAAACCAAAAACGCTAATTATATGGTTTAATGTTGCACTTATTACCAAGAAAAATCTAAATTATTTACTGCTATAAATATTATACTATCACCACTTAAAATTAACTTCAGATAAAATTATAAATTAATGGTTTAACATTTTTACTTTTACTTTTATTATTGACAGATTTTCCAAAAGAAAAGCAGTTCAATTCATCTAGTATCTGCCAATTACTATTAGGTAGTCTTGATAGATTAAAAGAAATCTGGGGGAAAATGAGGTGCATTAAATTTATTAAATATGAAATTTTATTTTTAAAAAACCTCAATCGATTCGGAATTTTGTGAATTTATGTCATATCATATAGTTACAAAAAATTATGTCAGACTAAATAGTAGGGGAAGATTGTAAATGTCCTGGTCGGAAACAACGGTACTCAAAATGAAATTTTCTGATACAATATTTTTGAGTATATAAACTGTTCTTGTAAACAAATTTTAAAGAAATGAACATTTTTCTTTTATATGCAACGCCCTTTAAGAAGATTTAAAAAAACAAAACATTTTGGGCATTTCTTTTCAAGAAAGTTTGTAGGTTTTCACACTAAGTTTGTACAACTTATTAATAATAATGTAATAAAAACTAAAATATTTATTATACATCTTGATTGAAGATTTATGATTCACAATTCAATTTTTCTTCAATTTTAATATTACAAGCCAGGTCAATGATGGGAATTATAATGATTAGAGAAAAACATTGCATATCTATTCAAAATAGTCTGCTAGGACTAAAATTGGCATCCAACAAAAGTCATGAGCTGGATAGAAAAACAAGACAACGCACTGTTTAACCGATATGCATATTTTTTGCCCAAAAGTCTTAGAATAATTTATATAATGACAATTTCCCTCGGTTTAAATTTGCATTGTTGTATTAACATGCTACAACTGGTAGTTGTTTTCGTAAGAATGAAGTCCTAACATTCACAAAACAAATAAGAAGGAAAATAATCGTGGTTGTCGGTTGCTTTCTATGCAATTATAGGATAATATAATCACGACACAAGGAAGGGTGGAGAGAATTTCACTTGAAGAATTCATAGCTATTAATGATAGGCGTAGAAATATATGTAGCTAAATTTATATATATATATATATATATATATATATATATATATATATATGAAGCAGTTTCTGTTAACATGGACTCCAAATTTTGGGAACCCGCCCCTTAAGCATTATAATAACCAACTAAAAAGACATCAACAAGAGTTTAGAGAATGGGATTTATGTTGATAGAGAGTTATAATATAGTGGCCTGCAGGAGCTGGCTAATAATGAAAGATTTGAAGGAGCACAGCAAAATAATTATTCAAAAATCAACTTAATGAACTTCCGCTCTGCAAGACTGATATGGGTCAGTGAGCGCCCAAGGAGAAATAAAGAATTATGATAAATCTGCACATAATGAACAAATGGAGTTCTTATGTAAGTTAATAATTGTTCATACTTTTGTTATTTATTTGATCATTAACCCTTTCCAATTCAATTATTTTACTAATTAACTGCCAAAGTAATATACCTTATGAAAATATTTCATGATACTTATTTTTAATTGAGACCATCTTGTGATATTATTAAACATTTATTTAAGAATAGACTATAAAATGCGGAAGACAGTCCTTTCTTCACTAAAACTAGATATAACTGTAGCAAAAAATAAACACAAAATAAGAAGAAATTGATACTTCAAATAAGAAGTAATAATTGAAATGAGAAATCAATGTAATAATACTGATATAACAAATACAACAATTCTATATACAAATATAATTCACCTTTTGGAATTAAAAAGGAAAATAAAAAGGAAATTTTAAATAAATTATAAATATCTCATCAGTTTAACAAAATGGTATAATCAGCTAAGTGAAATTTTCTACCATATATAGAATTACTTCTTAAATAGCTATACAAATCATAAGCCATGTCTCAGTTGTTGGTTGATATTAAGTCAGCAATTATTATCTGTAGTTAGCTATAATTGAATAGTATAACTCTTTGTACAGTAGTTAACGTAGCTAGCTCTAAACTTATTTAATAATTCCGAATGTGAAAAAAAGATGAAAGTTGATCTTAATTATTTTATTTCAAAAACAGTCTTTAGAAGCACCAAAAATTAAATATATTATTGTTATAAATGTTTCTAGAAACATAGAATAACCCAAGAGACAATTTGATACATTGGATTTTGTTATTAATATAAAATGAATGAAAAACTATGTCTAGCGGAATCAAAACTAAACAACCAACTTCTTTATAGAATTGATATCTTTACTCAACAAGAACTTAATAATATTCTAATTTAAGATCTTGCTTTACTATTGAAAATAGCGTCTAGTGCCACACAAAAAGCTCTGAACTTATAAAATATAATCTTTTAGAAACCATAATAAAGCCTCAACCAGCAATTATCGACCCGATGAGGTGGTTTTCAAGCATACACCAGGAAACAATTCGGAAAAAAGAACTTTAGAAACAAGTTTTCAATTAAACCCACCCTATGGCATTCTTCCACTTCGGGTTTTATCATAAATGAAGCCACTGGCAATAGTCATTAAGCATTCTCATAAAAATTGTGTTTAGTTCATTGAAGACATTCAAAAAATGAGGTTTAGGGAATTCAAGCACATAAGATAAGTGTGTTCTTCAAAAATCATTCGAATGATATTTTGTCCATTAATTTATATTAATATCATCCGTTTATCACTGCTCCATGAAGTTCAAGCAGAAATAGTATGCCTATCCCCGGTCTGAGACTTTGGATGATCCTATGGAGGTGAGAATTGAAAGGAGTTTTAACTGAGTGATTTAAGTGAAATCATTATTTCCTTTCAAACAACAATTATAACAATTAAAATGAAGAGGTTTTTAAAAATATTTGAAATTTCACTAACAAGATTTGTCAATCGGCTAGGCGGGGACTGGTTACAGAAATGTACATAATTGTACCAAATGAACCTCAAATTCTCCAAAGTGAAAATGGGATTCATGATGAAGTTCAATATTTTTCTTAGAATAAACAATTAAACTACAATGCACAAAAGTATACTTTCAGTTTAGTGAAAAGTATATTCTACATATTTCCTCCATTGTTTCAACTCATGAAAAGAAATATAGTTAAAGTTTAACATAAATGATTGTAAAAATCCTTTATCTTTGAAACATTATCATTAGTTTCATATTTTTACAATATATAATTTCATTGATGTGAACTTAAATAAATTGACCTCAGAAAATTATCAAGTAACAAATACCATTATCATAGCAGCGCGATGGGGTTTTTTTTTTTATTTTGTCAAGCATGTAAACTCATTTTACAATTGAATTTAATCTAATCTTATGATTATTTAATTATAAAACGAACAAATAGAAATTAACAAAGTTACTCTGAAAATAAGCTATTGCTTTACTATAATAATATTCCTAACTTTCTAAATCATCACAAGAATGTCCTCTATAAGACATAAAATACTTCCCGTTGATTTTTTTTATATCAGAAGATTATCAATAAAAAAACTATAAAAAACTTTTAAATTAAACTTTATTACATTTTTACAATCTAATCAATTTTTTATGAAATGTTTGCTACTCATATTATTAGCATTTTTCACGGTAAATTTGATCATGAACAGTGTAATCAGGCTATTGACATGCTTGAGAAAACCCATTGTATCAAATTAAGTAGGTGATTGAATGATTCATAAGAAATTTCAATTTCCAGTGTAAAATGAGCAATATATATCAATTACCTACTTCGGCCGAAGCAAGGGATATCAAAACAGCCTTCTTAATAAACCTTTCAATTCTGAGAAAACTCTACTTCAGGGTGCTTGTTTTTAAACATTTTCTTCTAAATCTATACTGAAATTGTTATCGACAAATAATAAATAGTAACTTATATCACTCAGAAATAAGAAAGAAAAAACTTACTATAAAGGATAGAAATAAAACAACCTCATTTAATACTTTACATATATCCTTCTAATATAAAATGTAAGAAAACTACATTTCCCGGCCTAAAACGTTATTTAAGGTATTTATTTATTAACTATATTACCCACTATTAGTTATGGATATAAACAATGTTTACTCCAGTCTTTAACCCATTTGCTAACCAAGATATTTTTAGATGTATCACATTTGTTAAATTGGTTTAGGAAAGTTCTGATAATTTCCATTATTTTCTATGTTTTAAGTAAAATGCCCTTAAGTTATATCTAAGCATATATGAACAGCGTTCAGACACATTCATTTAACTACTAATAACATCATTGTATTTAATAATAAGAAATGCCTTTAGTGTGAATTGGAAAATGTATTAAACACTAAAAAGATCCTAGAAAAGAATTTCGAATCTTTAAATTCGAACAAATCCATTTAAATAATATAGCTGGCCTAATACCCTTACTTAAATATTTGCAGAAATGAGCATACTTAGGCAAATATAATAAAGTGATGATAGGTATTAAACTGATACGTCACTAAATTGTCCCAGTCGCAAAATACGATTATTGTAAGAATAAATAAAAAAATATCCTTATTTGATTTTGGATTGGACGGGGAACAATGACAAAATATGAGCATTATTACTGAACAACAACACAAAAATATCTGATTCAGGATTGTGGTTTTTAAAGAATCAATAAATACAAAATGCACAGAAATGAGCTAAGAGAATTATGTTTAACCGCACACAGATGTATATATATATATATATATATATATATATATATATATATATATATATATTGAGATAATTGTTCCTATTTCTGCTGTGGATAAAAGTTTTTTTTTTCTTTTTAATTGGTACTTCCTTTTTATCCGGATTCAGTGATATCAACGAACTAAAAATATTGGGAGTATTTTTAATTAATTCAATGGGTTTCTTCAACTACTTCCCCTTCAGTTCACATTGTTTTCAATTTATAACCGTAATTTGTTATTCAATATCTACATGTCTGCTATACCTTAGTATTGGCTAAAAATTTATTGAATTTTATAACTATTTGGGTAACATGCGTGCGAGTGTGTGTGTGTGAATTTTTTTTTATACTACTAAAAAGTAATTCAATGTAATGTATATTTTCTTGGCTCTGCTCCTGCTATATAGTTTTATTTTTTTTAAAAAAACAACATGTGATACGTTAAGAAAAATAATTCTAAACAATATTATCCAACATTTACTTCTTTAATACTAATACTCTTTGTGACTAAGTTATTTTCTATTTTCATTAGATGTCTTCCGGAAGTTAATTAAAGTTGTTATTTAGAATTTAACTAACCTCAAAATATATATATACAACTAGACAATTATGTACCATCGTTTACATTTATATCATAAATTTAAAGAACTAAATAAGGAGAAGAATATTGAACATAATATGTTTGTACTTCTCTGTGAGTCTTAAAGTTACTAACAGTTCAAATGTCTCGCGCATTTATGGATAATATATGTAAGTATCCCGAATAATTGGGATATATATACTTTTATAAAATCATTATAAAAATGGTCTTTATATTGTAACGCATTGTTATTTATTCTAGGAAATTTAGACCATTTTACATTCTTGCTAAAGATTTAAGAATAAAATCATTGCTCTTTCCTTATAATAGAACATAACAATCGTTTTACTCTAGTTTTGCTCATATGCATGTTTCAGTGTATCTTTTAGTATCTTTTCCCGATAAATAATCCCAAGACGGATTATATCAATTAAAAGTTAGACATCCTGTATATTATGGGAGCCGTTGCAATTTCGAAGGTTATTTATTTCAATTTAAAAAAAATTCCATCATTTTTGTTAATCAAGATGATTTGAGTGTCATAAAAAAGATAATTTTTACATCATTCTATGATATTCAATTTACCAATAATTTGAAATTTCTCTTGAAGTTTTTCTGTAATACTAATCTGCTTGCTCTTTATCTTTTAATCGATTAATATTCAGAAAATATCATTGTCTTCTTAAACTAACAACTCATTATCTTCCATTCTAATTTAATTGATATACTAAATGTTGTTATGTACTAATTTGTTTAGAAAAGGATATTCCACTATTTTCTTTTAGGGATAAGGGTTTTTCATTAAATAATTCACTAGATTTGATCAAATTATTAAACCATTCCCTAGATCGAGTATATGAAATGTTATTGCAATGTCTATGAGGCATTTATTGAAAATTAAAATAATAATTTTGTAAAGAAAAAATGAGAAATATTAATATAATATTATGGAAGTATATAAAACATTTAAAATGAACATCAATTTAGAATATTAAAGCTGGCCTTATATGCACTAATACGTTTAATACCAAGGAGGAAGAGAAGCTGTTTGTTACGTACAAACATTTTGATAAGTCTGCAAGAGCAATATAAGTTAGTTCGTAGTTATTCGGATCTATTTTTACGAGAATATACACGATTTTTCGTTGTAGATATCTTCTGTTCGTTTTAAAAAATATTGTGGTTTTTTTGTCCATGATGGTGGGAATTTGGTATTGTTAAGTGATAGCTTACCTGTCAAGTGCGTAGCGAAGAGGGCAAACAGTACTAGGTAGGGGGCTCCCATCTTGCCTCTTTTTTGACGAAGTGCCCTCCGAAAAGGGGTTCCCCTTCTTATTTCCGTTTTGCAAATATTGTTTTTGTCAAATTGGGTGTTGTAAATGTTTGAGTGATCGCTAAGGAAGTGTGGGTAAGGCGGGTATGAGATGTGGCTCTGAGGATTGAGAGATCGCGTACTAGTGTAGTTGGTTCAAGCATAGGGGTTGGTTGCTCTCCGGCCGGCAGATCGGCACTGCTCCCCCTGCCTCGCTCGCAATCCCCCACTCCATCTACTCCTCCCTTCCCTCCCACCCAGCTCTCCACCCCTTTTTCCCACTCGAAAAACGTCTTTAGTACAAATAATTCTCTATATTCATAAACCTCCACAGGAATTTGATTGGCTACGTGGATCTAACTGGATTAAATGTAACGACTAAATATTTGTCATAAATGCCGCTCTAAAATCATTTTTGATCGCTATTAAACTATGAAGACGATTTAAGACTAATATATTCAACAGAAAATCAAGAGACTTCCACTTTTTAAGGAGTCCAAAATAATGACTATTCCTTCAATATTTATTTACCGAACAATTTTGTTTGTGAAACAAAATATGAACTTGTTTTATGAAAACAATATAACACATTGCCTTAAAACAAGTTACAAGAATATACATGAACCTCCAACCGCAAACATAAATATTTCGCGAAAAGCGTGACATTTTTAGGTGTAAAATTCTTTAGCGCTCTGCCCAAACGTATTACATTTATTAAAAAATAATCATTGTTGAAAATAAATTAAACAACCTCATGTCTGAAGGATGTATTTATACAGAACATGAATACTATAAAAATTGCTCAATTATTAAATAAAACTACAGAATATTTGTCATAAAAATCTATCAAAAATAAAATTTTTAATCAAGTACATTGTCTTTTTATAGGTAGGAGAACTTTCTCATCATTTATAAAGTTTGTTATCGTTGAATAAATTTTCATATCAATAATTAAAGAAATGTATGTTATATATTTAGAGTTGTATTAATATATTTAACGAAACAAATTTATTGTATATAATTATTTAATTTGATGGATTTAATTTGAATACGTGTTCATAGAATTAGATCTAATTTGATAACGAATGTATTATTTAAGTAAAAATGTTATTCAATAAAATCGCATCATGAGTACGATCTTGAGATCACAGCTATTGATAGCTGATTCCCTTAAGGGAAATCTGCTAAAATCCGATCGCTAAGGCGTCAACAGACATATATATCGTTTTGAACTAATTTTCGTCAACTACTGGGTATAATCGCTGGACATTTCAGGACATTTTTTCAAAAATCGCGTCATAGGTACAACCTCCTTTAGGGGAAATCTACTAAAAAGGAGCTAAAGCCATGAAAGTCCGTCACGCAGGGGCTGCGTAAACTGAGCAGATTTCCCATGGTAATGAGAAATCTTTCAGTTACAAGTTAATAACTCTACAACGGAAAGCGTCTGAATTGTAAACTAACAGGCTAGATAACCTGAATCCTAGACCGGAAAGAAAAACCATTAATGAAATATATCTGAATATAACACGTTAATTTTATTGAAAACGATTTACTATAGAAAATACTGTAATTTGTAATGAATCAGAATAATTTTAATCTCAATTACTTAAATTTTAGTAATCCAAGAACAATGGAAGGGGGGGGGGGGTGAGACAACAGAACGTATTTGCATATATCTCACAAAGTAAAAGTTCAATGAAAACAATATTACTTATTTAACCTTGTAATGAAGTGTTTCATGATATAGCAGCTTATTATTACTATAACATGAGTAGGAGTGGGGGTTTACTGAAAGCGGAAAACTATAAAATCTAAATATATCGGTTAATATTAATGATACAGAAAAATGAATGTTATTCACACACAGAATAAATGTTATTCAATAAAATAATGTGTAAAGAAATTAATTGACAGAATATTAGAAAATTGTTTATAGAAAACAAAATATTTTGACGTATCCCATTATGTTATGTTAACGTTTAATGGATATAAACTCATTTCATTTCAATAAATTCCCATCTCTGTTTCTTAGCCAGTGTGAAAATACACCGGTTAATAACTTGTCAGTTCTACTTCTTAAGAACATAAATGCCAATATAATGCCTAATCCATATTCTTCATGTTACACGTACTACGGAGGTTAGTGTGTCTGTTATATTGTCACTATTTTTACAAAATAAATTTTTCAGACACTAGGACATTTATTACAGCTAAAATGGAAATAATTCTATTTTTGTTATTTATCTCCCCACAAAATGATATTTGCTACACATTCAGTGATTTCATTATAATTTAAAACGTTCACCTGAAGATTGTAAACAGATGCAATGGCAATAGATGTTGAGAGATCAAGAATCTTGAAGGGATTGGAGTCAATTGTTAAGACTTTCAGACTAGGGAGGTGCTCGAATAGATCATTGTGCAATGAATGAAGTAAGTTACCACTTAATCTTAGTATTTCCAAGTTCTTGAGTGGCTCATATTTCTCAGGAGAGTAGTTGCCCTGCAAGTGAAAAATTGTTTATCTACAGACATAGATTGTAAAAAAAATAAAAGTTAACTTTGTGTGAAAGTAGAGTAGTTCATCCGAAACACAAAACTGTTTTTTTTCTTGCGGAACTACGATTTGAATGGGTAAAACCATCTCTTGAAATTATCGGTTTTTATACTTCTGAGCGAATATTGTTAAACCTGTAACAGACAAAAAAAAAGTTGGAAATGATAGTTTTTAATGTTCTTTAAAACTGTGCCATCAGATTTTTCGTATATTGCTTCAATTTGTAATTTATTTGTTAATAATTTAAAGATGCCTCTGTAAGATTGCGAAGAAGAAACTATACTCGTAAGTAGCGAGTCATGAATGAGAAGTGCACATAACGATATATGATGATGGAATTTTTATCTTATTTTTGAAAAATTTGATCGAAATACAACTTTAGCATATACTGTTGAATATGCAGTTAAATATGCTATATGATTCATTATAAAACAAATTTAAAAAACTGAGATGGGAGGGAAATAATTTTGAAAAATATGACCTTTAAAAAAAAATCTGATTGCACAGTTTTAAAGAAAATTAAATACTATGAAACTATGATTTGAAACTTTATTCATATCTATTAACGTTTTAACAACATTCGCTCAGGAATATAAAAAGCTATTTTTTTCATGAGGGATCTTGACCCTTCAAATCTTAGTTTCGCACAAACAAAAAACAAGTTGCTTGTTACGGATGAACTACTCAAAGGCAAAGTTTAAGAATTTCATGAATTTTCGGGTTCCATAACCTCACTTGTTACTACGAAACTTCAATACTTCGTGCTATCTACATTGACACAGTTGAAATGAAATGAAATGTGTTTATTTTCATTAAATGTTATAATAACATGACAGGATACGTCAAATAATTGTTTTCATGCAAGTTTTTCTAATATTATGCCAATTAAATTGTTTGCAAGTTATTGAA
This sequence comes from Riptortus pedestris, assembly GCA_019009955.1. Lineage (NCBI taxonomy): Eukaryota > Metazoa > Arthropoda > Insecta > Hemiptera > Alydidae > Riptortus > Riptortus pedestris. Next base: position 81,830,824 of record CM032233.1, read on the forward strand.
TTGCATTTATATTCATATAACACATTCGTTAAAAAATGATGTCAAGTTCTAAGAATACAAAGTATAAAATTCATCAGTTTAAATAATTATATACAATAAATTAGTTTGGTTAACAATCCTAATACAATTCTAAATATTTACCATACATTTTTTTTATTGACATGCAAATACATTAAGAGTGTCAAGCTTTATTAATGATGAGAAAGTTGCCCCACCTTAAAGGGTCCTGATAACAAATTATATTTTTATCGATTTTTATTTAATAATTGAACAATTTTTACAGTATTCATCTTCCGTATAAATACATCCTTCAGACATAAAGTTTATTTTTCAACACAGAATATTTTTAATAGATTAAATACACATGAGCAGAGCGTTAAAAAGTTTTACTCCTAAAAATTACACGCATTTCTCGAAATATTTATGTTTGCGGTTGGGTGGCATATTCTTGTATCCTGTTTTAAGGCAATGCGTTGTACTATTTTAATAAAACAAGTTCATATTTTGTTCAGCAAGCAATACTGTTTGATACATATATATTGAGAGAAAAGTCATTATTTTTGACTCCTTAAAAAGTGGACGACAAGGGTCTCTGGATTTTCTGTTGCATATATTAGTCTTAAATCGTCTTCATAGTTTAATAGCGAGGGTCACCAATATAAACTCCTATATTTTTCTCTTACGTTCATTTTATTCAAAATTGCCCTACATGTTTCTTGGTCTTTATACCACTTCTTTAGGGGTCATTCCTTTTCTGCAAATAATAACATTAATTTACAAAATCTTAAAAATAATTATCTGGTGGATTTTATAACTCCCAAAAACTAATGACACCTGAAGAGGTGGTATTATAGTCTACGAAACATGTAGGACAGTGTTGAATAAAGTCTGCTTGAAGATGATAAATGGAGTATTTTTTAGAAACCCCTTGCTATTAAACTAAGAATATTTGAATATTGGTCAGATTAAGTAGTCTTAAATTCGTTTACAGACTAAGGTCTAATTATGTTAAAGAGCCCACCTCCTGACATTGATCCATTAGTCTGCTTGAGGAACAAGGGATAGGTCTCAAACTGTGACTAACCAATTTAGAAAGATCGAGCAAATATAGGAATGCTAGCAAACGGATGAATGAGCATACATCATACGAATAAGATCTGTCACACGTTTGAACGAAACAACCCGAAACGATATTTGTTTCTCCCTTTTAATGGATCACTCTTTGTTGGTTAATCGCTTTTTGATTGACCACTCTGTTCTCAAACAGACTAAACGATCAATCGGTATCTTTTATTCCGTTTAATATTATTAGCCGTTAGCCTGTAAGCGCATTTTAGCACATTTCCCTTAACATTTTGACTGACGCTGACGACAGGTTGTCGGTTTTGTGAGTTGTTCCCAGGGGCGGGCCCCGACAAGTTGTCGTCAGGTCATAACAGAAAGTTAAATGGGTGGGGATTGCTCCAGCCTTTCTTAAACCATTCCGTATTTGACTCTAGCACAGTGAAAGAGGTCCTTGAGAGAATTGCTTCTTCGCCGCAAGATACCCTGTTTTTTTTTGTTTTTTTATTTTTTTCGACTATTTTACAAAAAGTTAATTTTGAATGATTATTTTTTTAAAGTTATCGTTAATAATAATTGCTAATGATAAATATCTATTTAAAAAGTAGCTAAATGAATTAAAACAAGCCTATTTTGTTGGAAAAATATTATTTCAAACCCGAATTTATAATTCCAAATTGTTTTATATTTTACGAAGTATAAATAAAAAATCAACTATAAATTACTGAATAATAATTCATCAGTGATTGTGAACAATGTCTTTATTGTTTAATTTTACGGTTTTCTAAGTAAAAATGTAATAAATAAAAACGTGAATTACATTATTAGACTACGGCTAGGGAGTATGGTGCTTTTCCGGTGCGGTTGACGACAACGTGTCGTTCAGCGGTTTTTTCGCGGAAAACAATTAAAAGATGATACAATTTATAATATACAGTTAAAGTAAAGTAAAACGAAACTAATTACAAAAAAAAAGTTTCCACCCTACTAAAAAATGTTGAAAATCTCCGTAGTCAACGTGCTAAGGGAAATCAGCTATTGAGGTTGAACTCATAACACTATTTTCAAAAATTTCTTCAAATGTCCATAGATCCTACCCAGGAGATGAAGAAAATGAGGTCCTTACAAAATTATATATATATATATATATATATATATATATATATATATATATATATATATATATATTTGTCTGTTAACGCTCTAGCGGTCGCCATTCTTGTTTGATCGTTACCAAACTCGATATTTAAACGTTTTATGTAAAAAGATAGATCATGTTCGTTAATGGCCGAAATCGGACAAGTGGGAGGGGGGATTTACGAAAATTCGAAATATCTCCGTTACTATAGAACCAATCTTATTGCAAATTGAATGTCCTATAAATACTGCTATATTATTATTATTATTTCTTTCGTTGATGTCACATTTTTAAAAATTAGTTTTCATTGTACTCTACCCCACCATCCAGAGTTTAACAGCAAATTCCAATATCCGATTTACTAAAAGTTAATTATTTTACTTTATTTTTTATTAGGCAAGTTAGACAGGAATATTGAATAAATTGTATCTAGACATATGTCCCAAAAATAATTGATAGAATAAGGAAACTCTAATAGATCGGGGTTTTCATTTTCCTTGGCTAGATGCTCATTTACGCTAATTGAGTACATTCTTTGTAACATTATTAAGCGACAAACGATTTAAATACCAATTTAATAATGTATTTAGTAAGCAGCGTAAGAGGAGAATTTTAATGAAAATATCCATCTGTATTTTTTGAACCAATAAAAATATTACTCTTACTCTCAAAGTTGTAAATTTGATTCTTAAAGAAATGTTCTCTCTGCCCTACGCTCTTTTTTCTCTCACTAATCCTCAAAGAGAACTTTTCGTTTTCCCTTTTCCATGCCTCCTCTTCCTTTTCTTACATTCTGTGATTACCTCTCCTTGAAATACAGAATTTTCTAATATTTTCCACCCATTATCCCTCCTTTCCCTACATTCCGAATTTCCTTGTCTCATGGATCGTTTCTGACTCTCTAAACACATGAAACAATATAGGATGAACAATATCAATCAATGACTCATTATGAATATATTCTGCCTTTTAGTCTCAATTACCCTAAATATTAAAGGTAAAAACATTTTCTTTTCTTTTTACTAACCTTTTTCCCTTCAGGATCCCAATAATTTCATACGCCTGAGACTAGAACATTTCATCCTCTATTCTCCTCACACCCTTTCTGTTTTCCGTACACATTTTCCTATGGCATATTGTTTTTTGTTTTTTTTTGATAATTAACATTTTTATTTGTGTATAATAACGTTGGTTAACTATTATTCGTGGCTATCGAATGAGGCACCCCTTATTGAAAGAAATATTAAGATCTAAACGGATTTAGCGAGTGTATGGTTTAAAATTGCCGTGCTTCTTATGATTTAGCAACCCTTGAAATTCTTTCTTGGCTCATAGCTCACACGACTAATCCATTTCTATCGACAAATGTTCTCAGAGAAGCTTTGATTCGGTGCTTGGCCTGTTGTTTCAAAGTACATGCGTCCCCCTTGGCATTTGGCTGTGTTCGCACATAGCTTCTCTCCTGCATTTTGTGAGTCGGAACCCTGACGAAACAGTTATGATTCAATTCGCAGTGCTCATTGAAGTTAGGTTCAGCTCCCTTTGTTTTAGCAGATTTTCCGTGAAGGGAAATCAGCAATTGAACGAACGAAAATGAGGTCCGTTCAAAATTATATATATAAACTGCTCAAAAATGAATAGGGATATTGGCTCTTTTGTGGTATGTATGGGGCCTAGCATATTTTTTTTTTATTATAAATATCATTAATATTTATTAGAAATTATTGTCTTTTTTCCCCACAAAAAAGAAATGTAATTAAGATCGATTTAATTAAAATTAATAGGATAAGAAAAAATAACCAAGTGAGCAGTATATATATATATATGTGTGTGTGTGTGTGTGTGTGTGTGTGTGTGTGTGTGTGTGTTTGTGTGTGTGTGTGTGTGTGTGTGTGTGTGTGTGTGTGTGTGTGTGTGTATACACGCACTTATCTGTCTTTTTTCATAAAACCTTTAATATCTAGTTTGGGTACGATCAAACAAAATTGCGAACGCTAGAGCGTTAACAGACGTGTGTGTATATGTATATATATATATATATATATAATATAAATTAAAGTGGAATAATAATAATAATATTCAGTTTATTATTTTTTCAAAAGTAAAATCATTCAACATTTTGCGAAAATGCACACCTTCCTGCAATTAAATACTGATGTTACAAAAATGCGCGAATTCAAAAAGAATAAGTATATCAATGACTAAAAAATCTTAGTAGCCACCATATTACTCCTTCTAAATTAAATTTAAAAAAAATGTTTGTTTGCACTTCGTTTAAAAAGACTTTATTTGATCGTAATAGAGAATATCTCAGTTCCAATTCGTTGGATTAAAACTTCATAGGACATAATTAATAGATCTTTTCATCATAAACCGAAATAATTCTGAATAGGAATAATTTGCAATTATTTATTTCAACCATCTCTTAGCCTTCCTCCCCCTTTACCGATTTTGATAAATAAGACATGCACAGCCTGAGAGTCACAATAGTCTTAAATATGAAATGTCACCATTCGAAGGTTAGTCGATTTTGAGTTTTGCGTGAGACGTTGAAACAAACGTAGTGATGCCAAGCCAAAACTAGTCAAGATGAGTTCAGGGAAAGTCAAAATCTTTACTCCATACAAAGAAGTAATAAACATCAGAATCCAGAGTCTTAAATACTACGGAATCAAATTAGATGGAAATAGTGAGGCTTACGCATTATCCTGTGAACGTTAATTGTATAGAAACCTATTTCATTAATACTTTTATGCACCTAAATTGCGTGCCTTTGTTTATATAAAAGCATGTATTAGTACGAAGTAGATATTCATGTTACTGTTGAGGTAGTCCAGATGATACTAAAGGAAATGCCTAAATTCTCATATCTACCAAAATACAGGTAAAGCTGCGGTAATCCATATAGGAAGTGACAAAGGGGGTGTTAAAAATTGCCAGCCAGTAACTTTTTTTTGGTATTAAGAATATTAATAAACCGAGCTCTGAATAAAAAAGATTCCAAAGTATATTATACTTTGCCTCACTCAAAGAGCGTTCATATTATGGCCAGGTATCTACATACTAATACATTAGTTTTAATTTGCTGATTCATAAATGCTAGACTCAATATAAAATGTTGCTCAATACATTTCGAACAAAAAAATATACCCTAGGTTCTAAGCAACATTGACCACACGCATTTAGAAAATATAAAAGTCTGGAACGCTGACATAAAATAAGCAGATTTCCCACGTGAAGTTTCACAATAGATAAATCAACATACTGGTAACACTTACCACCACTGTGAATATTGAATGAATAAATACAGACGGTAATGAGAAATCTTTCAGTCAATTTTAAAAACCTCCCAACTGCCAAATCGTAACTGAACAGCATTCCATAAAGAAATATAACAATAAAGCCACCTATATTCAATATTGCTATTGGAGGAGTTTTGACAGATTTTAATCAACAAAAGTAATTTAATAATACGAATACCCTTTATCTGATAGCTTCGATACAATAGAAAAAACTTACAAAAGACACTTACACACATTACTTGGCATCCATTGAAGTAAGCTTAGCCAAATAGAGCCGAAACTTAATTATGACCAGTGAGATGGAACACTTAACCCTGTATGACACAGCATAGTGAGCAATCAAGCATTTCTCAATCAGCAAAGTTTTAACATACTTAGTAAGTAGATAAGATTCCTCTATTATACTTTCAATATGATATCATAGAATACACAAACACACACACACACACACACATATATATATACATATATATAAATATATATATAATTATACACTCAACCACAAAAAAAAACCGGACACTTAGATTTAGCCTTATAATTTTGTTAAATACTTAATATATATGTATATTAATCTTTTTAATTAAAATAATTGGTTAATCTATAGGTTATTTAAACAAAATAGCCAAAAGTGAATAATTTTTATTGATTATTTACACAAAAATACAAAATAAAATAAAAATAAAAAGATAAATTAACACATTTAAAAAAAAAAATATTCTTCATTTTTATTACAGTGAATGGTAGACTTCGCTACCCCAAGCGTTTCGGCAATGTAACGTAAGCTCCGGCCTTCCATCTAAGTTTGAAAGACCCATTATTCTGAACCGAAATAAAAATAAAACATTAATTAAAGAAAATGCTTGGTTAATAATTAAAGATGTTTAAATGTGCGAAAAACTACTTACAGTTTAGAATAGATCAACTTCACGACAAATAAATCTAATCTGAGTTTTATCTAATTGTTTACTAATCCTGAAGGGATTAGTTCAATGGACTTAGACTCTAAATTCTCTGTAATAACTAGAATACCCACATAAAGAAAATTGCTGAAAATTATCTTTTAATACGACAAAAATGAAGTGTCCGGTTTTTTTTTTGCGGTAGAGTGTATATATATATATATATATATATATATATATATATATTCTTCAAATTTTATGGCAAGGGTCTCCAATAAAAGACGTTTGAACTTTTTCAAAATTGAAGGTGTGTTTCCTGGAGATAGCATGATCCGTCAAGGCAGTTTTATTTTCATTATTGTCTATACTTTTAAGTGTTGCTTTAACCTACCCTGTTTTAACTTAAAATTGGGTCTAGAATAAGAAGTATATATATATATATATATATATATATATATATATAGAGAGAGAGAGAGAGAGAGAGAGAGAGAGAGAGATCATTTACAACAGATGATCCACTTATTAAATTATTTGAATGCGTACTGGCTTAAAAACAAAAACTTTTGTTTATTTATTTCCATTCTCAACGGTTTTCGAGCATTTTAGTTCCTTATTAAGGGGTTCGTTAACTCTAATTATAATGTGTATATTTATATGCTTAATTAGCATTGTTAATTTCTGTTTTTCTAAAACACTACCAAGTATAAAACAATTTCCTAATTACATATCTCATTTCATGACTATGCTTCAAATGGACGTGGTACCATTGTATTTTCATATCCACAGTTATTTCTGTACTTGGTGGATAATATGTGGTCTGAGAACATCACACTAACAAAACCGACCTTAATACAATAATACAGTTAATATCTAATAACATGGGTCATTTATTTGAATTCTTCAGAACACGTTTTGATTATAAACCACAATATTTTTGTTGATTAAATATATCACAGTCATTCCTGACATAAACTACCTTGTGATTTTTTTATTAATTAATAAACCCTGTTCCATCTGCAATGAAACAAAAAAAATAAATCAATTTCCCCAAACAAAGGTTAGGTTAGGTTACGGGTTTTTGGGCGATCAACTACTTGGTTATTACGCCCCTTCCCCAAACAAATCCCTAGCCGTTCAAGAGGTGCTGCCATCTCTGTGCCACCCCTGGGAACCAACAGCAGCAAACCCTTGGTAGACTCTGACAATCTAGTTGAATAGAAGCAGTAGGGCCATATTTTGTGAGCGCACATACTTTATTCAAAGTTTAAGTATTTTCTGGTGTTAAAATTGTCCATTGTGGGTAATTAACGAGATTTCAAGTCAAGCCATGCGGTAGGGAAGAGGACACGGATGGAGAAAGTAAGAGAAGAGAAAATAAATCAGCAAGCGCCTATTCTATGCGGTAATCAACCTCAGAATTTTAATAATGCATCAGGAGTCAGGTACAGTTATCCAACATATTTCAATCATCAGCAGCCATCATTCAAGATTAACCATAATAAACTCTACTTAACTTGAGAAATAATATTCAATGGTCCCTGAATCGCAAAACCTCCACAAGATTGTAATTTCAGTTAATATATATTCATTGTTTAGTATCATTTTTAAATAGGCTTATTTATTTTACCATACATGCCCACATTATACACTCCAATCTCATAAAATCAACAATTGCATAACTCCTCAGGTAATATTCATTATCAAATGAATTAATGTAATTTTGGCCACACAAACGGCTGACTGGTACAAAGCATATAAAAAAAAGTCCGTCACGCAGGGGCTGCGTAAACTAAGCAGATTTCCCACGTGAAGTTTTACAATAGAGAAATCTGCCGAATAACAACTGTAGTAGTAAGAAACCTCTAAACCTAAAACATTATTTAGGGCGTAATAACCCAGTAGTTTCTAGCCCCAAAAAACAGTTAACCTAACCTCTAAACCTATTCACGAGGGACGAATAGTTATGGAAACGGCCACCAGAGCTCTCGGCGGAAAGTCCGAACATAGCCTACTGGTAACCACACGCAGATTACAAATGCAAATATCTCGGTTAATATTCAAGATAGAGAATAAATGCATATAACAATATTTATAGGAAATGTAATTTACAACAAGATTGGTTCTATACAATATTTCGATCCGATGCATACTAACGGAGATATTTCGCATTTTTGAAAATCCCCCCTCTAAACCCCCCCTCCCACTGGTCCGATTTCAGCCGTTAACGAACTTGATCTTCCTTTTTACATAAAACGATTAAATACCGAGTTTGGTGACGATTAAACAAAAATTGCGACCGCTAGAGTGTTAACAGACAAATATATATATATATAATATATATATATATATATATATATATATATATATATAGTTTTGAACGGACCTCATTTTCGTCATCTCCTGGGTAGGATCGATGGACATTTGAAGAAATTTTTCGAAAATCGCGTCATGAGTACGACCTCAATAGCTGATTTCCCTTAATCTGCTAAAATACATATAGGCTAACATATCTACTATCCTATATCTACGTTTTATAATATATATATATATATATATATATATATATATATATATATATATATATATATACTAAGACTTAACGCTAATTACATTACAACACACATGCCGCTGGGGGCCAAGGCAAGCAATCAGTGTAGCACTAGCATATCACAAAAACTCTTCAATCTCTCAAAGCTAGGAATACAATGCGCTCCCATTTTCAAAAGCGCTTACTCTGTATATCTTTGACACCCGCTCGCTCGCTCTCATTACGGCACTGTTCTATATCTAAACACAAATCACTACACCACAATTACCCTGTCAAATTTAACAAACCCACTCATTATTCCGAATAAGGAAGCACGTGATTGAATATAGAGGCATATTCTCATATATACCCAAAAGGAGTATAAGTTGGCTATGGCTACCCTTGCGGAGGTCATTTGGTACAATTTTAAACGGGGGCAAAGGGGAGAGGGAGAAAAATACCGTATTTTCCAACGCCTGAGGTGATGTATGATTATTACAAAACGAACAGAAGAGAAACATCGTGATTTTCATTCCAAGCCATCCATACAACTTCCACTTTAATACATTGCGTTATTCGTAAAACCTTGCTTAACTCATTTCAGCCAGAAAACGTCCATATGAATCATAGAACACAAATCGTTTCTTGCACTCCTAATCAATATACTGAGAGAGGTAAAATATACGAATGAGTGGAAGAGATGGATTACGTGGATAGACGGATTGAGGGGTTAAGGAGGGAGCGAGGGAGACTGAGAGAGAGTGAAAGGAGGAGGCAGCGGTGGAGAGGGTTGAAAGGGGGTAGGATTGGGAGGGTGAAAGAGAAGAGAGAGAGTAAGATAAAGATAGATAGATACTTTATTGTCATAGGACCAGTGGTCCTTTCTTACAGACAATAGAAATACATGCTTCTTATAAGAAGGCTATTTACAATTTGCTCTAAAAACTATATACAAATGACATTTACTAACTACTTACAAATAGATATATAAAATTAAAGCTAATATCAAAAGTGTGAAAACCTTTCGGCATGATCCCATCTAGGTCGTTAGAAAATGATTAATGCAGGCCCTACGGAATGATGATGATTATATTTCATTATGCAAAGCGTTTAACTCCCTTTCAGGAACAGCAGGGAAAGGCTGGCGATATACGTCTCCTCAGAAGGCTGTCAGTTTGGAATTATCTGCTAGTCTATCACTGTGCACAGGAATGAATCCTTCATATAGGTTTCTAGGCACATCAAAATCCAGAATCTTCTTCTCAAGGAAAAGAGTATTAAGGGTCTAAATGCCTTAGAAGTGAGCCGTCCGTGAGGTTTTCTGTACGGAGAAATGTGTTCGTCTCTCTTAGCATTTAATATGTGTTTTGAATAGTCTAAAACTAAATTAATAGAATACATCTACTTAGATGAAATAAAACTAACTAAGAAATCAATTAAAAAATCAGCTTAAGGGAATGCAACAACTTAAACTTGTATCCATCCATGTATTCATTGTGTCAATTTAGTTAACACATATGATTAACAATATTTAATTTCTGTTTCTTTGTTTACATCCAACCTTATTCTTCTTTTTAATTATATACAAAGATAAATATCTTCATCCACTCCGCAATCATACAAAAATTGAATGGTGTTTAATAGTAAAAGCATGGTACAGAAGAGAGGATACAAAAGAATTAAAGGAGGAGAGAGGAAGAGAAAGAGGGAGGTGCAGAAGGGAAGAGGAGGGAGGGTGGGAGAGAGAGAGAGAGGGAGAGAGAGAGAGAGAGAGAGAGAGAGAGAGAGAGAGAGAGAGGAGAGAGAGGAGAGAGAGAGAGAGAGAGAGAGAGAGAGAGAGAGAGAGAGAGAGAGAGAGAGAGATAAAGAGAGAGAGAGAGAGAGAGAGAGAGAGAGAGAGAGAGAGAGAGAGAGAGAGAGAGAGAGAGAGAGAGAGAGAGAGAGAGAGAGAGAGAGAGAGAGAGAGAGAGAGAGAAAGAGAGAGAGGAGAGAGAGAGAGAGAGGAGAGAGAGAGAGAGGAGAGAGAGAGAGAGAATCAAGGGGGGGGGTCAAGTGAGGAAAAAGCAGAGGTAAATAGCTTTTCAAGGTAATTGAAAATATTAATAACAATTTCGATGAACAGTTGAAGTTTCATTTGCCTGATTAGTATGTATTGCCAATAACTTAATGTTTATCATACAAATGGGATTTTTTAATGTCTTCTTAGATATTCTTTATAATTTGCTCAGATACTTTAATGGATAGAAATTTTGTTTTTTTAAGTTTAGCTCTATTGTACCAGACGACACCCAAAATAAGTGCGTTCAAAAAATAATAAAATTACTCTATGTGGACTGTCAAGAAAAAAATCATACTTCTATTGATACTGTCTACATAGACAAGGTCTACATGAATGAATTCATCGTTAAAAGAAAAGGACTCTACAAGTTGCTGTTAATGAGCCTCCCATTTCTCTTTGGTTCACACAAAGTCAAGAAATAAATTTTAAACAAACTCGTTTACTGACTAGAAGGCATTACATACATTGCTTACAGCTTATCAAGTCTTACATCATTGTCGATCAAAAGTATACGACGAAAGATGAAGCCAACCCTAAACTCTCTGCAATATGAATTAGGAATGTTCAAAGTCTACTAAAAATATCCAAAGCAAAGGGTAAAGGACTAGATTGAGTTTTCGTAAAAGAAAGTTCAAAAACGGCAATTATTTTGACATTCAAAACCATGTGGAATGGTTTTGACAGCTCATTCCCTCAGCGTAACCAACTCAACGCATTGAGGGTTACGTCCAACAGCAATTCAGTTTAAAAAAGAAAGGAATGCTACTACCTACCTCAAAAGTATCTACACATTTCCCTGCGTGGCATTAGTAATTACTTCTCTAAAAAATGCGTCGCTACCGAGGATTCTGAAATCCAAGCTTGCCCATAAAAATTCTGTTCCCCTAAGGCGATAGTCTGCAAGATTAAATCCCCTCAATTGGTTTTGCTTCAAATCGTCAGCTAAAACTGATGGTCTTTGTAACTGTTTCATAATAAAAGATATCTTAATATATAAATCTTAGTTCAATGGAATATAGATATTACAGATCGTGAGTGGGATGTGAATGCGAACGGCCTTAGTTTCCAGAGGTACTTGTGATTAATTAAAATTTTAAGGATATTCTTTATGAGTATTGCGACCCCTTTCCAGGATCAACTGACGCTTATTCGATCTTTTCGAAAAATTTTAAACTAACTAATGTTCGTTTTAGCAAATTTCCCTTGAGGGAAATCAGCTGATCAGCTGAAGACATCAAATGAACATTTTCCAGTAAAGAACGAAAAATCTTAATTGATGACGTCGTCAGCACATAACATATTTGCAAGTATCTCAAAATGTAATAATTCAATGAAAACCATATTTGGTATTAAACATTGGAATGAAGCGGTTCATTCTATAACAGCTCATTGTTAATATGACAAGAGTAGGAGTGAGGGTTTACAAAAGGCTGAAAACTAAAAAATGCAAATATCTCGGTAATTAATCAAGATACTGAAAAAACATATACAACAACACGCATAGAACATTATATTTGTAATAAGATTGGTTCTATACAATATTTCGATCCAAGGGAGGTATTTCAAATATTCTAAATTCCCCCTCCAACTGGTCTGCTTTTGGCCTGTAACGAACTTCGGGTAATCTAGGATTTTTAATACTTTTATATATGAATGAGTGGAGATAATTATGATATACTCGTAGCACATATTAGGGTTATAGAATCTACCTTGTAAAAGATAAAATATTGTTCAGATATTGCCATTGGGTTTAAGGCTGTGTATTATATGATTTTTTTTATTCTCCTGTGGAGAAATAAGATTGTTCTGACTTGAAGAATAATTTTGAATGTTGGTTAGTACTCTCAGTATCTAAGAAAATTATGGATTGCCTTAAGGGATGAGACAAAAATTTACATAGTTAACCTGTAGGATTTTAGTATTGTTAATGCCCGGTATGGCGAAACGTCTGCTATTGAAAAAATACAATTAAAAGATTGCTGAGTTGAGTCTTTAAGATCCTTTTTTTTTTTTCCTGAAATGTATTATTATGGTTTCCAACATCATAACTTTTAACATCCTTGGAGGTGGTACGTCAAAATACTATTTGCCACCTAATCCCCTACGAAACTACAACCATTTCCTCATTTGTCCCCGATGAACACATCCAGGATTTAGATAGAGTCAAACAGTTCCATGAATGTTTACTACTTCCACCTTTAATTTTATGACCAAACAATAAATTGGATTCACTAAAACTTATCGATGAATTTCAATATATTACGAATTACATATACAACATAGGCCTTAACTTTTTTTTTCATTATTAATGGAATTTAGAAGAGAAAATTACATGTGGGTAACAGCTGAATATAAATGAAATCAGTTAATTGAACATGACCAAGAGGAAGAGGTTTCCATTGCTTTCTGTATAAATGGGTGTTGGGCACCCAGGGCAAATGTAAAACTCAGCCATTTAATAGCAGTTCCCGTTTATCGCCTGCCTATCATATCCCAATTCCAATATCACGCTTAGTCTGTTTTATTCTTTTCCTATTAAATGAAATGCCTTTACTTACTTTGCAATTAATTTGACGTTGAAAAAAAAAATATTCCCCAAAAGCAGATTTCCAATAAAAGGAATCAGCAATTGAGTTTGAACTTAAGTCGCTATTTTTAAAATCGTTCTTCAAATGTCCTCCAATACTGACTAGAATATGACGACAATAAGACCCTTTAGACTCTCATAATTGTGGGTTTGCGAGTGTTACATATATATATATATATATATATATATATATATATATATATATATATATATATATATATATAACAAATTACCTCCCGCCAATTTTATTTTTAACGGTTTTCGTGAGTCTTCCTCCTAATTTATTTTTAAATAGATCAATTTATACATGTGAAATGAAGTTAGTGTTCATGTATACATATATCTCTGCGAGGAATTTAGCCCATATTTCCCGAAACTCCCTACGTTACCCTAAAAATATATGCATTCAGATAACACATTTATTTCTTTATTTTTATCGTTTCCCCATGTGAAAAAATTAAAATAAATATATCGAAGGAAAAATCCATCAAGACGTCGAAAAAAACCTGTGTAGTACCTAGACTGCATCGGTAAGGGCAGCTGAACAACAGAGACGTATAAACTACTTCACTATGAGACAAACAAACTTCCCCAGACTCCAACCAACAAATGGCCATTAGATTACACGAAAAGTCTGTCACGCAGGGGCTGCGTTAACTAAACAATTTCCCCACAAGTGACGCGTATTTGTATTTATCTCAAGACGTAAAATTTCAATGAGGACAATAATTGTTATTTAGGCTTCAAATAAAGTGCTTCATAATATATCAGCTTATTTTTAATATGATTTGAGTAGGAATGGGGGTTTACTGAAGGTCGAAAACTAAAAAAAGCAAATATCTCAGTTAATATTAAAGATAATGAAAATATGTACAAAACAACACTTATAGAACATTATATTTACAATAAGATTGGTTCTATACAAAATTTCGATCCGACGTATAATAACAGAGATATTAAGTATTTGTAGAAATTCCTCCCCTCTAAACCCCCCCCCCTCCCCCCTTTCCGAATTCAGCCGTTAAAGAACTTGAACTTTCTTTTTACATAAAACACTTACACATCGAGTTTGTTTACGATTAAACAAAAATTGCGACCGCGAGAGCGGTAACAGACAAATATATATACAATTTTGAGCGGACCTCATTTTCGTCACCTCCTAGGTAGGATCGATGGACATTTGAGAAAAATTTCGAAAATCGGGTCATGAGTACGACCTCAATAGCTGATTTCTCTTAAGGCAAATCTGATGAAATAGGAGGTTTCAAGTAACTGCCCAGTAAAACTTAAGTGTTACGAATCGAAAACGCTTTCCAAGTGTACACGGCTATCAGCCTGTAATGGCAGCCTCTACCAATAGATTTAACAATAGAAGAATATGTGCTGGCAGAAAGAGCGTACTACTCCATTGAGTATAATACTCATCAAATAAACATTGAGGTATTAAGTGAATAGCAGGTTTATTTGTGACATGTACTACAAATCCGATGAAAACTTCACATTTAAGCTTGGAATAAGACGGTTAGCAATAAATTGGTTTACTGTTGAAGCATGTTGAAACATAAGTAAAAGTGTGGTTTTCTTAAGACTCAAAAATGATTTGGATATTTATTTTTCAATTTCAGAAATAAATATAAAACACAAATTGTAGAATATTCCAATTTCAACGAAATTGTTAAAACATTTTTCGGACTGACACATAACAATTGATATTTTGAATTTATTATATTAACTCTTTTGTAAACTCTCAACCACTAAGCAACTTGATCTTCGGTTTTATTTAAATCGTTCAAATAATGAGTAAAAAATTACCTGCAAAATACTATCCAGAAATGACAAAAATAAAAATGTAAATTACGGTCAGTATTATTCGCAACCCAAGTCCAGATATTATCCCACGTTGCCAATTGAGGTGCTTAAGTAGTGAATAAATAAAACCATCTCGCAAAACTGTTAAAACTTGAGGCTATCAAGTCAGACGATGTGTGTAAGTAGTGCAAAAGATATATTTTCAATACTTTAACGCACATAATGCTACACTTCTCTATTCTTCACACTCACAGACAACAATACCTACAAGCATACATTGTTGGAATCATGGATGAACGTTCTTTAGAATGTGTTTTAAATATTAACAGCATTGGAAAGTTGGATTATTCATTTTCTTTCTTAGTTAATTATATTTAACATTAAATTTATTTATTATTTTCCTATTATTATATTATATATTGCTATTTATAAGTTGATCTTAATTTTATACTGATGTTAAGTATTACATAGATTAGGGCACTAAAAAATGTTTTACAAATGGCTAGACCCCTTGGCATCGTTATTTATATTTCCAATACATTATCTACATATCTACAATACAATACACATACACGGTCATTAGACCAATAAAAGTATAAGAAAACTAAGAAGCTCTTTGGTCAAGGCCGTGAGAAGGGAACTGAAGGAATACCGAACTGATGAAGTCTAACATAGCACCCAGGAAACTTTTCAATGGTGTAAGGAAGAGCCGCAGGAATAACTGAGGTGGCTTGAAGGATTATTTGAGGAGACTCGAGCTCTAGTGCCTGGCTACGGACACCACGGAATGGTTCGAGATTGGAACAGATGCCTAGGTCTTCCAAGGACTGTAGAGACATTGTAGTTAGCTTATGCCAAACGTATATAAAGTCAACTAATTCTCATAATATGTCATGAAAAGTTCTAAAAGCCCTTTATAAATGAACTTGGTCTCATTTTTTACTGAAGAATGAGTGTCAACGCCTTGGTCCATTTTGTGACGAAACACCATGATTAAAAAATGAATTTGAAAAAGGAAACATTCCCATCGTGGCTTTATATAGCAGGAAATCTCACTTTCTTTTATTCTTGTATTTTTTTTTCTTTTTCAAAACTTAGAATGACAGCTGAGTCCTCCACCTGCCATTTCAAAGAATGAAGAGCATGAAGTTTCTATCCCTACTTGGTATTTGTTGTTCTCGCAAGTAGAAGGGTGGGGAGGCCTTCGCTAGAAACTAACTTAGCCTTAGTTACCAACACCGAGCTCCGCCAAAAAGTAACTCACTTTTAAAGAAAGTAAGTTGGTTGGAAGAGTTGGATGACAAGCGGCCCGCTTACTCTATTACCTCCCCAGTTGTCAAGTGTGTCTTGTTTCCGTGCACTAAAACCTCTTGTCCGTGTGCCTCTCTTATACACAACCGTCACCTGCAATTCCACAAACTTTTACCAATAACGTCACTAGTCTTAATTCAGTCTTGTAAATTTATTTAGTTTACTAGAGCTACAATGCACATATGTTATGCAAACTGGTCTCAGAACTTGTTTAATCAAATCTAAAATTAATAAGAGCAGAAGATAGTAGGGGTTTGACTAGAGGACAATATGCTTCTACTTAAAGAGGGGTAATTCTGTGTACGTTCTGAGAATGCAATTACATATTGTTTTGGGGAATGCGTGTTACATTATTTATTTATTACCTTGCACTTACTACTACTACAGCTAATCGGGACAACAGTTTACTATGGTTCTATAGCCTATACCAGGATGAGCTTCTAATTTAATTAATTCGTTATAAAAAATTGTTTTTAGTCATTTTTGTTTGTAAAGTATTTTTTAGCAGATTTCCCTTAAAGGAAATCAGTTATTGAGGATGCACTCATGACGCGATTTTCGACAAATTTCCTCAAATTTCCATCGATCCTACCTAGTAGAAAACGAAAATGAGATTCTTTCAAAATTATATATATATATGTGTGTGTGTGTGTGTGTGTGTGTGTGTGTGTGTGTGTGAGTGTGCGTGTGTGTGCGCGTGTGCGTGTGTCTGTTAACGCTCTAGCGCAATTTTTGTTTAATCGTTACGAAACTGGATATATAAGCGTTTTATGTCAAATTAAAGATGAAGGCTAATGTCAAAAGGTTAATGGCTGAAATCTGACCAGTGGGAGGAGGGGGGGGGGGTATAGGGGGGAGGAATTTCGAAAATATTAATATTTCCGTTATTATGCGTCAGATCGAATAATTGTATAGAACAAATCCTATTGCAAATTTATGTTCTATGTACGTAATGTACGTTCTTTTCAATATCGTGATTATTAACCAAGATATTTGCAATTTTTTAGTTTTCGGCCTTCAGGAAACTCCCACCCCTTCTCGTGCCATATTAACAATAAGCTGTTATATTATGAAGCACTTTATTTGAAGCCCAAATACCGAATATTGCTTACGTAAATTTTTACATTTTGAGATAAATGAAAATATCTGAAGCATATGAGAAAACTGCTTAGTTAACACATCCACTGCATGACGGACTTTTCCTTTTATTGGAATAATTTCATTTTAAGTCGAAGGACAAAACTATGTTTCATACATTATTGTGTACATTTATTATGTTACATTATTGTAGAAACAAATATATACACATTAACACAAGAAATATTAAAAAATAATTAACCCTCAATTTTGGGACAATGAGATAAATAAACAAAGGGGTATAAATAAGTAAAACAAAGTAAAAAATTTAAAAAGTTAAATTTATTTTCAGCTGAAGCATTTGTTTGCCTAATTGGGAGCTGGATATTCCTAGTCACGATTGAAAGATCTGAGTGAAAAGATTCTTTCCCTGCAACTAATACTAAAAGTGGCACCCATATTCAAATGAGTTACAATTTTCTTTTAAATAAATTTTTATGTACTTTAGTTCCAATTTAATTTCATATGATTGATGGAAAGATAGGATCTAGGCATCTAAATATTAAGAGGCGTCTACATTAATAACAAGACTTTCAGTAACTGCCTTTCTTTTAATACCATTGTAACATATTTTGAAAGGCACAGTGTGTTAAATATATATGAAGTGGGATTAATTAGATTAGAGAGAGTGAGTGAGAGAGGTCGATAAGTGATTATTAGAGATTAATGAGAGGGTTAAAGCGGTAGGAGACACATTCATTTAAATCACATCCCTTCCATTTTGCATGGAGATACTTAGTCTGTTGCCTGTCCAATTAGATGGAATTTCCTTGGCAAACGCCCAACAGTTAACCTACTATATATCTTATAGGGTCCTACCTACGTTTTTAGTCCAGCAACAAGTTGGAATTGACGTCATGATCATTTGTCTTCACACATGTAAACGTACACTTGTGGACGAATTTAACGAAACCATTTTAGATCTCGTAATAATGAATCATCACTATTGCTTAGCGTTGCTCTAATATTGTAAGAAATTCGAGGTATACCAATGTATATACCTATTCCCCTCAGCCAATGTTTAGCATCCATTTTAATCTATTATTTTATTCTATATCTACTCGAAAATCTTGAATAACTCAATTTCATCCGTTTATACACTTTCCAACTAGAAACTCAATTTAAATAAAAGTTTTATATTTTTTGGCAAAAATTGTATGCATTTTTGAAATAAAATCATTACATTTTTCGGCACAAAATGTGTGCATTTTTGAAATAAAAACTTAACATTTTTCGGAACTAAATGAATGTATTTTTGTAATAAATTCCTTTACATTTTTTAACATTAGATTTGTGAATTTTTTTAATAAAATCTTTACAATTTCCGGCACTAAATGTGTTAATTTTTGTAATAAAATCTTTACATTATTCGGCACTAAATGCGGGCATTTATGAAATAAAATCTTTACATTTTTTAGCACTAAATGGGAGCAATTTTAAAATAAAATTTTTCCATTTTCCGGCACTAAATGTGTGTATTTTGAAATAAAATCTTTACATTTTTTGGCACTAAGAGTGTGCATTTTTGAAATAAAATCTTTACATTCTTCGGCACTAAATGCGTGATGTTTGTAAATAAAATCTTTACATTTTCAGCACTAAATGTGAGCATTACCAAACTCGATATTTAGTCGTTTTAAGTAAAAAATGTTCAATTTGGTTTAGGACTGAAATCGGACCAGCGGGAGGGAGGTGGTTTTATATGGGGGATTTTTCGAAATATCTCCGTTAATAAACGTCGAGTCGTAAAATTGTATAAAATCAATCTCATTGCATATTAAATGTGCTATAAATATTGGTATATACGTTTATTCGCTATCCTAAATATTAACCAAGATATTTGCAATATTCGTTTCAAGGTTAAATACCAAAGATTGTTTTCATTGAACTTCTACTTTCTGAAATATATGCAAATACGTTCTGTTGATCCTCCCCCCTCCTTTTGTTTTTGGACTACTTAAATTTAAGTGATTGAGATGAAAATTATTCTGATTCATTATAAATTACAGAACTAGATATAGTAAATAGTTTTCAATAAAATTAATATGTTAGTTTCATATATATTTCAGCAATTGTTTTTCTTTCCGTTGATGAATATTTCTATCTGACTGTTCAGCTCTGAGCGGTTGTCTGTCTTTGTTGTTTGTAATTCAGACGCTTTCCGTTGGGAGGTTATTAAAATTGACTGAGAGATTTTTGTTTAGCTTTTGTATGTATTTACTTTGTAACACGGTGGCGTTTAGTGTTACCAGTATGTAGATTTATCTATCGAAATACTTCACGTGAGAAATCTGTTTAATTTACACAGTGAATGCGTGACGGACTTTGATACTTAAGCGGCTACCTGTAAGGGAAGTTTTATTTGGTATTATATTTCACTCTGGGTCTATTGTGAGTGACGTCTAATGATTGAACCTATAAAAGAATTATTGTGATGATGTCTGCTGAAAGAGTGATAAGGTGAAAGCGGGCAAGCTGAGGAGGGTGGGATTGGTGTAGAGAGATGATGACTGGATTAATCCTGTTCAGGAGCAGAAGCAGTAAGCCAGCAGCCCTCTTTTGACCCTTGTTAACTTAAAGGCGGCCAATCTTTCTCAGTCATAAACCGAGCTTCCGCTGGATTAGTCTAAATAATGTGATCCACCCTCCGCTGCTCCCTTCCTCCCTGGGCCATTTCTCAGAAGAACTACACCACCAGTTCCGCCTCTCATGGCCAATCATTAGTCTAATACAATATCCCTTTCTCGTTCATATCTTTCCCTCTTAAATCTCTTTTAACAATGAATATTAAACAAACAAAAATATTTGGAATTATAATAACTCCACCACGAAGTTGAAGAAAGAATACACGGTGAAAGGGAAAGATTCAATCCCTCTTCATTTTGGCTTAATTCTTATAGATAATATTGTATATAGGTATTTACTGCACAAAAATGACTGATTTAAATTCAGTCTGGATGTGCCTGTTTTCCTCTACAGTACGTTTTATTTTGACAGAGTGTACTTTTAGAGCAACAGCTTCATCTTCAGTGCCTTTTTGACATAAATAAATGTCCGTCACGCAGGGGCTGCGTAAACTAAGCAGATTTCCCACGTGAAGTTTTAGGCAAGTTGCACAGCGGATTTTCGAGCGGATGTTTACGTCGCCGCAGTTCCAATAGTAGTCACTGTAGTACATTGAGCTTGCACACTCGACGAAAAAAAACGATCGGTAAGTTTAACGTCGCGGTAGCTGTGCACCGCCGTGCCACTGGACCGACGTAAGTTTTACGTCACTTCCAAGTAGTGGCCTACGTAACCAATGAACGTTGCCACACAGCGGATTTACGCTATATGTTTGTATTGAACTCTCTTGCAGCACCTACTGTTTTGTTTCCGCATCGCGTATCCTTCCCTTGTGTTGTGTCATGAGTGAGAAATGTAATGCAATTCTATTTCATTGTGGAATCAAGCTGTGCTTTGGATAAACTTTAGACAGTTTCAGGACCGAATGCTACGAAAATCGCTTGGCATGCTGTGTGTGGGATTACGAAGTGACTTCGACAGATGCCAAAAATGAAGGAATAATTCTACGGTTGAATAAATCCTCATTTGTATTTCTCGCTGAATGTATTTTTAACGGTCATGCAGTCATCTAAGAGTCATTGACATCCTGAATAGTTGAAAATTCTGTCATCTTGCTTAACTCATCAACAATGTGTAGAATGCGCATCATTTCTTCGTTCATTAATTGATGAATCCAAAAGCGATTTTTTCTCGCTTCCTTCGGCGACGATACAACAACGTATGACTGCTCTTGTTCATGTTGGACTCACAACTGAACGAATGGTTCCGAACTACAACTGCTGGTCCGACGTAATTGTCTGCTATGCGACGGTAAATATCTGATCATAAGCGACGGTAAAATATCCGGTCAGAAGCGACGTAGAATTCGACCCTAAGCAACGGTAGGTTGTCCGCTCGGAAAAATCCGTGTGTGTGCAACTGGCCTTACAATACAGAAATCTGCATACAAGTATCATAGTAGTAACGATCTCTAACCACTTTCACGAGAGCGACAGTAACGAAAGGCCGAACTAGCTTTCGTGGAATCACGAATAAACCGACATCCGATCATTTGGGATCCGTTATCCAACATTAATAAAAATCCAAACAGCTCGCTTAATGTTCAGATAGAGAATAAATGTACTAACAATATTTATATAAATTTAATTGCAATAAGATTGGATCTAACAATAAATGTTTTATTGGTGACACTTGCCATAAAACTATGAAGAATGTATAAAAAGTAATGAGTTGTTACTTTCTGCAAAAGGTCGAAATAATATCAATCTCCCATATTTAATTAAGGGAGGATCGTCACTTAAACTAAGCAGTCTTTTGGGTATAATAAGACTCTTTCTCACGTTTACTTCCAGAAAAGGGAGATCACCTATTGAGGTTGTACTCATGACCTAAATTTCAAAACAATTTTTCAAATGAATCCTAGTAGTTGACGCATATAAGGTACATTCGAAAGTTAATAACTGTTAAAACTCTTTGGTTTGATCGTTAGAAAACTGGATTTTTAAATGTCTCACTTAAAGCTAAAGATCAAGATCGTTTCATGTAAAACTAAAAATTAGGTTTAGTTTTATGGAAAACAAAAAGATCTAGTTAGTTAATGGCGAATATCGAACAAGGAATGGGCGTTCGAAGAAGGAGTTATATCCAAAATTGTAAAAACCTGTAAAACGGTTATTATGAAGTGGGACGGAAAATGTTTCATTAATAAACTCATACGAAAATTAATTTTCAGCAATTTACTTTCTGTGCCATTTTCTCTAACTCAAATATAAAAGATTTATTTGCTTACTTTTGTTAATACATCCAGTAAACATTAATTCGTACTCGTGTAATTATCACGCTTTTACGTAATTAAAGATCTCATGGTCTTCTTAAATATCATATCGTGTTTAAATAAGTCACTGAGGGTGAAATAAAGAATACAATGCAAGAACCTGAGAAAACTGCTTCAGAATGAATGGACTAATTAATTATTATAAGTTTTCCATGACCTCTCTGGCTAGAGGTGTTCACAGTGAAGACATCTCAAAGTTCAGTTGTGGCAAACTTAATTTATTTCTATGTATGCTCCTGACGTCTTAAAAAGCAAGCAGAGTAAATTGACTATACACAGAAAGAGTATTTTTTTCTCTGACCTTTTTCCTCCAGATTAATGCAAAATCGGTATACCTAATTAGAGCCTAATGTACTTAACCAATCGATGGCGGAAGGTCAACCAAAAAAGAAAGACTTCAAATGATTATTATGGATTGCAATAAAAGTTATAAAGGGGAATCATCTCAATTACTCAAAAGAAGAATCAGACAACTCACCTGATTTTTAGCAGATTTCCCTTAAGGAAAATCAGCTATTGTGGTCGTACTCATGACGCAATTTTCATTCATGTTTAACGTTACTATTTTATAGTGTTCTGTTGTAAATTGTTCTCTTAAGGGAAATCAGCTTTTGAGACGTACTCATTACGCATATTCGAGCGAATTGCTTCAAATGTTCCATCAATCCTACCTAGGATTGACGAAAATGACAGTCCGTTCAAAATTATATACATATAAATAATATTATATAAAAAATATAATATATATATATAATATATATATAGTATATATATTTGTACTGTTAACGCTCTCAGCGTCGACAATTGATATTTTAGATCGTTACGAAACTCCGAATAATTTTTTTTAACCACGTTTTATGTAAAGAGACAGATCAAGTTTCGTTAATGGCTGAAATCGGATTTTGACTAGAGGGGGGGTGGTTAGAGAGGGGGGATTTTCGAAAATTCCAAATATCTCCGTTATTATGCATTGGATCGAAAAATTATATAGAACCAATCTTATTTCAAATTAAATTTACTATAAATATTGTTATATACATTTATTCTCTATCTTGAATATTAACCGAGATATTTGCATTTTTATGAAGCCTGTGAGACATGTGGTCGGGTATAGTTCGGATTAGGTCGGCCATTTTCGTAACCACTCGGCTCAGGTGGAAGCTTCTTCTAACCTTACCTGTCATTTCTAACCTTAACTTACCTTCGTTACTTTGTGAGATTTATGCAAATACGTTCTGCCCCCCCGCCTTCTTTAGTTCTTGGACTACTAAAATTTGTGTTATTAAAATATAAATTATTCTTACAATTCAGAAGCCGTTTAAGTTGGAAATTTATTTTAATTAACTGAAAGATTTCTCATTACCGTTTGTATTTAATCACGGTGGTGTTGTGTTACCAGTATGCAGATTTCTCTATTGTAAAACTTCACATGGGAAATCTGCTTAGTTTACGCAGCCCCTGCGTGACGGACTTTTTTTCTATTTTTTATTATGTGAATATTTTCTATTATTTTTCGTTTAGTTAGTTCTTATTTTATCAATTATATGAACTTCTTCAAAATGAAGGTGTGTCTCTTGGAGATAGAAAGATTCCTCAAGGCAGTTTTATTTTCATTATTGTCAGTACTTTTTACGTGTTGCTTTAACCTTTTATTCATTAGCTGTGAGAAATAAGAAGCATAACGTTTTATCTTAATTTCTGTTTATTGGAAATCTTACACTTATTCTGGTTTTCAGATTCATCTCTTTTATATGCTCTACATTCTCGCTTCAAAAATTCATATCTCTTACAAGTACTATAGCTGCTATAATTCGCGTATAAAGATTCTTATTTGACTTCAATTAATCACTACTACTTCCAGTACATTTAATTAAACCTTTCCCTACCAATCATCAGTATTTAACAATATCTTCTTTGGAAATCCATTTTTCAGGTGCTGGATGTTGAAGGAATTTGGTAGAAGGAATTTCAAAGTTATTTATCTAAAGGCTTTAAGAGGCAAGGATACTCCGTGAGGTACTGGTCCTTGGTTCCAGTAGCATCCTTGTGAACAGGGCACTGATGTTGAAGCATATGCTCTGAAAGCCCTCTTCCATTTAGAATAAATAACTGTGAAGGAAGGGAGCCTTTCATTTCTTAACTGAGATCTTCTTCGAAGATTTATAATCCACTTATTAATATAATTTCATTTAATACATTTTGTCCATATTTAATACTAACTAGCACATTGTCATCGATAAAGCCAAGGCCTCTAAAAAGTGTTTAAAGCTCGTTTCAAGGGCTGAAAAATGTAGAGCAATACATAAATTTAATTTTCTAATGAAAAACGCACGTACACGAGCTGATATGACTCAGTGTCTATCTCACTTCACCATATATTCTTTATTTCCAAAAAAAAATCCGATCAGAAGAAGTAGGTGGTCTATACACTTTTAATTGACGACGACATTACACATGTATCTGCATATATTTCATCTAGTTAAGATCCCTTTAAAACTATATTGGGAATGAAATCTTGGAATAAGACGTTCTATAATATATCCACCTATTTTTAAAGTACAATGACAAAGTGGGTGACGATTGATTCTATACAATTTTTCGATCCAATATATCACAACGGAAATATTTTCAATTTTCAAAATCCCCCTCCCACTGGTTCAATTTCAGCCGCTAACGAACTTGATCATTAGTTTCATATAAAACGTTTAAATACCAAATTTGGTAAAGACCAAATAAAAATTGCGACCGCTAGAGCGTTAACATATATATATATATATGTTATAAAGAAAATTTTTCGAAAATCGCTTCATGAGTACAACCTCAAAAGTCACAAAAAGAGTTTATCTTAAAAAACCTTGTTATATATTTCTGCAGGTGGTTTAATACTTGGATCAGAACGTCAATTAATGAAAACAATATAATTTAATGGACACACCTTTGTCTACAACAGGGGTGAGCAACCTTTTAGCAGATTTACCTTAAGGGAAATCAGCTATTGAGGTCGTACGAAAAATTTCTTCAAATATGAATCGATCCTACCTAGGAGATAACGAATATGAGGTCCTTCCAAAATTATATACATATTTGTCTGTTAACGCTCTAGCGGTAGCAATTTTTGTTTGATCGTTACCAAACTCGATATTTAAACGTTTTATGCAAAAAGACAGATCAAGTTCATTAATGGCTGAAATCGGACCAGTGGGAGGAGTTTAGAGGGGTGATTTCCCCAAAATATACCCGTTATTATACTTGGGATCGAAAAACTGTATAGAACCAATCATATTAAAAATTCAATTTACTATAAATTTTGTTATATAGATTTATTCTCTATCTTGAATATTAACCGAGATATTTGCATTTTTATTAAGTGTGTGCCTGATAACTGACTTTAGATCGGCTGAAGTCGGATCTATTCGGGACTTTCCGCGAAAAGATAGTTCGGCCGTTTACGTAACTGTTTCGCTCTCGTGAAATTGGTTTAGAGACTCGTTATTACTACTGTTACTAGTATGCAGATTTCTCTATTGTAGAACTTCACGTGGGAAATCTGCTTAGTTTACGCAGCCCCGGACGTTTTTTAAATTACGATGACTAACCTTGGGGGATTACTGAAGACTGAAAATTAAAACATCTTGGTAACTAGTCAAGATATAAAAACATACTACGGAACAATATTTATAGATCTCTAAATTTGCAATAAGATTAGTTGAATACATTTTTTCGATCAGATATATCGCAAAGGAAATATTTTCAATTTTTGAAATCTCCCCTAAATCCCCCCTCCCACTGGTTCAATTTTAAATACCAAGTTTGGTAAAGACCAACCAAAAATTGCGACCGCTAGAGCGTTAACACACACACACACACACACACATATATATATATATATATATATATATATATATAGAGAGAGAGAGAGAGAGAGAGAGAGAGAGAGAGACACAGAGAGAGAGAGAGAGAGAGAGAGAGAGTTTAGAGCGGATATGATTTTCGTCGTCTCCTAAACAATCGATCGATCCTACACTTGGATCAGAACGTCGATTGATGAAAACAATATAATTTAATAGACATACCCTTGTCTAAAACATTAAACGACCCGATATATTTGATTCCTGATTACTAGTCTACGACGACAAATGTTATTTATAGCACCTGTATACCCCATTAGTGAACAGACGTAATTTGAGTCAGGTAAAGCTTCAACATTTTAAAAATTTCTAATGGGTAAGAAAATTTAAGTTCTCAAACGTAGATCCCCAGGGATCGTAATGAAGTTCTAAACTGTAAGTTTAAAGCTAGTTAGTGAAAGAGAGTAAGAGATCGGGAGGGAGACCCACCTCTCCTATTATTAGCATGGATTGAAACAGTTATCAAACTTTTTTAATAGGTTCCATTTTAACAGTTTTGTTTGAACTTCCAAATAAAGTTATCGCTTTAAATGTTCTCGGGAAAAAGTTAAGTAAAAGTTTTAATAGCTCATAAGAATTGTTTTGAGATTTCAATATAAATTCTTGGAATATATAACTTACCAGACTTTTTTTTTTTTGAAAAGCATTTGATAATCTTTGCAGATAATTCATTAACATTCTTTTTTTTTCAAATTAGATCCCTTCATATTTATGTCTGAGACAATACCGGTCATTTGAAGGCCGTCACTTCATTTCTTCCACTTTGTTCTTCATGAATAGACAGTATTTAAAGCATTCTATAAAAAGATATACCTTGAAGATACATTTAAAACAGATAATATATAAAATATAACTAATTTTTACATGTTAACCAATTAAACTACTTAAAACTTGCATATTAGCAGATTTCCCTTTAGGGGATATCAGCTATTGAGGTTGTATTCATGACGGGATTTTCGAAAAATGTCTACAAATGCCCATCGATCCTAACTAGTAGATGACCAAAATGACGTCCGTTCAAAATTATATATATATATATATATATATATATATATATATATATATATATTGTCTGTTACCACTCTAGCGATCGCAATATTTGTCATATCGTTGCCAAACTCAATATATAATCAACGATATATAATATGTAAAAAGAAAGATCAAGTTCGTTAACGACTGAAATCGCACATGGGGAGGCCGAGAATTTAGAAAATTCAAAATATCTCCGTCATTATACGTCGGATCGACAAAGGTATTCAATTAATCTTTTTGCTAATTTAATGTTCTATTCATATTTTCTGTATCATGAATATTGACCAAGATATGTGTATTTTTTAGTTTTCGGCTTTGAGTAAACTCCCACCCCCTAATCATGTCATATTAATAATAACCTGTTACCACTTCATTCCAAATATTGTTTTCATTGAACTTTTCCTTTGTGAGATGTATGCAAATACTTTCTGTTGATCCCCCTTCTAGATGATTTCCCTTCAGGGAAATCAGCTATTTAGGTCGTACTCATGACGCCATTTTCGAAAATTTTCTTCAAATGTCCATCGATCTTATCCAGGAGATGACGAAAATGAGGTCCGTTCAAAAAAATATATATATATATATATATATAGATATATATATATATATATATATATATATATATATATTTATTTATTTGTCTGTTAACGCTCTAGCGGTCGCAATTTTTGTTTGATCGTTACCAAACTCGATATTTAAACGTTTTATGCAAAAATACAGATCAAGTTCGTTAATGGCTGAAATCGGACAAGTGGGAGGGGGGGGTTAAAGGGGGGATTTTCGAAAATTCGAAATATCTCCGTTACCATACGTCGGATCAAAAATGTGTATAGAACAAATCTTATTGTGAATTAATTATATACTATACATATTGTTCTATACATTTATTCTTTATCTTGAATATTAACCGAGATATTTGCATTTTTATTAAATTTGGGCCGATAACGGACGACTGAGTTAGTTCGGCCCTTTGCCGTAACTGTTCGGCTCTCGTATGGAGATTTCTCTATTGTATAACTTCACGTGGGAAATCTGCTTAGTTTACGCACGTGACGGACTTTTTTTGTTCCTGGATTACTAATATTTGAGTAATTGAGATAAAAATTATTCTGATTGATTATAAATTACAGTACAAGCTATAGTAAATAGTTTTCAGTAAAATTCGTGTTATAAGAATACTTCTTTCTACTTATTCAGCTCTGAGACGTTGTCTGACATTTTGTTTACAATTCAGACGCTTTCCGTTGTAGAGGTTGTTAACATGTAAATTGACAGAAAGATTTCTCATTACGTTAGGTTAATCAAAACACTTTTTTGTGGCTCCTCACAATTTATTTTTTACAAAAGCTTATCGCATTGGGGAATTAACTTCCCATCTTCAGAGTGTCAGAGCATATGGCGTGCCTATAGAGGTACTACTGGGCTGGACTCTGCCGATGTAGTAACCAATGTCGGGAGGCCACCCATTTAAAGACGATTATTAAATCATATAAAAAAAAAAACTTTAATATTTAAAATAACACTTCTAGAATTTATTCGAGTGGCATAATGTAATTATAAATTAGATTTAGCCCAAAACTGGACGATGTCGTGGAGTGGCAGCATAAAGCGGTCGTCCCCGCCGTCATCTGCCACATGAATTCTGCAAGCTAGCTGTCCATACGAAGTAATAATAAACGATCACCAAGTGGTGTTAACGAACGATCACTAATTTTCTTATATTACAAGAAACAGAATGATTAAAATAACCTAGTCAAGTATGAACAGTCTAAAGCGATAGCAATAAAAGCGACTAGCAATACGCGGTTTTGAACCAGTAAATATTTTATCTGTAAATAATGAGTCGCCTCTCGTTAATCATTTCGTCATTTATAAATACTAGAAGTGTTATATTAAATAATAAAGTGATTTATTTTCTTTTAATTATGATTTAATAATCTCCTTTAAATAGGTGACCTCCCGATAGCCCATAAGTACAAAAAAGGTTTTTTCCAACTATTGAAATAATTTTAAATCAACACCAGTCGAAAAGGATCTATCATTTTTTTGAACACACATATGTGAGCACGTAAAATATGAGTTGAGTTAGGTTAAAAATTTATTAAAAAGGGAATATTTTCTCAATAATACTGTGATGTTAAAATGAGGAACTGATTTTTGGCGTGCACGAAATAACTTTCATAAAGGATCAAATACGTAAAAAACGATTTTCAAAATTTTTAAGAAAGAAATTTGAACTTAATAAAATATAACTGACGCACAGAAAAATACGGTATAGCTTTCATTAAAGATAATAGCTGAAACACTCAACGAACAATATAAAGCGAAACTATATAAGAATACATGATTATTTTTATTATTTTTTAAAGCTGAAACAGTATGATATTTTTCATTCCGTGCAATCTCAGTACAATATTTCACATTAATGGCAAATTTTGATTTCAAAAATTAGGCGTGAGAGTTCAATCTTCTAAAGATAGGGATCATTAATTATCTTCTCAAATTATCTATATATCGATCAGAGGGGTTGCGTGTTTAGACAAATTCGACAGGGATATCTAGGGCGGTCCATCCATCAGCTCCCTTCAACCCCCCACCCTGGCTTATGTTCAATAGGGCTCAAATAGTAAAACTAAAAACAAATCTATCAAATGTCCTTTTAGGGATACAATAGTGTTTTTGAAACAAGTACCTGATGTTTATCATTGCGTTCGTGTATTAACAAATTACATTAATGAAAACATTATGGAACCATAATTATAGCGGGAGATTCTGGGCCAAATCAAAATAATTTTTTTCCAAAAAGCTACTTAAGAAATAAAGTAAAACGAAAAGAAAACATTTTATATGATTTTGTTGTCATTTAAATTACAAGATTCTCCAATATTTCAATATTAACAGAAGCAAACATAGGGGGAGCATTACAAAGCTCCCATTTTGAAATTGAAAAAGACAAAGGTTTCGCTTTTTTGAGAGTATTCAACGAAATCTTTCCAATAATTTCATTCGTATAATTTATTATTTTTATGTGATCATAGTAGCAAATGTCCAAGCCAACGACATGTAGATGTCCTATATAGTTGTATACATATATATATATATATATATATATATATATATATATATATAGAGAGAGAGAGAGAGAGAGAGAGAGAGAGAGAGAGAGAGAGAGAGAGATCGATAAACATTTATAGAACGTTTTCGAAAATGGCGCCATGAGTACATCTCATTGCTGATTTACCTTGGGTGAAATTTGCTAAAAACTTTTTCCTATATTTTCCCAGATATTACATACTTTTAGGAGAATAATCAGTGTGTATATAAAAGAAAATATTATACACGATATATTTTAGAATACTATAAAGGCTTTCGTTAATTATTATTTACTATATATTAAAAAATCCGTCACGCAGGGGCTGCGTAAACTAAGCAGATTTCCCACATGAAGTTTAACAATAGATAAATCTACATACCGGTAACACAACACCACCGTGAATTTTCAGTGAATAAATACATACTATAATAAGAAACCTCCCGACGGAAAGTTTCTGAATTGTAAACAGTTCTGCCAACTGGAAAGAAAAAAAGTTCGTCACACAGGGGCTGCGTAAACTAAGCAGATTTCCCACGTGATGTTTTACAATAGAGAAATTTCACGAGAGCCGAGCAATTAAGGAAACGGCCGAACTAGCTTTGGGGGGAGTCACTCGTCGCCCAGATTTAATAAAAATGCAAATATATCGGTTAATATTCAAGATAGAGAATAAATGTATATAACAATATTTATAGTAAATTTCATTTGCAATAAGATTGATTCTGTACAATTTTTCGATCCGACGTATAGTAACGGAGTTATTTTTAATTTTCGAAAATCCTCTTCTCTATACCCCCTCTCCCACTGGTCCGATTTTAGCCGTTAACGATCTTGATCATTGTTTTTACATAAAACGTTTAAATATCGAGTTTTGTAACGATCAAGCAAAAATTGCGACCGCTAGAGCGTTAACATATATATAAATATATATATATATATATATATATATATATATATTTATATATACATAATTTTGAACGGACCTAATTTTCGTCATCTCCTGGGTAGAATCGATGGACATTTGAGGAAAATTTTTGAAAATCGCGTCATGAGTACGACCTCAATAGCTGATTTCCCTGAAGGGAAATCTGCTGAAACTTTAAATAGCAGACTTAAGTATGGATTCCTTCCCTGCTATGTAAATTTTGCTGATTGTTTTTAATATCTCAATAAAGCCAAAACGCTGAATAGACGTTACATATTTTAATTACGGAGGACATGCAATATATACAGTTATTTAAAACAACTATGAACAATTCACTAGCTCGTGAAAAATATAACAATCGATGGACAAGAACTATGTACAAACACTATAAATCAAAGCCAGGAACTATAAACTATTATCCATGCTCGACCATAAAAAAAAACTTAAAAAACTTACTTTAAAACAATCAATACACAACAGAAGACCGCAGAAGATATGGGCTGCCTTCTGTCAAAAGTGAAGTCGTAGGGGAAGTCCTGGTGTTGTCGTTTTCGGCATTCTGCCAGTATATGACATATCGTCAAGGGAATGTTACAAAAGAAATAGTCGCTCCTGAGGACTTGTGGTTACAAAAGAAGAACGCTACTAACTGAGCCACCGAAGCACACGTCTTTGCTGTACCTCAAGAGTTTAGGCCATATCTTTTTTTTTTTAAGACGAACGCGTTAGAAGTGCGTTCTCTCGCTTTAAAAGAATTTGTTTTTCATTAGGTACTGCACATTAAAAAATGTCCGTTCATATCGGTGGCAGGAAAGGACGTACCACTCCCCTTGTTAGTTCACAAACCCCCTGCATTATGGGCATTTTTTAAGAGTAATTCTTTGGCAGAGTACTTATTGCTATAATTATTGGTTCCCATTGGGGGAACATTTAGGGGGAGTATAACATGCGGGAATGAAGGAGTTGGGGCCTCCCTTTCCTAGAGGCTAATAAGAGACTAGCGTAAAGGCAGGGTAGGTAGGCCATCAGGGAATGGTGCCAATTGATTCGGCACAAGCCCAACGCTCTCCATCCAACTCCGACACTTCTTCTACACGTAGTTAATTAGTTTCTCCCAGGACTTTAAACCTCATCCCCTCCTTAGGAACCAACTCCCCCAATATTTCTTTTCTTGAAGTAATTTCTCATTTAAAAGGACTTGATTAAATGAGGCTTTTCCCCCAAAGGATTTTGAACAGGCCCCGTTATCGATGTTCGTACTTAGAAGTGATTACGAAGCGAAGTTTCATCGAAAATTTCATAAATATGTTTTAAGGTAAACTTGAAATGCAGTGATTCAATAAATAGACTACCGAGGGTTGAAGTGGACTAAAAAGAGGATTTTACCCTTCTCTGGCGGTTTGTAGAAAGGCTGTTGAGAAAGTCATTTGTTTTATTTTGTTAATAGTGAGCTATAAATCAGCTGAATTACTCAATACATATAGATAAATCATAATTCGTTGAAACTTATATAATCAAATTTTATATATATGTATATATATATATATATATATATATATATATATATATATTTAATTGTAACCTCTGTCTGTACATTGATTTTTTTCTCGAAATTTCACGGTACTTTTTCGTTTCACATGCCATAGACACGATATCTGCAATTTGTAGCTTTGGTGTCTGTTCGTTTGTTGCCTTTTCACGCATAAACAGCTGAACCAAATTTTATGTAACTTGTTATTTATATTACTACTAACCCAACTTAGACTTTAGGTTATATTAATATTCTCTTAGATGAACATGAGTGGGGGTTAAATAAGGGAGGTCTGAAATTAAAAATAGCGATATTTCGTTTCGTATGGTTTTTTTTTGGCAAACATACCATTGTAATTAAGAGTGAATTTTGTGATATATCAGTTATTTATTAACTCTGCTCCGTTAATATACGATATACTTCCCTGAACACACTATGTACCGATATGAATATACAGTTTACAATCGAGACTTCAGAAAGAATATTTTTAATAGCAGTTATGACGTACCTAAAACTGCTGGCAAGGGAAAGGAACTTTTACTAATAAATGGTTTGGAAGACAGAACACTTTCCATGATTATGAATTATATGATCCATTACGTTATAAAAATAAAAAAAAACTACATGAAATGTCAAAATATTGTGCAAAGTAAAGCCTTGCCAAAACAATATCATCATCATTGAGTTTCAAATGAATTCCCGGGCAAACTTAGATAGTATATATATATATATATATATATATATATATATATATATATATATATATATATATAAAATAGAGGGAGAGGGAAAGAGAGAGAGAGAACGCGCGGTGTGAAAGGTATATTAGACTAATTAGACAGAAGGTGAGCGAGGGCCGATGATAGATCAGATAATAAATACAAAGAGACACGCAGCCGAGATAAGCCCTTTTTGTACCTTTCAGGACAATTACTTTTTAAACCACATATTCCTACTTATCCCAGCTCCCTTAACCAACGTATTTTCTTCGTCTATCAGCCTTAGAAGTAATATTGTTCTTGCAAGTCAATAGTGTTTTAATATAATTAAAATTTAGTGGATATCACTCTCAGCATGCTAATAACAACAGTCCATGAATCGAATTCCACCTAAAAGATTCTTTCGGAATAATACTGTTTTCTTAGTCTGAACGTTTTAGCAGATTTCCCTTAAGAGAAATCAGCTATTGTGGTCGTACTCATGACGATATATATATATATATATATATATATATATATATAAACTAAGCAGTTGGTATATATATATATATATTATATAACTAGCTCAGATACCCGGCTTCGACCGGGAATTACATTTTGAGGCTGGATGGTGATGGAATTTTTTTGGCAAAGGCTTTACTTTGTCAGGCACAATATTTTGACATTTAGGAGCCGTCCCATTGTTTAGGGTTAAAAACCCCCGCCATTTCTGTGGATTTGTTTAATTAAATAAAAATTTGTAAATTCAAGGCCTCCCTTATACAACCCCCACTCATGCACACCCGTCCCTAGAAAAATGTTAGTATGGCTTATTATAAGGAAGGCGTTAGAGTGCTAATGCACATACCGAGTTTTTTATTTAGTTCGGTTGTAGTCTTTTTGTGCCGAAATAAAGTTGTTGACTCCAGCTATAAATTTTTAGCGTATGACGCATTTATACTTCGGTAAATACGACGATAGTGTATATAACTAAAGTTTCTCTAAATAACAAAATAAAACAACACACTTAGTTAAGTGCATATTTGCCGAAACCCAATATTAGGAAACGAAATATCATTTCTATTTTTAATTTCAGGCCTCCACTTATAAACCCCCACTTCTGTCCCGTCCCAACGTAAATGTTTAAGTATGGCTTATTTATAATGAAGGCGGTTAGTGCTAATGCCACATACCGAGTTTGGTATTTATTTAGTTTCGGTTGAGTCTTTTTGTGGTGTGCCCGAATAAAGTTGTTGACCGGTTCCCGCTACATAAATTTATTAGGCGTAGTGAACGCATTTATACTTCGGTATAACGACGATAGTGTATATACATAACCTAAAGTTTTCTCTAAATAACAAAATAAACAACTTAAGTTATGTGCATATTTGCCGAAACCCCAATGGGGGGAAATAGGAAAACGAAATATCACTATTTTTAATTTTCATTCCTCCCTTATAACCCCCACTCCTGTTCGTCTCAAAGAATATTAATATAGCCTAAAGTCTAAGTTGGGCTAATAGTAATATACATACCAAGTTTCATAAAATTCGGTTCAGCCGTTTATGCGTGAAAAGGTAACAAACATACACGAAAGAAACAAAATGCAGTTATGGTGTCTATGACATGTGAAACGAAAAGTTATCGTGAAATTTCGCGAAAAAAATCAATGTACAGACAGAGGTTACAATATATATATATATATATATATATATATATATATATATATATATATATATCTGTTAACACTTGATATGTATATGTATATATGTATATATGAGGTCACAATTTTTGTTTAACCATCACCAACCTTGGTATTAAATGATTTTATGTAAAAAGAAAGATCAAGTTCGTTAACAGCTCAATTCGGACCAGTAAAATATTTCAGTTTATTATACGTCGAATCGAAAAATTGTATAGAACCAATCATATTGAAAATTACATTTACTATAAATATTGTCATACACATTTATTTTCTATCTTTAATATTAACCGAGATATTTGCATTTATATTATGAGTGTGCATGGTTTTGCTTCTGATGCAATTTCAAATAATTTCGAATAAATATCAATCAATCGTACCTAGGAGATGACGAAGTGAGGTCCGTTCAATCTGATATAAATTTTTGTTTGGCCGTGACTCGACATATAAGCGTAATATGTAAAACTAATGATCAAGATCAAGGTTTAATGAAAATTCCAAATATCTATGTTATTATTCATCTGATCGAAAACATTTATAGAACCTACCAGAAAAAATTATTGAAAACCTATAAATATAGTAATATAAAAATTCCTTATATACATTGTTTCTCTATCTTTACCCCCAATGTTTTACTCCAATGTATCATGATCCATAAGTTTTAAAGCCAATTTATATCACGAAAAGTCTTAAACCAAGATTAAATACCAAATATTGTTTTCAGGCTTCTTCTAAACAGATTATCACGTGCTGGTATGACACATGAGTGATCTCATCTCAACACAAATTTTCATCTCAGGGACATATTTTCATTTTCCAAGTAAAAATCCTATCAACAGAAGTGGGGGCTTACAGAAGGGCGAAGGAGGAAGAGGACGTGAAGGTGGGAATAACTCGCTTAATATTTCAGTACCGAACAAATGTATACAACAGCTTTCGTAGAGCGAAATAACGGAGATATTTTGAATCTCCTATTCTTATTCACGCAACCTATATGCAACTACCTCACATAATGAAAGTCCTGTAAAAACTATATTTGATATTTAATCTTGGAATCAGGCTTTTCATGATATATTGGCTTAAAACTTATTGTTCATGATAAATTGGACTAAACAACTTTTTACTGAAGACTGAAAACTAAAAAATGCAAATATTTTGGTTAATATTCAAGTTAGAGAAACTACGAGTAGAAGGAATTTTTGTATTACTATATTTATAGGAATTTAAATTTTCAATAAGAGTGGTTATATAATATTTTTCGATGCGATCAATAATAACGGAGATATTTTGAATTTTCAACACCCCTGGATCTTGATCATTAGTTTTCAAGAGTTAGTCAACAGATTAAACGAACCTCATTTTCGTCATCTCCTAGGTAGGACTGATAGACATTTATTGTAAAATATTCGAAATCGCGCCATAAGCAAAACCCTATAGCTTATTTTCTCTGTCC
The DNA here is from genome assembly GCA_019009955.1 of Riptortus pedestris. NCBI lineage: Eukaryota > Metazoa > Arthropoda > Insecta > Hemiptera > Alydidae > Riptortus > Riptortus pedestris. The sequence continues at coordinate 81,867,898 of CM032233.1, forward strand.
TATTCCAAGTTATCGGCAAATAGGCTCCAAATCAACCCATTTCGATATGTAAATGCATAACAAATTTCACCAATTGACATTAACTTATTTCATAAAGTAAATGATTATGACGAACGGACACAATTGTAAATCTATAAAAGTCGCTGACGGAAAAAATGAAAACGAAACGGTGCGAAAAAAAAATATTCATATAAATTGTATGAAGTTTGTAATCACTAAATGCTATTGGAATTCTTGAATTATTTATTGATACTTTTATTACTCTTTGCAATGAATTAGAGTGTGAAATAAGGATTATTTGCGTGTGAAGGGAAGGTAGGATGAGGCTGGCGGTGTGTAAGGGGCTCCCTCAAAGTTTGATTGGAATCGTTGAAGCGTTACGGCAATAAATCGTCCCGAGTTAATGAATCTGTTAGCAACTCCTCTCTGGCTACAGCTAATTAACAGCTTGAAATACTTAGATTTTTCCGATAGTCGGCCAGACGTAGGCCCTCCCAAACACGAAACCGACCCACTGTATTTCACTGGAATCAATTACAGAGCTTCGATTTTAATCTTGGAGCTCTTCAAAAACTAAACATACATTACTTGGTCTACTTTGAAAGTGAACTTGGCCTTTTGGCCTCTGGAAATAAATTGCTTTCACCACAAAAACCCATATAGTTTCGTTATTCGTCTAAATAATGCGCTTTTTATAAAATGTGATTTGATGTTGCACCTTATTATAAATGAGTTGGTCATTGCCCAACTCCTGAACAATTGTCTTTAGTACTTTTGAGTGACTAAATGAGAAGGCCATGGCTTGGGACATAAACCCTATAATGTAATACATTGGGATGATTCAGGCAAGGACTATTTTTGATGATTCCCCAATAAAAATACCACCATTTTAATTTTTATATTCCAAAATGGAGGACATGTCCAAGTTTGGCATTATAATATACCCCATTTTTTTGGCGAATTTCAAAATGAATGGAACATCATACGTACATAGTAGGAAGAATGTTTGGCTCTTAATATAACTTCATTTTTGTTTTGGTAGCTCTGGGAAATGAGACGAACGGTGTCCCACATTCACAGAACCAAAATAAAAATGTTTATTGTTGGACACCTTCATTAGACTATACCCAGAAACTCTTTAAATCATAGCATTTCTGTGTATTTGTATGCTATAGAATTTATTACCGTCCACCTTATACTTCTAAGGCAAATTGGAACAACTTATCTACAGGTTACCACTGCTTTTTAGCCAGGGTGGGGCTAAGAATTGAATTTAATGAGTCCGTCACTAAATAAATTCCGATTGCCGAGGTGTTAATAGAACTCACGACTCTAGGTTAACCAAATGTGATTAAGACTACAGCCTTAACTCACATGGCTAACCTGAGCCTCCGTATATTTATCTAGAAGTCATAAAGATCATAATGATTTTTCAGGATAACTTACTCAGTTCTACAGAGCATCTGAAAAAAAAGGCTTATGTCCTAGTTTCATTGGTAATTGACGGGTCATTACAAATTTATCACGGTAACGGACACACGGAAAAATACAAATATCTCGGTTAATATTCAAGGCTGGGAATACATGTATATAACAATATTTATAGTACATTTAATTTGCTAAACGATTGACTATACATTTTTTCGATCCAACGTATATTAACGCAAATATTTCGAATTTTCAAAATTCTCCCCCTCTAAACACCCCTCCCCTTATCCGATTTTAGCCGTTAACGAACTTGATCTCTCTTTTTACATAAAACGACTAAATATCGAGTTTGGTAACGATTAAACAGTATATATATATATATATATATATATATATATATATATATATATATATATATATACAGATAGATAGATAGATATACATACCGTTTTGAACGGACCTCATTTTCGTCATCTCCTAGGTAGGATTGATGGACATTTGAAGAACAATTTCGAAAATCACGTCATGAGTACGACCTCAATAGCTGATTTCCCTTAAGAGAACAATTTACAACAGAACACTACAAAATAGTAACGTTAAACAGGGAAAATATTAATCGATTCATTACAATTTAACCAAATAAAATGAAACCTCCTTGGAAACAAATAATAGTTTAGACCAGGGGTCTCCAAACTACGGCCCGAGGGCCACATCCGGCCCGCGGACAGATTTTGTCCGGCACTCGGAGAGCTATCATACTTGAAAACTCCTTTTAGAGGACATATTTTTTATAGGAAATTAAATTTAATTTACTGAAGTATTCTAATTTTATGTTGAATAATTATAATATGGCATCTACATTGATATGGTCATGGGCTAACTACTCATAACATTGTTGTAGGCTTATTGTTATTGTTTTTGTGATAAGTTGGATAAAGAAACACAAAATTGTAATGAGTAAAGACATGTATAATATGCAGAAAAATTAACTTCAGTATATAATAACTAACAAATTATTGAAATGAATCCAACTAACATTTTATACATTTTAAATAAAAGCATAACTTATAACAAGCATAATGACATATGAAATACTAATGAGATTTATGTAATTGAGATTTTCCACTGACAATAGTTTGTAGTTGTGGACTAATTTTACTTGTAACAATTATTAAAAGAGATTTAAGATGCTCATCAGTTAATTTAGATCTGTAAACTGTTTAATTTAGATCTGTTTGTGTACTTCATTTTGGAGAAGGTCTTCTCACCCAAATAAGTAGTACGAAAAACAGAAAACTTACTGGCCCTCGGAACTTACTGGAGTAATCAGTATGGCCCTAAGGCTGGAAAGTTTGGAGACCCCTGGTTTAGACTGTCCCAAAGTATATTGTTAGTGTTCCTCCTGACCCTCTACCAAATAAAAACCTTCAGACTAAGAAACAGCAATATTCAGAAAGAATGTATTAGGTGGAATTCAATCCATGGACTGTTGTTATAAGCAGGCTGAGTGTGATATCCACTACATTTTAATTATATTAAAACCCCATTTTAAAATCCCTTAAGGGAAATCTGCTAAACGTAACACATCGAGTGTACGAGAGAGAGAGAGAGAGAGAGAGAGAGAGAGAGAGAGAGAGAGAGAGAGCATGTGAGAGAGGTTTAAATAAAATGTGACTTCTGCATTGAAGCACTGCACACGCACAATTACATGAATCCTCAAAACCTCAAAGAATGAAGAAAGTAAAAACAGTTTAAATTTCGAATTACTCTCCCGCAATTAGGGGCTAAAACAAGGGGACGAATGAAAGGATTAGTAGCCCCTGAAGAAGGTGAATAGGTGCTGCGATGAGAAGCTTTATTGGAGCTGGTCCAGCTAAAAAGTAATTATCTGTAACGGAGTTGGCCTAACAGATTGTCCCGCACCACCACCAAGAACAGATCCTTAATAATACCTATGCTAATTTGACTGGGCTATAACTAACTCTAAAAGCGGCCTACCCAATTATCCTTGGTATACAAACTGCTAAAAGCGCCCTTTGGGGGCTTCACATACTTTGCAGGTTTGACCTGTTTTTTCCGCCCCAGCTCTAACTGTAAAGCCTTGTTATTCATCAGGATTTAGGGAATAATCCAGGCTCCAATAGCCAAATCAATTCATACAACACAAGCTACTAATTAGAGTGGGGCGTGCTTGGACGCTGACAATTAGTTTATTTCTGCCATTGACGTTTGTTGGTTAATATTATTTAGAAGCATTGTAATACAGACTTTTTTTTAGCAGATTTCCCTCAAGGGAAATCAGCTATTGAGGTCGTACTCATGACGCAATTTTCGAAATTTTTCTTCTAATCCATCGATCCTACATAAAAAATGAAGAAAATCAGGCCCGTTCAAAACTGTGTATATATATATAAAAAATTGTAACCTCTGTCTGTATATTGATTTTTTTCGCGAAATTTCACGATAACTTTTCGTTTCACATGTCATAGACACCATAACTGCATTTTGTTTCTTTCGTGTATGTTTGTTTATTTGTTTGTTTGTTTGTTACCTTTTCACGCATAAACGGCTGAACCGAATTTTATGAAACTTGGTATGTATATTACTACAAGCCCAACTTAGACTTTAGGCTATACTAATATTCTCTAATAGGAGTGTGGGTTATAAGGGAGGCTTGAAATTAAAAATAGCGATATTTCGTTTCCTATTGGTTTTTCGGCAAATATGTACATAAAAAAAAGTTGTTTATTTTGTTATTTAGAGTAACTTTTGTTATGTAAACTTTCTTGGAATACTGAAGTATAAATGAGTTATACGCTAAAAACTATAGCGGGAGTCCAGAATTTTATTTGGCACAAAAGACTCAACCGAACTAAACCAAACTCGGTATGTGAATTAGTACTAACGCCTTCCTTATAATAAGCCATACTAACATTTCTAGGGACGGGCAGGAGTGGGGGTTATATAGGAGGCCTGAAATTAAAAATAGCGATATTTCGTCTCCTATTGCTTTTTCAGCAAATATAAACATAACAAAAGTTGTTTATTTTGTTATTTAGAGTAACTTTTGTTATATGCACTTCTGCCGTATACGGAAGTGTAAAAGAGTTATACGCTAAAAACTATAGCGGGAGTCCACAATTTTATTTGGCACAAAAGACTCAACCGAACTAAACCAAACTCGGTATGTGAATCAGCACTAACGTCTTCCTTATAATAAGCCATACTAACATTTCTAGGGACGGGCAGGAGTGGGGGTTATAAAGAAGGCCTGAAATTAATAATGGTGATATTTCGTTTCCTATTGAATTTTCGGCAAATATGCACATATTAAAAGTTGTTTATTTTGTAATTTAGAGAAACTTTTTTTATATACACTATCATCATATACCGAAGTATAAAGGCGTTATAAGTTAAAAATTATAGCTGGAGTCAACAATTTTATTTGGCACAAAACACTCAACCAAAATAAATAAAACACTCGGTATGTGTATTAGCACTAACGCCTTCCTTATAATAAGCCACACTAACATTTCTAGGGACGGACAGGAGTGGGGGTTATATGGGAGGCCTGAAATTAAAAATAGCGATATTTCGTCTCCTATTGGGGTTTCGGCAAATACGCACATAACAAAAGTGGTTTATTTTGTTATAAAGAGAAATTTGCTCAACAATTCTTTTCAATATGAACTACCAGGTACCTCACCTGGAAAAATTAATTCAAATGTATGTTAATATTTTGTCATTAATAATTCAAATCTATGCATAATGTACAGGAAACGGGAAATATGACAATATGGAGGACAATGAAGTCTTACATAAAAAATTAATTACAAATCCGCAGAAACGACGGGTAGGGTATTAACCCTAAATTCTGGGACGGGTAAATGTCAAAAAATTGTGCAAATGAATTCCCGAGCGAAGCCGGGTATCTGAGCTAGTATATATATATATATATATATATATATATATATATATATATATATATATATATACTAGCTAAGGTACCCGGCGATGCCCGGGAAATCATTGCTGACTGACTAATGATTGTATTTTTATAGCAAGACTTCAATGTGTACAATTGCACTTCCCTCCACGATGTATTGTTTTTTTCAAAACAGACAATCCTAAAGTGTAACTTTCAGGGTTAATAGAATAGAAATTTTAGTTTTGAAGAATATATGAAAATGGGTTCCTAATTTATCCCTCACGACTTTTTGACTCACGGTTTTTGAATAATTCAAACCATTATCATGGGTAGCATTTAACACAATTAAATATCTTCTATAATGAACATATTTCCTGCCAAAAATCAAACCAAGCACATATAGTTTTATACATAAGATTATATTCGTATTAGTAAGCCTCAGTGAAAATCACTTCCCGTCGTGGCAGCATTCCACAGGAAATAACTAAACTCAATTACTTCCCGTCCATTTCCGCTCTTGCAGGAGCTTTATCATCGTTGTTTTCCTTAGAATATTGATTCAGAATATTATTTTAATAATTTATCTCCCTGATGGAACTAAATAATAGATCACTAATCATTATTTTATTATTGATACTTCACACATTCATATCGAGTATATATTAAATAAAATAAATGCTCTTATAGTTTATATTCTATTAGAAATAAATAACAAAGTTATAGGGAAAATAAATAAATAAATGAGGAGGCGACGGAGATTTATAAGCGCACTAATCCGAATCATACTTGCAACTATCATATAAGACTAAAACATAACATCTTTTGTCATAATATGCATTTATTAAAAACACTTAACTAAGCACTAATAAAATTAATGACTCCCGCATCGGTTTTTGCGTATATGCCATGTTAACTTGATTTACGGCAAAAGTGAATACAACAAAAGTTACTTTAAATAACAAAATTAAACAACTTTTGCTATGTGCACGTTAGCCGAAAAAAAATAGAAAATGAAAATTGCGAATTTTTATCTCAGGCCTGTCTTATAACCCCCACTCCCGTTTGAACCTAAACATTTAAATGTAGCTTATAATCATGGAAGAATTAATGCTAATTCGCATACCAAGTTTTGTTAAATTCGGTTCAATCGTTTGTGCTCAACAAAATTGTTGGCTTCCGCTTTAGTTTTTAAAGCATATCTCGTTTATGTTATACAGCAAAAGTGAATATAACCAAAGTCACTTTAAATAACAAAATAAACAACTTTTGTCATGTGCATATTTGCAGAAAAAGCAGTAGAAAAAGAAATATCGCTATTTTTAATTTCAGGCCTCCCTTATAACCCCCACTCCTGCCCGTCCCTAGAAATATTGGTATGGCTTATGATAATTAAGGTGTCAGAGATAATACACATACCGAGTTTTATTTAGTTCGGTGGACTCTTTTGTGCCAAATAATATTCTTGACACCCGCTATAATTTTTAGCGTATAATGCCTTTATAATTCGGTATTCGCCGATAGTGTATATAAACAAAGTTTCTCTAAATAACAAAATAAACAACTTTTGTTATGTGCATATTTGCCGAAACACCAATAGGAAACGGAATATCACTATTTTTAATTTCAGGCGTCCCTTATGACCCCCACTCCTACCCGTCCCTAGAAATGTTTGAATGGCTTATTATAAGGAAGGCGTTAGTGCTAATACACATACCGAGTTTTATTTAGTTCGGTTGAGTCTTTGTGCCAAATAAAATTGTTGACTCCCGCTATAATTTTTAGCGTATAACACCTTTATAGTTCGGTATACGAAAAAAGTGCATATAACAAAAGTTACTCTAAATTACAAAATAAACAACTTTTGTTATGTGCATATTTGCTGAAAAAGCTATAGGAAACGAAATATCGCTATTTTTAATTTCAGGCCTCCCTTATAACCCCCACTCCTGTTTGTCTTAGAGAATATTAATATAGCCTAAAGTCTAAGTTGTGCTAGTAGTAATATACATAACAAGTTTCATAAAATTCGGTTCAGCCGTTTATGCGTGAAAAGGTAACAAACAAACAAACAAACAAATAAACAAACAAACAAACAAACAGACACCAAAGAAACAAAATGCAGTTATGGTGTCTATGACATGTGAAACGAAAAGTTATCATGAAATTTCGCGAAAAAAATCAATGTACAGACAGAGGTTACAATTTTATATATATATAGATATATATATAGATATATATATATATATATATATATATATATATATATATATATATATATAGATAGATAGATAGATCTATCTATCTATCTATCTTTATATTTGTGTGTTACCGCTCTAGCGGTTGCAATTTTTTTTTATTGTTACCAAACTCGATATTTAGTCGTTTTATGCAAAAAGAAAGATCAAGTTCATGAACAGCTGAAATCGAGCACGGGGAAGGGGGTTAAAGGGGGAGAAATTGAAAAATTCAAAATATCTCCGTTTCTATATGTCGGATAGAAAACGTGTGTAGAATAAGTCTTATTTTAAATTTAATTTACTATACATATTGTTATATACATTTATTCTTTATCTTGAATATTAACCGAGATATTTGCATTTATCAGTTTTCAGCCTTCAATAAACCCCCACTACTACTCGTGTTACAAAAACAATGCTCTGTTATATAATAAACCACATTATTCGAAGCATAAATACGAAATATGTTTTTCCAGAGACCTTTATTATGCGGGATAGATGCAAATATGTTCTTGTGACCCCCCATGTCTTAAATTCTTGGACTACTAAAATTTGATTGATTGAGATAAAAAAAATTTCTGATTCATTATAAATTACAGTACTAGATATATATAGTACATAGTTTTCAATAAAACGAATATGTTATATTCTGATATGTTTCAGGTCTTGTTTTTCTTTAAGCTCAGCCGTTGGCAGACCTGTTTGTTTACATTTGAGACGCTTCCCGCCGACAGGGGAAAGATTTTTTATTACCGTTTTGCTTTATTCACTAAATATTCACGGTGGTGTTGTGTTAGCAGTATTTAGGATTATCTATTATAAATCTCCAAGAGGGAAATCGGCTTAGTTTACGCAGCCCCTGCGTGACGGACTTTTTTTCAATCGGTTCATGCTCAATTTATTCGTGATTTCAATATATTACATTTTAATATGAGATTAAAATATTTTCATTTATTGAAAGGGATTTGAATAAAACCTTCCTTAATTACACATATTAACTTGTTCATAACATCAAGAATTTTCATTGCTACTAGAGGAAAGGTGTCATATGTTTTCCGCTAGATTAGTGGAATTGTTGGTGAAAAAATGTCTATAATCTTATTCGAATAAAATAACTGTGTTGCTACCATACTCATAACTTTCGCTTCTTATCTTCTTAATCAACGTGATAGGTTCAATGACCAATGGCTCTTTGATAAAAGGGTTAGAAAGTTCCCCTATCAACCTTATTGAACATTTTCTTTCTTAGTGTCTTTGGCTGCTTATTATTATGTAAAGTGAGATTAAGAAGTAGAGAGTTCATTTTTTACAGTTACATAAAATAAAAATTAGTTCTTAAAAGTAAAAGATAACTTAATAATTGTATTACTGTTACAAAAATAAGATATTTTAATTTAAGAAGTTGGTAATATACAACATATCGTGTTAGCATATTATCATGCATCCTGATATCATGAATGCAATGAATAACTCATATAATTATGCATTCATTGTAAAGGGCAATTAATGAATTTCATTTATTTATTCCGTGTACAGTACTTACCTCTGTGAGTTATTGGCAAAACGATTGGATCCCGTTATATAAAATGAAAATTCAGTTACGCAGGGGCTACGTTAACTTAGCAGATTTCCCAGGTGCGTTACATATTTGCATTTATCTCAAAACGTAAAAGTTCAATGAGAACAATATTTGATATTCAGACTTTAAATATAGTGCTTCATAATATAACAGCTTTTTGTTAATATGACATGAGTGGAAGTGGAGGTTTACTGTTGGCCAAAAACTGAAATATGGAAATATCGAGGTTAATATTTAATTTAGAGAAAAATATATAAATTATAGAACATCACATTTGCAACAAGATTGATTCTATACAATTATTCGATCCAAAGCATATATTATAACTTTATATATATAATTCTACAGTACGTGTGTATGTCACTGAACTCCTCCTAAACGGCGGCACCGATTTGAATGAATTTTTTTGTACGGCTTTGGGTGACGCCGTGGATGGTTTAGCGTCACAAATCAGCCCGGCAGATGGAGCAGGAGGGGGGATCCTAAGGGAGGCCTAAAATTAAAAATAGCGATATTTCGTTTCCTATAGGTTTTTTGGCAAATATGCACAGTATAAAATTTGTTTATTTTATTTATTCAGAGTAACTTTTGTTATATCCACTTTTGTAGAATAACAAAGTATAAACGAGATATACACTAAAACATTAAAGTGGGAGCCAACAATTTTATTGGGCACTAACGATTGAACCGTACTTAACAAAATTCTATATGTAAATTAGCATTTATTCTTCCATGATTATAAGCTATATTAAATTTTTTAGGTTCGAAAGGGAGTGGGGGTTATATGGGAGGCCTGAATAAAAAATTCGCGATATATTATTTTTTATTTGTTTTTAGGCAAACGTGCACATAACAAATGTTGTTTTTTGTGTTATTAAAAGTAGATTTTTTTTAAACATAATATTATTAAATTTAATATCCTAATCGCTTGAAATATCATAGAGGACAACGTCTGTTGGGTCCGCTAGAGTATATATATATATATATATATATATATATATATAACAATATATAATATATATGAATATAACAATAAAAATAACAACTTAGGTACAACATATGAATGGCTTTAATATAACATAACAATATTTATAATTTAATATAACATAGCAATAATTATAATAGTATATAACAATAACTGTTGTAAAATAATATAAATGACAATAACATAATAGTCTTAACACAACATGAAGATAGCTTTAACAAATTATAGCAATAATTGTTAAAACACATAAAAATAGTTCCATCATGATATAACAACTACAGTACAACAATTATAATATAGTTCAACAAACAAAGACAATATACTATAGATATACAAAACATATAAAAGGCTGTGACCCTGCTGTGTAAACAAAACAAGGAAGGTTACTATAACCCTAGTCCTAGTGCAATAACCATGTATAATAGTTTGTAGGTATCTTTAGTCTTGGTAAGTAATAATAAGGGGAAAAACACCCTTTTACAATAATGTGTAATAACAATGTGCAATATTATAAAGTAGTACCTGTAATTTTACAGCCCTGAAGAAAAGAAAATAAAGATTCTCGGCATAAACTAAGATTTGTTCACCAACATTGACCAAAACTCCAAAAAGAATAACAACACCATATATATATATATATATATATATATATATATATATATATATATATATATATATATATATATTCTAAGCGAATTCTCTGACCTGTTATATTAATTGCTCAAAAACGTTGGATTAACTCAACGAGAGCATAGCAAGGTATAAAGTGATGCAATATATTGTACAGTGACGAGATTGTGTAAGAGGATTTTGAATGGAGTGAGATGGCAGCTAATAGGACAGGATGGGTGGGGGGTCGAGGGACGAGGATAAGTAATGGCTGAGCGATAGTCTCTGGCTGTATATTAGGAGTAATGAGACGCAAGGATATCTATCCAACACGAGAATCGGCTCTCTACCAGAGAACACACCCCTACCCCATCCCCCAACCCCCTTCCTCACTTCTTTCTATTTGCATAATTGATTTCCATTCTTTCACCAAATGACCCGACTCCATTCCATTCTGAAAATAGCCGATAAAAAGAAGTTTTATTAGATAAAAAGAACATTATTCCCTCCCACTTCTATATATATGTAGAACGGGGGAAACTTTTACCCACTTTCATTCCGATTGTTTCCGTAGATTTAACGAAATGAGTTGAATTCACTTCCAAGGTTTCAAAATGATAGAGATAACACTATTTTATTTGAAGTATAAAGGCTTCACATATAAAATCGTAGATAGTTCGATATTTAAGCATCAGACATGGATAGCACTTTTTTTTATATATATTTATTCGTTTATTTGCAACAACATATATACATATTACAAGCAAATGATGTGAATGATATAACAATTGGCTTGATTATTCACTTGAGGTGGGAAGTTGTCCATTGACAATACCCACATTGGAGGGAACATTGGCTGGTACTAAATGGAGTTATTCTGAGCACTACACAAGGAGATCTCTTGGCCACTTACGCTTCAGTCGTCGTCTTGGGTTTTCTGGAATATGGGTAGATGAAAGTGATTCGACTAGAGGATTAGGATGTGCGGGAAGGAGAGAGTGGAATTTCTGATATCGGGATTTTGCGAGGGCATGGACAAAAGGAATGTTGAGGTCGTTATGGAGAGTTAAATTGGATACATAAAATGGGGAATCTGTAATTTTGCGGAGTATTCTGGATTGGAGAGTTTGGATTTTGTAGGAATTTGAAGGTTTAGTGGAACCCCAAAGTTGAAGTCCTTATGTCCATATTGGTCTATTTTAAGTTTTGGATACATAAATGGGGAATCTGAGTACTGTCGTATAAATCAGTCGTTTGTTGCGTAGTGATAGTTTAGATTTGTTGTCAAGTAGTCTTAGTGCAAATGGAACGTCGTAGGGTAAATGTTACATGGCTTGATTTGCTGTTGGATAGCACTAAAACTCCAAATGCACAAAAAAAATATAGAAATAGTAACTTCACTTGCCTGCTTGCGTGTATTTCACTCAGAGTATCCCTCTAACATGGGAGTTTATTTAAGTTTTGTGTGTTCTATCCTGTGGATACTACTCACATTTCGATAATTAAACAATAATAGTTTGTATACAATAATTATAAATATTATAAAAACAAAAAAACATATGTTAACATTATATAAGTGCATGAACAGTAGGTGTTGATCTACAAAACGGTGTCCAATTCATGTATAAATGCATTAAATCCCTTGTTGTATGTGAGTAAAAGTTTCGGTTTGTCCGTCGGCAAATTTACGTTTCGTAAGGTAATGTACTTGATGAGTTTTGTTCTTGGTCCGTCAAGTAATGTACAGTCATATAAGAGGTGGTCACATGTCTGTTCAGTCTCATAGTCACATTTGCAAGTATTTGTGTTTGTTAGTTTAAATTTGTGCAAGTAGCTTTTAGTCGGTTCATATCTTGATATAGGTTGTATTTGTTTAGAATTGCTAAGTGTTATTTCATGTCTCCGGTATATATGTAATTATGTAATTGTCGTCCTTTAGGAGTGTTTGTCCATCTTTTGCCCCATTTTTAATTAAAATTTGGTTTTTTTAATATGTAATAGGTTTCCCCATTTTTTATAAGTTTCGTGTTAAAAGAGTTTTTCTACGTACATGAAGCTGTATTTGCAAGTTGGTATTCTGTATCATTTCCTAAATTTCCCAGAGTGTCCTTTTATCCATGCTATTGCCACTATTACATTTCTCTACGTACATAATGTGATCAGTCTTCTGATCTGTTCAGTCTGTTCATTATGATTTTCGTTATTGTAAATGCGGGCTATGTTGCTGTCCGTGTAGGTAATACTAGTCTCTCTGTCACTTGAAATTTTGTGCTGTACGTTCCTTGTTATTACAGCAAAAATACGAAATGTTGAGTGAAAATCTTAAATATCTACAATTAAGAAAAAAATAAACATTATGTCCACATTTTATTAAAATACCTGAGAAATCATTGGGGCACTGAGGACGATACAGAAGGGGGGGGGGCGTCAACAGAACGAATTTGCATATATCTCACAAAATAAAAGTTCAATGAAAACAATATTTGGTATTTAACCTTGGAATGAAGAGGTTTTTATTTATTTATTATTAATATGACATGAGTAGGAATGGGGGGTTACTAAAAGCCGTAAAATATAAAATCAAAATATCTCGGATAATATTCATGATACCGAAAATAATTATAAAAACAACATTTATAGATCTTCCAATTTTCAATAATATTGGTTCTATACAATTTTTCGATCCGACGTATAGTAACGAAGGTATTTAGAAACCCCCCTTCCACTGTTCCAGTTCAGCCATTAATGAACTTGATCTATCTTATATATAAAAAGATTGAATACAGGTTTAGTAACGATCAAACAAAAAGTGTTACCGCTATATATATATATATATATATATATATATATATATATATATAGTTTTGAACGGATCTCGTTTTTGGCGTCTCCTGGGTAGGATCGAAGGACATTTGAAGAAATTCTTCGTCAATCTCGTCATGAGTGCAACTGCAACCGCTGATTTCCCTTCAGGGAAATCTGCTAAAAATGTGAAGTTGGATACCATCGACGATTATCCAGTTGGTGAACAGTCCGTCTTTTCGTTGACTTCTTCAGAATTCATTCTTACCCTGCAGAGATCTCTCTAATTCAATACACATGCTAAGAGAACTAGTTGTTAAATAAAATGTCTTATCTTATATCATCCCGAATATGAATACCCAGAATATTACAGAAGAAAGTGTTAATTAAATAGTGCACATGGAGGAAGATGCCTTGCAACAGCTGAATTAGGCATCCTTTGTAAGAGACATCAAAAACCTGACTAAAAGCCTAAAGGAACGCGTTTGGGTGTTTGTTTTAGCAGATTTCCCTTAAGAGAAATCAGCTATTGAGGTCGTACTCATGACGCGATTTTCAAAACATTCCTTCAAATGTCCATCAATCCTATCCAGGTGATCACGAAAATGAGGTCCGTTCAAAATTATATATGTATATTTGTCTGTTATACCGCTATAGCGGTCGTAATTTTTTTCTGATTGTTACTAAACTCAATATTTATTCGTTTTATGCAAAAAGAAAGATCAAGTTCGTTAATGGCTGAAATAGGACAAGTGGGAGGGGAGAGTTAAGAGGGGGGATTTTCGAAAATTTTAAATATTTCCGTTACTGTACGTCGGATCGAAAAAATTTATAGGGCCAATCTTATTGCAAATTAAATTTTCTATAAATATTGTTATATACATTTATTCTCTAAAATTTTAGTTATTAAAATATAAATTATTCTGCTTTATTATAAATTGCAGGACTACATATAGTAAATAGTTTGCAATAAAGTTATATTCAGATATATATCAGTAATGGTTTTTTCTTTCCGGTGAAGAATATGTCTATCTGTCTGTTCAGCTCTGAATGGTTGGCAGACCTGGAATGGTTGTTTACAATTCAGAAGCCGTTTCCGTTGGGATCTTATTAAAATTAGCTGAAAGATTTCTCATTACCGTTTGTATTTACTCACGATGGTGTGTTACCAGTATGCAGATTTCTCTATTGTAAAATTTCACGTGGGAAATCTTCTTAGTTTACGCAGCCCCTGCGTGACGGACGTTTCTGTAAAAAAGCATACTGAGGAACTATTCACATTCCATACTATTATTCAGTTATCAATTCTAAGGCTAATAATCATCTAAAGTGATCGTATATTTCAAAACATAAAAAAAAAAAAAAACTAGTCTAGATTTTGTACGATTTTTAACAATTTTCGAAACTGGAACCCATGAACAATCACTCAAAAATCATCTGGTCCATAACCATAATTTTCACAAATAAAAAGCCAGTAAAAGATGTCATTAATTTATACCTTAGCCTGTTTTCTTTAGTTTTATTTAACCTTTAAACGACAAGGCTGTGTCATATGTGACACCTATGCTATAAGTTGTACACTCATGAGCTTGTAACAAACAGGACAAGACTGGTGTGCTTAATACCCTCCTATTCAATAGTCAACTACAGGTAAAGGTCATTGCACGCATTGTCCTCCACCATTTTTCGTACTTTTTGGGAGTTTTTGTGTCGGTAGGTGCCGTATTTGACACAGCCTTGTTGTTTAACTTCCCTTTTGTAAATTTTCTATGACACTGAATTCGCTATTTATCACTGAAGATGAGTTTAGAAATGAACTTTTAAGACAAATGGAAGAAAGTGATAGGAATTTATTAATAATAAAAAAAAATAGAAGAGGTATCTGCCTTTGCTATATATGCTAAAGAAGTACTAAAGAAGTATTTCCGGTGAACACATAGTATACTATGGTTTCCCTGAATGTTTTGCCAATAACGAATCGTCAAGTGAAAAGTTTCATGTTTTTTTTGGTTGGTTTTTGCATTATTTTTTATTAATTAACATTTGTTGTTAAAGGTTAATATTTGTATATCATTTTTTATACTTACGTATATTTTTGTATAATAGTAATAACCTACTAATATATGCTTCTTTGCTTATTTATTTCGTAAGTAACGGTATTATTATATAATAAATTACATAATATATTATTATACTATAAGTATATTTATTTAATATTTTAAGGTATCATTGGTGACGAGGGGGGGGGGTGTGGGTACTCACAAGCATACGCACACACTAACACACTACTCTTCTTAACTTTTCTAAATGTTATTTTGAGACAAGAAGAGTTATTCTGAGCAGAATAAAATGGAAAACAGGATATGACAGGTAGGTTTCATGTACCCGTATGACACCTACTTGTCAAATTCGTCCTGGGTCACAGCCTTGTTGTTCAAAGGTTAATTACTTAGACATTACTACAGTCTTAAAGGACTTGGATCTCGGCCATGACCATAATTGACAAGTAAGATGTGCCCTGCAGGCATTCTTCAATTACGAATACCCAACCTCTGGATATTAAGTCACCTTCCCTGAGTGCACCATTTCTTCCTGATGTACAGCTCCTTACGGGGTGGTCTTATGGCTTCCATTTCTTCAACGCGCTTTGGACCTAATTACAGTTTTATATATCATGAGATACGTTGTTCAGTGAACTATCTACAGGGCGTAGAAACATCCGGTCCCGGCAACTATACTAGCACTAATGACAACTTGTATGTCAATGCCTTTAGTTCGCAGAGTTATGATGTAGTAATTACGACAAGATACAGCAACAGCATTGGCATGGGCTGGAGAAGAAATTAAACGACGTAGGGCATAAAATAAATACGGATAAGACGAAGAATATGAGATCGTCTAGGGGGGCCAGAGTGACAATGAATCCAGTATTTTCGGAAGAGTACAATATCGTCTATTTCTATATCATTTGCGTATGGGTTCTTATTTTACGGAATGGTAACACAAAGAAGTACATTGGAGTTTCTTTAGTTTTTCAATAAACTAATTCAATACATGATAACAAAATTCCTCAGAAGAAAGAGGAGCCAAAAAATAGAAAGAGTGGCAATGGATAGGGGAAAGAATTTATGGGAGTCAAATAGGTAAATAAAAAAAGTAATATTGGCCATCTGAGTGCTGGAGACCTGGCTCGCTCAATTAGAGTTCACTACAAGGGCTCCGGCCATTTTTTTAATCAACAATGATGTCGGGGATCGGTGGCCGTTTGGCACCCACTCAAATTGCTCCCCTCCCTCAACCTCTCTTCACATTTACATTTGATACCTAAGCCTCTACTCCTTCCATGGCTGTTAAATAAGTTTTCTTTCCTCTCATTGTAATTTAAATTTATTGATTCAGTAAAGCCCTTAGAAGATGTATTTATAAATAGCTTACACTGTCCCAGATAGGGAGGAGGTTTAACTAGTCCTTGCCAAAAATCTGATAAACTAATCTTCAACCGACAACAGACTTATTTATGCGACCTAAAACTAAACAGGAAATTAA
The DNA here is from genome assembly GCA_019009955.1 of Riptortus pedestris. Taxonomy (NCBI): domain Eukaryota; kingdom Metazoa; phylum Arthropoda; class Insecta; order Hemiptera; family Alydidae; genus Riptortus; species Riptortus pedestris. Next base: position 81,885,012 of record CM032233.1, read on the forward strand.
ACTTCTAACATTACTGACAAATAAAGGAAACAACACTACTTTAACCGAAAATAAAATCTCTTAATTCATACATTAAATCGATAGTTCTTATCATTTGTCTGGAAGAATGAATATTGCCTATTAGTGACTTTAATTGAATCGCAAAAAAACTAATTTTCTTAAGATAAATACATGAAAGGGCACAAAAACACTCCTTAAGCCATTTATAATGAAAAGGAAATATTATTGAACACTACGTATCCATTTCTAATCACCAAACCCACACACGGCCAATGATGATGTCTTGATGTTGAAATCAGCTATAATTCTTATTTATAATGAAAAACGAACCATGAGCACCTAATATAACATAAATATGAGTACCTCTTTATTTATTACATTGTATAAAACAATTTTTATTTTGTTAATTTGCATTTCTTTTAAGAATCATTGAAAAATTATGTTTGTATTCTTGTTGTTTCATACATGAATACTATATAGAATAGAATATATATATTTATTTGTTAAAGATTTACATCTTGTACAAATTAAATAAACAAATAACAATTCTGCCTTTTCAAATAAATAATTGTATCCAAGTTCTTGAGTTCAACAATAATTTGACGGAAAAAAAAGCAATATAGTGTAAATAGTAAAATATAGTACATAAAAGATAACTAAAAGCATTTTATAAAGCCTTTACCGTCTTAATATAGCATTTAACAGGAGTGTGGTCCATCAGCACTTATAGATTCCAGAGTATTGCATGCTGACGTGATGAAGCAGTAAACCTTGTGTAGTTTTTCGAGGCTATCGATACTAAGTATCTCTTCGATTTTATGCACATCACTGACTGCTGAGGAAAGTGTCTGTAGATATTTACATGAATACTACATAAGCTACTCTAAATTTTGGAATATTTATAGGAACGTAATGTTTCCTAAAGGAATTTTCGAAATCAGAGAAACCCCAACTCCCTCACTCTGCACACACTCTAGTATTATGGCTAATTTCAGTGCACGGATTGAGATCGTCGGTTTACAATTTAAATACCTTTTAATTTTCATTACAACCGTTCATCGAGTTTGTGATTTGGTTCATTTTACGTAAGGCACCATTTTAAAATTCTCATATTTACTCTAACTATATAGTCTTCATAAGCATCGAGACCCGATTGATTGGAGCACCACTATTGTTTAGAAAACATAAAAGTCTACTTAAATCAGATTACGATAAGCAGAAACTTTCGTCCCGTGAGTCTTAATTAAATATCTAATTTAATTAAAACATCCAGCCCGAAAAGAAAACCGATGGAGGCTGGACAAGAAAAGCCCAGCCCGGATTGAAGGAGGGCGCTGACTTCTTTAAGTGTGAAATAAAAATCAAATAAGCCTTGAGATTTAATTTGAGTTGGGACTGATCCCTCGTTCCTTTTTCTCTCGAGTTATTGTGTTTCATACAAAGCGGCCGATCCCATTCAACGGTCCTCATTCCAATGAGGAAGAAGGGGAGAAGAGGGGCGTTCAATTTGCTATCTTATTTACACCCAAAAACAGTGGAACGTCTTCTTCCATAGAACCCAGCCCCTGCCACCCTCTAGACATTTTTCGCTTTTTACAGCCACATCCCCTTTATAAAATTCTTAATTCACCTCCAATCCGCCCCTTTATAAATCCTAATTGATTCGTTCACCCTCTGCATTGAAGCGAATTGACGGTCATGAAAAAGTGTATGCCTAAGTTATACTTCGAAATATGACGAATTATCAATACCAAATGTTCTTCCACGTTCCAACTAAATAATGGAAAGAGCTCCCAAGTGGAAGGTTTTGAGGAACATATTTTCAATTCACTGTTATTCAGGTAAATGAGTTATTCAGATTGTTCTGACCATCCAACCAACTCAAAGACGAATATGAGTGCGTTCAAATAGAATGGAATGTTTTATGGGTGACAGATATTTAATCGTTTTATGTATTGATAAAGATCAAATTCATCAATGGCTTAAATCAGACTGGTCAATATGGGGGTTTAGAAAAGGAGTAAATTCAAAATCTTATGTATCTCAACTCCATTAATAATTGTCACATCAAAAAATGATATATTAGTAAATTTATTAATAATAATATTCAACAATTTTTGATCCATGCATGTTTCCCTAAACCAAATATTGATAGAGTTATTTATGTTTTCAGCCTTCTGTTTTTATTTTAATCTATTAGACTAACAACAAATTACGGCTTACTTAAATTTTGGTTCTTACATAGGTAGTAATAGAGAATTGAACATATATGTCATGATCTAGGAGTCATTTGAGCACGTGGAAAATGTATTAGTTTACATAACTACTGCGTGAGAGACTTTTCTAATGAGTTCTTTATGAGAACTTATAGTGTTTGCCTTTTTAGTAGCTATTGAGATTGAACTTATGGCACAACTTTTGAAAAACGTAAAATGTTTGCTTAATTAATCGATGGCGGAAGATCAACAAATAAATATGAAAACTTCAAATGATTATTCAAATCATTTTTATTTCTCAACTAATTTCGCGTCCATATGACGCCTTATCAGGAGACGTTTTACTTTACAAAGGAACTAAACTAATAGCTACATCTTTCTCTATGACCTTAAATTTTGGTCCTAAATCGTTACTTACATTAATAACTATTTATTTGGGTTTTCATATAAAAAATAAACTAAAATAAATATAAAATTTATACAACAAACCATTATCTTACTCAAGTAATGTGTTGAGGCTCAAAACAACTCCTTATATAAACTGGGGCTCCCTAACCCCAACATTGTCCCAAGGGGACATTATTAATAATGGTACAAGCACCCTGAGAAGGAGTTCAGCCTATCTTATTGCCAAAAAAACACGAATAATAATATAATACATCAGAAAAAGAAGCTTAAAGAGTAACAAGTGCCACCACACGTATTGGGCCTTGGAAAACATTCGTCAAGAGGATTTTCTCTTCCAGCCTCAGCCAGTGCCTTGTCTTCCACCCAGTTGTCCATTCTTCACTTCAAACACGACCCAGACTGTCCAGGAACCACGAAGAACCAGGATGCTGATCCACTGCATTGCTGTACTGCTCATGCCCAAATCCTGCAATCCGTCGGCACTCTTCTTACACCAGACACCTTTGTAAGACAAGGTCACTGGGAGAACCCGGACCATGCCTGGCTCAACCTTGGCGAGCTGGACAACCGCCCTCTTCAGCTCCAACCTGTCGTATATCTCTTTTTTTGAAAGATATCCTCCAATGGTCTTGCTGCAATAACGATATGGATATCACTAATTGCCACACTTGTCTTCCACTTCACAACCAATTCTGGCCGAAAAGACCCAATAGAGGTGACGAATAAAATCTCGTACCAGATTCTCTATCCTCGCATTATAAAGCCCTACCTTACAAAGCGACCCACTTCATTATGCCTCCGGATTCGAAGTCTCTCCGTAGCAATACAGTTTCCTAAAACATGAGCAGCCGTTTCCAACGGTCCACAGCCAGATCGGCACATGGCAGTCCTAATCCCATCCGCCTACCATGAGATGTCCTCACCCGGATAAGAATAGCCCCTCCTATAATCTTCGTAAAAGCGACAAAATGCCTTCCAGTCAAATCCTCTCCTCTGGAACCTTACCACATTCACTCATGTCCTTGCAGTCTACACTCGCATACAATTCATTCATGCAAAGCTCACGTACACTTACAATACTATACGGAAGCACCAATTAAAAAGAAAATGTAAAGAACAAATTGTGTTTAGAATCACAATTTCGGTCCTAAATCGTTATTTACATTCATGAATTTTGAAATTTTGACTTCCGCCTTCAGGGTGCCAGACTTTATTTGTGTTCCATGGAAATGTCTGAATAAATACGAGAAATTCTTAGTATATATATCAAGGAATTGAATATTGTTAATTTGAGCGATATGACACTTTAATCCTTATAATTTGATACTTTAGACCTCATACATCCTTCTGTCGTATAATTATTATTTATTTGAGATGCCGCTAAAATGGCGATTCATCTTTTAACGTGTTTGAATATAATTTTACAAAATTAAATAAATATTAAAATATTTACAAAGCTAAATGTTACAAATGTACAAAATAAATAGAATCATGCCGCTACAATGGCGATTCATCTTTTAACATGTTGCAATATAATTTTACAATATTAAAATTTTTACACAGCTAAATTTTACAAATGTATAAAATGAATAGAATGGACAAAACTAAGTATAAATTGTTAGTATATTTACAACATGAGGAAAAAACAAAATAAAAAAACTAAAAGAAAACTATAAATAGTTAAGCTGGAAGGAGGCAAAACTTATATTTCATGTATAGTGTTTGCTATATATAACATTCATAATGGTAAATAATAGCTTCTATATTTCATCAAATACTCCATTATTTCTTAAATACTTAAAAACACCATCTTTAAATTGGCTACTGTTGGCCAGTAGTTCGCTTACATTTGTGGGCCATGGGTACGTTTTTACTTGCGTGCAGTCAGTTAGTATGTCAGTCAGTGTTCTGTTGCAGTAGCGACATATAGATTCATCTTCCCTGCTCATTAGATATGAATGTGTAAGGCTAGTGGGTCGTGTAAGTAGGCTTGTAACTACAATTTCTGTGTCTGTTATTTGAAATCCAGTTGAGCGAGTTTGATTCGATTTCTCTAAGTTTACTGTCAGTGTTATACCATAAATTATTCCAGTCATTAATTACGAGTTTTCTTATTTGAGAGAAAGCTTCTTAGTGAGGTATGTCCAAAAAATTGATTTATTCAAGTTCAGTTGATTGTTTGGCTGCTTTGTCTACTATATTACTTTGAGATTCTGTCGTGTTAGAACAGAATGCCTGACAACATCTTACCATATGTTTCCTCCGGATGTAGCATCTGATAATACGATCGTTTTATTTCGACGGGAAGCTAGGTTTATTTGATCCCACAAATGATAATAAATTTGCCAATATTCGTCCAATAGGCATTCTACGTTTCATGCTAAAAACTAAATATGACTAATGTGAAGGCAATAAATGGGTTATTTAGTACTTCCCTTATACAGTATTTATATTTCAACGGGAAACCATTATTATATTAATTAGTTTCGGTAAAATAGTTATTCTAATCATAAATTTGTCTAAATGTTTATATCTCGAGTAAAGCAAATGAATGGCAGCACTTTTTCTGTTCATGTTACAGGGAAGTTGTGTTATTGGTAAATATGACGAGATGATTTTCTGTATCCAATGTTAATATTTTCACAGAAGACCATTCCTATTTCAACCCGTTACGACGGGTAACATAGTTATTTGAGTCGTAGAAAAGGAATGACCCCCTAAATAGATGGTATGTTGGCCATTTCAAATGAAGTCTAAGTAGAAAAAAGTGTTTTATTGGTGAACCTTGCCATACAAATTTGATGAATACTTAAATATTGGGCCTAAGTAAGCTACGAGAGGAATATTAAATTTATTTATTTTTTCCTAAGATAAATATAGTGTCTGTTAAAAATAAATTGACTACCTTTCAATGCTGTTTTTATATTTTTGGTGAAAAAAAATCCTTCACTTATTATTATCTATTGGCATTTTGCTGCATCAGACGATTAGAGTGTTGATTAACCTTCCACATGAAATCATATGCTACAAGTGATATCGCTCTAAGAGAAGGAGAAAACATGATAAAGAAGGGAGGAACAATAGTCTAAAAGGCGTGGGAACTTTTGAAGGTAGGAATGAATGAGGTATATGTAGGTTGACACGCATGGATTAGGATGGGATCGAGTTAGCAGTTGATTCGAGACCCAAGGGGCCACAACAACATGTCTACCCAACCTCTCCTACACAATATCTTCACTACAAAAAAATGTTTCTTATCTCTCTCTCTCACATGCTCTCTCAAGAATAACTAACTATAATACAAAGACTCTAACAATCATGGGATGAAGTGAGTTAATAGTATGTTAGCCACTATTGCTCATAAACACTAATAGTTTAAAATGTGGAATTTCTTTAAATCTCTCTCTCTCTCTCTCTCTCTCTCTCTCTCTCTCTCTCTCTCTCTCTCTCTCTCTCTCTCTCTCTCTCTCTCTTTCTCTCTCTCTCTTTCGCCTCTCTCATAGTCTCTCTCTCTGTCTCTTTCTCCACTCTCTCTCTCTCTCTCTCTCTCTCTCTCTCTCTCTCTCTCTCTCTCTCTCTCTCTCTCTCTCTCTCTCTCTCTCTCTCTCACTCTCCCTCTCTCTCTCTCCCTCTCTCTCTCTCCTCTCTCTCTCTCTCTCTCCTCTCTCTCTCTCTCCTCTCTCTCTCTCTCTCTCTAGCCTCTCTCTCTCTCTCTCTCTCTCTATATATATATATATATATATATATATATATATATATATATATATATAATTGTGTGGATGTTTTCGACCAGGTTATATATATATATAGATGTTATTGTTTCTTGGAGCTTTGCTCAATGTTGGTGGAAGAAAATATTTGTTTATGCCAATATTTCGAGAACACATATTTTCTCTTCTTCAGGGCTGTAAAAATAAAGGTACTACTTAATATATATTGCACATTGTTATTAAACTGATAAGTAGAAATGACATAAACACCATTTTTTACACACTAGTTTAATAACAATGTGCAATATATATTAAGTAGTACCTGTATTTTTACAGTCCTGAAGAAGAGAAAATAAGTGTTCTCGAAATATTGGCATAAACAAATATTTTGGTTTTCACCATCATTGACCAAAACTCAAAAAAACAATAACAACACCATATATATATGTATATATATATATATATATATATATATATATATATATATAATTGTAACCTCTCCCTGTACATTGATTTTTTTCTCGAAATTTCACGATGCTTTTTCATTTCACATGTCATCAACACGATATCTGCAATTTGTGACTTTGGTGTCTCTTTATTTGTTTATTTCCTTTTAACGCTTCAACTGCTGAACCGAATTTTATGAAACTTGATATGCATATTACTACTAACCCAACTTAGACTATAGGCTATACTAATATTCTGTAAGGCTAATAGGAGTGGGGGTTATAAGGAAGGCCTGAAGTAAAAAATCGCGCTATTTCGTATTCTATTGTTTTTCGGCAACCGTGCCCATAGCAAAAGTTGCTTATTCTGTTATTTGGAGTAACTTTTATTATATACACTGTTGTCGTATACAGAAGTGTAAATGCGATGTACGCTAGAAACTATAGCAGAAGTCAACAATTTTACTAGATCTCATCTCACCTTAAGAATAAGATCATTAAACTTGCTATTCAAAGCCTAAATGCTAAATGTTGTTTTAATTTTGTTTCTATTAAAAAACATGCAAATATGATTAGCATGATATAGAGACATCAGCAATTGAGGTTGAACTCAAGACGCAAAATATTCTAGAAATCTCCATCGATCCTAATACATAAAAAATAAGCGCAATAAAATTCCGGTTCATTGAAATTTATGTATGTTTGTATTTTCCTTTTTATATACTACAGTAAACCCCAACTTCTATTCATCACATTTTCACTAAGAACAAATGAGTCACTATATAACTCATGTCCAAGTTAAATTTCAATTTCTATTTACACAGGTTTCTTAGTACGGTAGAAAAAGGGAATAGATGGTATGATGAGATCACCAACATGTCATCCCAGCTGGTGGGAAAACGACTTGATTTGCGCAGCCGAGATGACTTTTCAGATGTACACTGTGTGATTTTGATGGTCATTTGAAGTTATTTTTTAAAAATGGCATTTATGATTGTCACCTTAATAGATGATTTCTCATAAGGGTAATCTTGTGACTTCATAAACTGGGTAAAACCCGATTCAGGAAATATTTGAAACGAACAAGCTGACACGTTAGCAAAGGAAGCAGCTCAAGATACAAAAATAAACCCAGAATACAAACATTATAAAAGACTTACGTACCGACACAATACATAAGTGGAACAGAGAATGGACGACATGTAACAAATCTTACAGCTTACATCAATACATACCAAATATAACTCACAACAACTACAACACAATTAAGAGTCACCATCACAAATGCACACAATTTCTAACGGAACATGGTCAGGCAGAACATTATTTAACAAGATTTAAAATTCAAGACAATGACAAATGTACTTAAGTTTATCAAAAGCATAGATATGGATGTAGCAAAAATACATTACAATGTAAAGTTGATTATGAGGAATAGGAATCATAATTCTATATATTTACCTTACATAGACTCGCAAATTAAACATTCGTTGAGTTTAACTTTAATTGATATGTTTTGTTCTTATTTTATTTATTTACTTTTTCATTTCATATATTAATTTTATTTGTAATAATCTTACTTATTTTAATATTTTATTTTATTATTATTATTTCTTTCATATACTATTTGAGCAGATAGTTAATTAACGTATATATATTGTAAAATAAAAATGTATTTAAACATAATCATACATGTAATATGCCATGTGGCAATGGAACATGTATTCAAATGAATAACACCTCATAGGGTTACTATGAGGAGAGAAAAAAAAGATAAAAAAGAATAATCTTCTAAAATTAAGCCATGAGTATATAAACTAATTGTCCTCATATGTTGATAATATACTAATGTTTATGTGTAAGGGAAAATAAATGGTAGGAAGTTTTTTACTTCCGTTTATAAATATACACCTCAACACCAACAACCCATTGCATTTGCTCGTTAGGTAAATGACAGGGGTAATTGATACACGTGCAATTTGATGCCGTGTTAAAATGGTTCATGGTTATGCTTCAAAAGCCCATTACAAATAATGGCCTGGAAAAAGCGCTCACATGATAGTTTTGCAGTAATTGCTGGAGTGAACTTATATACAAGCAACCTAATAATTACTTCTTTATTCACGTGATGGATACATGCCCATTTTTACCCCTACTTAACATGCAAATGTTACATCAATAAATTTTAATGAAAAAGACAAATGTATTTTCTTAATTAAATAAGAGCCCGAGTTGAATATAATAAGTGTGCACTAAAACATTTCAGAAGAATTTAATTCTATTCATATAATTATTGTCAATTAGTTTAATTGTTGATAGCCGATATCCATTAATCATTCCTAGTTTAACGATTGTAGTTAACTACTGAAAAAAAAGAAGAAATTTAACTGACATGAGTTGAAGAAATAAAAAAAGTTATTATTTACATACAGAATGTTTTTACCCTTACATGATTATCCAATAAAAGCGTCCTTCACGCGAAGGCTGCTTATACTCAGCATATTTCCCTTGAACAGGAATGACACACAAACGACGCCATCTAAGTGTCATGCCTCCGCATACAACGTCCATTGCACATTCGGTTTTCTATTTCAACATTAGTAAGAGCTGTATATAATCAAGGCTTCATACTGAAGCAGAACTGAGCAGTAAATAGCAATAGAGGTGGACTAGAAGCAGAACATGAATGAATAAAGAAAACGCCGTTAATTATTATTTATCAGATAAATAATATAAATTTTCTGGCACGCGTTAGAATGAAATATCAATTATACACACACACACACACACACACACACACACACACACGTTCTTCTGTGTGTGAGTGTGTCAGTATATAAAATATTTCGAAAATCATCTTATTATATTCTTTAATTTTTATGCCCACACACATAGATAGATAGATAAATCTATCTATATATTTGTCTGTTATTGCTCGAGCGGTCGGAATGTTTGTTTAATCGTTACCAAACTCGACACATAGGGGTTTTATGTAACATGAGTAGAAGCGGGGGTTTGCTAAAGGCTGAAAACTGAAATTGCAAATATCTCGGTTAATATTCAAGATAGAGAATAAATGTATATAACAATATCTATAGTGAATTGGATTACCTATAAGATTGATTCTATACATTTTTTCGATCCGACGTATAGTAACGGAAATATTTCGAATTTTCAAAATTCTCCTTCTCTAAACCCCCCCCCTTCCCCTGGTCCGATTCCAGCCGTTAACGAACTTGATCTTTCTTTTTACATAAAATGACTAAATATTGAGTTTGGTAACGATTAAACAATAATTTCGACCGCTACCTAGGTAGGATCGATGGACATTTGAAGAAAAATTTCAAAAATCGCGTCATGAGTACGACCTCAATAGCTTCCAGCCTCAAAATTGGCATGAGGTTGGTCTAACTTCATCAGAACTAAGAACTATCTTGTGTTCCAATAAAAGTTCCATTACCTTGGCCACAATTGCCAAAATATTAAAGGAATAAGGGGTTAAATTTTATTCTGTGTAGGATAGAGGTAAGAACTATCTTGTGTTCTGAGGAAAAGCTATTTTTATATCTTTTTGAATTTTATGAAATATAAAAATATTTCTATAAAGAAAATGTTTGAAGAATATTGACACAGAGGTTTCATAATTAGACCAAGACGGTTGCAGAGGACCTGTTCCTTTAGGCTAGGCCTCCACTAGCGATTTCTTGTCACGCGATTTTTCTGTCGTAAAAATAGAACTCATTGTTTGCAATTCAAGTGAACACACTTGCGAGTAAGTAATCGCAGCGATTAAAAAATAGCAACTTGTCCTGTTTCCTCAGCGAGACGACTGTCGCTTCACGGAATAAACCACATGGGCAGGCCTGGACGTGCATCCATTTTCTAGAGTTTAGTCGCGATTTTGAAAACGGCTGTATCAAATCACGCTTTTCTTCCCGCTGGTTAGTTACCTAAAATGTCTGACGACGAATTGGGTGGACGCATATTTCTCGCTCGAAGCAAAAGAGCGACCACACAAGAAGTTTCAATGAGATCCATTGGGAAACTGATATAAATTAGTGATTTTTTTTATCGCAGTGGATTGACCTTCCAATATTTCCGCAACAGCGATTTTTTTGTCGCCGCGACAAGAAGTCGCTAGTGGAGGCCTGCCTTAAGGAATGGAGTGCCTGTTAGCAAGCAACTAATACTCGTAAATGAAAATTAATTCAGTATGTAAGAAAGGTCCCTCACGAAGGATTTGCATCATTAGTGGTTTTTCTAAGATTCCTAGAATTTAGAGAATGTATTCCAGTTCCATCATTCAAATAATATTTATGTCTAGGATATGGTACCAATTAAAACATGACTATTTTGGTCTCTGTAAAGAGAACTTGCGGAATGTTAAAAACAAATCCGTCACGCAGAAGCTACGTAAAGTAAGCAGGGTTCTCTTCTAAATTTTGAGTATGGTATAGATTAAATAAACATTTACGAGTTAAGTATGTAAAATCTTAAACGATGACGTCATCATACTACATATTTGTATGTATCCCACACAGTATAAGTTCAATGAAAACAAAAATGAGTATTTACACTTAGAATAATATGGTTCACGATATAACAGCTTACTGATAATTTGACATTGATGGGAGTGGGGGCGTACTGAAGGCTGAAAACTAAATAATGCAAATATCTCGGCTAATATTCATGACAGAGAAAATATGTGTATAACAACATTTACTCGGTCATGTAATAAATCACCATTCGAACATAAATACCAAATAATGTTTTCAGGAGACATTTATTATTCCAGATACACGCAAATATGTTCTGGTGACCTCCCCCCCCTTCTTAAATTTTTGGACTTCTTAAATTTGATTGATTGAGATAAAAATTATTCTGATTCATTGTAAATTACAGTATTAAATATAGTACATAGTTTCCAATCAAATTAATATGTTATATTGAGATATATCACAGTAATTGTTTTTCTCTCAGGTAAGAAGTGGGCAGAACCGTTTGTTTACATTTCATGTGATTTCCGTTGGGAGGTTTCTTATCGTTTTTATTTATTCACTTAATAGGCACGGTGGTGTTGTGTTACCGGTATTATATATTGTTAAACTTAACGCGGGAAATCTGCTTAGTTTACGCAGCCTTGCGTGACGGACTTTTAGCAGATTTCCCTTAAGGGAAATCAGCTATTGAGGTCGTACTCATGACGCGAGTTTCGAAACATTTCTTCAAATGTCCACCGATCCTACCCAGGAGATGATGAAATTGAGGTCCGTTCACAATTATATGTATATATCTATATATATACAGGGTGCGGCAGAAAGGACGGACGGTTTTTAAAAAGTTATAAAACAGTTAATTTTTACTCAAAAACAAATTTATTGATGCAATAAGGTTCACAAGAAAATAGCATTTGAGACCTGTCAAGTGTGGAAAATAACCCCAGGCATGTGGTGGCCGAAATCGTTGATGCAGTGCTGGAGGCGTTCTTGGAAGTTCGCATAGACTCTCTCCAACATTGCTCCCTCAACTTGGGCGACTTCCACGCGAATTTCGTCCTTCAATTCGTCCAGAGTTCGAGGCTTGTGCCCGTATACTCTAGCCTTGAGGTGTCCCCACAAGAAAAAATCGCATATGGATAAATCTGGGGACCGAGGAGGCCAATGAACATCGCCAAATCTGGAAATGAGGCGACCAGGGAAGAGAGGGCGAATAACGTAGATTGTTGCTCTGGCTGTGTGGGCGGTCGCCCCATCCTGCTGGAACCACACACGTCGGGTTGGGACACAAGCCCCGAACTCTGGACGAATTGAAGGACGAAATTCGCGTGGAAGTCACCCAAGTTGAGGGAGCAATGTTGGAGAGAGTCTATGCGAACTTCCAAGAACGTCTCCAACACTGCATCAACGATTTCGGCCACCACATGCCTGAAATCATTTGAGACGGAAAGATTTTATTTTGTTTTTGGCAAAGCTTCTATGTGTACAACTGCTCTTCCCGTCTAGGCGCACTTTTCCCCGTAAGGGTCCCTTGAGCGACATATGGAAAAAAAGTTTAGGTTTGAAGAATAAATGAAAATAAGACTCTAATGATTCTCCACTGTTTGACATCACCGTGAGTAATTCAAATCATAATCATGGACAGCATTTATTATAATTAAATATCATCTATTATGTACGTATTTTGTATATACAATCTAGCTAATATACCCGGCAATGCCCGGGAAATCATTGTTGACTGACTAATGATTGTATTTTTATAGATAATCGTTGAAAAACCAATTGGGATCGGAATATCACAATTTTTCATTTCAGGCCTCCCTCATAACCCCCACTCCCATTTGGACCTAAAAATTTTAATATATCTTATAATCATGGAAGAATTAATGCTAATTCACATTCCGAGTTTTTTTAAATTCGGTTCAATAGTTAAGAAAATTGTTGGCTCCCGCTCTAGTTTTTAGTGTATATCTCGTTTATACTTCGGTATACGACGATAGTGTATATAACAAAAGTTTCTCTAAATAACAAAATAAACAACTTTTGTTATGTGCATATTTCCGGAAACCCCAATAGGAAACGAAATATCAATATTTTTAACTTCAGGCCTCCCTTACAACCCCCACTCCTGCCCGTCCCTAGAAATGTTAGTATAGCTTATTATAATAAAGCGTTAGTGCTAATAGGCACACCGAGTTTTATTGAGTTCGGTTGAGACTTTTGTGCCAAATAAAATTGTTTACTCCCGCTATAATTTTTAGCGTACGACGCCTTTATACTTCGGTATAGTGTATATAACAAAAGATTCTCTAAATAACAAAATAAACAATTTTTGTCATGTTCATGTTTGCTGGAAAACCAATAGGAAACGAAATATCGCTATTTTTAATTTATGGCTTCCCTTATAACCCCCACTCCTGTTCGTCTCAGAGGATATTAATATAGCCTAAAGTCTAAGTTGGGTTAGTAGTAATATACATACCAAGTTTCATAAAATTCGGTTCAGCCGTTTATGCGTGAAAAGGCAACAAACAAACAAACAAACATACACGAAAGAATCAAAATGCAGTTATGGTGTCTATGACATGTGAAACGAAAAGTTATCGTGAAATTTCGCGAAAAAAATCATTGTACAGACAGAGGTTACAATTATATATATATATATATATATGTGTGTCTGTTAACGCTCTAGCGGTCGCAATTTTTGTTTGATCGTTACCAAACTCGGAGTTTAATCGTTTTATGTAAAAAGGAAGATCAAGTTCGTTAATGGCGGAAATCGGACAAGTGGGAGAGGGGGGTTTAAAGGGGAGGATTTTTGAAAATTCAAAATATCTCCGTTATTATTCATCAAATCGAAAAATTGTATAAAATCAATCTTATTGCACATTAAATTTACTATAAATATTGTTCGATACATTTATTCTGTATCTTGAATATTAACCAAGATATTTGCATTTGTTTTCTGTGCGTGGTCGGCAGGAGTCGGCTATGTTCGGGACATTCCGCCGAGAGCTCTGGCGGCCGTTTCCGTAAAGTATTCGTCCCTCGTGAATAGGTTTAGAGATCCCTTACACTACAGTTGTTATTGGGCAGATTTCTCGACTGTGAAACTTCACGTGGGAAATCTGCTTAGTTTACGCAGCCCCTGCGTGAGGGACTTTTTTGATGGCAGATAGAAACGAACCAAAAGTACTATATATTGGCAAAATGAAAGATTAGGTTAAAATGAAATTTACACGGAAACCACACGGAATTAGTAGATTGTGAATTCATCAATTAGCATAGCAAATAAAAAAACCCTCATCTCGTAATAACAGGAATTTTATTGAACAAAAAAGTGGAATCGTAATAAGAAAGATGAGAAAAGGAGTGGGGAGGAAAGGGGGGGAAAAAAGGTTAAACTTTCTGATGAGACAATTCAGGTTGCGGGAATGGCGCGAGCGGACTGGAAAGCTCTCCTGCTAACTTGCAATAACTCCACTTTGACCAGCTTCTCAACTCTCTGAACAACTTTCCAAATGAAACCCGTTTATATCATGAATAATGAAACATTTTTCTTCCCCCACTTTCTTTATAATTTTTTTATTTGTTTGGCAGTTGAAAGCCTAATACATCTGATTTCATTATTATTTCAAGTTAAATCAATGAAGGGCCTCAGAAAAGTAGTCTCTCTTGGGCCAAGTAGCATACAGTCAAAAATAAGACCGTCACTCAGGGCTGATTAAACTAAGCAGAGTTCCCACGTACAACACATTTGTGATCTCCTCTCACCCCATATCCTCTATTTCTATGTAAAGAAAACCAATGAGTATAAGGGTGGGGGAGGGGCTTACTGAAGGCGGAATACAAGAATAATAACCCGCTTAATACTTGAGTTACGAAAAATGTATAGTTCAGCAATTGTAGAATATCACTAGCTTAACAAGATTGGTTTTATAACATTTTACGATCCAACTCATAATAACGAAGATATTTTGAATTTTCGAACCACCTCCCCCTCTAAACCCCCAAAATTCCAGGGCCGACTTCCGCCAATAACAAATATTGTATTTAGTGTTCACTGAAAAAGCTGTATATCGAATATCGTATAGATCAACTAAACATTTTCGAAACAAAATCATACAATATTAATTGATGGCGTCAAGCAACGAATTTACGCGTATCTCGCATAATAAAGATATCTTGGAAATAATATCGGGTATTTAAGCTTAGAACAAAGTGGTTCCTGATAAAATAGCGTATTGCTAATATGGCATGAGCAGGAGTTACTGAAGGATGAAAACTAAAAACTCCAAATATCTCGGTTAATATTCATATTAGAGAAAATATGTATATAGCAATATTAATAGAAAATTATATTTACAATAACATTGATTCCATACAAATTTTCGATCCGACGGATAGCAATGGAAATATTTAGAATTTTCGAAATGTCCCCCATCTAACCCCCCCCCTTCCCAATAGTCTGATTTTAGCCGTTAACGAAATTGATCTTTCTTTTTACATAAAACGATTATATATCGAGTTTGGTAATGATAAAACGAAAATTGCAACCGCTAGAGCGGTAACTGACAAATAAATAGATAGATAGATAGATTTATCTATCTATATATCTATACATATATATAGTTTAGGACGTACCACATTTTTGTCATCTACTAGCTAGGATCGATGGACCTGGGAAGAATTTTTTCGAAAATCTAATCATCAGTAAAACCTCAATAGCTGATCAGCTAAAATAATAGTAACCCCCAAAAATGTGATTGATTAACTTGGTAATAATTAATAACACTTCTTATAATACTAAGAATAATAATAATAAACGGTCCAAAATTCAAGCTCTGACTTCAGCTTGGAGGAGAATGACCCTCCTCCCGCTCCTGTCAGAAAAGGTAGGCCAAGGAGTACGCAACAACGCATCAAATGGACTAAGGACATGCATATTGCAGTTA
The DNA here is from genome assembly GCA_019009955.1 of Riptortus pedestris. Classification (NCBI taxonomy): domain Eukaryota; kingdom Metazoa; phylum Arthropoda; class Insecta; order Hemiptera; family Alydidae; genus Riptortus; species Riptortus pedestris. Next base: position 81,901,243 of record CM032233.1, read on the forward strand.
TGCGAGCGTACTACTTAGCCACAAAATGTGACACTGAAAAAACGGGATAGACTAGACGCATTGAACAGTATTGGAATGAACTCTATCCTCAGATTACATTAAAGTCTCAAAACCTCTCAGATCAAGTTATGCGCATATTGCGAACAGGTAAGATACTGACAAGTTTTGAACTTGAGGAAATTAAAAATGAAGTAAGGCAGACAATTGGACTAGAAAATGAAATTGAGCAAGTAGTTCTAATGAGCCAACGCAAATCAATGATATGGAACAAGAAGTTGAACCAATAAGAGAAAATGATAAGACAAATATATCTATTGCCCTAGATGATCTGCTCATGTCCGAATTCGTGAAATATGAAGGCATTCCATTCCATATGAGGCCAAGCATCCCAAGAATTCCTTATAATAAAAAATCATTAAGTGCTGTTAAAACTATGAATAATGTTTTGGAGTCCCGTGTTGAATCAGTCGATAATATCGAGCAAATTAAACATTGGACATATTCAGCTGCAAGAGGAGTGGCGTGCTATCTAGGTATAGTTCGAGAAGATAATAAAAACTCTCAGAACAAAAGCCAACAAAGTCTGGGTATTCCGCAATGGCAGCGACGATTAGAGAAAAAGATAGCTGACCTTCGTAAGAGAATTGTTATCTTGACTAACTTGTGTAATCCAGATGGTTCTAGTGCCAAGCTCAAAGGTGAAACTGATGAAATTATTGTTCTTCACCTAGGCTTGGTAAATGAGAACGATCTTATTGAGACTGTAAGAGCCTATTTAGATTAAGAAAACAAAGGCTTGCTGTTTATGCGAATAGGATACGGAGATACAAAGAATCACATATAAGGAAGAAACAAAATGCACTATTTAGCATGCAAGGAAAATATTTTTACCGCAGCATTGGCACAAGCATGGTTAAGAAGCAAATAGATTGTAATGTCAACGATTTGACCAATTATTGGGCAAATATTTGGGAATTACCTGTGGCTCGTAGAAGTGAACAATGGATTAAAGATCTCACACACGGATTAAAAAATATTCCTGAAATGGCAGATGGCAGCATATCGGCTGAAGAAGTGACGCAAGCATTAAAAAAAATGCATAACTGGAAATGCCCCGGTCGAGATGGAATTCAGAATTATTGGTTCAAGCATTTTACATGCTTACATCACATGTTAGCTAGATGTTATTCAGATTTATTGACAGGCCATGTTACAATACCTGAAGATTTTGCTGAGGGTGTGACCTATATGATTCCGAAAAAGGAAGGTCACTTAGAACCTAAAGATTACAGGCCCATTACTTGCTTAAATGGAATCTATAAACTATTTACATCTATAATTAGTGCTAAAATAAATAGCCATCTTGTTTCCAACGGGCTTATTGCCCCAGAGCAGCTAGGTTGTAAAAGTGTTGCTAAGGGATGTAAAGAGATATTAGTTATAGATTCATTTATAGCGTCTCAGGTATCCAAAGAACAGCGGAATATTTGTATAGCATGATTGACTAAAAGAAAGCGTATGACTCAGTACCTCATAGTTGGCTAATTGAAGTTTTAAAAGTTTATAAAATTGCTCCAAGTGTAACCAATTTATTGTCACGTTTAATGGCAACATGGAAAACTTCGCTTAGCATTGGAAAGGGGAAGACAAAATTCCAGAGCGAGACAATTAAAATAAAAAGAGGTATTACCAAGGTGATAGTCTCAACCCCTTAAGGTTTTGCCTAGCTATGAATCCCATGAGCCAAATAATTCGAGGCAGTGAATACGGTTACGAAATTTCTATAGGTAAAAATGAAACTAAAGTAAGTCATAGCCTTTATATGGATGACATTAAGTTATATGCAAAGACACCTACCCAGTTGCAAAGTATGATAGGCATAATAAAGAATTATAGTGATTCTGTTGGTATGTCTTTTGGGTTAGATAAATGTGCTGTCTTGCATATTTCACGAGGTCAGAAAATGACTACAGATAATATAATAGTTTCTGATGAAACCTATATTCACGAACTAGAAAGAACTGAATCATACAAATATCTTGGTTTTCAACAGCATCTGAAAATAGCGAAAAAGGATGTAAAAGACCTATTAAAAAATGAATTTATTAAGCGCTTGCGACTTATTTTTAACAGCTATCTTTCAAGCCGATATAAAATAAAAGCAGTTAATACATGGGCGATACCATCTCTTATCTATAGTTTTGACATAATAAAATGCTCTGACACTACTCTTGATGAGTTGGATAGACTCATAAGAACGGAGATGACAAAAGCCAGAATGCACCATCCCATTTCATCTATGGCCAGGCTGTATTTATCGGGAAAACAAGGAGGACGAGGCCTTCTCAACATCCGAAACCTATGTCGGTCTCAGGAAGTTAACCTGAGACATTACATAAGATCGAATGATAGCCACGTCTTCAAAGAAATAGTTAAACTTGATGATGGGTTTACGGCCTTGAACTTGAAATGTAGGAACAATCCTGAAGTTATAGATGAATCCCATTTTCTTTCAGAATGGCAAAGTAAGGAACATCATGGCCGTTACTACAGTCGCCTTTATGACTCTGAGCGAGACTTGGCTTATTCTGTCGCGTGGCTGACGTCTGGAAAGCTATTTTCAGAAACAGAAGGTTTCATTACAGCTATCCAAGACCAAGTGATTGCCACCAGATCATACAGACGTCATATCCTCAAGGACAGTAGTGTCTCAGACAAATGTAGATTATGCAACAAAGCTTATGAGTCCATTCAACATATTACGGCAGGATGTGAAATACTTGCTGGATCTGAGTACTTACAAAGGCACAATAACGTGGCAAAAGTATACCATCAAGCTCTAGCAGAGAAATTCGGCATGGTAGACAGAAAGGTCGCTTATTATCGCTATATTCCTCAACAAATATTGGAAATAGATAATATAAAGATGTATTGGGACGAAGCGATGACAACTGACCATACTGTACACCATAAAAACCGGATATTCTCATTATTGACAAGATCAATAAGATTGCTGATATTATTGACATTGCAGTACCCAGTGATGAAAATATTCGAAAATTCCATGCTGAAAAATTAAGAAAATATCAAGAATTGGCTATTGAGCTCAAAGAGGTATACAAACTGAAATCTCCCATAGTTACGCCTATTATAGTAAGTTCAAATGGACTCGGGCCAAAAACAACGATAGCAGTCACCAAGAAATTGAATCTGCCAACAACAATTATAAAAGAAGCACAGCAAGGGGTACTTCTTGATACTGCCAGAACCGTTCGAAAATTTATAAATTCCCCATAACATGTCACAATCACAAACTCCATATCGGTTGGATTTTCCCCCGATATGGATTTTAATCCAGTTTTCACTGAGTATAAACCTCCCCCATAATCTTATAAATTTGAGTATTTTAACGGTGACAAAATATATGAACATGATTGGAAATTCACTAAAAATGTAAAAAATGCATTACCCCGGTGTATAAATTGAGATTAAAGACAGTAAGATGATTGGTCAACTTCATTTTAAAATCATATTAAAACTAATAAAAATATTGGCTCTACAAATTTTTCAGACACAGTTTAATAATGATAACATACTCACACTTATTAACTAACAAACAGAGTACTGAATTATTTAATGATCAAGCAAATAGGTGATGTAACGTGACCGAAATGAGCCGGATTTAAAGAACACATCGTGGCCACCTGTCGAAAAGAATGCCCAGACGAAAAATAAAGAAAACAGAGCTCAATACCTTGAAAATCCCTATTTGGGCAAATCAAGGTGGAGAATGTAATATGACCGGTGTGGAAGAGGCATTCAAGAAGTAGTGCCAAATCTCGAGGGTGTTCGGCATCGGAAAAAAAAACTACTGTTTTTATTGAGGTTTGATTCATTGACATGTTTACGTCTATTATTTTCAATGAGCATTATTAGAAAAATTTTGTAAATTTATGGTGTCAAGACCTGATAGAATGAATCGGATAGCACTTCTCTAGGATAATATCGTTTCAATTTTCAAATTATTTATATTCCTTCAATTTTACATTTCAAGAGCCTTCGCGTTATTAATACCCCAGTTGTTGTATTAATAATATCAGGACACAGGGAGTGTGTCAATTGTTTTCTATCAAATGAAGAAATTAAAAATATATAGCATTTAGTAACTGTTACCAGCAACAGGACAAGCCAACTTGGTCCAAATCATACTGAGTTGAGACAATTCTATTCGTAATCTTTGTACTATTCGTTTTAAAATCATTCTTTAACTTCAAATTTCATTCCTTTAAATACTTCATCATAGAGGAATGTTAACATACAAACAAAAATTACAAGCCATACAAAGGTTTATCAAATGGGAAAGACCAGGTAGGCATACTAATTTAAGCAGTAACGTAAAACGTCTGCCATGCAGGGGCTGCGTTAACTAGGCAGATTTCACTTCTTGCGTCACTAGCTCCATGATATCAGTAAATCATGCCCAATTAAAAATTCATTCTAACGTTATACAGGATTATTTATAAAAAAAAATTAGAGGAGTGAATGTGAGTCGTTCCAGCACGTGACAAATCTGCTAAGTTTGTTCTGACCAAACGCGGTGACGTTTCTTAATTCCTGAGACCGAATACCAAATAATAAACTTCACCTGTTGTATACCATGAACGTCTCGTATGGCCATACAATAAAAATGTTAGAAAATCTTCTTCCAATTTTCAAAATTTACCATGGTTTTAATGTGTCCATGACTTAATGAGCACGTTCATAATTAATTGCTATCAAGTAAATATTCACTAACCTGGAGAGCGAAATAGCCCTCACAACAGTCCCCATAATTGTCGTCAGACAGAATAAATGATCTCCAGACAGGAATGGACTGAGCAACATACAAATCGTAATGGCAGAACCATCAAGCTTTTAGCATTGAAAAAAGTTATTTGAAAGAGACTTGCCAAAGTGTCTCGAGAGTCTGGAATATAGTGCCCTAAAGTAGATGCCGGCGGAGGTTAGATGAATAACAGGCATACCCCTAATTATTCCATCAATGACAAGAATTGAGTCGATAACTGGACAACTTGATGTAACAGCCGACAATCAAATTAAAACTTTTTTAACAAGGGGATTTGGATCGGGCCCCTTGAACCCGATAACTTTTACTCCTCCAACCCCACCAAACTTCTATGGCTCTAAACAAGAAAGGCATTCATAACGAGACCAACATTTACCTCCTTTAAAACTAGGGAAATTGGTAAACTCTATTTGGAACTTAAACTGCATTCTTCAGAGGCTTTATCATTTTATTCATTCAATTCCAGTTTTTCAAATGGCGAAATGTATGAATACTCATAGAACATATGAGTTGTTTTATATACAATTAATATATTTCAGTTAGCTTATATTGAATCTTCACTTAAGTGACAATATACTAAATGAACTGAAATATAACTAAGTGAAGTATAAGAAATAGAAAAAAAGATTTAAAGACAGTAGTTTATTTCAGATGATTATTCGTAATTATCTCTAGTAATTTTAGTTCTCTTATAACAGAATATAATCTCAGTATAATAACATTATATTTATTTCATTTTGTGCAATTAAAGATAATTAGAACGGGTTAACTACAAGTTGACATCGGTTATTAGCCACTGAGGTTATTATTATTTTTTGTGTTCGTCATAAAATAAATGGCCATATCGTGGAGTGAGTCGAATACATCTAATCATCATGAATTATATATAATGAAATAGAATTACCTTGTAAGCATACTTAAGTACTAAATCAGTAGTTATTTCATTCTTTAGGTATATTTCCCTTAAGGGAAATCAGCTATTGAGGTTGTACTCATGACTCGACTTTAGAAAAATTTCCTCAAATGTCCGCCGATCCTACCTAGTAGATGACGAAAATGAGATTCGTTCAAAATTATATATATATATATATATATATATATATATATATATATATATATATATATTTGTCTGTTACCACTCTAGAGCTTGCAATTTGTGCATTAACGTTACAACATTTACAGTACCTTACATTTAATAGAACATTACATTTCGAATAAGATTAATTTTATATAATTGTTCGATCCGACGCATAATAACGGAGATATTTTGAATTTTCAAAATTCCCCCTCTAAGCCCTCCTCTCTCTCCGGTCCGATTTCAGCCGATAACGAACTTGATCTTTATTTTTACATAAAACGTTTAGATATCTATAGTATGGTAACGATTAAACAAAAATTACGACCGCAAGAGCGTTAGAATACAAATATATCAAACTATGACTATAACTAATGGTTGAAATCAGAGCAGTGAGAGGGAAGTTTAGAGGGGAGGATTGTCGAAAATCTCCGTTAATATACTCTATCTTGAATATTAACCGACTTATTTGTATTTTTCAGTTTCCAGCCTCAGCGAACCCCTACTCCTACTCATGTCACATAAACAATACTCTGCTATATATCAGTCCACTTTATTCGAAGCTTAAATACCAAATATTGTTTTCAAGAGACCTTTATTATACGAGGTACATGCAAATATGTTCAGTTGACCCCCCCCCCCGTCTGATGTTTTTGGATTACAAAAATTTGAGTGATTGAGATAAAAACTATTTCGATTTATTATAAATTACCGTATTAGATATAGTAAATAATTTTCAATTAAAATGTAATTGCTTAAAAAAAAATATGTTATATTCAGAAATATTTCGGTAATTGTTTTTCTTTCCGGTGAAGAATATTTCTATCTATCTGTTCAGCGCTGAGCTATTGGCTGACCTGTTTTTGTACAATTCAGACGCTTTCCAGGAGGTTATAAAAATTTACTGAAAGATTTCTCAGTACCGTTTGTATTTATTCACTTGATATTCACGGTGATGTTAAGTGTTGCCAGTATGTAGATATGACTATTGTTGAACTTCACGAAGGAAATCTACTTAATGCATGCCGGAATTGTTTATACACGTATTGTTTATTTATATATATTTATGATCATTTTTTCATAAGTGAACTAGGAATTACCTTTTAAAACGTTCGCAATAGGCTATGGCGGCTCTGTTCTGATAAGCTGAGTATCCCTGAGGTAGCAAGCAAACGCCGGTAGGATCCGTAGGCGGGTTGGGAAATATTTTGCCCGTCTGCTGCGAGTGAATTATCCTACTAGTGTAGGTAGGTGAATGGGGAGAAGGGGCGGAAAAAGCCGGCCTGTCAACCAGCCTTTGACGGCGTTTAATTTAAAGGGCCCCACCAGCCCTATGGGCCACCCTGTGTGGTGAAAGCCATGCACTTAGCAGGATACAGCCCTGATAGGTAGGCCAATATTAGTGAGGTGTCAGCTACCGACACTACCCCTCCTACTTTAACAACCCCCACTCTTAACTCCCTCCCCGATAAATGAAAGCTGATATTTTCAGATAGCTACTACCTTTTTTTGCTATGCCTCACATGAAAGGACTGTGCACTTTTTACCGAAAAATTCAGTATTGAGTGCAAAATGCACTCATGTTGGTGGGTCCACCGTTCTAATAGTTCTAAATCTTTATTTTGAAATATTGACATATTAACACATTCAATTGGCTATTAACTGCGAAATAGGTATTTATGACGTATATCGTCCTTAGTAAAACCTCACCCATTGAAGCGATTTTAACTTTAATCTTCTGTACCTCTCAACATCTCATGTCTGGATCAGATTAAGTTTAAAGTTTTAGCAGATTTCCCTTAAGGTTGTATTCATGGCACGATTTTCAAAAAATGTCCTCAAATGCCCATCAATCCTACCTAGTAGATGACGAAAATGAGGTCCGTTCAAAACAGTATATATAATATAATTTCAATGAAAACAATTTACTATATCTCGTACTGCAATTTATAATAAATCAGAATATTTTCTGGGTTTTCGCCAGGAAATATATAAATTATAGATAATATTCAATTCTAAAAAACGCTATTCATGATTATTTTATACAGTTTTTCCCCCGAGCAACATCGCCAAAGTTGCGAAGCTCCAAATAAATAATAAATAAATAAATATTCATGATTATGAGTTGAATTATTCACAGTGTGTCAAACAATAGACAGGAGATTGCCTTATTTTCATTTATTCTTCAAAAATAAATTTCTATTCTATAAGTCACATTGAAGCATTGCCAAAAATAAAAACCACCATTCAGCCTCTAAAGATTTCCCGAGCGAACCCGGGTACCTTAGCTAGTATATATATATATATATATATATATATATATATATAGATATATATATATATATGTGTGTGTGTGTGTGTGTGTGTGTGTGTGTGTGTAATTTCAATGAAAACTATTTACTGTATCTAGTACTGTAATTTATTATAAATCAGAATAATTTTTATCTCAATCACTCAAATTTTTGTAATCTAAAAACTTCAGGCGGGGTGGGGGGATCAACTGAACATATTTGCATGTATCTCGTATAATTAAGGTCTCTTGAAAACAATATTTGGATTTTAAGCTTGGAATAAAGTGGACTGTTATATAACAGAGTATTGTTTGTGTGACATGAGTAAGAGTAGAGGTTTCCTGAGGCTGAAAACTGAAAAATGCAAATGACTCACTCAATATTCAAGATAAAGAATCTTGAAAAATCGAAATATCTCCGTTATTATACGTCGGACCGAAAAATTGAATTGAACCAATCTTATTTTAACTGTAATTGCCTATAAATTCTGATATATACGTATTTTCTCTAACATGATTATTAACCAAAATATATTGATTTTTAGTTTTCAGCCCTCAGTAAACCCCCACTCCTAGTCGTGCCATAAGCTTTTATACCATGAACCATATTTTTCTGAGCTTAATTTCCAAATTCTGATTTCATAAAACCTTTATTATGTGAGGTACAAGCAAATTCCTTGTGCGATGACGCCATCAATTAAGATTTAGCGTTTGTATCTCGAAAATGTTTATTTGATCTACATACTCGATGTTTAACCGTTTCAGTCAATACAAAAGATCATATTTGTTATTTACTGAGATCGGCCCCAATTGTTGTTCTATACATTTTTTGTAACTCGAATATTGAGCGAATTATTCTTACATTAAACCCTCATATCTACTCATCGGTTTTTTACATAGAATTGTGAGAATGTGGTGAGATGAGATCACTGGAGTGTAACACAAGCACTTGGGAAATCTGTTTAGTTTATCCAGTTTCTGAGTGACGGACCTTTTTATGAATGTGGTGGTAGGTGGCATAGATTATAGAAAAACTAAATGATCCCCTTAGCAAATAATTTTGGCTAGGAAAGTTTTAAAACGAGTCATGATTTAGTCTGCGCGTTTATGTCCCTTTAATTCAGGAAGACAAGGCTAAGCATCCTTCAAGTTCCTTCTTTCAAGACCGTTCGTGGCCAGCATTTTAATTCGTCTAAAGGAGATTGGGTTTACTTGGTTTTTCGTTCAGTGGCTTTAACAGAACAGACCGATAGCAAATCCTGAACAATACTATTGTTCATCTTATCTCGAATGCAGGCCTGCTGGCTAAGAGTAAGTTATCAGATAGATACAGCTTTGTGTAGAGGGAGGCGAATGGAAACACTAATTTTCTCCATGGTGAAAATATACAGAGCCAAGATTGAACTAATGATAAGACCGAGTGGCCAAGGAAAGCTGGCTGGATACGTGCCTTTGAAGTGGTTAACAAAATACTCAGGGAATAAGGACTTTTCTAGAAATTCTTCTCTGAGAAACAAAATAATACTATGTAGTTAGTGATAAACACCAAAACGAAACCAAAAGAAAAAATTCATACATACATAAACCCTAGTAGGAAATGGACTATACTGTATTACTATCCTATGCACATGACCCTGTAATATTAAAAGTAACGCAGGGGCTACGTAAACTAAGCAGATTTCCCACGTGAAGTTCTACAATAGAGAAATCTGCCCAATAACAACTGTAGTAGTAAGGGATCTCTAAACCTATTCACGAGGGACGAATAGTTACGGAAACGGCCGCCAGAGCTCTCGGCGGAAAGTCCGGAACAAAGCCGACTCCTGCCGTTCACACACAGAATATAAATGCAAATATCTCGGTTAATATTCAAGATACAGAATAAAAGTATAGAACAATATTTATAGTAAATTTAATTTGCAATAAGATTGATTCTATACACTTTTTCGATTCGACGCATAATAACGGAGATAATTTGAATTTTACGAAAATCGCCCCCCTGTAAACCCCCCCCCCCTCCCACTGGTCCGATTTCAGCCATTAACGGACTTGATCTTCCTTTTTACATAAAACGATTAAATTCCGAGTTTCGTAACGATCAAGCAAAAATTGCGACCGCTAGAGCGTTTACAGACAAATATATGTATATATATATATATATATATATATATATATATTTATATATATATATAATTTTGAACAGACCTCATTTTTGTCATCTCCTGGGTAGGATCGATGGACATTTGAAGAGACCTCAATAGCTGATTTCCCTGAAGGGAAATCTGCTAAAAAATGTCCATTACGCAGGGGCTGCGTAAACTAAGTATATTTCCCACGTAGCGGAGATAAAAATATCGAGTCTGTTGTAGATCAAATAAACATTTTCAGAGAACCCCCACAGTAAAAGTTCAATGAAAATAATATTTGATATTTAAGCATCCAATAAAGTGGTCCATAATATAACAGATTATCGTTAATATAAAATGAGTAGGAGGAACTAAATAGTGCAAATATCTCAGTTTCTATTAGTGTATGAGAACATACGTATATAACAAGACTTATCGGACATTCAATTTGCAATAAGGTTGGTTCTATACCATTTTTCGATCAGACTTATAATTAAAAAAATATTTCGAAAGCTCTCACCTGTAAATTCTCCATCCCCCAAGTCCGATTTCAACCGTTAACGAACTCGATCTTTAGTTTTACATTAAACGTTTAAATATCGATTTTGATAACGATCAAAGAAAAATTGAAACCGTAATATCGATAACAGACAGAGTGTGTCTGTCTCTGTGTGTGTGTGTGAGTTCGTGGGTGTGGTGTGTGCGCGTGTGTGTGTGTGTGAGTTCGTGGGTGTGGGTGTGCGCGCGCGTGCGCGCGCGTGTGTGTGTGTGTGTGTGTGTGTGTGTATCAACACTGTAGTGGTCGGAACTTTTTTTTGATTACCAAACAGGATATTTAAACGTTTTATGTAAAAACTGAAGATCAAGTTCATTAATGGCTGTAAAATTTGACTAGTGGGAGGGAGGGGTTTATCACATAACGTATTTGCAATTATCTCACAAATTAAAAGTTCAATGGCAACAATATAATAACAAATATTGTTGCCATTGAACTTTTAATCTCCGAATAAACTTTTAACCTCCGAATAAAGTGGCCCAGCATAGAACTGCTTATCTTTAATATGTCATGAGTAGGAGGGGGTTTTTAATAAAGGCTGAAATCTAAGAAACGCAATTGGTTCTATACACTTTTTCGATCCGATAATAATGAAGATATTTCGCATTTTCGAAATTCCCCACCACTAAATCCTCCACCTCCCTCTCGTCTGATTTAAGCCATTAATGAACTTGCTCTTTGTCTTTATATAAAACGTTTATATATCGAATTTGGTAACAATCAAACGAAAATTGCGACCGCTGGAGTGGTTACAGACAAAATATGTGTGTTTGTGTGTGTGTGTGTGTGTGTGTGTGTGTAAGTATATAGTTTTGAACGGGCCCATTTTCGTCATCTCCTGGGTAGTATCGAAGGACATTTGAGGAAATTTTGTCGAACATCGCGTACTGAGTACAACCTTGTAACTGCAACTCACCCACTTCAACTTAACCTTCCCCAACAACTGTCAAGCCAGGGGAAGGTTACAAGCCAAGGCGGGCTACCGGCGACAGTGTTGCCCGACAGATGACAATTTAAAACTAAAATTAATGTGATTATTAAGTGGGTACACTGCGAGTAACCTGAAAGTTACCTTTTAGTGAGTGTGTATTCGTCCTGTTGTGTATGCTCGTGTCTGCTGCTAACGAACATAATTAACAGAGTTTTTATTTGATTTTTTATCGTTTTTATGTTTATTATTTATTTTATCAATATTTTACAATATAGTGCATTATTTTAATTTTGGAGCGGTTGTTATTGTTGTTTTTTTTATCTCGTGCACTAAAACCTCAATAGCTGATTTCCCTGTTAATCTCTTAAAAAAACGTTTAAACCCAGAACAATATACAATAATGTCCGTCAGGAAGGGGCTGCGTAAACTAATAAAATTTCCTCTACCTATTATTTTCTAACTAATTTCCGCTTCGAGAAACACGCTATGTCCTTAGATAGAAGTGTGAGAACTTGCCTAGACTTAAATAACTTTTCATTTTTAATACCTCTAGATCATAAAATATAGTGGTGTTTGTATTTGTGTGTGTGTGTGAGAGAGAGAGGGCGTACGAGTATGTGTGTGTGTGTGTGTGTGTGTGTGTGTGTGTGTGTGTGTGTGTGTATGTGTTGTTTATTTATTTATATTAAGGATTTAATTAAAAATTAAATAATGGTTCTTTTATCAGTCATCCGTTGACAAAAATAATGTTTCCGAACTCTGGGTTAGGCCTAACCTTCGCGACGGACTTATTTACTTTACACAGAAGAAAACTTATAATTTAAACCAAATTCATCGTGATTTAAGGGGCTGAGCGAAGGGGTGGGAGGGAAGACAATTTGCGAGTGAGCAGGTATTAAGAAAGCAGAGCACTGTGGGGGGGGGTGGAGGTTCGGTTGGCCCAAGCCCACCCCCACCCCCTCAACTGTAGACCACTCTTCCCAGTCATTTAGCAAGTTTTAATGAATCATTACGGCCGAGGCTCGAACGTAACGGCTCTTCCCTCGCTCATTGTAGCTGTTAAATCGCCCAACTTTATCGTCTGGATCAGCGAGGGGTAGCCACCATCCTAACTCGCCTCTTCGCATATCCCCTATGAGCAAAAATAAGCCTCAATTGAGGAGCTAACTACCATAAAATCTTCCACTTAAACTCTTAATCTAGTAGTAAAAATGTGATATATTATGGTTCTTGTGGTGAGTAAAAGTAATTCGTGGTAAAGGTTTTTCATGATAGTTTATTGAATGAATTGAAAATCATAAGCATTACCTCAACAAAATTATTGAGTTTACATACAATTTATTCCCTTCAAAATACAAAATATGTGGTTTCGTAGACTTACTCGAATACAGTCAACTGAACTAGTAGCGAAACAATCAACTGAACTGGAACAAATGGAGTTTTTGGACGTACCTCACCAAAACGCTTTCGAAAGGCCAAAAAAAGCCCGTAACGCAGGGGCTGCATGAACTAAGCAGATTTCACATGTGAAGTTATACAATAGAGAAATCTGCATACTGGTAACACAACAACACCGTGATTAAATACATACGGTAATGAGAAATCTTTCAGTTAATTAAAATAAATTCCCATCTGAAACGGCTTCTGAATTGTAAGAATAATTTATATTTTAATAACTCAAATTTTAGTAGTCCAAGAACTAAATAAGGGGGGGGGCGGATGAACAGAACGTATTTACACAAATCTCACAAAGTAATGAAGGTAAGGTAAGGTTAGAAACGACAGGTAAGGTTAGAAGAAGCTTCTACCTGAGCCGATCAGTTACGGAAACGGCCGACCTAATCCAAACTATTCCCCGACCACAGACTTCAAAGAAATGCAAATATCTCGGTTAATATTCAAGATAGAGAATAAATGTATATAACAATATTTATAGTAAATTTACTTTGCAATAAGATTGGTTCTATACGATTTTTCGATCCGATGCATAATAACGAAGATATTTTGAATTTTCGAAAATTCCCCCCTCTAACCCCCCCCCCTCTCTAGTCCGATTTCAACCATTAACGAACTTGATCTGTCTTTTTACACAAAAACGGTTAAATATCGAGTGTCGTAACGTGCAAACAAATATTGCGACCGCTAGAGAGTTAACCGACAAATATATATATATATATATATATATATATATATATATATATATATATATATATATATATAATTTTGAACGGACCACATTTTCGTCATCTCCTGGGTAGGATCGATGGACAATTGAAGAAATTTTTCGGAAATCGCGTCATGAGTACGACCTCAATAGCTGATTTCCCTCAAGGGAAATCTGCTAAAATTGTCCACTGAAAAATCCAAGCATATACTTTTTACCAAAGAAGACGTACCCACTTACTAAATATTACTTTGGAAAATACACCTTTAAAACAGGAAAAGGAAATTAAATTTTTGGGTACAATTATTGATTCTAAATTAACTTGGGTGCCCCATATAAAAGAACTCTATAAAGACATCAAATAAAACATTGAGCTTATTGAGAATTCTTGGAAATAGTAAGTTGGGCGCTGACAGAAGACTGATGCTAACATTCTTTAGAGATTATGGGTGTACAGCATATTCGTCTGCTTAACCCACAACTTTAAAAGTCCGTCAAGCAGGGGCTGCGTAAACTAAGCAGATGTCCCACGCGAAGGTTTACAATAGATAAATATACATTCAGGTACCACTACCTTGAATTTTAAGTGAATAAATAAAAACGGTAATGAGAAATCATTCAATCAATTTCCAATACAAGTTAATAATCTCTACAACGTAAAGCGGCTGAATTGAAAACGAACATCTCAGCCAACCTAGTAGCGCTGAATAGATAGATAGACCGGAAAGACAAAAGACTTTGGGAAAGATTGAACAATAATTGCAACCGCTAGAGCGGTAACAGACAAATATATAGATAGACGTATATATATATATATATATGTGTGTGTGTGTGTGTGTGTGTGTGTGTGTGTGTGTGTGTGTGTGTGTGTGTGTGTGTATATATATACAGTTTTCAATGGACCTCATTTTCGTCATCTCCTAGGTAGGATCGATGGACATTTGAAGGAAAATTTCGAAAATCACAGGAGGGAGAGGGGGTTTAGAAAATGGGGTTGTTTCACTATCTTTAATATTAACCGAGATATTTGCCTTTTTTAGTTTTCGGCCTGCCGTAATCCCGCACTCCTGCTAATGGCATATTAACAATAAACTGTTGTATTATGAAGCACTTTATTTGAAGCCTAAATACCATATATTGTTCTCATTGAACTTCTATGTATTGAGATATATGCAAATACGACGCACGCCTGGGAAATCTGCTTAGTATACGCAGCTCCTACGCAACGGACTTTTTTTGCATTTATTTTTTACATTTGTAAAATCTAATTTTGTATATGTTTAATATTTATTAAATTTTGAAAATTATATTCTCCCATGTTTAAAGATGAATCGCCATTGTAGCTGTATCTCAAATAAATAATAATAATATTATCGATAAATTCTCCGGTATTATGAATCAGTTCAAAAAATGTTTTATAACCATATTGGTTGCCATTTTTTTTATAACTATTGTTTTATAGATGTTTTCCCAAAACTCGAATATTAAAAAAGTTATTTTTACTTCTTTTTTCGTTTTCCCTCACCAGTAAATTCCTCTTTTACTCACTAACTTTTTGTAAATGGAATTCAATAGGTTCAGTTCTTGTTTTCATAGGTTTCTTATTGCAATGTGAGTAGAGATTAAATATGTTGATTTCTATAATTAGTTACTCATAAGAAAAACACATTTGATATGGACGCGAATCAAAATCAATTTATTAATATTTTCAATTTCTTCAAGATAACACCTTTCTCAGGATACACACTTACACGTTTACCTCTAACTTGGAGCCTCTTCTATCCTTGTCTAAATATTTAATCGATCGTCCAATTTGTTTCATTTTTAGTTTATAATCAATAGTAAAGTCTTATGTATCTTAGCCAACTGAATTTATTGTGTGAAATGACCATCCATGGAAGAAACATTTTAGTTTTTTTTTAATATTTGTAAATGTATTATTAATAATTCCGAAGTCTACTGTTTACGCCCTAAATTAAAACTATTGGAAAGTTCTATTTACTTCAAAAGTTTGAGGCATTCAAATCAACGACTGTAGATCTTCTGAAATATAAATAAAGATCAAATAAAACATTACAAAGTATCTCGAGTCACAATTACTTTTTGATTTTGAAAGATTCTAAGAGTAACTAAATTTACATGATTCCGCCGCTTCAGGATGGAAATGTATTCACCATTCAACTCAAAATTACTTTTAACTGTTTACTTCTCTTGAATATTTATAAATATACGGGCCCTTAATGAGAGTAACAATCTTGTTAGTGGTTTCTACTTCTTCTTCGCAAAATTGAATAACTTTGTGAAATTTGTTTTTTATCATATATTCATATTTTAAGAAAACAGAAATAGTAGTTCAACCGTTTTAAAATATATATATTTTTAAAATCATTAATATTGAGTTTTGTCTAATATCTTGATTATAAATAGAGCTTCAAATTAAATATCAAAAACTATTGCTTATTAAATGAAAAAAGTCCGTCACCCAGGGGCTGCGTAAACTAAGCATATTTCCTTCTAGAAGATTAATAATAGATAAACCTACATATTGATAGCTCAACACCAGTGAAAAATACAAACGGTAATAAGAAATATTTCCCCTGTCGGCGTGGCGGGAAGGGTCTTAAATGGAAACAAATAGGTCTGCCAACGGATCACCGGAAAGAAAAGTCCGTCACGCAGAGGCTGCTTTAACTAAGCAGATTTCTTACGTGCGCCACGTATTCGCATTTGTCTCAAATTTTAAAAGATCAATGAGACCAATATTTGGAATTTAAGCTTCAAATAAAGTGCTTCATAATATAATAGAATATAGTTAATATGAGATGAGTAGGAGTGGGGCTTTACCAAAGACCGAAAACTAAAATATGCAAATATCTCAATTAATAATGAAGATAGTGAAAACATTTACATAACAACATTTGTAGAACATTACATTTGCAATAAGATTGGTTCTATACAATTTTTCGATCCGACGCATAATAACGGATATATTAAGAATTTTCGAAATTCTCCCCCTTTAACCCCCTCACCCTCCCTTTGGTCCGATTTCAGCCGTTGACGAACTTGATCTTTCTTTTTGTATAAAACGATCACATATCAAGTTTGGTTAACGATAAGACAAAAATTACGACCGCTAGAGCGGTCTATATATATATATATACAGTTTTGAACGGACCTCATTTTCATCATCTCCTGGGTAGGATCGATGGACATTTGAAGAAATATTTCGAAAATCGCGTCATGAGTACGACCTCAATAGCTGATTTCCCTTAAAGGAAATCAGCTAACAATAACTGAAGCATATCAGTATAACATATTCATTTTATTGAAAACAATGTACTATACCTAGTACCGTAATTTATAATGAATCAGAATAATTTTTATCTCAATCATTCAAATTTTAGCCGTCCAAGAATATAAGACGGGAGGCGGGTCACAAGAACATATTTGCATCTATCTCGTAAAATAAAGGTCTCTGATAAATAATACTTGGTATTTAAGCTTCGAATAATGTGATTTATTATGTAACAGAGTATTGTTTATGTAACACTACTAGAAGTTGGGGATTACTGATGGCTGAAAACGGAAAAATGCAAATATCTCGGTTAATATTCATGACACTGAAAATAAATATACACCAATATTTATAGATCATTTAATTTGAATAAGATTGGTTCTATACAATGTTTCGATCTGACTTATGGTAACGGAGATATTTTGAATTTTCAAAATTCCCTTCCCTTCTAAAGTGGGGGGGCTCCCACTGGTCCAATTTAAGCCATTAACGAACTTGATCTTCCTTTTTACATAAAACGATTAAATATGTAGTTTGGTAACGATCAAACAAAAATTGCGACCACTAGAGCGTTAACAGATATATATATACATATATATATAATTTTGAATGGACCTCATTTTGGTCATCTCCTGGGTAGGATCTAAGGACATTTGAAGAAAATTTTTGAAAATCGCGTCATGAGTACGACCTCAATAGGCCCCGTCATGTTCCTTAGAAGTGATAATTTTAGCTTGTCAGGAGATTCATCTTGTCTAGTTGTAATTAAAAAGTCATTGAAGACTTGCTTCCAAAATTTCCACTCTGCAGCAACTTCTTTTCCTTTAAGGCATAAATTAGGGGGCAGCTTAACAATTCACTGTTGTATGAACTCGGACTGCGCCATGTTATAAGGTTATAAACTAATCAAATGAATGTTCACGTAGGCTTCCACGGTCGTCAAATGTATGTACAAAAACTTCTTCCGGGTTGGACCTTGTCTTAATTTTCATCGTTGCCGAGCTTTCGCACATCGTGTGATAGCTTCTTCAGGGCTGAGTAGAGAATGAAGTTCCTCTACTCAGCCCTGAAGAAGCCATCACACATGTGCGAAAGCTCGGCAACGATGAAAATTAAGACACGGTCCAACCCGGAAGAAGTTTTTGTACATAATCAAATGAATGTCAACACAATGATAACAGAACTTTATTAACGGCTGATTATACATAACCTCACCAAAGACGATATAAATTCTTTATTACAAAGAGATCCTATAACATTGACAACATTTGTAGAAAATTAAAATTCCAACAACATTGCTCATATACATATTTTTGATCCAGCTCATAGTAATGGAGTTATTTCGAACTTACAATTATTTCACACTCTAAAGCCCCCCCCCCCCCTCTTACAGACAGATTCCAGCCATTACCTAACATGATTTTCAGCGCAGGGGCATTTAGGAACTTGGGGATCTTGGCAAATGGTTTATGTTCACATGTGCCCCAGACAAATTTAGGGCCTTCATTACTATTCTTTTATATGTATTTATGTTTAATCGTTACTAATCCCGATATATAAACGTTGCATGCAAAACGAAAATTAAAATATCTCCCTTTATTTATTTATTACAGTATACCGCATCTACTATTGTCATTAGCGGTAGATGGATCTATATTTCTTGGAAAAATAAGTTACAGTTAAAAATGCATAAAGCCTTCATCGTCTCTAAAGACTTTTCTGAAGTTCGGTTTACGGTTCAAAGCTCTTTTTCGAAGGTCGCATTTTTTAAAATTGAGGAGAAGATGTGGGACAGTAAGATGTACATTACAACAATGGCAGGTCTTTCAATAAATAAACATGTGTTAATTTTGCGTGTCCAATTCGGACACGGGCAAGAACAACCTCCTCTTTTCGGATTTTTCTACTTGCAGTATTCGAACGCTCAGTAATTTCTTTGATTTGTCGCAGTTTATTGTCATATTTTTTCGACCAAAATACCTCCTTTATTATACGTCGGACCGAAAAATATTATAGAGACAATCGCATCTTAAAAATCTTGTTTTGTAAATATTTCCGCTGTCATGAATATTAATTAACAAAGGGAGTGCACGGGTTTTCCCCAACCGATTTGAACGAAAAAATTTTAGTGTTTAGTACCCGATGAAAAACCAAATCTGAGAACGCACTTCTCAAGCGTTCGTCTAAAAAAAATTGATAAAGTTTGCCTGAACATCTAGAGTTGTTCCCAAGATATCTTTTTCAATGAGTCCCCCGTGGCTCAGGGGATAGCGCCCTCTTTTTGTAGCCGGAAATCTCGAGATAGAAACTCGCCGGGAGCGACTACTTTTTTTCTGGATTTTTTTTTTTTTTTTTTTTTTTTTTTCATTTTTGCTTCTAGGTCGTTTATTTAATATTAATAAATAAATAAAAAGTTTTATTTTTATTTTTTGGGTGTTCTATATATTTAAAGAAAATTCGAATGCTTTCTGTCAAAAATGTAATTGGTACGAGGAAATATTTAATATTGTTACGTTTTATTACAAAATCAGTAATAACTCCGTTGTTTATTAGAGTTCTTTTGGATTGCAAAATTAAACACACACAAGTTTCAGAGTTTTTATCACTGCACAATTTATAATGCACTACACACTTAGTTAATTATTCTTAACTACTACTCACAGTCTGCACTGAGAGCTTCACTGTTCTTGTTATTACACAGTCCAATAACTCACTCGCAATCACTGAAGTTCACAAAAAAAAAATACGGCACTGCACTAATCTTCGCGATGTTAACGGCACTGCACTGTCTTAAACACGGCACTATACTGTTCTTTACAGAGTCACGGCACAACACTGTTCTCCACATGAAAACACTTTAGCGCACTGTAACTGAGTCGCACTGTAGCACTGATGATCACTTGAAGACAGCTGAGAACAAACTAAACTGTCGGCCGTGCTGTATGCTATTAGGGAAGCGGCAACAACAAAGCCGAATTGCCTGGACTCTTGGAGGTCTGGACTGGTAGGGACTAGGACGGGCGCGACCATATAGCGCCACCCCTTTGCTCTCCTCCGTACTCCCCAAATACGTGACTATCTATGTTTAATTTTTTTTCATGTGTTTAATTTTGGGGACAATATTATACAAGAAATATATTATTAATTGAAAACGTAATTATAAAACAATTGTCCACAATATCGCAGATATTTTATTAATAGTTTTAAACGGTTTTATCAAGTTAAACATTTTATCAAGTGCCTCCAAAACTGCTCGTATTTGATCGAACAGAATTGCAAAATATCATGTAGTATTAAAGTATATTCTACTCTTCAACACCATTGTCATCCGCAATAAAATTTTTAACTTGATGATAGAAATATACGTCAGTGATCCAAGGTCAAGCATAATGAAAATATAGCTCTAACATATAAAACTGTTAAAGAATATTTTTATGTCTAGAGCTAGAAAATTTTAAATATCTTTATTAATTTTAAAATAAAATAATATCAAATAAATTGGTAAAGATAGATAAAACCGTTTAAAACTATTAATAAAATATAAGCATTATTGTTGATAATTGTAATATACTTACGTTTTCAGTTAATAATATATTTCTTGTATAATATTAAATATTTCCTTATACTAATTACATTTTTGACAGAAAGCATTCGAATTTTCTTTAAATATATGGAACACGCGAAAAATTAAATAAAATATTTAATTTATTTTATTAATATTAAATAAACGACCTAGAAGCAAAAACTTTCTTGTTTTCAGCAGAGATGAGATCAATAGTGTTTTATAGCCGCAAGTGGGAAATCTGCTTAGTTTACGCAACCCCTGCGTGATAAACTTTTATATATTCTAGATGTAAAGGTTTTCCGTTTTTTGCCACCTGATATTTATACCCCACTTAAAAATACTACAAATTTATTAAAGAATATTATTACAGAATGCATTTATATAAATACACCACATAGCCACATATTTGTTTGTACATTGTGTTTTCGTTTAATCTTCATTCTATTTGGTATTGTTGGAAAGTTGAAGAATGATTCAGCGGGGGCATTATCTGACGGCTGCTCCCTATCTCCTCCATGACTCAGTCCCCTTCACTGATAACTTCTCGTATATTATATTACTAACTTTAATGACTAAGCTTTTAATTACCCAGCCGATAATGTCTTCTTTTGACTCAACCTCGTAGTTTTTTAAGTTTCATTGATATCAAACTGTGAGATAAGTCGATATATAGGTATCGAGTTTGAAATCAAACCTTCAGCCATTGTATGCCGAAAATATTAGTGAGATACTTGTATATGATAAAGTCATGAGTTATTTCCAGACTGGAATGTTTATCGGGCCGATAATGCAAAGCTAACATCATCTCTTTCCTCTGAACTTTCTTGAAAAGTTTTAACTCCTATTTTTTAGTGATATACTCACAGGTATGTTTTTTTTCTCAAGTTCAAGGTATAGTTATTGTTTCTTTTTCGAGCTTATGGTTACTAATTCTCTTATTTAGAGCTTATTTACTTTCAGTGACTATTCAAAACTTTTTCCTTTTGTTGTTTACTTAAAAAAGTCACTTAAATTCTAGTTTTCATTGACAGAAAATCTGTATTTTGCTTGAAACTTATTATTGTTATGCAGTTTCTTTGGGGATCTCCTTTCAGGACTTCATCAATTTATCTACACAAATTTATTGAAGGATTTAACTGTAATTTAAGTGGTATTAATCTGCCAAAAACATTTTAGTATTGAATTACAAGCAACAAGTGACCACAATAGAGTTACTTTTATGGTTTCTTAGGGTGTACTCTGTAAGCATTAAGTATTGATAATAATTATTTGAGTTAGACTTCATTTATCAGCATAATATAAACAAATTTATGTAATTTTTGGGTATTATTTAGCTTTGGGCGGCTCTTTTGTTTTTCGAAAGTTGTTTGGAAAAAAGTTCTTTACATTGTAAACTATCACTGTGAATTCTATTCAAATAAGTGAAGTCTTACTGAATAATGTTCATATTGAAGTTGAAAATATTGAAAAATGGGTACTTTCCTGTTATCTGGTACCTGCGAAAAAATTCTTTCCTGTTATCTGGTACCTGTGAAAAAATTAATCAAACAATAACAACAAACATTGATTAATCAAATTAATCAAACAAAAACAACAAACATTTATTACTCAAATTAATCAAACAATAACAACAAACAATGATTACATCTGAGTTTCGGGTGGCCAGAAGTCACGAATTGCTTCTAACAGTGCTTCGAAAACATCGCAATCACCGACCAGCTTGCGCCACATAAACTCTGCCAAATAAGACTCTAAATGATGACGTGCAGTGCCTCACTGTACGTAAAGCTTCATCTTATGATTGTTCGGACAAATTCGTTCGGCTGGCAAGATACCCTTTTCTTGGAGGAACGCGACGGCCTCCTCTTCGGTACGTGGCAAGTCAAAAATCTTCATGCTAAGCAACAAATAATCAAAATATCGGCTGGTTCCTATAAACAGCTCGGTACGTGGCAAGTCAAAAATCTACATGCTAAGCAACAAATAATCAAAATATCAGCTGGTTCCTATAAACAGCTGATTTAAAACATTCAGCAAGCTACATAAACAGGGTGGAGAAAGACAAAAAAAAGTTAGTTTGCAGGTACCAGATAACAGGAAAGAATTTTTTCGCAGGTACCAGATAACAGGAAAGTACCGAAAAATGTACAACTGAATTATTTAGATCTAAATTCACAATTAAGAGTCTATTTTTGCCAGAATGACAGGTATCAGTTATAGAAAACGTCAATCAATAGTTCGCTAAGCATTCTGATAGCTTCATCAAGGTGTTACAATCTCAGAATGAGCCTATCTAGGTTGAGTTATACATTTATTATGGAACTTTATTTTGTATAAAACCTAAGATCGAATTCAAAATGCCGTGTGAATTTAGAGAAGATGAAAAATATCAGATCAATTTTTTGAAAAAAGTAATGCCCTAAATTATTGTTCCACTGTATTCCTACACAACTTTGTTTAACTGAAATATTATCTGAGTTGTTGATATTTTTGCATTCCAGCCTTCAAGTCACGGATTTTGTGTTTAAAGTTATTGCGTCTCCAAAAATCTTATCTCCGCTTAAATTTAAAATCTCCTATAGTATTAAGTGAAATTATTGTTGAAACCATTAGCGAGAATAGAATGTGAAAATATCTCCATCTGTGAGACTTTCAAGTAGATGGAAAATGATTTTTAGTTTACGTAACTCCAGCATGAAGGGAAATCTGCTATCGACGTGCTCATGACATGATTTTTGGAAAAAATTTCCCAAGTATCCATTGATCGATCCTAGCAAGGAAATGACGAAATAGTGTCTTTTAATGCTCCACCGGTCGCACATTTTGTTTGCTAGCTACCAAACTCGATATTTAAATCATGTTCATTAATCTTTGAAATCTGACCAGTGGAAGGGGGAGAATTTGGAAAATTCGCCATATATCCAGTATCAAATCAAACAATCATATAGAACCAATCTTATTGCAAATTAAATGTCCTATATATATATATATATATATATATATATATATATATATATATATATGTATATCTTGTCACTTTCTTGATTATTAACTGAGACATTTGCAATTTTTATTTTTCACCCTTCAGTAAACTTTCACATCTTCTCGTGTCATTTAACAATAAGCTGTTATGTCAAGAGCCACTTTATTCGAAGCTTCAATACGAAATATTGTTTTCTTTAAACTTTTTCTATGTGACATACATGGAAATATGCTGTGTGGTGATGCCAACAATTAAGATTTTGCAGTCTTCACTCGAAAATGTTTATTTAATCCTTACTATACTCAGTATTTAACCATTTCATTCAGCACTAATTATCATATCCATTAATGGCTGAAATTGGACCCGGAATAGGGAATAGGGGGGTATTAGCCATTATTGTGACTCAGATCGAAAAATATTATGGAACCAATCTTGTAAGAGTGTTAATGCTCTACAATTGTTACTCTATACATTTTTTCATAACTCCAATATTAGGCGAGGTATTCATATTTTCTGGTTTTCAGCCTCCTGTAAACCCCCACTTCTACTCATTGGATTTTTACTTAGTAATAGAGAATATATGATTAGATGAGATTACTAGTGTGTCATGCCAGCACATGGGAAATCTGCTTAGTTTACGCAGGTTTTTACTTGTCATATTCCCCAACACTCCACTCTCAATGTAATATTCTATATTT
Source organism: Riptortus pedestris (assembly GCA_019009955.1). Taxonomy (NCBI): domain Eukaryota; kingdom Metazoa; phylum Arthropoda; class Insecta; order Hemiptera; family Alydidae; genus Riptortus; species Riptortus pedestris. The sequence goes on from CM032233.1 coordinate 81,925,772, forward strand.
CCTTTGCCACCCTATTATTATTGGATTTCGATACATTTGCAGACAGATGCTTCAAAGTCAGGAGCGTCTCTAAAAAAAATAGCATTAATTGTTGGAGATGTATTTCATCTATCCATTAAATAATTAATTAATATAATTTATGAAATACATCTTCTGAAATTATTTCTACTTTTTAAACTGGTGTTCAGGGCTCTGCCCATATATACTCGTAGTGTAGCTAAATTCAGTATTATTTTTTATTGTGTTTCGAAGACTTCTTTTATATTCTGCTTTTTGAAAACAAAAACGATGAGTTACATGACAAACCAAGTGTCACTCAAAGTTTCCTGTTAGGCTTGAACAGTTCAAATAAGGAGGAACTACTCTCCAAAAAATACCTACAATCCACAGATGATGGGGAAATCCCTGCTGGCAGTTTTTTAATATTTAATATTGATTGTCAAAACAACTCAAATTTTTTTCCAATGTATAAATTTTAAAAGTATAAATAATAAATTTTTGTTTTGTTCATAAAATGCAATTTTTGTAGGTGCCAATGTGCTAAGTGATGCTGAAAGGGGAAGATGAGTTTCATCAAAATTGCCTACATTTTAGCATCAAACCTTTTTTCATTCGCTATAAGTGAAGAAGATTTTGGTTTCGATCATTTAAAACATGAACCTCTTCAACGTTTGTGGGGGATACCTGATGTTACGGCACAAATTGGCTACCTCTTTCACTATGAAATCCCCAAAAATGCATTTTACGGGAAGGTTGCAGCTTTTAAGGTAATTATAATTTTCTTAATCTCCTGCCTCCATACATTAGTTTTAAATACATTTATATATTGAGTTTTACTGTTTATAATTTTTTTTTTGCTACTGGTGTCTGTGGCCATTTTCACTTTGTTTTTTGGAATTTGTCTCTTTTGGTATTTCAATACCCATGCAGTATTTTAAAAGTTCATATCTCTATGAATCGGATCAATATATGCTATAAGACAAGTCTTTGATATTCTACAGTTGCTATTTTATACATTTCCTCTTAACTCAATGATTAAGCGAGTTACTAGTACTTTCTTGACGAGTAGTGTGTCATACCCAGCACATGGGAAATCTGCTTAGTTTACGCAGCTCCTGTGTGACAGGCTTTGTTGTCATATTGGAGGTAAGTAATCATCAAGTGACTTGAATGAGAATAATCCCCATCAAAGGGCTGGATTTCTTTTTCTAACTGTGTACTATTTTTCCCTTGAATTTTCGATGAATATATCATTTTCTGCTTACAAGGTATTATGAAGGACCTAGGCTTCTAACAAGGGGAGTGCATGGTCTTCCGCCCACCGATTTGAACAAAAATATTTTAGTGTTTAGTACCTAATGAAAAACCAATTCTGTTAAAGCGAGAGAACGCACTTCTCAATTGTTCGTCTAAAAAAAATTGTTAAAGTTTGCCTGCAAGTCTTCAGTTGTTCCCAAGACACCCATTTCAAAGTGTCCCCCATGGCTCAGGGGTAGCGCTTTCCTTTGTAACCGGATATTTAAAGATCAAAACTCACCGAGAGCAACTATTTTTTTTCTGCATTTTTGTTTTCATTTTTTGCTTCTAGGGTGTTTATTTAATATTAATAAATAAATAATAAAAAAGAAATTTCGAATGCCTTCTGTCAAAAATGTAATTGGTATAACGAAATATTTATTATTATACTAGAAATATATTATTAATTGAAAACATAAGTATATAACAATTATCAATAATAACACAAATATTTTAATAATATTTTTAAACGGTTTTATCCTTATTTACCAGTTTATTTGATATTATTTTATTTTACAATTAATAAAGATATTTAAAATTTTCTAGCTTTAGTCATGAAAATATTCTTTAAAGAGTAATATTCCTTTATACTTTAGAGGTTTTTCATTGTGCTTGCCCTTGAATCACTCACGTATACTTTTATCATCAAGTTAACAATTTCTGTCATTTTTGCCAGAAAACATTCAAATTTTCTTTAAATATATGGAACACGCTAAAAATGAAAAAAAAAAACTTTTTATTTATTTATTAATTTTAAATAAACACCCTAGAAGCAAAAAATGGGAAAAAAATAGTCTTTCTCGGCGAGTTTCTATTTTCAGATTTCCAGTTACAAGAGGAAAGCGCTACCCCTGAGCCACGGGGATCCTTAAAAAAAGTGTCTTGGAACAACTCAAGACTTTCAGGCAAACTTTAACAATTTTTTTTAAATGAACAATTGAGAAGTGCATTCTCTCGCTTTAACAGAATTAGTTTTTCATTTGGTACTAAACATATAAACTCTTTCGTTCAAATCGGTGGGGGGAAGGCCGTGCACTCTCCTTGTAAAACATACCGCATCTCTCAAGGACTTGAGTCAAGTTTTTTGTTGTTTCTACAAATTCTCCTTTGCCTGCCACTCTTGTTATGTCCTCCTCATATTACATCCTCTTGAGTCGCCTGCAGGGTTTCATTGTTTTCATATCCCGTAACCTTTGCAGTCTACCGATAGGCATTGCAGGCAATCAATCAACACCCTTTTTCTTTTTATTATTTTATAGAAAATTGTCATTTTTTTTTATTTGTTTGAATAGACACCTAGCATAACAAATAAAAAGCAAAATAACTGAATATAAAACATATTTTTGAATTTTTCCTTATGCTGGTATTAATGTGTAATTAGTACTTTTTATAAGCTCCATCGTAGATAAACTGGGTGTCAACACTTATATTTTTGTCTATATTTATTAAAGAATTATTTACTTTTGGGAGTAATATGATTTACTAAAAACTGATTTTTGTTAATTCCAAAAATTGGTTTTATTCCTTTCCAAAAGGCCACCTTTAATGAATTTCATCCCTGACCTAGATTTTGTTTTCTTGTCAAAAGGATTTGTCACCACCATATTTTCTTACAATTGATATTATAACTTTGATTTCCTAGTTAGGTTTATTCAGATTCAATTTTGTATATGTGTCTAAAGGTTAAGCTGATTATTCCATGGGGACAAGGGCATTAGACAGTTAGGAACTTGTCAAGGAGATGCCTATTTAACATTATAACTTTATAAATAATGAGTTTTGTTGGTTTCCTTTATGTAGACATTTAATATTTTAAATGTGGCAAGGGAAACTACGAAAGATTTAGTTGAACCTAGATAGAAAGGTGGGCAAGACAAGTGGTTTTAAGATACTTTTACTAACCCATAACTTCTTGTAACCCATTAAAACCTATTATTCCTATTATTATATTAAATTTTCAGTAATGTGCCTCATGCAAGGATAAATTAATCATTTCAAAATCTGTAGATACTTACTATAAACAAGTAAGGTTTCACTATTATACATATAACTTGGGCTCCATCAAGTTACTAAAATTGATTTCACCTAATTGTCCTATTACATTAAAGCTCAACAGTTCATAAACTAGTGTTTATTGCATACAAAGGAGTGTAAGACTACAATGTCTGGAAGGGAAATACATGAGCATGTTAATTTATTTCATGAGCTTATCGTAATAACTTATCTGGATAACCTGTTTTCAGGCATATGGTGATGGAAACACACCTCTCCCCCCATGGTTAGTTTTTTTAGAAAAAGCTGGAATAATGGAAGGAGTGCCTTCTGAAGAAGATTTAGGAGAGCATTATATTACAATTAAAGCTTTTGACGATGACCTTCGTGACTTTGTTAAAGATATTTTTGCTCTTGAAGTTTTATCTAAGGCAGACTTCCATCAAGATAAGGTGAGGATATTATTCAGGAATTATGAGTTATAATCAAGTCCTTCCTTCAATTTCTTATATTGGATTATCAAAATAATCAAATTGTTAGTTAAACCAATTGGAAAAATCTTATATTGATCTCTAATGTTTTTGTTAATGTATGGAATTTACTTTTCCATTTTATCAGATGTTCCCTTTAACTTAAAGGAAATCAGCTATTGTGGTTGTACTCATGACATGATTTTCAAAAAGTTACTTCAAATGTCCATCGATTCTGCCTTGAATGCTCAGTTAGGCAGGGAAGGGCACTAGAGACCAACAATCAGACAGATAGATGAAATGAGTTGATTAATGGCAGAGGTAACCAAACTTTAGAGTTTGCAAAGATCATGATCACTGTGTTTCCTCTCAACAGGGTATACAGAAACGTAGATCAGCCTGCTTGGTCAAACATAAAGCTACCAGGTAGCTGCAGGCATTGAGAGCGGGAACAAATGACAAAGCAGTTTTGTAGTGACTGAGGTACTAGGTCAGCAAATGTGATTGAAAGAACCTCTTGGTTTGACAATAGATGTCAGGAGGAAATTTAGAACAGAAGCCCAAGGCATGACTGAAAATTCTTTAAACGAAACGCTCATTACTCTGAAAAGAAGAGAAGCGCTAAAAGAAACTCCAAATTAATGACGAGAATATTGAAGAAGCTGAGCAATCTTTTTAAGATGAGAACAAAGATATTGTCTTTTCTCTTAAAAAACAGCAGTCTCGGGCCCGACAAAATACCTAGAAGGATGCAGGACATGTCATTATTAGGTGATAATTCCTCTATACATAGATAAAGAAAAAATGTTATCAGAATTAGAAGAATCAAATATTAGAAGCCCATAAATTTAAATTTGAAAATTATATAAGTATGACACTTCTTCTCGTAGCTATAAGATCAGTGGCCATTTGTCAGAGGGTAGTGAAGACAGATAAGAGGATACTGAGGCTACCAGAATGATAGCCCTGAAGATTGATACCATTGAAGGTCAAAATGTTGAAAAAGACCTTGAGTATGGTGTTGATATGTAATAAATCTTTAATGACTTTCAATATGGAAAAGTTATAAGCTGATGAATATATTGCAATCTATGGAGACACCTAGCAAGTCTATCACATTTATGAGAATGATATTTTTAAGGACAAAATCGGAGTTGGGATCTGTGATGGCTTTGAGGCTGGAACTGACTTAATATGTTAACCAAGTTCGCATGGAACATATATACTTTGGTGTGGGTGGCGAACATGCTTCATCGTGACTGTAATGGAAAGATGCCCTTATTTAGAGGGATGAGGGGGGGGGGGAGCTATCATCCGTCCAGTCTGATTTATCATGGTAAAAAGTGTAGCATATGTCCCTAATTCTGTAAAAATCATGGGGAGCATATTTTTTGTAACAAATATCCAAAATGGACAAAAATACACAAAGAAAATCTGTGCTGGAAAGTAATTTGCATTATTATCTCACACCATCTAAGTAATTTTGGCTTAGTAGCTCCAGCGGTCAAAGTGTTTAGACAAGGAAGCTTAATATTACTTGTTAAACCTCGTCTTGAATGGGGCAACCTTGGTTACCACTACCAAGTACCAAGTGGGTACCCCGTATGCCACTGGTCATAGCACATGGCAAATACTAAGGATGTTATTGGTAGAAATTTTGCCATATTTGCTTAAGTATATTAAGAATTTGTAAGGGCTTAAAATAGCATGGGGAAAGGCCATGTCTATGTGAATCTCTCGACAGACCGGGAAGATTGTGAGCTGTCAAATGAGAGAGATCATATTTTCTAATTGTAGCTTGTTTAAATGCCTAGAAGGGATAGTTCAGATAACAATTGCATGGATACACCAGAATATTCACAGGTCTGTTTCTATGGCCTGCAAAAGTCTATCTCCTTTAAGAGTCTGCAGGAAGGCAAATATACAATGCTGTCACCAGGCCATCAATTGAATATGACAGTGAAACATAGGTTCTCACCAAATAGAACAAACGAGCCCTGTTGGTTTGGAAAAGATGAGCCCTGAGGAAGGTATTAGGGGCAGTGAGAGCAGCATTGATGGAGGATCTGAAGCAACACCAAAGGGATGGACTTATAGCAAGGCCATTTCATCTGTGCTATTTAGAAGGGCAGCTTACATGGGCACATACTTTCAGCCCACATCAGGAGAATGGAGGCCCTACAGTCTGCCTAGAAATAGTCCGTCACGCAGGGACTGCGTAAACTAAGCAGTTCCCTTTCCCTCGTGAAGTTTAATAATAGAGAAATCTAAATACTGCTAACACCAACATCACCGTCAATATTAAGTGAATAAATACAAACGGTAGTAAGAAACCTTCTGACGGGAAGCATCTGAAATGTAAACAAACAGTTCTGCCAACTTCTTACCGGAAAGAAAAACAATTACTGTAATATATCTGAGTATAACCTATTAATTTTATTGAAAACTATCTACTATATCTAGTACTGTAATTTATAATGAATGAGAATAATTTTTATCTCAATCAATCAAATTTAAGTAGTCCAAAAACTTAAGAAGGGAGGGGGAGGGTCAACAGAACATAATTGCATGTATCTCGTATAATAAATGTCTCTTGAAAACAATATTTGGTATTTAAGCTTCGAATAATGTGGTTTATTACATAACCGAGTATTGTTTATGTAACATGAGTAGAAGTGGGGGTTTGCTGAAGGTTGGAAACTGAAAAATGCAAATAACTCAGTTAATATTCAAGATAGAGAATAAATGTGTTTAACAATATTTATAGTACATTTAATTAGCTATAAGATTGATTCTATACATTTCTTCGATCGGTAACGGAGATATTTTGAATTTTCAAATTTCTCCCCCTCTAAGCCCCCCTCCCCCTGGTCCGATTTCAGCCGTTAACAAACTTGATCTTTCTTTTTACATAAAACAACTAAATATCGAGTTTGCGATCACCCTAAAACAATAATTGCGATCACTAGAGCGGTAACAGACAAATATATATATATATATATATATATATATATATATATATATACACACACACACAGTTTTGAACGGACCTCATTTTTGTCATCTCCTGGGTAGGATCAAGGACATTTGAAGAAAAATTTTGAAAATCGCGTCATGAGTATGCCCTCAATTGCTGATTTCCCTGAAGGGAAATCTGCTAAAATGCTGTATAGTATACTTGGTGGGGTGAGAAAAAGCAGACCCCATTCATAAGTTGCTATATGATCTGGGATATAACTTGTTGTCGCTCGGAATAGTATGAGATGGTGGTAGTTCCTCTTGAGTAGTGTAGCACCTAGAAGTAAATAATTAAGTTATATATGTATAAATAAAATGTTAATACCCTGATATAAACAATGTTTTATTTTATTTTTACCACGCTTGATATTTAAACGTCTCGCGCAAAACGAAAGATCATGTTCTTTAAGGGTTCAAACTAGACGCGATGGAATGGATACAAGGAAAAAATCATTAATATCTCTGCTATTATGTAGCCTATTGAAGGACTTTGCATAACATATATTGCTTTACAATTGTTATTCCACAATGTTTTTTCTAAATCAAACTTAAAATTTGTTTATATTTTTTAGTTTTCTACCTTTAATTAACTCCTATTCCTCATGCGATTTTCATTTAAAGGAACCATATTACTAAATATCTCATGTCAAGCCTAAATTTCAAACCTAGTTTACATAGGCTTTTTATTACAAGGAAAATAAAGAATCATATTTGAGATGATATTTATCATATGTGCATCCTTCCAGCACATGAAATATCTGCTTAGTTTATGCAGACTATCTCTCTCTCTCTCTCTCTGTATATATATATATATATATATATATATATATATAGAGAGAGAGAGAGAGAGAGAGAGAGAGAGAGAGATTTTATTACTGAGGCATACTAACTTTAGCAGTGTTCTGAATTTTTCAATGGGCTGTTGAATTTTGAAGTTGTTGCAGTGTTCCAGAAAGCATTATTTTAAGCAATTATATGCTTCTTTTGATTTCCTTGGCTTATAAATTATATAATATTTTTTCATTTCTTTTCTTAATTTTTAGAATGGATGCAGGCAGGATAAAGGAAAAGTCGTTCTATCAGTTATTTTAGATGCAGATTATAGAAAAATCACTCCTCTCCACAGGATTAAGTTAATTAAACTGTTTTCAACATATTTCTCTATTCCTTCTGTAAGTTAAGTCATGTTGTATTCTCAATTCCTCTTTTTACTGTGTTTTGACTTTCCTTTTTCTATTTATTAACTATTGCAGGATATAATTTACCTTAATGCTTTGGAAGGAAATGAAAAGTTTTTAAATCTGGATGTAATAGATGCTGGTCCTGGAAATTCGAGGAGCATTAACTCCAATACATCAACATCTGTTAATTTCCAGGTATGTTTTGCTGTAATTATTTTATGTAACTTTAGAATTAGGAAAAATTGAGGAAGAAGCGAGGCTGCCATGCTCCCTCCTCCCCTTTTTTCCTGTATTTAATTTTTTTTTCAGTGATAATTGTAATTAATTTTCTGTTTATCATCATTTTCTGTATCATTATTTCATATTTGTGAAAATAAAATTGAATACCATCATTTATGATATATTAAAAAATTGATATAAAATATAATTTCCTTTGTTATTAAAAACTTTAAAAAAAAGTCCAGCCTCCTTTTTCATTCAAAATGCTGACGGATTTAAAGAAAAACTTTATCAATTTTTTTCTAATGTATTTTTTGTTTATATTTAAAATATTTGACTTTCAAAAACTATAAAAGAAATGAATAAGGGCAGCAAGAATATGTTTGAGCACTAGAAATATCAACATAGAAGTGAGTAATATGGACATGAAATACATAATTGGGCCAATACTGGTATAAAAACTGACAGTGTTGACGGATTGTCTTGGAAACAATGAACTGAATGTCTGGAACCTCTAGCTTGGAGATAATATACTAATAGTTCACCAAAAAATGGCTACACTCCTTTAAGGTTGAACTAATTACCAGTGAGTCAACAGCCCACAGGGCATGGTGCTTTTCAACTCTTATGAGTCCACCCTTCCTAGAGCACAATTTGTCCCAATTCATATATGATTCCACTAATAGAGAAAGGGTTAAATGAGATTCTATTTATTTAATATTTCTGATTTCTGATCTTGCAAAAGCATCCTATTCTTTAAAATAATTTTGTAGGGAAATACTGTCAAGGAGAATAAAAAGAAAAAATAATCTTATTCGATAAAAGGGAGGAAGGGGTAAAAAAAAGTTTAATAAATTGAAATTATCATTCTGTTAAGTATAGACAAGTGGACATAAAATAATTGATCTTATCTGAATTAATGAAATTCTAGGTAAACTTACTCAAGATGGGAAAATAGCGACAAATCTTTTGTTACCTCTGTATTTTGTAATTAATACTGCAATTTTAGTATTACAATAAAAATACTAATCACTCTCAATATTATGAATTTTAGAAGGTGTTTTTAGTAAAAATTTTAATGTTATTTGTGTGTATGTTGTTTTTAATTCTTCTTTCTTTATTATGTTTTATTTGCTACTAATAGTCTTTTTTTTTAACATTTATCAGGTGGGTTGCCACGGAAGTTTAATGAAAAAATATGTTCCTATTCTGGATGAAGTTTCAGAAGCAAGTAAAAACAGTTCACTATCGGAAACTCTTAACATTCCAGTGATAGGTTGGAAAATATGGAGAGAGAAAAGAAACGTTTACCGGAAAAAACGTGAGGTATGCTGCTCTTATTATGTTACATCTATCCATGTTTTATTATCCTGATTTATATTCTGGCAGTACGATGTGTTTATCCTATCTCTCTCTCTCTCTCTCTCTCTCTCTCTCTCTCTCTCTCTCTCTCTCTCTCTCTCTCTCTCTCTCTCTCTCTCTCTCTCTCTCTCTCTCTCTCTCTCTCTCTCTCTCTCTCTCTCTCTCTCTCTCTCTCTCTCTCTCTCTCTCTCTCTCTCTCTCTCTCTCTCTCTCTCTCTCTCTCTCTCTCTCTCTCTCTCTCTCTCTCTCTCTCTCTCTCTCTCTCTCTCTCTCTCTCTCTCTCTCTCTCTCTCTCTCTCTCCCCCCTCTCCCCCCTCTCTTTCTCCCCTACTCTCTCTCCCCTACTCTCCCCCCCTCTCTCTCTCTCTCTCTCTCTCTCTCCCTCCCCCCCCTCTCCCTCTCCCTCCCCCCCCCACTTCCCTTCTGCACCCCCCCTTTTCTCTTCCTCTCCTCTCCTTTTATTCTTTTGTATCCTCTCTTCTGTACCATGCTTTTACTATTAAACACCATTCAATTTTTGTATGATTGCTGAGTGAATGAAGATATTTATCTTTGTATATAATTAAAAAGAAGAATAAGGTTAGTTACAAACAAAGAAACAGAAATTAAACTTGTTAATCATATGTGTTAATTAAATTGACACAAAGAAGACATGGATGGATATAAGTTTAAGTTGTTCCATTCCCTTAAGCTGATTTTTTAATTGATTTCTTAGTTTTATTTCATCTAAGTATATGTATTCTATTAATTTATTTTTAGACTATTCAATACAACTTTTTTTTTTAAATATACTAAGCATGAAGAAAAAACAGCAACTTGTTCTTTAGAGAGATAAAATAGTTCTTGTTCATTCCTTATTTGTAATAAAAAATTACTAACGTGTTAGATCTTCATTTTTATGTGTATTTCTTCCCCTTTCATTTTAGGTTCACAGTATGATCTCATCAGATGGTGAAGATGCTGAAATTGTTACTCCAGAGCCTCGAAGTGTTGTTCCTAATCCAGAGACTCCATCTTACACCCCAGGTCCTACTCCTACAATTGCAAATCCAGAATCAACTCGCCACCATAGGCATTATCATGGTATGCCCCATCCTCATTCTCTTCATATACAACCAACAAGCACGCTTCCTGCTGCATATATGTCCACCCCTACTTATGTAAGTTATTTTTATGTATGTATGTGTATTTAAATTTTAAAAAGTTGATTTCCATTTAAAGTTATTGTTGAATATGATGTTCTGTATTTATTAAACATTATAGAATAAAATACAAAACGTTTCTATATTTTCTATTATTTAGAAATGAATATAAAATAAAATCCTCATATGTTAACTCAACTGCAATTAATCTTCTCTAACCAATATATATTCCACCATCTATATATAGTGATTTGATTACACTATTGTCTAAAAAGAACGCTCAAAATGTATTCAATTAAATTCATTTATATTGGTAAATGATTTTTAAATTGGAATTTATATTTTTGATAGCAGACATTCAGACCAATAATTAATGACTATAATCATGAAGAAATACTTAGAATCCTATAAACGCTTAAACTATTATTTAAAGGAATTAATGTAACTCTACAATGAGTCTATTTGAAAAGATAGTAGTGATTTTTTTTTTCCAGTGGTATTGTAGAGTGTGTGAGCAAATAAAAAAGTAAAATGATCTTCTAAATATAATGAAGCATGTAAACTTAGGGTTATTTCTTCTTTTTTTAAAAGTTAATTTCGCTTATGAAGCTCATTTAATTACTGTATGTCAAAATTGTGGTTAATTATCACTATTCCAAATCATTATAATAAAGTTTTTCTTCACTAATAAGTGGTAATTATGTTTTTGTTTTAGATTCCTAACCGTCCTTCAAGTAATACACCAGAGCTTGAATATGAAAGGAATGTTTCCCCAACTATAACTTTAAATATCAGCTCAACAGTAGACACGACTGTGGTGTGTTTGCAAATATTTTTCATTGCATTTACCCTTTTTCATCGTTATACCATTAAGTCATATTTTACTCAATTATTGAGATTTGTATTAAATTCTTTTTGAACTCGTTTAGGACCAAGAAACTAACAATGAAATTCGAGGAACTTCAGATGGATTTGATGGTTCAGTAAGCAGTGTTGCTACTCCGCCTCTAATTAATACTTCATTTCCGGATGACAGCACACCTTCTACAAATTCACATCCAAAAATTGGAATACGCCTACAAAAACTGGCACTAACTGCAGGAAAAGTTTATAGGTATTACGTTTTTAACATTATCACTTGTAATTGTAATCAGCTTCATTTATATTTTACTAAGTATTTAAAGTAATTTATATATGTTTTTTTCTAATAATGTAAATGAGATTTCTCAAAATAATCACTTAAAGCAGGTTGGCACAAATAGTTACCATAAAGAAAGCATATGGCTATGAAGTAATTAGATTTAAATTATATTATTTCATGAATGTATTATTCTGCCACTTTATTACTTTTCCACATTTTTCTTAGATTATGAGTGTTTAGTAACATTCTAAATTATAGTATTATTATTTGTAAACAGAAACAACTAAGTTAAAAAACTGGCAATATTTTATTTCTTTAAGTAATTATAATTATTATGGAATAAATTGCTCAATATCAAACATACAATATTGGATTTTTGGTATTCTAGTTTATATACTTCCTGGGGTCATGATAATACCAGCCAACTGGGCTACTAAAGTTAATATTGTGTAAAAGTAAACTTCTTTTTTTTTTTTTTTTTTACAATGTTACTAAATAGTTTTAATATTTGGTACATTTAAAAGGATGTAAACAATTTTCGTTCTATTAGTTTAGTGATACTTCATCTGGAAATTGATTGATCAACGAGTTCAATTTGTGGTTTCTATAGTCTACTGTTTTCTATATTCCGCTAGTTTTGGTTAGTCTCAACAAGGCTTTCTGAGTGGAGTATTGTGTAGGTATGTGTGTTATGTAGAATGCTGTTTACTCCTGAATAGGCTTCCAGGGAAGTGAAACATGTAGAGATTAGGAATCAATTTTCTATAAAAGTTAAGTGTGTGAAGTGAAGTACTATACAACCTCCCACCAAGAGATTCTTATTGAATGAGAGAGTCACAATTTTAAAATTATAATTCAAAAGGATGGTGGTTATAATGGGATTTAAGGGTTGGGTTAAGTTGATGATAAACTGGAAAAAATAGAAAGAAAAAACACACCTGAGCACACTAATAAAATTGGTATTGCACAATATTAATATTCAATTACTTAATAATTTGATTTCCTCTGAGCCCACTTTTCCATTGCTTCTAACAATAATCGTGGGTGTACTCTTAACTCCACATGTCTATAAAAAATGCCCATTCTTTGTCTTATTCTTTGATAATTATATCTGTTTACTAGCACTAACTGTTTCTCATCACCTATTAAAAATTAATCTAAGAATAGAATTGTTTATCCCATATACATTCCTGTGGATACTGCCTTATATTTATTGTTCCACCTTTTTTCACCAGATTGTTTTGCAAATGCACCAGCATTCACTCCCATACATAAGTAAACTCCTTTGAAATGACTTAGAATACATTTTTTTTTTTTTGTATCCACACTTATATGCTTGTTGCTTAATGTCTTAATTTTTTTGGGGAGGCACATTTAACTGGTGCTATTCTCCTATTAATTTCAGGTCTACTGTCATTCTGTTCCGTGATAATTCTTTATGGAAGCATTAATTATACTTCTGTAACACTGTTGTTTCACTTTTTTCAATTATGGAGCTTTTAATCTTTACATTGGTATTACTTGATTTTCTTCTTTGCTACTAAAACATGTATATGTATACGTTTATCCTGAGTTTTAACTATCCAGAGTGTCTTTCAGCCCCCCCCCCAAAAAAAAATTCTTTACATTAGACAACTTTCTCTCATCACTTTTCTTTGTACTTTGCAAATAGGTACAGAATTCCTCAAACCACATTTATGGATGAAGATGATGGTGATACAAGATATTTAAAACTTAAACTTAAATGGAATGCAACTGCAGATATACCTCCTCATTTTTGGATCCAATATGATGATGAGAATAAAACAATTTATGCTCTGTAAGTACATATTATGTTCTTTCATTGACGTATGAATCTAGAGTAAATTATCTAATTCAGTTACTGGTTCAGTTAATAGAAAATATTATTATTATGGAGAGGCTTATTTTCTGAAAAGTTGGGGGGGAAATCCAACTTATGTGAAGCTTCTTATTCATCATGTTTGTATATTAAGGGGATTTTAAGAATTTATGCACAATTATCGCAGTATCAAGAAGTACTCCTTGCTATGCTTCTTTCGTTACTTCTATTGGCAGGTTTGAATTCATGGTGCCTATTATTGTTGTTTTAAGGCGTGAGTCTATTTTTACTTTTGATAATAGTTGTATCCGTGGCAGATTTAAACTTGCATACTTCTTTGAGCTCAATAGCTAATTCTTGGCATTTCATTGATTTGTCGGCATAGGATTTTAAAATATTCTCATCATTGGGTACTGTCTATAATAACAGCAGTTGTATTGATCTTCTCAATAATGACAATATTCAGTTTGTTGTGAAGAACAGTATTGTCAGTTATCATGACTTCATTCCTATAGATTTTTACATTATGTTTTTCTAATACTTTTAGCAGATTTTAATGATGGTAAGCAACTTTACTGTCTGCCATGGTGAATTTCTCTATAGAGCCTGCTCTACTACCAGTTGATAGTAGACCTATGTCTAATATATGCTGGTATTATACATTTTCCACATTATTATGCTTTTTTAGGTAAAGTATTTCGACTCAGCAAGTCACATACCAGCTGTAATGCTGAATCGACTCATACATTCTTTGCATAATCTACCTTTTTCTGAGACACTACTGCCCTTAAGAATATGACATGACCTAGTGGCAATTACTTCGTCTTGGGCAGCAGAAATGAAACCCTAACTTTCTGAAACAGCCTTCCTTGAGGAAAAGCCAAATCGACTTTCGAGTCATAAAGGAGACTGTAGTAACTCTTTACTTTCCCATTCTGAATGAAAATGAGATTCCTCTTGAACTTCAGAGTTTGTACAATATTTCGAGTTCAAGGCTGTATACCCCTTATCAAGTTAAACCATTTTTTTTTAAAGATAGGGCTATCATTTGATCTTATATAATGGCTCACATTAACTTTTAAGAACAACATGGATTTTGAATGTTGAGGAGTCCTCGTCCTCCCTGTTTCTTCAGTAAATACTGTCTTGTCATAGATGAAATCAGATGGTGAATTCTGGCTTCTGTCATATCCATTAGTTCTTATAAGTATCTAACTCTGAGCATTTTATTATGCCAAAACTATAGAGAAGAAATAGAATCACCTATGTATTTATAACTATTCTTGTTCTACTTTAAAATTTTGTTCTATACGTTTTTCTTTAACCTGAATATTAATGGGGTTATTTTTATTCTTCTACCTCACGTTGTACAAGTACAATGAAAGTACTTACAATGTGAGGTAGAAGGGAAAATTTGCAATTTAATGTCATCAATGAGCATCCTATAGTCTAGAGGCCTCAAGTTTTATTTAATCAAAACAATACTCGATATTTTACTGTTGTAAAACTAAAGGATATTTTTGTTAATAATCAAAATTTTGCTGGAAGGAGTGGGAGGTTAGAGAAAGAATAAAATGCAAAGTCACTAATGTTTCTTATTATGCATCAAATCAAAAAGTGTTATGAAAACAAAATTATTGATAAATTAATGTAATGCCGTTGTTTTTCTCTAACTCAAATATGATTCTAGTTATTTGTATTTCTTCTGTTTTAAATCTTCAGTTCCCCCACTCCTACCATGGGATTTTCACTTAAGGTAACTTGTATCACTAAAAATCTATATTATATATTATTATAAATTAATTTTCTCATCTGTGCAATACAGACTATTTACAATGTGATATAATTTTTGTACAACAGTACTGGAATGAGGCATCAGATTTTAGTGAACGATTTTTATATTACTATTTTTTTCTCCTTTCTTAAAAAAGCTTATACTTAATTTTCATTATCCTTTTTAGACCCCTCGACAGTGCTATTTCGAAATGGAATTTTGAACTTGTTGCCTATGATTCTGGCGGCCTTTATGTGCAAGACAATATTGAAATAAGAGTTCAAGATAATAAAGCGAGAAGAGCTGTGAATCATGCAATAACAATGGAGTTGCTTACTGTTCCTCCAGGAATTAGTCTCGACTGGGAATTTTTGGTTATTGAAGCAATAAGAGAGAAGTTTGGAGATCCAGATGCTTCTAAAATTACTGTCTTAAACGTTACTACGAAAGAACCATATACATTTACCTGGACTAATGATTCTCTACCAAGAAATGAATGTCCATTAAACCAAATCAATAATATTTTTAAGGTAAACTATAATTATTTGTTTGACATGAATATACTTTCACACCAACACTACTGTTGAACCAGAATTATCGGTGATGTGGGGGTTGCCATTCAGGCTTTAATCTACCCTCTCTCTATCCATACCCAGTCACACAAGTAACATGTACAGTTCAGTCCTCCTACTCCCTGTTTTTGTATAACTTATTATAGTAGCATTTTATTCATTTATACATCTATCCCAGTCATCTTATTGCAGAGTCATAAGTTCACTGTTCATTCTCCTACATCAATATCTATTGCTTTATCTCCTTCATTTCCTTCAGTGAAGTGCCTCTTTTCTCACTTCTGCTCTAGTATTCAAGACTGTAAGCACAATTCTATTTTTCATATTACTGAGTAATATATTATTTGATTTTCATTTCATCTTAACCACAACATGCATTAACTTAAAACATGGTCAACTTAATTTTAACAATTTTATTCTCTTTGTAAATGCTCCACAGGTGTTTTACTCCTGCAATAGTTCTTATTGAAAAATTAGTTAACACGAACACCATATTCTCCAGACATTACTCCACCTGATTTCCAACTGTTTCGATCGATGACCCATGGCATATCTGAGCAATGCTTCACTTCTTATGAGTATTGAAAAAAATTAGTCAATTCTTGGATTGCCTCTAAAGACAAGTCGTTCTTCCATTGTGGAATCTGCATGCTATCAGAAAAAAGTAGTGGCTAATGGTGGACAATACTATGAATATATTTAATACCATTTTTGTAAAATAAAACCTCAATTTTCGTGAAAACAAATCCAGTATGAATTAATTCAAACACTCTGTGACTGTGGGTGGGGGCTAGATTTTAATCATCAGAGATAAAAAATTATAAAATGGTTGTAAAAGCCTACTCTCCTGACTCATTTTGGACTTACGTTTTACAGTTCTTCTCAAAGATTTATATAAGACTGTAAAAAAAAAAAATGTTTTATATCAATATGATGAAATTGTAGACCCATTATGTAATAGTTAATTAATTAGATGATTATATTGATGAAACCAGTATAACAATAAATAAATAATTAATGTGAAAGACATGATTACCTTTGATGTTGTGCCCAAAACCCTTAAGAAAGATAAAATAATTATTTTTAGTTGATTTTTATTTAGTGGACAGGTCTATTGTAGATCTGTCGCAGTTTGTAACTCATGGTCAAAGCATTCCTTTAGGCAAGGTCAGATACCTAGTATATCTACAGGCCTGTTATACAGGTGTTAAAAATTCTCAATATTCTCACCACTGATGTTAATGCATGAGTAGATATTTTAATTACCCACCATTCACTAAACCAACTCAAATATATTAACTAGAGGCCTTATTTTCTTTTTAGTTTACCCCGCAGTTTTTTATATCTATATTCTTAAAGGCCTTAATGACTTGTTTTGTATTGTTGATTTTAATTGCATGTGAAAATATGTCATACAAATTACTAACATTTAATTTGTGTCACAAACTAATGTATAATAAACTGTTATAAGTTGCCACATAAAGTATTGATTAATATCTTGTTATTTATTCTTTTTTTTCAGATTTTGACAGATGAAAATGGTTTAAAGAATACTGAAGTTCACTCAGGTTTGAAAATTGGCAATATATCATGGACAGGAATAGGATTATGTGAATCTAAACTTCCAACAAATAAAAATTTTGCTCCTTTTGCTAGAAACCCTGTAGATTACTTAAATGCAACGGTTGGACAACTGTTAGTGTTTCCTGTTCCTGAGGTAAATTTATTTATTATTCCTTAAATAAATACTGTAGTAGTATTGTTTTATATATCTCAATTTTCCTTCATTGTTCTTTTGTTCAGTTTGTTAAATTAGTATATTTTGCCAATTGATGTTTATTTTATTTAAAAATCAATCAATCCTTGGTCAAATGTGACTGTGCTGTGAATTATTGTAACCAGATATTAGATGTTGTGGATAATGTCAACCATCTCACACTTACAAAATAAATTAATTCATCTACACCACAAAAGATCTTCATGCCACATGATTAGGAATTATTGTTGTCTTGAATTACAATTTTTCTTAAAACTCACTTTCTTATGGCAATTCTCTCTGCCCTCTTGTTATAAATATATTACCATTTGATGGTATTAAATTATTGTACACTTTGACCATTAAAATGCATTAAGGAATTATTTTTTTTTTTTTAATGAATTTCAAGAAGAGAGGTTAACTGAAATTCTACTTAACTTTGAATCATAAGGTTTGGGGGTTTATTACTCTTTTGAGATTTATTAGCCTGTTATTTATATGCAGTGGTTTCAAATTTATTCTTTCCTCTCTTTACACCACTTTCCGGGCAGTCACAGTGATGGTACTCATCATGAACACTTGATAAAGACTTAATTCCACTTAAAAAATCTGCTTATAATCATTGAAGAGAGGCTGAAAATAGAACACATATTTTAAATAATTGCATGATATATTTATGTTATTAATTGAAATAATGACATAAATGAATAGCTCAGTTTATGACTTCAGGACTCATTTTATGATCATGAAGATGGTAGTGCCCGAAGCTTAAAATTGTCTCTTACTACTAAAGATGGAGAACAAATTCCTCATAATAATTGGCTTCAATTTGATGTTAAAAATCAAGAATTCTATGGTATTCCCATGTCTCAGGATGTTGGACAAAAGGAGTATTTATTGGTAATTTTAATATTGTTTATTTACTACTTATGGAATTATTCTATGTACATTTTTGTTTTAATATATTGTTATTACAGGTTTGTAAAGACAAGGGTGGCCTTGTTGCTCGAGACAATCTTGTTGTCAATGTACATTCTGCCCCTCCAATCATGTACAATGTTGAATTCAGTATGAAACTAAATCTGGAATACAATACATTTGTGGAAAGTCCTTCACTACAGCGATCATTTGTTGAAAAACTAGCACGTGTTTTTGGTGATCAGAATACAAATGCTATTGTTTTAAGTGGACTTTCACCAGGTTCTACAGTTATAACATGGCACAATAAATCACTTCCAACTAATTCGTGTCCTGACAACAAGATCAAACAATTAAGACAGGTGATTTTAATATAATTACAGATTTTTTTTTTCTTTCTTTTTAACATATTTAATACATGATTGGTTTTATTAAATTAAAAACTTCTTGAGTATCAGTTCAGTTTCATGTAAAAACAAATAAAAAAATAGCCCAACTGGATATACTCCAAACAATTTTTTATTTTAATTAATAATAAATAATTCAATTCAATACTTTAGGATTCATTATAGTTTTAATAGGGCACATTTACTATATCTAGGTTCCCCTAATCCATAGATTGGGGCATTTTTTTAATGACCATTGCAATTTTAAAATTATTAAAACTTTTATTTATGAAATACAATTGAATCATGTATTAATACATGGGTGACATATAAAAAAAAATATAGAAGTTTCATTTCATTTAAACTTAATTACATTTTACTTTAATTGAATTTATCTCACTGCATTCTTGAACTCTTTCCGATCATCTCCACTGAATAGTCTGTCTCAGTAACCGTTTCAACTCAATCCTTTTAGCAGATTTTCCATAAGGGAAATCAGTTATTGAGGTCGTACTCATGACACGATTTTTGAAAAAAAAATCCATAAATGTCCATCGATCCTACCTCGGAGATGAAATAAATGTGGTCCGTTCAAAATTATATACATATATATATTTCTCTGTTACCACACTATTAGTCATGATTATTGTTTGTGTCCTACTTTAACACGTTAAGTACGGCACAGGGTCAAATGACCCCGTACGTAACTGGCCCCCAGTACCCGGATTTGAAGATAAATGTTCAAAAAATACTTTGACGGTTTTTGCTTTGTACTAGTAAATATAATTAGAAATAGTACGTTTATGTATTTCAAATCCAAAAAATAGGTCGTATATCATTGTAAAATGCACAGGGCTTTATGACCCCATGCCGGCCTGGAGAGTGGTATTTGGGCTCAATCCGGCACGGGGTCATATAGTTATATGATTGTAATGTGTCATAATTTAAAGATAATTCATATTCACCCATTTTTATGTATAACAAAAATTAAAATCCTTCCTTGATCACCAAAATTATCACATAAAGGAAAAAAATAGCTCCCCACAAGGTGTAAATGTAAGGTAAATATTCATTTCTAAGTCGCGTAACAAAAAATTGATGAATTGATATTTTTTTTTTATCCTAAGAGTAAAAAAATGTTTGAATATAGCAATTTAATTCATTTTACGAGTGGTAGTAGCACATTAAAAGGGAACATAATTACGGGGTCAATTGACCCCGTGACGCACTTGTGGATAGTTGCACCACAGGGTCAATGGACCCTGTGTCGCACTTGTGGATAGACCACTTTTTTGAAGTCCACACTGAACGTGTTAATCCAGTTTTGTCCTACTAGCTTTTATCTGCTTTCTAATAATCACTTAGTGTGTTGCTAAGAAATTACAGTATGTGTGTGTGCTACAAGTTTCCTTCATTGTAACCAAGCTCAATATATTTAATTATTTACAAGTGATGAAGTTTGTTAATAGCTAAGAGGGAGACAAAAATTTGAAATATACCTGATATTATGAGTCGGATCAAAAAATCTTATATTACTCACAGTTATAAACCCCCATGCCTAATATATATGGGTGTGTGTGTATGTGGCTGTTAGTGAATTTTTTCATCTTAGAAAACAGGGCCCTGAATAAAATGCTTATATTTTAAAGGTTTTTTTTTTTTTTTTTTGTTGATTTTTTGATATCTTTTACAGCTTATACTTGGAGATGATGAGCGTTTGACCACTACAGTTGAGAGAATAATGGGAGAAGAATTTCCCGTTATAAGTGCCCGCCTTACCCCAACTGGCCTCTGTCAAGGTGCTCTTATTGAAATATCCAGTCCTGTTGAAATTCCCAGCAATGAAGTTACTGCTGTTTCTAACACTGAGCATTATATCATTGGGCTTATTGTCCCCTTAGTTGTGATAACTGTAATGCTACTTTGTGCTGGTCTTGTTGCATGTATCCTTTATAGGAGGAGGAGAACTGGCAAAATGTCAGTTGGTGATGAAGATGAGCGGCAGACATTCCGTAGTAAAGGCATTCCAGTCATTTTCCAAGATGAGCTAGATGAGAGACCTGAGCCTACTAATAAAAGTCCTGTTATAATGAAAGAGGAGAAACCACCATTACCTCCTCCTGAATACCAAAGAGGGGCTCCATTAGCTACTACAGCTCTTCTTTCAGACACCGAAGATACTCTCTACCAGCCCCCACCTCCATTTACAACAAGCAGAGACTCAGCCCGCCCAAAACCAACACCGACCTATCGTATGCCTCCACCTTATGTTCCTCCTTAGTTTTATTTTAATTATTTATTAATTTCAAAGAGTTTTATTAACTTTCTGGTGTACATTATTAATTATTTTAATACATTGATATGAATTTAAGTTATTAATGCTTTATTTTGCATTGTTCTCTTAACAAATTTTAGTTAAACGATTTGTAGATATACTTTTTAGACTTGGACCCCAGATTTCTGGGATTCGACATACTTTATAAGACCATTTTAATTTCTATTAAAGAGACTGATTGATCCTCATCATAGGCATTGTAATTAAGTAGTATTAATGCTTTTTACTAGAACTCATTTTCTATTTCTTGCTTTCTTCTATTCTTATAGGATTTTGGAAGATCTGGGATATAGTTTTCATAAACACAGACACATATCTTTTTAAAATATGGCATTAACACATTTATCCATTTGAATTTATTAAATTAAAACAAATTTATTTTTACAAATTAACTTCCTTTTTTTTACAAATTTTATTGTTACCATAGGTTTTACAAAACTTAAAGATTTTAATCATGTCTACAGCATTAATTTTTATTTTGTAACATTTTCGAGCTAAATTTAAATAATTTTTATTTTATTTTTCTCCAGACAATAATAATTTTCAAGTGTTTTGTTAAATAAGATCGGTCATAATAACAGTGATGCCTAGAAAAAACAAGATATCTGGTGGGCACATCAATTTTATCACTGTTGTAATAAGTTTTATTTTGTTGTTGTTACTACTTTTTTTTTTAAGGGAACAATATTTGAGATCTCAATCACCAGACGCATTTATATACATTTAGTGAGTGAATGTATAAACATGAATTTTAAATGCAGTTGTCGAAAAAATTTGCTATAGGTTTGCCTAGTATACAATAACTTAATCACTCTTTTTTTTCTATAAAGGTTCACATTCCATTGGCCTAAATTTATTTTTTTAATGTTTATGATTTTCAAGATCAAAATTTAAGGGTCTAATTACCAAAAAATTAAATAAACTTGCATGTTATTACGTATTTATTATTTCTATCGGTGACCCATATTCTGTATTCCCAATACACTTGTGGTGGATAGAAGGTCAATAAACAATTCATTTCAACCCCTTTTATACAAGTTTCACATAACAATAACTTCACAATATTTTATTGTGCTTAAAACTGCACTCTTTTATTCAGGAAACTACCTTCTGCGATAGTGATACATTTACATGTCCAGACATAGTCATGTTGCCAGAAAATAGTCTCCCTGTGTAAGAGTTTATGCTCCTAAAGAGTAAATGAAAGCATTGTTTGTGAATCATTTATAGCAAAATAATGAAGAGGTCAAAGTAAAGTTAGTGTATATGGACCTTCTGCGTACTACAAGTGTATTACTGTTTATTTTTCTCTAAAGAATTAATATAATAATGAATTTTGGAGGACAAGAAAATTGATGAAGGTACGAAGCCTGTCACAATTACTTTTCTTGTGAGGATGTCTTGTTAGTGTATTATTCTTTTTTTTTTTTTTTTGTCATGATTGCATGTAGTGTCCTTAACCAGAATCTATTCCAGTAGTTCGAATACTTCTTGATTACTTGTTTTTACACATTCATAAATTTCAATAAAGCACCCTGCATTTAAATATGCTTTAATAAACTAAAATGATGTTGTTTTTTATTAATTTGTTTTCACTTTATTGCTTATGTCTAGAATATACGTTTGAATAGAATTATAAATATGTCTTTGGAATTTAGAGACTATTCTTTTCTTTTTTTTAAATTGAGGGAACTGGGTCTTTAAAATTTCCTGGGTTATTTTTCAGCAAGTGTTCTTCAATTAAAAGTTTTTCTATATATCCAACCATCTCTGGGTGTCCTCATTAATGTCATGGAAGATACACAGTGTTCAATACTTCCTCCATTAGTTTCCTCCTCTTGTTATTGTTTTAATATTTCAAAGCTTCTCTCACCATATGGATGAGCAGTTTTGAAAAGGCTATTTTTTTAGAACTAAAATACATTTAGCTATTTTAATTTTTGTTTTCATTCATGCATGCTAATTCATGAATCAAAACATCGTGAGGTGATGCATACATTCCATAGACTTTGATTAGAGTTTGTTCTGTCACTTGTACCCTAATTCTAGGAAGTTTGAATCCCATGATTACTTAAAAGTAACTATTATATTAAGCTTTCTGTTTCTAAAACATAAGTAAATTGAAAATTTCATTTAGCACTTATAGCTATTCCCTTTAATGATATATATTCATCATGAATTAAGTAGCACTGACGTTCTTTATGACAATTCCACTGAGTTTATTCAGTTCCCTATTCTGCCATTAGCCTAGCATAATTTTGTGCGCAAGCACACACACACACACACATTCTTCTTTCTGTTCTGGCAATTAATACATTTTTGATTATGCGATATAGATTCCCCAATCAAAATCAGGCATTTTCAAACCAAAGTAAGAATTTTTGGAAGAGAAATATTTTAGAGCTGCTTAAATGGATCGGAGTAATTGAAACAGCTAATGAAACATATCTAACACTGGTGAATAAAGTACTCAGTTAACCCATAATGAAAAGTGAATAAATGTGTTATAGAGATGATCCCTATTGATAGAGAAATAAGTGTCATACTTATTTAACCCATAAAAAAATGAAATTTACTTCATAATACTCTCTCTCTCTATCTCTCTCACTCTGTGAGTGTGTGCATGCGTATGTTTGTTTAAATAGATAGATATAGGGGATTTTGGCTTCAGGATACCTTTACACAATAGTCTTGGCACATAAAAAATTATGTATTGTTTAACATCACATGTAAACAACAAAATAATGAAAATAGTGAATAACATAAGCATTTATACTTTTGCCGGAGTTTTACAGGGTTCAACAAATTTTATATTAACTCCTTAATTTTATTATTTGCCTGTTCTCATTACATTTTTTCACAATTAACTTTTCTTTGACAACATTTCAAAACTGTCCCTTTAAATTAAGATTAAGGGGTATTATGAGTTCTCTATTTGAATAAATTATTTACTTAAAACTTCTTTAACATTAACACCTGTAGAATCTTACCTTAGTAAATGGTGGTGCTATTAGATGCTTTTTTCTTCTTTGAAAAAAAATAATACCAATTTCTTTAAATATACGATTAATGTGAAAAGAACATCACTTGATTTTCTTTTCATTATTATCTAATAAATATTTTAATCACCATTTAACTTTAAATGCAAGTTTTATTATGTATGCTGTCTGAATTTATTCAATACTGACAAGAAAATTAGAGAAGAGATAGAATTCTCAAATATAATATAAATACATTTTTTTTTTTTTTTTTTTTTTTGGAAATTAAGCAAAGTAATGTACTTCCAATAATAAATTTATTTTAATTTTGACAAAAAATGTTTAGTGGCTAATTCCTGTTTCAGTAGTTATTATGTCCTGTAGGTGGTTAGATTGGCTAATAAAAAGTATTTGTCTGTTTGGTTGTAATATAAAAAGTTTTTTTTTTCTTTTCTATCCCACTAAAAATATAATATAGAAAATAGTGAGTGGATAGCACCCAAGATTACTTTTCACTCAATATTTCATCTTTTGTATTAATTTCACTAATAAATTCATGTTCAAAGCACCTGGTACAAAATATTGGATAACAATAGCTGGGCCAGACTGGTAGAAGACTAAGTTTAAGATGTTTTAAACATATAAAGAGATTTCAAAACAAATTTTATTGTTACCTTAGAGGAGAATCTGAGGGTTGATGATTATAAAATAAACTTGTTATTAAGACCAATTTGGGGAATCAGTTGAACATACTTGAGTGCCTAAAAATTTAGCCAGAGCATACTTACAAGGATAACTAAAATATTTGACTATGTAGCCCATAAAAGACCTTGGCCCCATGTCTTTAGTGGAATTTATGTGCTATGCATAACATTCTCTTCCTTGTTATGGGTATTAGAGACAAGAGTATACTATTTCTTTATTTAGATGGCTAGTCAATTAAATGACAATGATGAGTTTCACCAGGTGACCAGATTGAAGTTTAACTTTGAAACCTGTAATTGTATGGCTAAGTAAAATCAGAGATTCTCGGATTTCTACCTAGCACTTCTTATACATAATTTCATAGCACAATAACTGAAAACAATCCCCTCTAGCAACAATAATACTTATATTAATTCCTATATTTTAGAATAGGAGCTATGATACCAATCAGCTGCTCATTCTGCTATGCCTTCCAGTTATAGTTCAATTGTCAACCTGAATAGCCTCTTTTATTTGTTCATTTTCAACACTGATTAGTTTGTTTGTGATGTATTTATAATAATACTCAAAAAAATGCTTTGTTTTTACGTATGTATAAAAAAAGTATTTTGAACAATATATAATTATTTTGTAAATACATTATCGTGTTTTAGGAAATGTTTGACTATTTTAATTGTTTTTAAATAGTAAGTAGTCTTTTTATTGTTATTAAATATTGTTTACCAGGTGCTCTGTGTCTGATGATGGATTAACTTCCAAAACTACTCGTGACAATAAAAAATTAAAATGAAGGAGACTAATTACTTCTAATACATAAAAATCATAAAGTCTTTGCTTGAAAAATATTTCATAGGCCCTTTACAATTATGCAAAGCAGAACTTACATGACATGCTAACAATGTCTAAACATGAACTGACTTGTTTATAAAATAATTTCCATTAAATAACTATATATTTAATGTACTCTATCTGTAAACTTATATTATTTTTATAAAATGTATCTTTTACACTCAGCATGTTTCACTTCTGTAACTTTTTTAAAGACATTATTTACATTAGATACAAATTTATAACACGTCTTATAGAAAAACTTAAGTTTTCTAGGACACTATTTTAAATACTAGAGCCAAATTGAACTAATTGTATTGATTCTAAACTTAATATCCTATATTTGACTGTTGCCTAAATTTGTTACCTTCATTGCCTCTGATACCGATAGAAATGTCAAATAATTTCCCAGTTCCCTGATCTCTTCTTGACAAATTTTTGGGGAATGCGTCACAAAGTAGGAAACAAATTTAATTTAACTTCTTAAGTGAAAATGTATTTCTTACTGTCTTCATATATTGCTGGGAGTAAAAGAAGTCGCATAACTGGGTTAAATCTCACTGTAGTCAATTCCGTCAATCTGTTTTAAATGCAAAGTATAATTTGGCAGTTCATATCTAGATCCTCAGGTTTGAAGATGATGTTATAAATTGCCAAGGGCTACTAACATTTAAAATGCTTTGAAGGAATAGCCTCCTGTTTTAATTTCATTCCACCATACGATATACTATTTGATCTTATTTATTACATAGATCGATGACAGCCTGAGTATAGCTAAATTTTAACATTAAAAATTATTTATTTCTTTTTATTTGTAAATTCTTATTAGGATTAAGTAATACATGTTTATTGGCCAAAAATTATCAATTGGTCAATGTATTTTAGGTACGATAATCAAAACCTAGTTTCATAATAATTTATGAATGAAAAAAAAGTAATAATACATATAGTTGTCTAGTAATTATTTAAGACTGAATTTATCTGTTAATATTAAGATGTGCAAAATGAGCTTCTTATTACATCATGAGTTAATTGAAACTATTTAAACCTTAAAAAGAGAGAGAAATATGAAGGGAAATTTTCACCCAATAAAAGTTTAATACTAGTTTACTTCGTAACTAGGTTTTGTTTTTTTTTGCCTCAATTTATATTTTTAACTATACATTATATGAGAATAACTTTATGATGATCTATGACTTTCAGGAGTATCTTTGCATGCATGCACGTGTATGTATGTGTTACGTTTTTAACCCCTAATTAATACCTAAGGTTGTACTCTAACTTACAATAGTACTACCTTAGACAGGCTTTAAAATGGCACTTGCAACGTGCACGATCTGCCAGTAATGACAGCTGCTACCGATAGATTTGACAATAGTATGGTATTTTAGTACCAATGAAATCCCCTTTGAAAAAAACAACAAGACCTAAAGACCAAACTAAACACTGAAAACACAACAAGTATGCGTAAGAAGTTAGTAAGAGGGAAGACTTACATTAAAGTTGGCTGGTCTCGACTGAGGTCAGCCTCAGACTGCATATAGCCTGCAGTGTAGCTAGCATCTCGTGAGAGAAATATTTCAGACTATTACAAGCCCAACCATTTTGTGTTGTGGATGAGGGTGCATGACAGGAGGAATGAGTTGGTTGATTGATGACATCTTCTGGAAAATTCAAAATTTATGGCCTTGTCCATCCCTCTCTATTTCTAAGACTAAGAAAGGTAATTTTCTGTTCTCCTTAATTTCAAGTTTAAATTTCACTGTCTCATTGCAACTATTTCAGTAATTCAACAAACTATTTAAATCCTCCTTATAACCATTAAAAATCATAAAATTGTCTATAGTATACCCAGAATTCTATTTATATTCTATTTTTTAAAATATAATCTTTTTTTTTTAGAAATCTATAAATATATCTGGTGCCAGGGGACTGATAGCTTTTTCTATAATTAACCCTTTATCCATTTGGTAATACCTACTAACAAATTTGAAATAGTTTTGGCCTAAAAATACCGTCAATACATCGATGAACTCCTTAGAAAAAATAAGTTTATACTTGAAAAATATATCAAAAATTTGTATAACCTGTTTAGGAAGTATTTTTCTCCACATGTCCACTATGTCAAACTTTTTATTGTCTGAAACACTTTTATTACTTAATTTTTCTTTTATTCCCCCCTAATTTTTCTAATCATATGCCTTCCACTGTCCAGCACATATCTTTGGGGAAAATGAATAATTTTTTTTTGCCTTATGAATTTTTTAAATATTCCTTACAATTTGTGCCTTCTGTAACTCCTCTTCAGAGGCTAAACTTTATCAAGTTTAACAATATCAGTAAACATTTTTTTAGAACCTTAAAATATTTACAATAGTAAAAACATGTTATACTAAGTCACAATCCAAAATGAACGAAACAGTGCATACCTGAATGTTTTAGGTGGATATGTCTAGGTTGACAGCTGGACAAATAGTAAATGAAATGAAACAGAGTCATTGCATACAATGTATACAATATATTCTCATGATAAAACAATTCATTGAATTAAATTGTTTTAACCTGCCTTGTATTTATCATTGAATCTGTTGTTTGGTCTCTTAATGGATTTCTTAAATGAACAGATATTCTGGTATGTTATTATTCTACAAAATACTGATCATTATTGTTCGTTAATTTATACAATTGTCTTCAGTTTTAATATTATTAATGGTTGCTTGATGATATGTAATACCAATAATTAGTATTCGTATTGGTGTTTGATCACATATACTTACTTGGTATTTAAAGTGCAAAGAAACTTATTGATAGGTATTCATAACTCCCCAAATGTACCTTTTGTCTGTTGTTTGATTGCATAATGTAACTGTTATTATATTTAATATCATGACAATTCAGTTTTAGGTTTAGAAACATGAATATTCATCTGTTATCTTGCAGAATTTCTTAAATGTATTTTTTTTAACACAGTTTATCTTGGAATTCCTACTACTATATTTTTTCAATAGTTTGAAGAAACAGTTATTTGAAATTTGAGAATGTTTGTTTACACATGCAAGAATCAAGCATCCCCTTCGTTTTGAATTGAGCTCATTAGAAATAGCTGTAAATCATTTGAACACAATTTAGAAACACCTACAGCCCTCAAAATGTTTTGTTTTTTTTTTTAAATCCTATTTTAGATTTTCTTTTTTTAGCTCATTATCTATTCCTCCTCTGCTAAAAAATTAGCCTAGAAGTTAGAATTTTGATTCTACAGGTGCTGTTGTTATTAACTTTCATAGCCATTATTCTAACAAGACACCATGATGATGATGTTTGGTTAGGGTCTGAACAATGGAATGAAAACAAAACACTATTTCTGTTATATTTGCAGGATAGTTTGCTCTGGTGTTTATAAGTTAAGGATAGTTGGGTTTTAGCTAAACAGCTTACTAGATAACTATTTTTCGGTTCTAATGATTGTTAATTACAAAGACCTATAATTTTGTGAGTCTACTCACAGTCCCTATCCAGCGTGGGTTTCAAATCATGTACTTAAAAGTTTTTTGCTTTTTAAATTGTTTCTAGTAGTAGTAACTATGTTTATAGCCAATATTATGAGCATCATTTCCTTTATTTGCAGAATTAAACATGATATAGAGTTCTAAACTAGTGCTATTTTTGAGCAGCACTTGTTATTAATAAAAAAAATAGAAGACATGTGTGAATATAATACTCAAAAAGAGCTAATACAATACATTTTAATAATATTAAAACTCTTAAAAAGATAAGTACTGATAGAAAATAGTAGTACTTAATTAAGGCCTATGACAAATAAAGACCTAACGTCTTACATTGATAATTTTAAGTGATTCAGCCAGATGTTTTAGGGATAATATATGTAGTATAAGGTTGAAAACTTTTTATGCTCATAGTATAATGCCGAGCATATAACAACTTTATATATATATTTGTGTCATGTATAAACATATAAAGATTAAGACTTCCCCATGGCAATTTCGAACCTGAATTTTTAAATTATAGTTCCTTAATATTTCATAATAATGTAACATCTTTGACTTTTTATGCATTCTTTAGTCTTACAAGGCCTAAATTAATATCCATTGGCTGTTTTAGATTGTGGAACTTGGGCTAATTTCATTTCAATCCTTTGCCTTTTTGCAAGTATTTGCGATGAAAGAATAAAAACATCTCCTAATGGCTCTTTTCATTGCCCTGACAATAAAGACTAAATAAATACTGCTTTCACAAGTTAAAGAGGAATATACCAAGATAAATCATCTTGCATCGTTATCGTCCAAAGGTTAGGAATTATTCATATTGAATATATTTCTAAACTTTAAACTTTTTGCAAAACATGCCTATAAACAATGTATGTATATATATATATATATATATATATATATATATATATATATATATATATATGTATATATATATATATATATATATATATATATATATATATATATATATATAATATCTTAGTTCTTATTGTGAAATAGAAAATATACTTTATTGATTATGTCCAGTTTTCATCAACATCTTGAATTATTTTGATATAATATTTTGTTTGCTTTACAATTTAAGAAAATCTGGTGTTGGTACCACATGACTTCCTAGCACTTCAATTAAATCAAATATGCAGAGTGTTAGACTGTATTTCATTTGAAAGTGATATGCAATAAATCAGAACGAAAAATGTCATAGAATTTAATTTATAGATCTTTTCGTGATGAAGAAAACATGGTCTATACAAAGTTTTTGTATCTTTCAAAGTACAGAGGAATTTTTATTTTTGTCCTACTCTAAACCCCTACCTCATTAGTCGATTTTGATCAAAAGGGAAGGTGCATAATTAGACACTATAACAATACCAAATATGCAATTTCAATATTCTGAAGCTATCCATTTTGGAGTTATGCAAGGTATGTACAGATGTCGAAATGGGTTTAGGGAGGGTCGTAATGGATAATTCCGCTGAAAACTGAAAATGATAGCAATTACAACCTTTACTTTGAACAAGGATGTAAATAAGTCATATTTTCTCTAATTCTTCCTCATTTTAATTGTGGGGTTTCAAGTAGGGAATATTTCCTAGAAGTAAATTTGTCTTTAATTCATCTTAAAATATCTCCTCTTTTCTGGTAGCCTTATTTTATAAAAAACCTAAAAAGACCAAGTATGTTTGGTTCAATTTTTAATGTAAATAATTTTTAAAAATGTCAGCTGAGTATCTTGTACTCGGGAATCCAGGGTGACTCTCTGTATTTCAAACTTCAACTGTCGCCTCTCTTTCAATAGACAACAGAAATGATTTTACCAATGTTTTCTCAAGGCAAGTCATTTTCAAATCCTGTTGTTTCGCTGTTATATTCATCCTCCTAAAAGATTGTCAGTGTTTCAAAATAAAATCAAAAATATATCTGAGCTTTCAGAATGTTTACAGCAGACAATGGACCTCCAAATTAGTGATCCAATGAGAAAATAAGCCAAGTGTGAAAAATAGGATAAGTGTTTTTCCTACACAGTTGAACCAAAAATTCCTTTTATGTAATCGACTATACTATAATTATCACCAACAATTTATTATTTTACCTTAAGTATTAGAAAAAGAATCAAGCAGTTAGAATTTAAAATAGGGATCCTCTGAAGGGAGTATAACAAGTCTCAATTTCAAAAGGTAATTAGGGTAACATAGTTTTAACTATCATTAATACACAGTACAATATCATCAATTATAGGGCACTATTCTTTTTAATAAAACTTCCATAAACATAAATAAATATGTTGATTAAAATTCCAATTGTACAAGCACACACATGTATAAATTTATTTATTTATTGGATCTGTGGATGATTGGGACTTCACCGTATGTTACATGTGAGCAGATGAAGGAACTATTTGGGATAGCATATTGCTAGTTTACTACTCAACGAAATGACACTAATTATTGAGTGCCAAAAATAAGGATAATACAACGATTCTTTGAAACTCATAGTGTTGACAAAGACCAAGTACACCAAATCATACTGACCTTATAAACTTTTACAGGGTATATTTAGTATATATTTGGTGATTGTTTCGAAAATATCCTTGGGATAATCACTGAAATTATTGTTTTTATTTATTTTTGTGTCCAGTTATTGATCTGTGTTATGACATTTACAACTCCCTTACCTATGAAATTCCAATCATATAAATTATGTTCATCATAAGCAGTTTTCACTTTTTGTTCATATTTAAACCTTTTTATGGAATTATCATGTTTTACATATATTAGTGCCTATTTCAATTAAGTTGTTTTAAATAACTTATGTAAATATTTACTCAATTTTTTAAAAACTTGACAACGAATATGGAGAAGTAAACTCTTGCTAATGCTTCAGTTTATATATTTTAATAGTTTTTCAGGTAACTTGTGTTCTGCAATACATGAATGGCCTTTCATTTCATCAAGTCTTTGAAAACATTTTTATTCACGTTACTACATTAGTAACTCTATAAAAAATTGTGTGTGGCAGATATTTAAAATTATTTATAATGATGGCTTAAAAAGACAGTGTTTCTATTTGTATTAAGATCATTATTGAAACATATGGCCTTTTTTGTATTACTTAAATTAATGGACTCAATTCCCTTTCCAGGATTGTTTAAATATATAAACTGAAGAAGGAAATTTAATTCCCCTTCAGTTTATTATTTATTAAGAATAAATATATCATATCTTTTCAATTGAATGCATGATTTTTAGGTGTAAATTAATACTATTATTAGGTTTATATAATTACTATTTATTTATACATATATTTATGTTTTCTCAATTGTGTGAAATTATTTATTATATTGAACTTTTTTTTATTTTTACTTCTAACGTAGTTGCATTGTTACTTATGTGTACATTATTTATATTACTTGTGCAATTTTTATTATAGTACTTGTACCATTGATATTATTTTATATATCTATATATATATAAAACCTGTTCTTTTTAATTATTTAAAATATCTTAGACCATATTATTTGTTAATTCAGTTTATGTGGGAGATCCCAAGGTATAATAATGCCTTCACTGCCAATTCCAAATAAAAAAAAAAATTAAAAAAAAACTAATAATAATAGCGCCTACCTGGCAAATATTTTAGAATATACAATGTATTTGTGATGTGAGATAATCATAAGGATTGTTGTTGATATTATTTTATACTTTTTATACGGAGTCATAGAGAAGTAACTTTTTTAGATTGAAACCGTAAAAATTACTATTACTGCTATAAAAATTCAAATTTGAAACAAGGATTAATTTTGTGTCTTACCCATCACATTTATATGCATTTTGTTTACTGTAGTAAAAAATAATTTATTCTAAAATTCAGATGATTTGTATCCACGCTCATAAATTGTAGACTGATATACATTCTTTTGTTATTCTTATAAAAGCTTTATTACATCTGTTATAATTTTTTATTATTATTAATGTTTATAAAGATATTGTACTCTCACTTATTTGACAATCATCAGTTTTCTTTCATTTTTTATTTTATTTTTGAAATAGTTATTGGGTTCTAGTCATTATTAGAATTGTTGTCATACATAATGAATAAAACTTTCTTTCATTTGTTCCTTATCTTTTATAACTATGAAATATAAGTTTTGAAATAGTTGTTCAAATTTAATTCTTACTTTATGTCAAATTATAAGTTTTTACCCATTAACAAGTCTACAATATTTCCTTTTAAACTTAAATATATTTATATGATGAATGAATGTTAGAATAAGTATTAAATAAATTGTTGTAGTGATTCTGTGTTTGTTCTTTAAAATTATCCCTGAGTGGTTTTCCTAGTCACAAAGCCTGTTTCTCATATCTGACTGAGAACAAATTTTCTAAAGTGGCCAATACTTACATCTATGTGAGGTTCTTTTATCAGGAAGTGGTTATTGCTTTTAAATTAAACCTAAATGATTTCTTATCTAAATTTTATCTTTAATCCTTAATAGGGAGAAGAGGGAATATTGTACATAATTTCCACATACATTTGACTTGGAAAAATGTGGCATTGACTAAACATCTGCTGATTAATTCCAGTTTTTTTTTAACTATATAGAGCTATTCCTGAAGACCACTACCCCTTATTCATAAATAAGTATTTTTTTTTATTTATGCATTTAGAGAACCTCTCACATCCATAAAAGTTTAATAAACTTCTTTGGATTCTTACTTTAGTGTAATTAAGATTAAAGGGAAGTTTTCAAATATGTTTTATTAAGTGTTGGGATGTATACAGCAAGGAAGGGAAGATAAGTTTAGGTCTCTGGGGACCTATGGTATAAATTTTCCCAAAATGCTGAATAGGAGAGGAACCAATTTATCAGTATCAATAAAAAGCCTTGTCCTTTACAAGTGGTTCCTGAAAGTACTTGAAGAGGATAAGGCTTTTTATTTATCCTGAAATGGAATACATGTTTGTCAGCTGGATCAGTTTATTTTCCACAGCTATGTAGGAAACTGTTACCATAAACAGTCTAGCACTTTCATTTCCCATTATTATACTTTATTTTTTTTTTTAAAAATTGGTAAATTAAAAAAAAAGTTGTTTATGCAGGGGCTGTATAAACCATGTAGATTTTCCATGTGCAGTATTGTCACACTGATAACCACATTCTATCCTCTATTAATAAGCACACTAATGTAAACACGTCCTGGAATTCACCCTGGCTAGAAAAGGGTGGCAACCTGTAGATAACCCGTCCCAATTAGCCGTAGTAGCATAAAGTAGATGTAAATAATAATAAACAAAAACTAAAGTCCTGGAATTTAAGCCACACGTAAGACAAGTAGAGATGTAATAGCTTCAAGTAAAAAATCATGAATAGAACTGGATTTTATCAAAGAGCTGAAAGGGAAAAATATAAATAACTCATCTAGTATTTGAGTTGTAGCAACATGAAGGTAATAACAATTGTGTAAGATATAATTTGGTTGACATGATAATTAATATTTTATGATAAATCACATGATACCAAGGATTTCATATTTCATCCCTTCACTACATCATGCACTTTCTGGTCCAAGTTTGGACACTGAACTTGCCAATTAGTTTTCAACAAAACTTTTAAATATCCAGTATTGTAATGATCAGTTACACTACAAGCCTTACCTTACTGTAATCTTTGTTAACATTAAACATTATACTCACTATTTCTGTCCTAGTGAAAACCCTATTTTAAAATACATATATTTCAATGTGGCACATAATAACAGTTATGTATGTGGTGCATAATAACAGTTATGTATGTGGCTCATTTACGATTTTGTATTTTATTTCTTCTCTAAACCCCCATTCCTCCTTGTCCCAATAACAAACATCCCTTAGTTTTACAATAAACATTTAAATACTAAGTTTAATAACAATCAAAGAAAAATTGTGGCTTCTAGAGTATTTATAATGCAAATATGCATATAACCCACTTTAACTTCTGGGAATCATTATTTTCTGGACATAATAGATTCCCGAATAGCTAGATTCCCTCTCACACTGGTTCGGGAAATCATTAGTTTCCCAGTGTTTCCAAACTCAAGACCACAATTTCATGTTATAAAGCTAAACTAAATTTAAAAAAAGCAAAACTAAAATAAAGAGGATAGTAATATGGCAAAGAGTGATTTAGAAAAGGCAGTAAAACAAAAATGTATTTATCAAAAATGTACAATTCATTAATCTTTAGTTAATTAAAATGGAATAATTTCTTCATTGTAGCTCAAAATAAACAGGCAGATCTTTGACCTGAAATAAAATAAAAAAATATATTTTAATGTAAGTATAAAATACACAATCAGCTAAAAAAAAAGAACAAAACATGCCTTGTAAAACAAAACTTGATAATTTTTTTTTTTTAACTCGAATAGTTGAAATATTAAAATAATTGGCAATTTAAAAAAATTCCTTGCTATTAAGAGCGAATACTAGAATTTTGTATCATGTACCACCTTATATAACTAACTAACAAATTGAATGATAATTAACTCCACAGGGTGTTCAGCATAAGATCACTGAAAACCAGTAATTGATTCTAACCATAATTTGCAGCAACCCATAATTTATAATTCATATAAAATTATGAATGCCTCATTTATTTGGCAGATATTTTGGATTTTGTAGTTGTTTCTATTGGTGTTATAGTTCTTTATCCATCTATAGCTTATAATTATAATGTTTCAATTAATGGAAAACTGTAACTTAGACTGGGAATAAATTTTACTCAACTCCACTTATCTTTATAAATATTTTAAGTTTTCTTTTTTCCGGAAAATAGGGGGAAACAATCTTCTTGATAGACAGAGAGTGATTATTCTGAATCAGCCTAGGTGTGACTATCCATTAAATTTAAAGGGAAGTAAAGGTCCTACAGGAATATACTATTTTATTAGCATATTACTTTAACGTAAAAGTGTTGGGGGTATGAAAAGTTGTGACATCCCCATTATGTTGTGGTTATTAATTTTGAATTTAGGGTTGTGTTGCCAAGAAACAGACTTTTTTCATCTTGGAAACAAGTAAAAGTATCAGAAATTTATGAAATAACAAATTCAACTGAAGAGGACTGGAGGAAACTTTGGGTGAAATGCAGTTTAATCCCACCCTTGTTACGTCACCGTTCGCCATCTTGCTTCGTCACCTTATGCCATCTTGCTTTTTTTACTAACGTGTCTTCGGATTTCCGAAGTGCTTACGCATTCATTTCATTTCCACTTTAATGATCCAACAAATTAAGTGTGTTAAAAAAGATAAAGTTAAAATTAAAGTCCCCACCCTTGGTGTAAATGACCGATGACGTATTTTGGAAATTTTTAAATGTGGTCACTGAAGTCTATCCTCCGCAATCTAAGGATCCACCAAATTAAGTGTGTTAAAAAAGATAAAGTTAGAAAAACAAAATGAGTGCGGTCGCCATTTTCGGAAGTGCGCCACCAAGGGGGGATTAAACTGCATTTTCACCGAAAGTTTTACAAACTAACGAATGTAAATTTGAAATTTTTAGCTACAGAGGAAGACATTAAGGCATTGGCCTAGATAAAAGTACTTATATAATTATTTATAGCAAACTTTGAAGCATGGTGAAGGAAGAACAATAGTTTGGAGTTGTTTTTCTGAATCTGGGCTGAGGGGTTTAATACTAATAAGGAAAGTGGTAGCTAAAAATATCTCAGTACCCACACACAATACGCAATACCATCTGGGCTGAGGTTTGCAAAACTAGTAATTGTTTTTCGAAATGATGACAAAGCACACAAACAGATCTATAAAATAGAATTATGCAAGAAATGAAGAAGAAAATTGAATAAAATATATGAATAGCTCCCTCACAGTCAATCTCATAGAACATTTGTGGGAATAGCTATATAGGAAATTGGTTGAAAGGCAACCAAATTCTCTAGATTCTCTAAGTACCAAAAGAACAATGGGAATAAATTTCCCCCGTGTGTTAAAAGGAATAACACCTCCTTACTAATTTCTAGCATTAAAGGCAGATTGCTCAGCCCCAAAAGATATTAATTTTTGGCTTGATATATTTATATTTGATACTAGTGTAACACAATAATATTTTTGGAATTTTTTTAACTAAATACAATATTTGTTGTACAAGTATCCTAATGTTTGCTTCTCCTCCCAGATTAAATGATTTCAAGTACAACTTCATTCAAATACATCATCACAGTCTTTAAACTTTTTAGAAATTCTTAATTATCAAAAAATAAATTGTATTACTATATTTGCAAACAA
The DNA here is from genome assembly GCA_019009955.1 of Riptortus pedestris. NCBI lineage: Eukaryota > Metazoa > Arthropoda > Insecta > Hemiptera > Alydidae > Riptortus > Riptortus pedestris. The sequence goes on from CM032233.1 coordinate 81,963,474, forward strand.
TTACAAACTTTTCGAGTAAAAATAAGTAAATAAGTCTCCAAACGTTAATGCCATTAACAAGATTTTTACTTTAGTAATACAGAAGAAATTTACTATAACATATGACAGGAGGAACAGTAAGATGATATTTCCATAACTCATATAAACACTATTCAATAATTTAGAGCCAAATTTTAGTAATAACATAACAATTGAATAAGGATATATTCAACAAGCCACTGATTTACTAATGATTTTTTTTAAAAAAACAAATTTGGTTACTGTAAGAGGATTATAGTATATTTACCCCTCAAACAATCATGTGAGTACTTAATAGGTAAAAAAATACAATACTAACATAATTAAAGTAATATTTTTGATAAGGGCTCATGCTTCATAAGAACCTAGGATGCAGCATGGCTTGTGAAATGTAACAAGTTGTAAAGTCAATTCAGACTGTTTGTTCTTTCTCATTTCTCCTTGTGCATAATTTTTCAAAAAGGGGTAAGGAAGGTATTAAACCTTGTCAAGGGCAATTTTTTAACACTAAATATCGGAAATCTTTTTCATGAAATAACTATATTTAGAGACTATACTTCTATGTGTTCAAATACTTTTGAGATCTGCAATTAGTGGCAGTGGATCTCAAAGTAACTGTTTAAACTAATTATAGTTGCTAAAAATGAAATTTTTACAAAAGCAAATTTACTACTCCCATTCTATGCAATATGAAACTGACCAGAAATAGTTGTCTTGTGGCATAGTATATTTTACTAAGGCTTCAAATCCTGAATTTAAAGAGTAAAAGAAACCCAGTAAGTAAATAATAATCCCAAACATTGGGCAGTAAGATAAGACAATATACAGCTACTCAATTGCTTTCTGCTATATGTACTTACATAATCATTATAAATCAGTCTGCTTTCTTCTCTTCAGTACCGTCATTCTGTTGCATTGGTAACAGGCCAAATCGCCTTTTAATTCTTATCCTTTGCAGAGAATAAGGATCCTTGGGGCTGAAACGTGCTGGATGGGCGGACAAAGTCTGCTCACCAGTCGGAGACAATATACTAAGGGTATATACCCTATTCCCTTGCTCATCTAGGTAGTAACGCAAAAGCATGTTTGTAAAGCAATGCCCTGTTCAAAGCTTTTAAAGTCCCCTTACTTTCCCAGCGGTCGTTCTAGAACGGTTAGTTACAATCCTCAAGCGTTTAGGGCGACCTCTATGTATGAACGACCCTACTGCAACACGTGAAAACTTGCAGACGCGAACTTAAAATGTTCCGCCTAAAACACAAAACAACATTTTATCTGTGTTTAAATAAAAATAGATATAGATAGATAAATATATAATCCTGAATTATATTGCACAGCAATAGCAACTGCTATACCACCTAAATTGACCATTTTAATCGTCGTTTAAATTAACAGTAGCTTACATTTCATCATCAAACACACATAGCATCATAAAATTCATCCTTTATACCGCTGTTTCTTCCAATTCATATATTTTCTGATCGTGAGTCTTTTTTGTGTGCATTCAAATGTCTTTGTTGACAAATTTATAATATAAATTAAAATATTTTACAGCTATATATTAGTTCCCTTCATCAGAGCTAACAGTAAATAAAAATCAACAAGTGTAAGAACTTTGTGAAAAATAGTGAAACTGAATATTTTAGCAATGCCATAAATCACAAAAACAATTTTTAAAATGTGACAGTGACAACAACTTTTCTCTGTCACATGTTACATGTTAAAAAAAGTTTTTGAGATTTATGACCATTACTAAAAAATTCTGTTTCACTATTTTTTACAAATTCCTTACACTTGTTGGTTATGTTAATTGTTAGCTCTGAAGATTGGAACCAATGGTGCCTGAAACTCTCATCATAATAAATAAAGGCCTCTATTTGAAGAATTGACAATTTAAAGCCGTTACCCAACCATCCTCTCCTAATATTTTACAGTTACTATAGCAAGAGTATTATCCTAACGTTGGCAGGTTTTATTTTTGTCTAACGAAATGCTCATAAAATCTATCCCCTGCTTAAAATGCAAGACATAACGCCCAGAACGTTGTACCATAGTTTGGAATACTATATACATTGTTGAAACTTTCGTGCGAAATTGAAGCAATAGGCCAGGTATGGGCAACCTTTGGCATGTTGCGGGCAAATCTTTAGTGTGCAAATTCATTCGCGGACCGCTTTTAAAAGTGGTGCATTTTAAAGTAGTGTTCATAATTTTTAACGATATATATCCGACATGAAATTATATGACAGTGTAATTATAATACGATTTTATTAAAATAACAAAATGAAATGAAAAAAAAAATAGGTACAACATTATGATTAAAACGTAAAATTTGTAATTATTACAAACAACGAAAGTTAAATAGCGACATCAAAATCAATGAGACACTTGAACTTGAATTTGGGAAACTAATCCATCCATGTTTGGATTAATTCCACTGATACAAAGACGTAAAGAATTTTCCAAATTAGGATGTTTTGATTTATTAACATTCATCATTGAAAAGAACTGTTCGCATTTATAAGTACAGTCAAACACACAAATCTCTCCTGATCTTCCTCATTTGGAGTAAGTAGTGTAATATTTTTGTTTAATTGGGTTTATCAAAATGTCTCACGGCCCGGTTGTTGCCCAAATGTGCATTAAGCTAATATTATTTTATTAATTACTATTTTTAGACAAAACTCTATTAAAAATACAAATTATTCAAAAAAAGTTTTACGGTTCTAAATTCACCTTCAAAATTAATAAAACACTGTATACAGCAGTTTGCCGTAGTCAATTTCTTTACAAAAAATATTATAGAAACAATTTATTATTTACGGCTTTTGTTTTTATGCCAATAATTATTAGTTATATATTGACAGATAAACGTGTGCCACAAAAGAAGCAGACGCTTTGTATAATGCTAGTATTTCGGTCTTCAATTCTATTTATATTTTGCAGGTCTCTAAGTTTGTTGGCTGACCACTTGTTTTAAAGTGTCTATATCTAAAGACAGTTGAAGACTCATATTCCCGCATGGCCTATCTCAGACCCGATATTTTATTTTCAAAACACCTAAATTTATTAAAAGCAATAGACTGTGATATTAAGTTTAATTTTCATAATCTTATCTCCATTTTTTAATATGTATATATATATATATATATATATATATATATATATATATATATATATATATATATATTATTATATAAAAAATTGTTAAAAGTTTTGACAAAATGCACATATAATGCAAATATGCATGGGATGTGCAGAAAAATAAAATCCCTCCACATAGGGTTACTATGTAGAGGAAATACGTAAAAAAAAAAAAAAAAAAATACACTTGGAGTCATTTACTTTTTACTAAAGAGGAAAAGGAAGATGCTCTTGATGTGGTGAAACGGGTTGTCATAAATAAACATTTAATGCTGGAAGACTACTACGTCTTTCTTTCCTCACGATAAGAAAATATCCTAACTATGTCCCAACGATACAGACTTTATAAGATGAATATGTGGAGGACTTATATAAAAGTTAATGCTTTCGGAGGAAGGGATTCTGGGAGGGAGGTGGCTAGTTCCCTGGGGAAGGTAGTTCAGTTTTTACGATCATTGAATCATTCCTATATCTTTCTTTTCCTTTATTGCTGGGCCATGCAACATCAATCACTAAACTCTATACTGTTCTTATTGTCCCTAAAATCCCAATTAAACTTTTCTAAAAATGTTAATACTCTTCTTGAAGAACATTTGAATCACTTGTTCTCTAGTTCTTTGGGTATTTTCCTTCACTCAGAAAAATGACAAGCCTGTTAAACCTTTCCATCTTCCCTCATCCTATTTTTGTTGTTATTACTCCTCGTTACAATTTGTAAATTGTTCTAGAATCTCATTTTTTACCACCTATATCCTATAACAGTTGCTATCATCTCATTTTGGCTTCAGAAAAATTTACTGAAGAATTCACCAGTGATATTAGATTGAAGACTTTGTCCTCATCCTTTGAGAATAAGCAATACTGCTACAGTGTTTTTTCTTGATATTGAACAGGTTTTTGATCAAGTGTTTCGTGGGGACTTAAGTTTAAAAAAAAAAAAAAGAGTGTCTATGCTCTATCTATTTAAATGTAGAGTCTTACATGAGATTTAATGTTGGTATAGATTAATGGTACTTCTTCCCCTCTAATTTCGGAAGAAACTTGACATTTCTCATGAAATTTTAAGTTTTCCAGAAAAACAATGTGGATAGATTGGTTTAAAATCAATTAAATACCCCTTTTCCTCTGATTGAAGTGACTTTACATCAATTAGATTTACAATTGATGTAATGTACCCAAAGAGAATTCTTCAAAGGAACTTTCGGGTTCGTTGGTGAAACCACTTAACCTTTTCTTATCAACGTGAATGGGGGCAATTTAAATATTGTTGTGGTATTTATTAATTTTTTGCACAATGTGGAGTTTTTTCTCAAAGGAGTCATTCCCTTATGAAATAGGTGAAAAGGAGACTAGTGTTGTTGGTTATTCTGTTTTTAATTTGTACAAAGGTGTGCGGAAGGTAATCTGTCTGTTTTATAAACAATTTTGTTGTCATCTATTAAATTATTTAATGTTTTGTTAATATTTGACAGCTATTGTGTTATTATATTTTATTTCATATAATAAATTCAATGCATACTTTTATTTAGCCTTTTCCCATGTCATAGGAGGTTATTGTTTGCAGTATATATGAATATTTGTATTTTCCTGCATGTAGACTTTTTACTGGGTTTTACAGTTTTTTTTCAGTATTTCGGAAACACTGTTAAGAACAATTAAGACATTTCTAATCCTATTTTATGTCTTAATCTATTCAGAGGCCAACCAGTCATTTATCTGTCACCACTGTCAATAGGCTATGATTCTGGGCTTGGCATGTAAACAAATTAAATGAACCACTCAAAGATATTTGTGGGGCTCAGGTTGGGCATGTGAGTTAAGACGTTGGTCTTAATCTCGCGAGGTAGACCTAGACTCATTAAATAAACTCCTTAGGCCCACCTTGGTTAGATAAGAGTGGTAACCTGCAGATAACCCATCCTGATTAGCCATAATAGCATAAAAGTGGATGTAAATAATAATAATAATAAAATTTTAAAAAATATTTGTGCTCTCTTAATATGATCTAAAGTTGTTTTGTGGGAGTCTGTTTCTACTCACTCACACTAAAAGTGTTTAATACCGTAGGCCCCAAACTGGTGATGCATATTGTATAATAATTGTACAAAATAATACTTCTATAGAGACATCTTGTAACTTCAGTTTAACAAAAAAAAAATTTCAAAACATGGTCACTGTGGGTGAATGTTAGAATAAGTCCAAGGAATGTTCTCTCTGTTATTAAATAAAATAAACAATTAAAACGGTTACTACCATGGTTATTCTGGTATAAATATTGCATTGCTAGGATGATAGAGAACATGTACCAAAATTGACAATTTTGTTGGTTCATATGTGAACACAAGCTAAACATAGCAGTTAGTAGGTTAGAAACCTGAAGGCAAAGAATTTAAAATTTCGTAACAGCTAAAAATACAAGGATTAGCATTAGGCAATACTCATTATCCATTTGAATAAAAACTCTGAACTGCCTCAAAAAACTACTAGAATACGCACTTGAAAGAAATGAAGCAAATTGTTTATGACATACACTTATGTTTTTATCCAATACATCACTAAGGCAGACTAGTAAAAAAAATCTATCCTCGCCTAAAAAAAATCCTTTCCTCTTTGGCTCATGGACAAGTTCCAATAAAGAAATAGCTAATTCAATTTGTCAATTACAATTTACTGTTTTCTTTCCCAGTGTGATATAATTGATCGTAGCCACTGAACTAGCTACCCCAGGGAACTAGCCATCTCCCTCACAGTATCACTTCCTCCGAAAGCATTCATATAGAATTCCTCTTCATATTCCTCTCATAAAGTCTGTATCATGGTTAGGATATGTTCTTATTGTGGGGGAAAAGAAACATGTACACTCATCCTATTTTTGTTGTTATTACTCATTACAATTTGTAAATTGTTCGAGAATCTCATCTTTTATCACCTATATCCCATAACAGTTGCTATCATCTCATTTTGGCTTCAGAAAAGTTTACTGAAGAATTCGCCAGTGTTATTAGATTGAAGACTCTTTTTCCTCATCCTTTGAGAATGAGCAATACTGCTACTGTGTTTCTTCTTGATATTGGACAGGTTTTTGATCAAGTGTTTCGTGGGGACTTAAGTTTGAACACACTCAACTTTCTCTCCACATTTTATTTTCTTGATTAAATCCCATCTATCAAATCTATTTTTTTAAAGCCTCTTCTTGGGCTATCACTTCCCCTTCTCTGTTAGCTTGCACATTCTCCTCAGCTAATATATGCTTAAGAAAGCATGTGAGAATGATATTGACATGCTCATTTATTGATTATGTAAACATATGACAGTGTAGATTTGGCCTGGTTGCCTGAGATGTTTTAGTCACTAGATATAAAGTGTACAATTAGATTTTGTTCTTTAACTTACAAGGAGAATTAATGCTAACAACTGGTTGAGGTGAATTAAAATAGTTAGAGAGATATTTAAAATAGTTAAAGACTGGATTCAAAACTGCTAAATATGTTGAATGATAAACGATTGGGCACAATTTTAGTTGGGGAAGGGGTGTTTTGCATAGAAATGTTGTGGCTGCTTACCTCACTGGGCCTATTTCTGAGGCTAATCTCCTTCTCACAGGTTGGCTGTAATGGGAGGCTGTCTATAGACCTTAAGCGGCTTATATCACAATCATGGCACAATAATATGCTGTAAAGGTCTGCCCCCCACATCAGCTTGGGGGTCTCAGGTTGGTATGGCACTCAATGGTAGGTCTCATCTGCTTGGTTACCGGAAGCTCACTGACAACATCTTGTTCATGGCAGGGTAGATTCTCTCTGCTAGCTTCGCTGATGAGTAATGCTACCATCTATGTAAGGTTAGCTTGCTAAATGGTGTATAGCATAGTTGCGTATCAGCTACAGGCAATTTCCTGTAGCCGATACCTGACTATTTTATACATCATTTAAGAACTAGTTGCTATTTAACATGATGTGAATCGTGTTGAGGAATTGTAGCTCACTAATTATTGATGTCAAGCATATTCTGCAATCACTAAGCACTGCACTTAGTCTTTTTTTTTTTTCTTTTTTTTTTGGAAATCCCTCCTTTTGCTCCAAGAATCCTGGAGATGAAAATTCTACATGAAAAAAATAATTGTAATTTAAGACTGAAATCTGGAATTACTTGACGCCACCTTTCAAAGAACGAATGTGCCCTGAAAAAAGAATGTTTTTAATATACTCTTAATGAATGAAATTATGAACAGCTCACTTAATCAAACCTTGGCTGCTACTAAGCACATTGTCATTTGTGAGGTTTGTATATTCTGTACCAGCTAATTGAAATTCTTTTTCTCTCTTTTTTAGGGAACTGGACAAACAGTCAGCATTTTTACTTACAATGTAAAAGGTGGGAATCAACTCACTTTAAATAATGCTAGAAACAATCTTAAAAAGCTAAAAACTTTGAAACATCCATCAATTCTTACATATATTGACAGCTATGAGGTAAGCATTTTAAATGTGTTCTTTATTTAATAATTAATATTTCTATTCAATAAACATGTCTGCAATGAATGATTAAATGGAATAGCTACATCTTTGCATATAAACTCATATGTGTGTGAATGTATGCTTGTGCATTGTGCTCTGATGAAATAAACATTTATTTTATTATATCCTCCCTATTCAGTAGATTCATCCTCTTTCAAGAATGCTCTATTTGGTTCCCATTCAGTGATTCAACCCATTTTGAAGTAATAGAATTAAAAACAAGGTTTCAGATACTGTTGAAAAAATTGGCTTTGTTCTCTTAAAATTGACTAGTTCAGAAAAATTATTTTTTACAGTGATTGAAAAAGGGGGAAAATAATTTAGTCTCTAAATGCTTAAATTGTTAACATTAAAAGCTAAGTACTCATATTTATTTTAGTAATTTTTGAATTTTGTAGTATGTTTTAAATTAAGTAATTTTTATTTTTACAATATGATGCCAAATAGAAAAAATAAATTAATTGTGTGTGAAACAAGAATACAAAATTATAAAATAAAAATTCTTTAGGTTGTGTATGTGGCTTTAGGTATTTAATGGCTGAATCCAGACAAGGAATAGTGTGGGTGTGATTAGCGGGGAATTTGAAAAATCATAATATTTCCAGTATTTTAAGTTTTATTAAAAAATGTTATAGAAACTATTGATGCTGTTAAACTATTGATGTTCTACAAATGTTGCTCTATACATTTTTTTAAAACTCAAATATTAAGCGAGTTATTCATTCTTTCTTGTTTTCACACTTCAGTAAACCCTACTCATTCGATTTTTAATTATAAATATAGAATATTTGGAGATAAGATGAGTAGTGTACTATATGAAATAGAATTTATGTAGCCTATCAATTAATTAATGAACTCCCCTATATTATTATTATATTTATTTTCCTTAATTTGTTTATTTCAGGATGAAAATGTAATCCACGTCGTAACTGAACCAGTTGAGCCATTACTGTTATACATTACTAAAAAATTAAAAGGACATTCAAAATACAAGGAATATGCAGCTTTGTATCATTTATGGGGTCTGAAAACTATAGCGGTAAGCATTGTAATCTGACTATTTTACGACTTTCTTCTTCTTTCTAACACTTGTTTCAGCTGTGTTCCAGGTCATTTTAGCTTTCAACAATTTTAGGACTGTCTAGAAAGTTATGCCCTTTTTTTCCCACTATATTTTTCCATAAGTTTAGGTTGGGTGGTCTCTTAACTTCCAGCACTGCCTATTTCAATCTCTCTTGAGTTTAGATAATGTCATTATTCCTTCATGTGTCATGTGGATCAGAAAGCTCAAACAGCTGTATGTAAAGTTTTTGCGAGCTAATCCTGATAATTCACTTAACCTTTGGGTATATCATATCCTCAAAATTTACATGGTGTTATTACGGAGAATCACTATGAAATTTATAAATTAAATTATGCTGGCTTACCTACCGTGAGACATCAGTCTAATCATATAAGGCTAGAATTGAGAAATTGTGTCTGTACGTTGTTGTTTTGTTAATTATTTTATAATTTTACTTAGGATAAAAAAATTATTCAAGAAATTATATTTATTAAATGAATTAAATATTTTCCTAAAACGACAATGTACATTACAACTTTGATTATTATTACAATAATACTATAACAAATTATTGTACATAACTAAGTTATTATTATTCGTAAAACTAATTAGTAAACATATAAGTTACCGTTTCATACAAAAATAGTTATTAATAGCTAATGTTATTGTTACAAATTGTTGGTGATAAAACACTGATTCGACTAAAGTCTTCCTCAATGTCAGTATAAAACTCATATATATATATATATATATACATATATATAATTTTTTTAGTTGAAATATATACATATTGTTTTTCCTTTCATTATATAATATAAATATACAATAAAATACAGATACCTAACATCTTTTTTCTAGCAAATGTTAAAGTTATTGTTTCCTACAAATTTAAAAAAGAAATGATGTATTATTAACCTATTTATTATATTCTCATTCCTTATATATTTCCTAATATCAATATATATTGACAAGCATTTAATCATAAAAATGCAGTGTAGGTAATGACTTCCAAATTCGAATCATAACCAATGAAAATGATGGACAACATGTAAGCGACATTTCCCAATTACAGAAGTTTGTTATAGATTTCTAGAATTTGGGAAAAAAATTTCCTATTTTAATGATATTTTGTATTTAATTCTTTGAAATCAGAGTTATATGCTTTACAGCGGTTTTAGAAACATAGTTTTAAAAGATGTATTTAAATGGAGCTTGTTATGTTTCAAAACTGTAAGAACTCAGCAATTTTTTTAAGGTCTTTAAAATTTTTAGATTTCTTGTTCAGTTTTTCTAATATATCAATATCTTTTAGGATGCTGTTATGTTCCTCCATGAGCATGACCAAAGACATAACAATATATTCCACGGAGCAGTGTTTGTAGACAAATCTGGCTCATGGAAACTGGGTGAGCTTGGATATATGACCTCTTATAATGCTTCTGAATATCCTCTTAAAGTCCTTGAACTATTAAATATTTACAGCCCATCACAGCTTACAACGGCACCCTGGTAACTCTACTTCTTTTATACTTATGTTTATTTAATGTTATTTTGGATATCCAATATATCTTGTATTCTTGTTCATGTTTGTAACTTATAATGTTGTGTCCAGTTACATTCCATAAAATGTCATTTGGAAACACCAACATTTTCATGTCATCTCAATTGTCTGTGCCGAATTTGGTAAACCTCGGTAATATAAAATATTAAAATATAAAGCTATTTTACTTCAAGTTAAAACACAGCAAATACTTCTCAAAAAAAAAGTTCTCAAAAAATTAGTGTTAAAGTTATACTAGCCCATACAGAGAAGAATGAAGAGCTAAACATTGCAATAGGGTGAGGAAACTGGTTCCATAGGTGGTGTTGTTTTTTCTGTTTTATTGATTTTTTACTTTTTTAGATATACCCTTGTCTTGCAAAGAGTTTTGCATGTGAATACACATTTTTAAGTTATGTTGAAGATTCATTATACAGATTTTTATTGTCGATGTAGGGCTTTAGCACTCACAATCTGTTGGATATCAGTTTTAGACTTCAAAAAAATTCCTAAGTTTAAAAAGCTACCCGAAAAAACTAACTAAAGTTGTTAAAAGCTTCTTGATTTGATTGTGGAGCAATGCGTTTAAGAACACACGTATGTGTTCTTACACGCATTCTTATTCAAGATAATTAAAAAAGAAAAGAAAAGAAAATGTAGACTTCTAGGCACTATAGAACTTGAGAAACATTTATTGAAATATGGTAATTTTACTGCGAGAAAAATGAAATGTCCTGTTCCTGGGTGATGGAGGCTTACACCCACTAGAATCCCCCAAATATAGCTTATAATCAGGGAGGTGTTAATACTAAATTAAATATGGAGTTTTATTGATTTCGGTTTAGTCTTTTATGTCCTTTAAAATTGTATTCCCGCTTTAGTTTCTAGTGTATATCTCGTTTAAACTTTGTTATATGACAACAGTATATATATATATATATATATATATATATATATATATATATAAAAGAAAAGTTACTTTAAATAACAAAATAAACAACTTTTGTTATGTGCGTATTTGCCAAAAAACCAATAGGGAACGGTATATCATTATTTTTAATTTCAGTCCTCCCTTATAACCCCCACTCCTGTTCATCTCAGAGAATATTAGCATATAGTCTAAATTGCGTTAATAGTAATATACGTGCCAAGTTTCATAAAATTGTGTTCAGTCGTTTATGCGTGAAAAGGTGACAAATAAACAAACAAACAGACACCAAAGCCACAAATGGAAGATATCGTGTCTATGGCATGTGAAACAAAAAAGTATCGTGACATTTCGATAAAAAAAATCATTGTACAAACACATGTTACAATTTTATATATATATATATATATATATATATATATATATATATATATATATATCTATATAGATTGATAGATAGATAAAGATTGGAATGTTTCTATATGATTTTAGGTCAGCTGATTTTTGGGGTCTTGGAGTCCTGATGTGGGAAGTGTTCAACGAAGAATTAGCCAATCCTAAATTATTATCAAACTCAATGGCAGTGAGTATTCATTTTGTAACATTCTTGACAGAATCAGTGTTAAGAAATAAACAATTTTAATATTTCACTTATTTTAAATTTTGTGAGAATAAGATTAAATATATCATTTTTTATTAACCCTCCCAGTACCATGGGGTCCTCCGAGGACCCCAGCTCTCAGAATTTACACGAAAACTTTATGAAAAACTTGACCAATCGAATTGTTACTTTGTGACTTTTCCTTTGAAACGGTTTTGTATCAGATCGTATTAACAGTTTTTATAGATTCTACTAGATAAACCATTGATAATTTATTTATTTCTAAAAAACATGGTTTGGGGTCCTTGCGAGACCCCATGGTACTACACGTATAACTTTTTTAATACATACCTATTACAATTTTATTGATTGTATGAAATTTATTTATTAAAAGAATTTATTGATTGTAAAAAATTTATTGATTAAAAGTTTTAAGTCACCAAACTCGAGGAAAGAGAATAAAAAACAAGGTATCCTTCCTATTTTTACTCTCTTTTCTCATATTTTGATGAAAAACGGGAAGCTAATTGATTCTTAGAACAGCAACTGTGCTAACCAAATACGTAAAATGATGACTCTAATGAGTCAAATCAGTGAACCAAGAAATAAACGAAGGATTTTGTTTCTTAATTAATAATTTTTTTACAATCAATAAATTCTTTTAATAAATAAATTTCATACAATCAATAAAATTGTAATAGGTATGTATTAATTGTAGTCATTTTTCATATTCCTAACTAATAAATCCAAATAAAGTATGTTTTTATATGAAGAACGTCGTAAAAAAGAGTGGGGTCCCGCAAGGACCCCCGTGGTAGTCTGTGATTGTCCGGACCCGTGGTATTGGGAGGGTTAACTCTAAATACTTCCAATTATTTCTATGTTTGAGTTGGAATTTCTTGAATTTTCATGCTCCTTTTCTTTTTATGCCTCTTTTTCCTTTAAACATCTGATGAATTCTAATAGAATTTCAGGTCAGATCAAACTCAGTTGAAATCATCTTTTGACTTAAGTTTTAGACAACCCAGCAGGACCAGAAGTTTTAAATGCCATTCATTTTTTAAAAACAGCAGTAGGAATAATTCATTGGTTGAAGACAAGATCAGGGACCTTTAAATACCCGAAAAGGGAGACAAAAATGGCAAGAGGCAAAAATGGCGATTGCTTTGTAATTAATGAATTAAATAAATAATTACATTCCTTAATTGGTAATAAGAGGCATACATTGGTTTCTTCTGATTTTGTCATAGATCTCGAGCATTCAGCTGAGATGAGTCAACCCATGTTGATTTATATTGATCATGGAGCCTCTAGCTGATGGCTCTACCTGTCCAATTTTCACTTTAAGCTATTATATTACTGTCCACATAATGTTCACGCAAAAATTAACACTTTTATACTTAGGGTTTGGTTTAAGTCAGACATAGACAATAGAAAATGAGTTCACATTATCAGTGTGGTATTCCAGCACATGTTAAATTTGCTTACTTTGCACTGCTTCAGCATTGAACTTTTTTATTATAGAGGATATTTTATATTTTGTATCATTATTTTCTTCAATCTTTTTACAGATACCAGCCAAATTGAAATCAAATTTTCAGGAGTTAATTAGTGTGAAAGTCAAGAAGCAGGAAGCTATTCCCCGATTAATTAAGAGGTATTTTGCCATTTAGTATCTTAGATATAAACATAAAAGTTTTAATACCTTTAAAAGTTTCTAAGAAAAATGCATTAAAATGATAAAATAAATGTCTATTTAGTACAAAAAATAAAATATATAAATATTATTAAAAATTAGCTTTCAATAAAACAAATTCAGTTTTATAGCAAATGATAAAAGGGAGGGAGAGAAAGAATATAATAAAAATTACATTGCACAATTACTTCTACTGTTGACTGTGTCAGAGCAACGAGGGCTGCCTGCTAATTAGGAAAAAACAATAACATTTCCGCCATAGTCGACTGATATTTCGGTCCTTTTATTTAAACTGAAATCACCATTATTAAATTTATCTATTGTGATCTTTTGCTCTTCCTTTCCTAGCCTCATGGAGCAAGATGACTGTCTGCTCCATATTGTGGCTATGTTTCAATACTTGGTGGATGAAAAGATTCAAACCTGACCAACTCTTATGTTCGTTATACTACGCTTTCAGGTTACACACTGTCTGATCTATGTACCCACTTTGGCATATCCCACAAGGTAATTATAGACTTCTGATTTGTCAAATGTGTCCACTGGATGCTTGGACCAACTCAACCGAGTTCTTAATATTCCGAAAACTCTGAAAGAGGCTCTGACTCCATTGCAAAGAATTATGGCTCTCATCTTTTCTGTTATACACCAATTGCTCTTCATAGGCTTCTCAATTACCCCACCAAAAGAATACTGTAAAGTGATTTTCCTACTTCTTTTATTGTGTATGCTGTCAATTTTCTATTTTGATATTCATTGACAAAGGCCATGATGCACTTGATGAAATTCAGTTTCGGTTTTCAACACATTGGTATTGATAATTGTCTATATATTTGCTTGGAGTCACTCACTTTTGTTTTGATAGTTCAATCAAAACAATTAATAACAATGTGACATTCCTTGTAAAGTGTAAAGTTAATATCTTTGTGTACATTATTCATCATAATATCCTTGTGTACATTGTGAAAGTTATCTAAATTGGGGGGTTCTATACTTTTTAAAAATCATAAACAGTCATCTACATACTGAATCCACATTTGTTGAAGGTCCTCCATCTGTTGAAAATGCCACAAACACGGCAGGCATTGACATAATTACCAAAAGCCATTTGTGACCGGCACTGGTCCTTGTGGGCTTTTCACAATGTATTTTGCAAGTAATGGGTTTAAATACCTCAACTTAAGCAGCCATCCTTTCCCCCTAAAGAAATTTTCAGTATGACTGCTGAAAATTATTAGAAAAAATGGTACTATCATTTTATACCTTAACAATTTTATATTATTCTAGTAAATATTAATTTAGTTTTTTTTTTGTACCCTAACATTCCTTACAGTAAAGAAAGTTCTTTGCTTTTCGATCCATCAGTCGACATCCGAGGCTAACTTCCCTGTTGTTTTGGTGTATTAAGAGAATTAGACTTATGGATCTTAGTTTGCTTGGGAGTTTTGTTACTTATGGACTCTAACATGTCACATTAGTGCGAGGCCTGCAAAGAAGTGTTTCCTAGCCTAAGTGAAATTAATGTTTTCACAAGAAAAAAAATATTAAATACATTTTTGAAGTTCAATTCACTTTCCAAGTTTTGTTAATTCAGTTTATATCCTTATGATCTGTAACTATTTTAATTTTCAGCTGTTCTGAAAATAATACTTTGGTCATTACCATGGATGGTCTACACAATTATCATTTAAAAGACAAAGATATTAAAGCAATAATTTTTAGAGATCTACAAAAGATTGTTACAAATATTCCAGTGGATCTACTTTTGAATAAAATTTTTGAACTTATAAAACAAGCATATGAATTCGAAACCGAAAATTCCGCTCTTTTTGTCTCCATTTGTGTAACGGTATGTGAATAATTTTGTTTCTTAATATTTTATTTATTAATTTTTAATTAATGGTTACATATTATTATGAAGTAATTTATGTTATCTACAAATTTATAGAAATTAGTTTTGAGATATAAGATTTTTTGTTTTGAATGGTTTATTAACTAAGTAACTATTTTACTCTATTGTTCTTGTAATATTTAAGCTTCTGCCTCTAACTTTGACCATTCAGTGAGGTTAGCAACTGGGATCCTCCTATTACATACATGTGATAAGATTTTAATCTCACGATTTGATACCAGCTGGTAAATGTTAATTTAAAAGTGTTCACCTTTTGTTAAACAGATGTAATTTTCATGTAAGAAAGCAGTTTTGTATTTTTAATAGTGTAATAAAGTAACTTTGCATCTAGGAATTATCTTTTTCTGTAATCGTTGAATAATGGTAACATTACTAAACTGAAATGAGTGAAGAAAGTGAAACATTTTGCAATAGAGTGAAGAAAGTAATCACTTTCTTCACAAGTGAAGAAAGTGAATTGCCTTCTTTATTAGTAATAAGTATAAATTAAAAAATAATTTGAAGTTGGAAATTAAATGCTTTTAAATGTTTCTTAACATTGTAAGAATTTATTTTAACAAAATAAATTGAAATGTGAATGAATTATTTGTGGAAATAATCAATATATTTTAAAATTTAAATATAATAATAATTACCTTCCTTGTTTATAACCTGCACTTGTTTATAACTGCACTACTTCACAATCATCACTAGTTGTTTTATAACTATGCTTATAACCTTTCACAACCATGCTTATAACCTACCAACAACATACCATAATCTTCACAACATCCTAATTTTGTTCTTATTCTGGTTAGATCTGATCATGTATTACACGATTACAGAAAAGTTAATATTGCACTCGTGACGAAAGTAGAATTTACAACTCTCATGAAATTACCACACTCGCTTCGCTCGTGTGGGTAAACGTTTCACTCGAGTTGTAAAATGATCTACTTTCGTCACTTTTCCATTTCATCTTGAATCTTTTCCATTTCATACTCGAATCTTCATGGCCTCATCTATCAGTGCCTGTCTTTCTCCTCGCTTCACTTGATGTTTCATGCAGAAATTGTCAGTGCAATCTGGCCTTCTTAACAGTACAGACCATACCAGATTCACCGTATACATTCTACATAGTAAGGTGTTGCTTCTGTTACTATGATGCTTTTTTATGACTCGCAAGTATCTTTCTCAGTGTTTTTTCCTTCCTGCCCAGGAAGGCTCGTTTTTTAGCAGATTTCCCCTAAATCAGCTATTGAGGTTGTACTCATGACACGAGTTTTGAAAAACTTTCACAAAAGACCATCAATCCTACCTTGGGGATGACGAAAATGAGGTCTGTTCAATATTTAATGTATATATATATATATATATATATATATATATATATATATATATATATTGGACTTTTCTTTCTCCTTGATGGGAGCCCCTTCACTGTGACATACGGGGTGTGGCTATTAAATAATGAGACTGATGCTGCTACAGAAGAAGTGCGCATGCGCCAAACGCCAGCAACTAACAGCTGTTATCGTGAAGCTTCCTCTTTCGAATATAGTGCCTCTCGCTTCTGTAAACAAATCAGTGCAGCCGTAGCCTTCGTTCGCATTAGAGTTGTTTTTTTGTTTCGCCGGAAAAATGTTAAGTGTAACAGTAGAGCAACGAATTGTTGTGAAATTTCATGTGAAACTTAGAAAAACCACTACTGAAACTTATAATTTATTGAAAGAAGTGTATGGCAATGAATGTTTATCGTGTTTTTTGAGTGGTTTAAGCGTTTTCAAGATGGCCGAGAAGACGTTCAAGATGATTCACGCCCGGGTCGCCCTTCCACGTCAAAAACGGATGACAATATCGAAAAAATCGGTAATCTGATTCGGTCGGTTAAATATTCGTGCGATTGCTGAAACTGTACGAATTGATAAAGAATCCGTACGGCAAATATTAAATAACAGTTTTAACATGCAAAAAGTGTGTGCCAAAATGGTGCCTAAAATTCTCACATTTGAACAACTGGAAGCTCGGAAAAATGTTTGTACTGACACTTTGAATGCCATTGAAAATGACCCAAACTTACTGGAAAGGATAATAACATGTGACGAATTATGGTTTTTTATGTATGATTCTGAAACAAAGTGCCAATCCATGCACTGGAAGAGCCCATCTTCACCGAGAGCCAGAAAAGCTCGAATGAGCAAATCAAAATTCAAAGCAATGTTGATTGTTATTTTCGATATTCATGGGATTGTGAACCTTCACTGGGTTCCTGAAGGTCAAACGATTAATCAACATTACTACATTCACGTTCTTGCTGAACTCCCTGAAAGAATAAGGAAAAACGACCTGAATTGTGGAAGGACTAGTCATGGGTTCTCCACCAAGACAATGCGCCGGTACATTCCGCATTGTCTGTTAAGAGGTTTCTAGCCAAATTCAGCATCCCAGTGTTAGACCATCCGCCTTATTCGCCGGATCTTGCGCCGTGCGACTTCTATCTGTTTCCTAAGGTGAAATCTGCATTAAAAGGAACAAGATTTGAATGTGTTGAAGCTGTGAAAGAGAAAGCGGCACGCGTCCTGAAGGAGCTGACAGAAAAAGACTTCCAGCACTGTTTCGAACAATGGAAGGTTCGCATGGAGCGTTGTAGGGATAAAGGAGGGGTGTATATTGAAGGTGATAAGTAAAAATGTATGAAATAAAAATAAAATGTTTTACAGCGTCAGTCTCGTTATTTAATAGCCACACCCCGTATAAGTGTTGGTCTGATGATGATTTTGTGAATTTTCATCTTTATCTTCTTCTTAATGCTGAGAGCTTTATGCAAGGCATCAAAGCGTCTGGTTCCATGGACCATTCTAGTTTAGAAATCTCCTTTCACAGTATTGTTCTTCATAACCATCCTTTGATGGTACAACTTGGAAGACTGAACTCCACAGGCCTGTGTCTTTCTAGGTTTTTTCTTTCCTATAATTAATTTTAGCTGCAGATTTTGTGCTGTTTGTATAAAGTCCTTCACAGACACAAGCCAATGCTGCCAAATTTCTACCATTGATCAGCATATGGCCAGTACCTAAAGTGTACTGTGTGAGCCTACAGTATGTGGTACCACCAAGATTTATCCTTATTTTTTTTGGATTGCTAATCCCTGGGTGAGATAAAATCATGCAAGTATTAATGGGTCTCTTTCTCATAAGCCAGTGGTAACCTCAAAGTCATCTGAGATGCCAACTCCTGTTGCAAACTTGCATGAGGTTGTTTTGAGAGTCATCACAATCTGATGATTACTAATGCCCACTGTCTGTTGTTGACTGTTATACTGCCAGCAACTTTAGTCTATACATTCTCTTATCATCATGAAGGTGCATCACAAGCTTTCTAGCAGCTTCTCTGTAAAGCTACTGTTTTACAGTTAATATATTCTTTCTCCTTTTATTGAAGCTATGGATTTTTAGGATGAATATTTTAAGTGTTAAGGAATATGCCAGGCTATGAGTATCTAGTGTTTATTAATGTTTCTTTTATTTATTGTAAGAGACTCCAAAAGTCTGGGTAGAGGTAATGCAGAAAATTATTTGTATTGAGACAATTATATAAATATATAATACCAAGAATTTACCATAATATATCCTATTCTGATACTAGTCAATTTAATATTTATCATTATTTCTATTGTTTGTGTTTTTGGCATTTTCAACATTTTAGTCAATTATGGCTAAATAATTAATTATGATTGCCAAATTGCTGTGTTTATAGTGTGTGTCTTAGGTCCTCTTATGTGCTCTGGAGGTGTTTCATACTCCCTGCTTTTTTTCCAAGAATTTTGCAAATTTTGAAATAAAACTGCTCCTATGGTCTTATTTATGGGTTATGAAGTTTCTTTTGATGGCAAAGTCAGTTTTCCAGTAAGTTTTAATTATCTTCAGAAAGTAGCATTGTATCTGAAACCACTTTGATACATATTAAAAATTGACTTAAAAATGAAGATCTTTTATAAATTTTAAGTATTAACAGAGATGGTAAGGTGTGAATATTGAACCTGCCATTTTGCCTAGAACTTAAAAGTGTTTTTGTCTTGTTAGCCGACTGAAGAAACTGAAATTACAGTGAGAGGTTCTTATGGAAAATTGGCTTCTCAAAAATTTTTGTTGTTTATATTTGCTTTCTATTTTCAATACTGTTTTTACGCAAATCATCAAAACCATAAAAAAAGTCAATACTTTTTACTTTATCTCTAGGGCGGCATATTGTAAATAACTTAAATCATTATTAATGTTTTACTGATAATCTATTGGTACCTAATACCATGAATTGCTAGCTAATGTGTATAATACTCTCAGGGCTCTATTTTAAGAATATGCCTATCCAATAGAAATTTCAAAGTTAAGTTTGCTGGAGAATAACTGGAAGAGTTGACTCCACCAAAAGAACCTTCATTCTTCGTATCCTAGCTTCATTTCAAAATTCTAAAAGGAAAGAGGTTTGAGCAGGGAGTGTTATTCTTATCGGTAACACCCTGTATTTGATTGATAAGAATATATAAATATTTCAAATTATGTTCTTTCACTGTTTTTTTCATCCATCCAATTTTTAAAAAAAAAAGATTTAGTTTTTGTCAAAGATACTCTTTGTATTATGGGAAATATTTGGCTTTTAGATTAAACAGTAAAACAGAGCCGGATGACAGGTTTTTTGTTACATAGTGAGTAGGTATATTTTGCATTTATAATAATTATAAATTATTATCCTAAGATTTGGGAAAAACCACTTAAGTCAAAAACAACAACTTTTCAGGAGGCACGTTTAATTGCTTCTTGCTTTTTATATAAAACATAAAAGCTCACTATAAATAAATAAATCCTTTCCATTACCAGTTTCAACAATAAATAATAACATAATGATAGATAATACATTTTTCTTGACATTATTTGACTTATGTCATTAGGTTAATATTCATTATGACTTACGTGTTTGGGAGCATGACTTATTCCACTTAAGTCTTAGATATTGTATGATATGCTGAACAGTCAAATGTGGTTTGTAACTTATGTCGTTTTTCTCAAAGGAGGATATCATTGAGTAGATACTTATGCCTTAAAAAAAAAAAAATGCCAATTTTGGACTTATGTGGTTTTTCCCAACTAATTATTAGTCACTTGAATAATTCATTTTATTTCAGATAGCCCGCAACATTAGTGATGCCGATTTCCAGCAGCATGTTGAGCAATTTATTGTTAAATTATTTTCATCAAATGATCGAGCTACACGTTTAGCTCTCTTAAGGGATGTGCAATTTATTGTTGGTGAGTGAAACCTGTATTGTTATTTATCTTTATTTTATATCTCTTCTTTATTTGTGCCTTTCCTGACAGGATTGAATTAAGAAAAAAAAAGTAACAAAATTGTTAAAGTGAAACCAAAATCCAGAAATAGCTGATGTAAATTTTCAATTCTCATTCTAAAAGAGTAGAAATATATGACAAATGAAATAATAGCAAATTGAATCAATAAAATTTGACTGAAATCAGGTTGTGTGTGTGTGTGTGTGTGTGTGTGACATGTTTTTTAAAATGAATTTTCTCTATTGTTTTCAGCAAGGGCGAGCAAATCTAGTATTGATGAAATATTTTCATTTGTTAGAACGGGCTTTTTAGACACTAATCCTACAATACGTGGAGAGACTATTAAGGTAAGTTTAATTTTTAATTTATTTTTTTTGAATTACAAATATAACAATTCAATTTAGTCTTCCGTGATTATTGGGCCCCTATTGACTTAGGTTTGAATTAGAATATATATATTTTTATTTAGTCTTTCTATAATTGTTTATTCTGGGATTATTTCAGATGGTTTTAGTACTACAAGTGGCATTTTAGGCCTATTAGAGTTATTTATTTCTATATCATTTGATACTTCCTTGCTCGGAGACTATGTTTTACATATGTGCTTATTTGGATAAACGGTTTTCCATTTACTAGTAGATGCTGTAGTTTCTATCAAGTACATGTAATGTAGGAACTTGTCACAGAAAATTAGGAGAAATACCAAGGTAGTGTGACAAAGGTAAGGAACACAGCATGCAAGGATAAGTATCTTGTCACTTAATCCTTAATTGGGAGCTTAAGGTTTATCATCCATGGATCACAATCACTGACTGAGGTTATAATTGTAATCTGTATAAATTAAAAATTGAGTTTTGGCTTTATAAGTTTTCATTTGCCCCATATTTCGTTTCTTTTTACTGGATCAACTCCATTATGACTTTGTTTCATTCAGATTAATTTTCTGACTGTCAGTTAGAAAGACGGCCACTCTATCAATTGCAATGGTTGCCAGGAAAGGGAAATTCAGAGAGCTTGTGCGAAACACCACATATGAGGATATGTACATCTCCAGGAGTGTTTGTGTGGCACAAGTGAGAATGGGTAGATCAAATGTGTCTATGAGTGAGGTGAAAATGGAAGGGTGTGCATGTGTTGGCTGTGCAAGAGCCATATATGGACCGGGATGGAAGGATACCAGGATTCGATTTGGGTGTGAGAGTGATTGTTGGCTGTGATCTGCCTGTCGGCGTGGTGGTTGTTGTGCTGAACCCAAATGTGGGAGTTCTGAGGCTCGGCCAGCTTTGTGGCAGCCACTGTATGGTTGTCCAGCTGATAATTGAGGTTTGGACCTTCTACTTGGTGTCAATATATTGTCAACCGTCGCATGAGATTGAAAGGTATCTGGAGAGATTGAGAATGATTGGTAGAGTATTGAGAGTAGTTTAAATGTTGAGTCTTTTTCAATCAAAACCTTAGTTCTGTCATATTGTTAGTTTCTTCGAAACACTACTCATATACAGACTGTAATAAACAATGACCAATATTCTTGACAAACAATTCTAAATCCTTATATGATGAGTAGTGTATTAGTAGATTCAAATCGTCTTAAACACAAAGGGCTGTCAGAGTGACCCAAGAAATAACCGATAAACATCTCTGTAGCATCCATGGAGATTCGATATATTCAGATACTCTCGATCTTGCCTTTTATTTTATACGCTTTGTTCCATCAATGTATTCGGAGACAAAATTTATGCCCATTAATTGTTTTTATTAACGTCCCAAGTAGTTTTAATTTTTTTTACTTCATAAAAATAATTTCTGTTGCTAAAAATATTGTTAACAAATTATAGATGAAATAGCGAGTGTGTCATCCCAACACGTGGGAAATCCGCTTAGCATGTAGTGTTGTTGTGTGTATGGATGTGAATGCTAAGAATGTGCTCTGTGGTGGCAGTGTGACTGACAAGAGAGGCGTGGAGTTGGACTCATGTCTGAATGAGTAAGGATGGGAGTTGGTGAATGAGTGTGGTGCACCGATGTTTGTGAATGTGACTGGAGGTATGAGTTGGATTGTTGTGACTGTGGATGTTATTGAAGTTTGGTGAATTCTGAGCTTCATATTCTGAATTGGCTGACAGATCTTTTTTATGTTTGTCTTAAATGTCAGGTAGTTCTCCGGGCTGGATATATTAAAGCTGGATATAGTTCTGTAGATGGGGTTACTTTTGGAATTTGTAGCTCGGTGGATATGAAGTGAAAGGTCATGGTTTTTTAGCTTTTCCAAAATTTACTGACAAACTTCAGTAAACTCCTTTCTCTCAGCCATAGTGATTAGCTATTGATCTGACTTGTGTGACCCAATTAAAGATTGTATCAGGATTGCTCCTAACCAGGGAAATTAGCCTATTGACGCAAAGCCTTGAATGAGTGACAATTTGGACCAATAGTTAATAACCTTGTTCATAACACTGACCCTCACGGGGTTCGACCTGTCTCTAGGCGCACTATGTAGTTGGCAGTACTCCTTGGCCAGCTAAAAAGTTGTTTCAGGAACTTTAGCTTTGATAGCATCTAGATAGCTTAGGCTCCATATATCAGAGGCATGGAGGAGGATTGAAGACACCATAGAATCAAAAAGAGCTATCTTCGAATCCCATGAATCACTTCGACCTTTTCGCAAAATTGCCAGAACTCTTGCGGCTGCAACAGATGATTTCTGAATAAAATGCTTCGATGCTTTGCTGAATCTTCCCGAAGAAGTGAAAGGAACTCCCAAGTGTAGCTTTTAGTGTATTCTAATTTCTCACCATGCCTGTAAAGTGGCTTAAGTTGCTTCAGCCTAGGGGACTTATAGATTACCATAACCTTTGATTTTTCTACATTAAATTTAAAGAGTTCATTGCACAGTACTGCTCAAGGATCTTCAGTTTCTTTTGTGCTTCTTGCCAAGTATTACTAAGAAGAATAATGTCATCTGCTGGTAAGAGCATTATTGTCTCATGAGTACTATCGATGCTGATGCCTGTGGCACCATTCTCTCTGAAGAATTGGACTATGTCAGATATAAACATGATGAAAAGTGTTAGACTAAGGCTTTCCTCTTGCAACAGGACCGACGTTATATCTATTTCTTCCGAGAGTTGTCCTTTGACTGTTATTTGAGTCGTAGTAATGTGACTGTACGCAGTGTCTTCATAATCCTTATGAGTTTACCTCCCTTACCCAGTGAAAAGAGTTTTTCCCATAGCAGGGTGTGGTTGATAGAGTCGAAGGCTTTCTTGAAGTCGATGAAGGCAGCATATGAGCAGGTGCCTTCGGTTCTGAATTTAATATTATCAACTAGCGACTTTAAAGTGAAGATGTGGTCTATGCAGCCTCTGCCACTTGCAAACCCTGCTTGCTCTTCAGGTATGAGCTTTTCAGATTCAGCCCATTGTATTATCCTCCTTGCCAGAATGCAAGTAAATAACTTCAGCATTGTATTTAAAAGGGATATTCCCCTATAATTATCTGTATCTTTCCTGTCCCTTTTCTTGAAGAGTAAATGAAGTTTTGATTTAGACCATTGTAAAGGGGTTTTTTCACAGCCCATTACTTTATTAAACAGGTTGAGCAGATAGTGCTCCCACTCCGGAGTGAGGTTTTTGTAGTTTTTGTAGATGATGCTGTTGAAGCCAGGAGCTTTCTGATTTTTGGATGCAATATTGTAATTCTTCTAGTGTGATGTCACTCTCAAGGGTGAATGACTGAAACAGATTTGCTTTCATGGATGGATTTTTGGCTATAGTCTGCTGCATAGAATCTAGTCCATTCTTCAACCCCTGTTTCGTTTAATTTGGTGTTACTTGGTTTCAGGGAATTTATAGTACTCCAGAACTGCTTGCTGTTTTTAACTTCCCTAAGGTTATTTAGTATGCGTAATCGGTATTCGATTTTTTTGTGTTGTATTAATTTCCTGTACGAGTTCCTTGAATGAATGTATTCTTTCAAGTGATCCTCTGTAAAGTTGAATCTAACCAAAGCCCTGTATTTTGGTCCCAAATTTCTCTTCGAGTTTCTACAGTCTTGATCAAACCATGGTTGCTTGGTGCAATACTGTGAGTTCTTCGGTAACTTTTTTGGAAAACATTAGCCCTGTTGTAGTCATACTTTCCTGCATGCACATGATGAAGTTCTCATATAGAATATCTATCTCTTTTGAGTTGAAATATATTTTATTAGAATTCGACAAACACTTTTTGAACTCGTTTATCTTCGATTCATCCCATTTGACGCAAATTCTAACATTATTAGATATCTCATTCGTTAATTCACGAGAATGATCAAGATCCTCGTATATCGAGGGCACGTGTAAAGATTTAATACAGGCTAAGTGGTCAACAAAATCTGAGACAACCGCTACACTCATATCTGCAAATATATCTAGGGAGTTATGATTTATCCAGACAAGGTCTATAGTACTTCTCTCCAGGCTTGATATGAAGGTATACTTCCCCAGCCTATCTGAAAGCGAGCGACCATTGCATAATACCCAATGATTCCAAGACTTCTACCAGTAGTTTGCCTCGCCTGTTTATGTTTGAGTGGAGAATTATCCTTTCAGAATAAAGATTTGAACCCTGTAATACTTCCTCCTCTAGGCTATTTAAATTTCCTACATGGCTGTTAGAGTCGCCGTTTAATATTAATCTGGTAGAAGGGAAGTTTGAATGGATCGTGGAAATAACAAAACTTAGGTCCTCGAGGCATGTTTAAATGTCACATACTGGGGGAAAATATATTTTGCCAATTGTTATCAAAGTGTTATCTACTTTTATATTGATAAATATCCAGTAACAATTTCATCTATAACGGTAACCTCTTGATTAATTTCATTGTGAACCAGGGTTAAAATACCTTCACTAGCTTTTCCTGTTTTGAATGATTTAATTGCACTACTGCTGTTTGGGGTGTAGTTGTTTGACCAATGTGGGAGTTCTTCCTACTGGTTAGTTACCTAAAATGTTTGTCGACAAATTGTGTGGACGCATATTTCTCGCTCGAAGCAAAAGAGCGACCCCACAAGAAGTTTCAATGACATCCATTGGGAAACTGATATAAATTAGCGATTATTTTATTGCAGTGGATTGACCTTCCAATATTTCCGCTACAGCGATTTTTTTGTCGCCGCGACAAGAAATCTCTAGTGGAGGCCTAGCCTAAGGCCTCACAGCGAGGTATCCCTCTCATTATTTCCACTCCTCCACAGCGTACAAGATGACCATCTGTTAGAGCATCAAACCAAAACCGTCAACCAGAATTAAAAGTTTTTTAGATTTTATTTTTAATTATTATAAAATATTTATTTAATTCATCTAAATATGTTTGATTACTTACTAGTATATAATGAATTGCAGTCGAATAAACTCAAAGACATTATTTATAAATAATAGTTTGTCATTGATTTTTTTTTTCAGGCATTGGTTCAATTTGCACCAAAACTTTCAAAGAAGCATTTAAATGATGACACTCTACGTACTTTATTTCAAGTGCAGACTAAAGATCCTGAGGTTATTATGTACATTATTTAACGTTATACTGATTCTGAAATACAATATATTGATGTCTACATCTATATATTAACTTTATTCCTAGCTTTTCAGATATGGCTCCTAATAATACAATTACAAACACGCGTGTCCACGCACACACATCAGCCTCAGACTTTAAAAGCTTCCTCTTAATCTATTTACCTGTTTGAGGAATCTTCCTTTTATTCTATATTTTTCATTGGCTCGATGTACTTTTCAACAGGATTTACAATGGGTTTCCCATGGTCTACCACCTTTCAGGGCTATTCAGCATTTTTTTCCATTTTATGATTTTGGGTTTATCTGCCGAGTAACACATCTAAATCATTCTCCTTTTGTGGGAAATTTCTTGTCATTCTTCCAAAAACTCATCATTTTGGAATCTTACTTCCTAGACACTTTCATGTCGGGCTTGCTTTTACAACCCCTTCTCAAGTTTAATGTTAACTTCTCCCTCTCCTTTTGAATTTTATTTGCTCAATAATTTGTCCACAAAGTCATTAATCAGTGTCTTACGTATTTCATTGTTCAGTCCAAGCCTTACTTCTTTCCCTTGATCAAAAATCTCCCTTCAGATAGAGAGGCAATCCTGCTTCCCCTATCTATCACTGAAAAATGGATTTTGTTCTGTTATATTAAATTTTCAGAAAGCCCCATGTGTTAGTGACTTATTGTAAATCTTTATTTGCTTGGCCACTAAGGCTGTGCATTTGCAAGTTTGATTTGGGGGTTTTTAGATTGTTGGTCGCAGTGATCTTCCCAGGAAGGTTTTTTCTAATTGTTACTTAAATTTTGTTGGTACTCAAACACCATTTTTCTGGTGTTCTTAGATAATGATGGAGTTGTTCATTGTGCTACTGTTAAGATCTTTTTTTAACATATGTCTTAACCAATCTATTAAAGTATGTCTGTATGCATCTGACATAGCTCAGAAAGAACTAGCATTAGAATATTGAAATTTCTTATTCAGAACTGTTGAAACATTGAATTGTGCAACTCCTCTTTTGATTAAAATTAATTAAGGCAGGGGGAAGCAAAAATTAAAAAAAGTGCAAATTTCTCCGTATCTATTAGAGATACAGAATATTTATAATTAATTATTATTTATTTATTGTAAAAGATCTTTAAATTATGTTCAATGGCATTTTTTGATCCTATGCATTGAGTCTCAATTTCAAATGAAATAAGTTTAAATGAAGTGCAGCAAAACACTTTGTTATATTGAATTTAGTTGAAGTACAATAAAGTTATATGCTGTCCTCATCCAATTTTTTATATGTGTGAATTGTCCTCCAAGTTTCATGTTAGTGCTTTCCTTGTATGATGTATTTCTTTTGTTTTCTAAATTTATTTTCTAGTTATTATTTAATATGTATTAGTTTTTAAATAATAATTCCCTTTTCTTTTATAGGATGTCATAAGAACAAATACTACCATCTGTCTGGGGAAAATAGCCCAATTTTTGATGCCTGAATCACGAAAGAAAATTCTGATAAGTTCATTTTTACATGCTTTAAAGGACCCTTGTTCTACAGTTCGCACAGCTGGTATAATATATATTTCTTTTTAACATGTAACAAGTTTTTATTGTAATTACTTATTATATTTCCATGGACGAATGATTAACTTTCTTGCACTTTTGAGTGTTTTCAATCATATGGAGAAAACCCCTCATATTTGTTATGGTTACCTCCTTCATTTCACTCTGATTTTGTTATTTATACGGGACCTATGAATTTCTATGCTGAGCTTAATTGTTATGGAAATTAGCTTATTCAACCAAATCATTTTTTGGTTTTAACTCAGTAACTGCCAGAAATCTGACATCATTGTTTTCCTTTCTAACTGCGCAAAACCAAGATTCTGGCTTGTAGGAGACCATTCTAACAGGGCATATTCTTACTCGCAAGTCTATAGCCAAGTAATATTTCCCACGATGCTTTAGAAATAATAAGGTCAAGGTGTCAGGAGGCTTTGATGAGTGCTGATAGGGGTCTCCTGCTTATAATCGAATTCATACCTGGCTTTTATTCATCCCCACCAAATTACATTTCTTTTGTGTTCTAGAGTCAGTTTAGTTTTTAATTTCTGTGAGGGCAGAACTGTTTTTAATACCTATTTAGTCATCAGTTCTGACAAATAGTTAAAATCGAAGCAGGTGCGTTAGATACGGAGAGAGGTGAATTTTGAGGCGAGAAATTCTGTGTGAAGCTTTGGCAGAAATGAACAAATATTTTACATTTGTAAAAAGGGAAGATGCTCTGTCCACACATACAAGGCTTCAAAGATAGAAAGACACCAAGGTAGGAGGATTTTCTAATTTTGTTTCAATTACATTATTGAGACAAGTATTGAAAATTAAATTATTTATTTATTTTTATTTATCCCCAAGGACGGGAATCGAATCTGCCACTCTATGTTTACCACGTGAGATTAAGACAATGCCTTAACTCACACGGCCAACCTGAGCCCCGAAAATGAAATTACATGAGTTTTAATCATACAACAAATTTATCTAGAAGTTCATAACTCGTGAACTTATATCGCACAACCAAAACTTCCTAATACTTCACTTCCTACACTTTTCAGACCACATTGTGAGAAGTGGTGACCATTTGAAAAAAAAAAAATGATTATTGGTTGGTAGATTGATTCTTTGAAATCTCCAATGCTGGGATAGTGTAGCCTGCTGCCCACCCTGAGGATCCCTTGTCCATCAAGAAAGGGGGAGACTTGAGACGGCTCCTTGGGAGTATTCTGTGTCTTTGAAAATCCCGCTCGGGAAATGGAGTCGTTGGACGAAGTGTATGCATCTCAACTCTGCTTCGGCAAATTCCTTGAGTGTGATAGGATCGGCACAACTGGTAGGTGATTCCTGGCGCGAAGCTTGATTGCCAGACTTTATCCTTTGCGCTGTTGCTTGCCGGGGACTGAATTGGCACTGTCTTGGCGTTTCCCTCGGCAGCAGGTAGCAACTTCGGCATATTCGTGGACGACGCGTGGTCCACAGGTGAGGGTTCTTGCACTTCCCAGACTGCCCTCAATTGAGCTTCAGTATCTTCTTCCGATTGGACGAACATGGAAATAGACGATGACTGGAAAACATTTCGAATAGTGCCAGACGCAACATGACCGAAGACGGTCGGCTGCAAGAATAATTAGTCAATGCCTGACTCAAAGGGAATTCCCGTGATTATCTTGGGGTACAAGTCACCACCAATTAAAATATCAATTGGACCAGACTCTCCAAACTGTGGGTCAGCAAGAGGATGTTGCTTGAGACAGTTCACCATTGATTGTGGAAGATTGCGTGTCGGAAGAGAAGAGGTTATTTTGTCGACGACTACAGCTGACAGGCTGTACTCTTGGTCACCCATACACGGATGGAGATTGCACTCAGTGTGTCCTTTGAGATGTGATTTTGGTATGGTTGACTCTGCCAAGCTTGTGATGCGTCCGGCAAACGGATGAATTTTGGTGCCAAGTTTCTTAGCCATTGACGTGGTGAGGAAGGTGTGTTGACTGCCTGAGTCGAGTAGACCGCGGGCTGGATGATAAGTCCCACAGTGATCCCTGATAAAGGTATGCACCGTACCCAATAGGACCATGCAGTTGGATGTAATAGACGCAGTAGGTGTGGAACCGAAACCAATAAATGTCTCTGGATCAGACGGAGTAGCTGGCTTTGAGTCTTCTTTCACCTTTGAACTGTCTCCATTATCACAATGAATCAGCGTGTGGTGACTCTTGTTGCATTTACGGCAACCGAATTTGGAGAAGCAGGACGATACATTGTGCCCTTTACGTAAACAATTCCAGCAAACCTTCCAAGTACGGGCTAGCTCAACTCTTTTTGATGCTGGTAGATTAGAGAAGCCAGAACAGTGAGATAGGAGGTGTTGTCTCTGGCAATGGTTGCACTTGGGACTTCTGGAGTTGTTAATTTTTGGTGAAGCAGCTCTGGCTTGATGATTGCGCCGACTGGCAGAGTGAAATGCAACCGAATTGACTTTGACATTAGATTTGAAACCATGATGGGGATGTTTGGATTGAAGAGGACTGGAATTCGCCCTAACACCTCGAGACATATTCAACGCCGATTTTCTTTGGCGGACGAAATCGAGTACGTCACTTGATGTCGGAAACTCTCGCCCTGGCCTCAATGATAACTCGAAATGTCATCTAGTTTCATAATCTAGAGCTCTTAAGCCCAGAGTGGCGAGGATGAACTCAGAGGCTTGTTCTATCCGCAAAGCGCGGAGCACGTCAATACTGTCTGCAACACCAGTGAGAAATGCCTCGTATCGCTGCATCTCATCCTTGAATGGCCTTGTGTCGTGGTCAACAATCTTATGAATCGTATGCCTCAACAACCTTTGGCCAAGCTTGTTCATATGACTGTTCTTCGACTGGGAATCTCGAAATAAGGGACGCAGCTTCACCCTCTAAAGCGCCAATGAGGTAGTGGAATCTTTCTATGTTTGAGAGAGAGGGCTCATTGTGGATTATCGAAAGGAAAGTGTCACGAAAATGCGTCCGCTTCAGCCCATCACCAGAAAATGTAGGAATACGAATCTTCCGCAACTGTGGTTTGTTGAAAGAAGCAGTGCTGGCGTTGAGACCTGAAAAGGTAGCTTGATGAGGATTGACACGAGTGCGCCTAGCGTCCAAGCGCCCCTTCACACTCAAAAGGCTGCCACTCGCTCTGATGGTCTCGTCTTCCAGTAAATCATACAGTTCATGCCAAGCGTCGTTAGGAAAGTCATCCTTTCCAGAAACCTGGATTTCCTCACGCTGGTTCCAGGCAGCTAGAAATTCCTCCGAATATCCTTTAATGGTGGACACCTTGACTTCAAATATACTGCTCAAAAATGAATAGGGATATTGGTTATTTTTTTCTTATCCTATTAATTTTAATTAAATCGACCTTAATTAAATAACTTTTTTATGGGGAGAAAAGACAATAATTTCTATTAAATATTAATGATATTTATAATTTAAGAAAAATGCTAGGACACATAAATACAACAAAACCTACCAACCTACCAATATCCCTATTCATTTTTGAGCAGTTTATGTTGGCATCGTCTTCTGTGAAGTTGTCCAGATCGAAGGTGGCTTGGTCAACGATGTTTCTTCTTAGTCCACGCATTCGCCTTTCCAGTTTGGTAGCACGAGCTGCATCCGCAGCGCTGGATCCTTCACTTCCGGTTGGAAGGGCTCCCTTGGGGGGAAGAGTAGAATCGGTGTCTTTAATCATGGTAAAGATAGATAATTAGAGCAGTTTTTTTGAAGAACCCTGAAGCCATTCAGAAACCCTTTTATTGATGAGAGCCTTATGTTATTCAAAGATTGTCTCACTTTCAAACAAAACATACCATCCAAATGATGTTGCTTCGATAACAAATTGTTTTTATTGGGCAATAGGAAAGCTAGGTTCATTCTAGATTTTATTGCTGAATACCAATGGGATGAAAAAGCAATATTATTTACTAGAAAACGATTATGAAAATCCCATTCACCAAATTTCATCTCTTGTTTATGAACAATGTAGTTACAGTGTTTCCCCTTGACAAATTTTACCCCAGTACCAGTAGAAAAGCGATTGAGGAGAGGTTCATTGGCAGACATTGTCCTGGGAAATGCTATCAAAATATTTTTCGGGATTGTGTCATATCTAAGATGGGTGAATGTAAAAAAAAAAAAATAAAATAAAATAATTAATTAACAAAAAGAGATAGAAAATAAAAATTTCTTTTTGAACCTAACAGCTTCTTGTTCAAAGTCTTGGATCGAGATCATTGGATATTCGTTTAAAATTTTTAGTGTGCCACATTTCATCAAAAATTAGGTAAATCTATTACTTGTTAAAATCCTAACCAGAGATTTACAAATATCTTTTATTGTTGGACGTTTAGAAACCCTAAACAAGTAAAAAAAATTAGAGAGTGTGAGGAGCATAGAGTGGAGAAAATTCGCTGAGCAGGGAGTTGTGGACCTAGTGAGGGCCATGCACACTTGTCCTTACAGTCTCCTAGTCCCAGCATTTCTGGGAGCTCATAAAAAAACAATTCTTACTGATTTTTTGTGTTTTCTGTTAAAGAATCAAACATTAGTTGCCTAAATACCTTTGAACATATTTTACTATATTTAAAAAAAAAATGTTCTACTCTTTTAATTAGAAAGGTTATTATAGCTAAAGTTGTTAAGCTGAATCTTGGAAATACACTGGAGAAATACTTATTAAATGTTTGCAAGTTGTATGCTACATACAAGCTTTCTTGATATATTGTACCATAGTAAAATTACACAAATTTCTAAATTCTAAATTGGTTAAATGGCAATCAATAGGCTTGTTAAACAGGTGTCTTCACCTTCATAAAACTTATCTTTCTATTGGATTCAAAGAAGAGTCTTCCTAACAAACAGGTTCTGCTAATTCCTTAAAGGTGGCTCAGGTTGGCCGTGTGAGTTAAGGCGTTGTCTATATGGTAAGCCTAAAGTGGCAGGTTCGATTCCCGCCCTGGGCAATAGGAGTTTATTTGGTGATGGACTCATTAAATAAGTTCCTTAGTCCCACCCTAGCTAGAAACGGGTGGTTCCCTGTAGATAACCTGTCCCAATTAGCCAAAGTAGCATAAAGTGGACGTAAATAAATATAAAACAAACAATAATTCCTTAAAAAGAGGGAACAGGAATTGAATTAAATATTAGAATATTGAACATTCCAAACAACACAAATCTCCCTTAAACTACCACATGATGAATAAATCTAAAAAATTACCTGCAAAAATGCAACCCTGTCACAGATCAAGGATGTTTGTGATTCACAAATTTTAACTAATCATTGTTAAAACTGCTCTCTCTACCTAAATGATGTTGATGGTCTGGTGTTTAAATATAATTAAAATCAGCCTCAAATATCATTCATTATATATTTATATATATTTGAATGGACCTAATTTTTGTCTTCTACTTGGTAGGATTGATGAATTTAAAGTTTTTTTGTGGATAAAACCCTAATAGATGATTCCCCTTAGGCATACCTGTTAAAAATCAAGCATTTCAGGGACATGGCCACAAACTTGAAT
Source organism: Riptortus pedestris (assembly GCA_019009955.1). Classification (NCBI taxonomy): domain Eukaryota; kingdom Metazoa; phylum Arthropoda; class Insecta; order Hemiptera; family Alydidae; genus Riptortus; species Riptortus pedestris. The sequence continues at coordinate 81,996,860 of CM032233.1, forward strand.
CCTTATATTGCACATCTGTAGGCAGAGTTAAACATTAATTTTGAGACCCAATGTAATCAATATATTGGCAAGTTGACAATTTGATTGAACAAACTAGATTGGAATTATTTCTACTTTTTGATATTAAGTGCTTTTTACTTTGTTTCAGGCGTTCAAGCTTTTGCTGTTACTCATAATTATTTTCCTTTGGAAATGATTGCAAAAAATATTTTGCCAGGATTGATCTGCTTGACAATTGATGTTGATCTGACAGTTAGACAGAATGCCTTTAAAACAATAAAAATATTATTAAGTAAATTGGAAAATGTATCAACGAACCCAGAATTAAAGCAGGAGTATGGTAAGTATGGATAATAGTCAGATGAATTCAACATGGTATTTGCATTATTTTAGTCTTAATTCCTTCATTTATTTTAGTTTAGTGTAGTTATGAGTGCTGAGCCGTTAAGTGCTATTTTAAATTGTTTACTGTGTTTTTTTAATTTTGTTTGATTTCATCAATTTATATACATTAGATTAGTGCTGATCAAGGCATAGTGATTTTAGTTGGGAATTCTTCTTTAGATTTAAGATTAAGTTTAGTATCTTTATTTATTGTACTGCTGAGGTGGTCAGTTATTTTATGATTCGGAAGATTAAATGAGAATTGGAGTTGCATTATGGTTTTGTATGAAAACGGGCTATTTTCCAAAGTATTGTTTATTCTTATTTGATTAAAATTAGAGGTGAGGGGTTAGATTGCATTCTGATGATAATTTTTTTTGTGGTGCTAATGTTTAGAAATGGCCTCATTTCCATTTTTCGCCAGCAGACTGTTTCACCACTAATTCTTAAAAAAATAAAATAACCTGATGGCTTTTCTGAACAAAGTCATAGGTACCAAAAGGTAGGAATTGTAGGTTCAAGGTTGTGGGAGGGAGAGGGGCAAAGGGAGAAAACGAGAGTGGGGGAGAGAGAGTTGTAGCAGTAGTATTCAAGGTGAAAGCAATTTGTTTCTATCTTATTAACTTAAGTTAGTTCAAACTTGTATACTCTGAATGTGTTTTATTCTAAATTCGTTTTTCCATATTTTTGCTTCTTATTTTTTTTTCTTCTTCAGAGAAAGATGTTTTGACCCAACCTACCGAAAATTGTTCTTCCAACTATTGGGATTTTACTGCTTTGACTACCAAGTTTCTTAAAACCCTAGAAATTCGTGGAACTTCAGCGAATACTGCCAATAATGTAAATACTGAAGGGGAAAAAGATGACTCACATAATGAAAATGGTTTGTATAATATTTTTTGTAATATTGGTTGAGTTGTTATTATTTATTAACATCCACTTTGTGCTAATAAGACTAATTGGGATGTTATTTATTATGATTTAACTTACTAGTTTCAATTAATAGTTTAAGTTTTGAGATTTCATTATAATTTAATATGTTTTCATCAATGTTTGGATAAGAAAACTTTTCTTTGCATATAATATCAGGCTGTTAGAAAGTTTCTGCTGATTTCTACAAGACAGCACTTGACCTGCTTTAAAGGCTGAGTTACTTTTATCTCAATTTAGCAATACTTGTTTGAGGAAGCTGAGAGAGCTTTCTTCCTTGTGTTTTAATCTTATCGATATCAACACTGATTTAAATCTTTCCCGTCAGTACCCTAATAGTTATGGAGAACAAGAGAGTTCTTTTTCATCACTTGATGCTTTTTTTATTTTGACAAAAGCAAAAATGCAATTCAAACTTCAAACAAAATATGTGCTATAATGGGGGCAATGCACTAAATGAACAGACAGCGGGGAGTTTGTGAAATTAAAGCAGGAAGAATTGGGTGTTGAAGATCGCAAACACTCATGTCGGCCAGTTACAGACATCGATGACCATATCAAGGTGCTTATTTCTGAAAACCACCAGATTACCCCCAGGGAAATAGGAGAGACGCTGGAAGTATCCAATTAAACCGTTCATGAATATTTGTTGCGACTAGGCTTCATTAGCTGCCTTTCTGGTTAGGTGCTGCATGAACTGACTAGGAGAAATTTAATGGACCACATATCCACATATGATTTATTGCTCCAATGCAATGAATACAATCCATTTTTGAATCATTTGCTAAACGGTTCAAAAAATGGATTGTTTACAATAATGTTGAGCAAAAATGATTGTGTAATCATTCCAGTATGCCACCACCAACCACTTCAAAGGCCAAAACCTATGCTCTGTTGCTGGTGGGTTTGGTAGGGTGTTCTGTTCTATGACCTACTTCCTAACAACGAAACAATAAACTCTGATAAATACTGTAATCAGATAAACACTATAGACTGATTAAAAGAATTAATTGACCAGAATCGACCAGATTTGGCAAATCGGAAAACATTGTTGGACTTTGGCTGGTTTTACCTCGCCATCCTTTTAGCATGGACTTAGGCCCCTCGGACTATCATTTGTTTCATCCCCTTCAAAATTCCTTTAATAGAAAAAAATGGAATTCTTTAGAAGACTGCAAAAAGCACCTGGATCAGTTTTTCTGCAATAAATCTTAGACGTCTTATGAAAATGGAATATATCATTTTCCCCCACCAACATAAAAGTCCTGGAGATAAGCTGGAGGGCGACGATTTCTAGAGCTGCACCTGAGAGCTGGGGGAAGGGGTGACAGCTGAGCCACCGGGCTTGGTTCATCTACTTGATTTCTGGGTGAAGTAGGTTTACCTCTTGATTCTTCATTTTCTAGCAAGCCCTGGTCCTGGTTCAAATTGGAGTCCATATGTTGTAGCTGGGTATCCTCTTGCCTAGCTCCTTCACTGCTATATGTAGGGGTTGGGGCCAAGTGCCTCGTAGATACAGTAGTCTCTCGTCCGTCTGCCAGTCTGACATGGGCGTACTCCGGGTTCGCCTCTAGAAGAGTCACTTCATCCACCAGCGGTTCGTACTTGGACTGTCTGACGTTTCTACGAAGAAGCACTGGGCCAGGTTGAGAAGCCAGGATAGAGTGGAACTACCATTACCCGATTTCCTGGAGTGCTTGAACATCCGTTCGTGAGGAGTCTCGTTCGTAGCGGTGCACAGAAGAGAACGGATAGCATGAAGAGCATCATCGACGACACGCTCCCACTGATGAGTCCTTAATTGCTTTGTTCTGAGAGCTAATTCAATGGTCTTCCAGACTGTACCCACGAATTTTTCTGCTTGCCCATTCCCCTGTGGGTTGTATGGCGTGGTCCGACTTGTAGCTATCCCATTGGTGGTTAAAAATGTTTTTAGTTCCTGAGACATGAAGGAAGATCCCCTATCAGTATGTATATAACATGGTAGTCCAAATATAGCAAATCAAAATTGTAATTTATTTTTAACAGTCGATGCTGAAAGGTCATGACAAGGAAATGCGAAGGGGTATCTGGAGAACTCGTCAACTATAATCAGGAGGTAACGGTTTCTTGTATTGGTTGGTAGTGGTCCTTTAAAATCTATGTTAAGTCGCTCCAATGGTCGTGTCGCCTTTATAAGATGCCCTTCTTGCTTATTGAACCTCGGTTTCAGCTCAGCACAGATCTTGCATGACGTCGTTACTTTCCTAATGTCTTCCAGCGAGTAAGGCAAATTCTTTATTTTTACCCAATGGTTCAATCGAGTGACTCCGGGATGACATAGTTCTTGGTGAAGTTCTTTGAGCTTGTTAAAATTACATCCGATCGCAGAACATATTCTTGACAACACGTCTGCTGCTTCATTCTGACGTCCCGGTCTGTATACAATTTCATAATCGAAGCAGGATAGTTCAAGACGCCAACGCAAGATTTTCTCGTTCTTGACTTTGCCAGGTTGTTTGCCATCGAACATAAAAGACACAGACTTTTGATCTGTAATAAGCCTAAAGTGCCTCCCTAGTAGATAGTGACGCCACTTCCTTGCTGCCTCTACTATCGCGTAGGCTTCTTTCTCCACCGATGAATGTCGTCGTTCCGAATGGTTGAGAGTTTGAGAGAAAAATGCTACAGGTCGACTGTTCTGCGAAAGTGTAGCTCCTATTGCATGTTCGGAAGCATCTGTTTCAATTGTAAAGACGGCTTCTTCATCAATAGCACTGACTAAAGCGTTTTCTATGCCTGATTTTAGTATTTCAAAAGTTTGAGCTGCTCGATTATTCATGGGAAACGGACTTGATGTCAAAATGTTAATTTTCTGAGAAAACTGAGGAATGAAATTAGAAAAGTGTGAAAACATTCCCATTGCTCTCTTCAAGGTGGCTGTATTCGTAGGTAGGGGTAGCTCACGTAAGGGTTGGAGACGGTCCGGATCAGGGCGTATTGTTTTATTGCTTACGATAAACCCGAGTAATTTTATCGAACGGACAGAGAAAATACTTTTTTGTTCATTGATTGTCAGACCATATTTTTCTACAGCTTTTAAAAATTTCCTCAGGTTTGCGTCATGATCCGCTTGATCCTTCCCACATACCGTTATGTCGTCCAAATATGCATAGACTCCCGTAAGTTCTTCTCGAGTAATTATGTTATGGATCGTCCGTTGAAAGCAAGCAACTGCATTTCGTGGGCCAAATGGAATGCTCCGGAACTGCCACAATTTGCCAGTGGCTTCGAACGCTGTAAATGGCTTATCTTCGTTCGTTATCTGTATTTGGTGATACGCACTTTTGAGGTCGATAGAGCTGAAGACTTCGTAGCCCGCTACGGTGTTCACGATATCGCCAATTCTCGGTAAGGGATACGCATCAAGTTGTGTATATCTGTTAATTGTCTGTGAATAATCGATCAACATGCGCCGTTTGTGATTCTCTGTCTGCGTAACGAGGACCTGAGCTCTCCAAGGGGAATAACTTTCCTCAATTATGCCGTCTTTCAATAGTTTTTGCACTTCTAGTTCGATAAACTTGGCATTCGGAGGTAGAGTGTCGTCGAGACTTAATCGCAATAGGCTTCACATCGCGCGGGACGTTTCTAAATAGTCTTACTGGCTCAACACTCGCCATGGTAAGCCCACAGATATTGAGAGGGTCCCGCGATCCCCCAAATTTAATTTCGATAGACGAATGACTACTTAGAACATCGTGTCCTAGGATGGCGTCTGCACAAAGATCAGAGAAAATATTGAGTGTTACTCTGGGATAGAAATGATCTTCTATCTTCAAATCTACTCTGCAAGCCTTGTTAATTGTGGAATTCAGAGTATTAGACGCCATGGATACCGTTAAATGAGTTGGTAAGATTGTGGCTTTCAACTGCCTAGCTTTCTGTTCTGAAATGAAGCTAAGTGAACTCCCTGTATCTATAAGAGCCCGGGCTTTTATTCCGTTTATTTTAACTGGAATGATAGCTTTCCTGAGACAAGAATGGGTCGATGCGGACACGGCAGCACTTGTGGGCTTTTGGCACCGACAGCCCTTGACAAAATTCCTTCGAGAGTTATGACAAACTTTGGCGAAGTGGCCAATCTTGTTACAGGCCTTACAGATCTGTTCACGGGCAGGGCAAGAGGTCCTCCAGTGGTAGTCGTACCCGCAGAAGTGGCACTTCCTTTTAGCAGCAGCTGCAACCTTCCCGGAGCTGCACCCTGAGGACTGAGAAGAGGACCTAGACGAGTGTAGGGAAGGCTTGGATGAACGGACTGAGGAATTAGACGAGCGGATGGGCCCCGCCCTCTGGGACCGGACTGCGTTGACCGACTGTTCTTGGTACTGAAGGGACTGTTCTATTGCCGACTCTAGGGCCTTTGATTGTCTCGAGGCCTCATCAAGGCTAAGGTTGGGACTCTCTAATAATCTTTGGCATATGTTGGACTCTCGGAGGCCAGCAATGAAAGCGTCTCTTATGCAATCATTACGTCTCGGCCGTAACGGCTTTGAAATTGCAGTCTCTGCTAAGTAGCTTTAACGCTTCTAAATATTTTGTAACTGATTCGCCAGATTGTTGCCGCCTAGTCGCTAACTTGTGACGTGCAAAAACTTCGTTCACCGACTTTGTAAATGTGCTCTTTAGGACGGCAATGGCATCATTGTAAGTACCGCATTCGTTAATTAACTCGTAAACGACCGGAGATACGTGATTTACCAGTATGTGTAATTTCTCGTTGTCACTTACTTGGTAAGTTAGCAGGAAGTTTTGAAACGTCTTGTAGCAGTGGTTCCATTCAAGTGATGCAGTTTGTGAATCCGCTTCAATTGCAAGCCGCTCTGGTCGAAGTAATTTATCCATAGTCTTAACAATTTTTTTTGTCTAATAAATTGAAATAATTTAACTATAGATAACCTGTAAACTAGGTTTTATTAGACAATAATGTGTCACATGTTAACTCTACAAAATCACACTCTACACTAAATGAGGTTTGATTAAATAACATGTGTTAATTAAAACATTTGAATAATAAACAATATATCATATAATCACTGGTTATCAAACAAATGCTAATTATATTATAGATTAAACAGGGTCAATAGTATTCTTTATATTTTCCTTAATTTCCCCTGAAATTGTATGGGCTGATTTGTTTAAGCCTTTTTAGTCTGGTCTTAATAGGCAATATTATTTTCTCATTCAGGCTATGAGCTTTTAGTTATCAGTCACATTGATTAGTATAGAAAACTTGTTTATAATTAAGTACAAATTTTTTATTCTTTCTTCTAGGTGCACCTGGTCAAACAAAAAATAATTTTGTGAAATCTGAACCTGAAAAAATGATTGTCAAGCATGAACCTGAACAAAAATTGATCAAGCAAGAATCAAGTGAGAAAAAAGTCATAAAATCAGAGGACTCTTCACATGAAATTAAAAAAGATGATATCCACATTGATAACGATAGTGATGATGTATCTGATTGGGAAAATGATGGTTGGGAAATAGAAGATGAGGTGATACTTTTTTCCTACACTGTTAATAAAACATTTTGACTTGTGTATTTTACTGTTTGTGTGTAAAAGTTGGTATATTTGATAAATTTCGGAGATTAAAATCTTATTAAAATTTCAGGGCCGGAGTAATTTTATCAATACTTTTATGACTATTTTATTTAAGAATAACTTTACCAAATAATAATATCTAATAGGCCTATAGGATAACCGTATAAAAGCATGTTAGATTATGTTTTCATAATTAATTAATTTTGTTCCAGGGAAATGCATGGGATCAACCAGAACAAACTGATAGTGATCATGTACAAGACTCGAAGAAAACAGTTAGAAAGTTAGGGACTCGTTTGAACAAATGATCTATATTTACCACCCTAAAGTTTAGGAGACTAATCACATATTCTGTATAAAAATGTCTCCAATAACATTTTTCTGATTGTCATTATATTGTTACGCTAATTTTTATGTGATGTAACTATTATAATTATTATTTGTTGATTTGTAATACTCTTAATTTCAGTTTTTTACTTAATGATTTTTCATATTTATATTTTAAGTTAATTTTCTTGATGTTTGATAATATTTTCAATATTTGTTGAAAAAACTTAAATCCATAGTTGTTTCTAAAAATATTTGTACTATTCAAAATAGTTATGAAAAATAATTTAAATTATTTCATTTTGTGTTCAATTAAATGAACAATTATTCTTCTTCAAGATAAAAAAAAAATGTTTTGCTTTAAGAGATGCCACCTTGACCATGGTCATAGCTATAATTTGTTACTCTGTAAGGAAGTGGCTTTAAAATTGGTAATTGTGATAAAACAATCAGTGACCAAAAAAAAAAAAAAACTATTCTCTGCATGCATGCTTCTCTCTAGTGATGATGTTTTATTAAAATGCCTGGCATGGGAGTAAATGTGACAAATCAATTGTCCCCTTTAAACCCTGACTTCTACAAAGCTGTCATTCATTATTTTGGTTGGGTTGGATCAGATATGCTTCTAATAAAGTTCCAATTTATGGCTGCAAGAACTTGACAGCTTGTTTCTCATTTGTCCTATCCATAATTTCAGTCTCTTCTCTCTGAACTAGTTTAGAGACATTAAGATGGAATTGAGGGTCATGATTTATTAAGTATTGATTTGTTCACTGCCTATTTCATTGGTAGAACTTTTTATGTGCTGTATTGGTTAGCAAACTCAAGAGTTGCTGGTGTGTTGCTGGTTCACTTCCTTGGCAAGTTAGCCTGCCACTTTTGGCCAAGGACCCCACAAGGACTGGGCCCCATAACCCTATAATATATTTCCAAAAATTAATAGCTGGGCCATGTTTTGGATCAACTTAATTAATCCTCTTTAGACTTATTTCAACTTCAATAAGTTAGTGGTAAAAAAAAAAAAAAAAAAGAAAACTTTTATCAATATGACCTTGATATTTTTCCTTTTCGAAAATGCGGACTCCAAAATTGAAAAAAAAAAAAAAAAAAAACTAAGGTTAAATGTACTTTGGCCGAAATTATTTAAAATGAAAATGTTGAATAATTATTTTCATAGGCTCTGTTTTATTGTACAGTGTAATATAATGTTCCATGTTTTGTATGTACCTTTATTTGATACATGGTGTACAACTATTATGTGATACAATTTTGTAATTGGGTGTACATAACTTTGTAAAAAGATATATCTATTGTATTAATTAAATAAATTATTTATTAGAGGTGAATCATTATCCTAATTTTTCAATCTTGTTGTTCATTGGGTATCATCTGTATAACTTGTAAACTTGTAACTGTAATGGTATTTAGGCTCCAAGGTGGAAGGGCAGATCTAGAAGAGAGAAGAGCTCAGACAGACACCATAAAACTTGTGCCAAATTTGGAGTCACAATGATCTCGACAATGGAGGTATAACATATTAACTTACTTAGGAGTAAAGATGTCACAGCGGAAGTGTCCTTTGATGGCATTTCATAGTTTCAATTATTATTTCAAGAGCCATATTTTCATGGGGAAAAGATAAAAAGGATAATGGACTGTATGGGGGAACTCGTCAATATAGGAGTAGAAGAGGAGGAAGACTGAGGGGAATGAAATTTGGTGCAGTCCTGTTTTCTAATGTAGATCAGGTACTAATATTAATAAACATAAAAATGTTAAGTAATTTAAAGAGGATTATTATCGTATCTAGGTATATGACTTATAAGGAAAACATATATTATATAAGCCTTGTAATGATGCTTGTCTGTGGACTATAAAACACTAGGTAATAATTGGTCAGATAGAGCCAGATGTAGGAAACCATTTCTCACTAGGGAAAAAGAAAACAGAGACTAAGGAATAAAAGCGATTGTACAAAGTGTGAATTAGGAAATAGTAAGGAAAGTTAGATTGAGTATTGGTTATCATTGTGCTCCTAGAGTAATATGGTATTTTTTGTATTTTTCAGAAAGGTTAAATATAACTGTTTAGGGGCAGTTTGGTAGTGAAATATATTCCTCAGAAATAGTGAAGGTAATTTTTGACCAGTTATCCTCATTTCTATTAAAAATATTAAAGTGTTAATAACTATTTAAAAGAAAAGTATATATAAACAAATCCTCTGATTTGCAGGCAACAGGCTTATATAATAGTAAAGAAATGTCAATGGAGAGTGCTTTCAAGCACTGGAACGCAGGATATAAAACCTATTGCAAGAAAACCAATATAATTTTGAGATATTCTTTTATATTGAAGGGCTATTAGGCTGGATAGGTGTGGCAGCCATAAAACATGCACTGGTTAGGAAATATGTAAGTAATGGTATTGCAAATGTGATTTGTAACTTAATCACAACAATGAGCTATTGGTTATTTTAGGACAGGGATTCTCAAACTATTTTGGGCAAGAGGGCCCTTTTCCAAAATGAACTAATACCTCAGACCCCCATTACTTTATGTGTTAAATCATGTATATGCGCCAAATACAGAAGAAGTCGAAACGTGCCTGAAAGACTTGTACGAGTCTTAACATATCGGGGTTTTCATCTTGTACTAACTTGTGCATGATTATCGACTTCTTCTGTTTTTTAAAAGTACAACAATGATACTTCCTACTTAAATATTAGCCATACTTGTAAAAAGTTGGTACATGTAACAGAACTTATACAGTATCTTGGAAGTTTCAAATAAGAACTTGTGTAATAGTGGTCGATTTTTAGATCTTGTCGACCCCTGGGAAACTGGATTCCGACAAGCTGATCTATATGTACAGAATTTGATTCTACTTAAATCTTCTAGAATCTTGCCTAGTCAGCTAATCATTGACTTTCACCATGGTCTTAGATCCTTTTAATTTACATTTTTATTTGATCATATAGGTTATTAGTTATTGATTTTTTTTTAATTTGTATCCATTAAGTTATTGGGGGGGGGGGTTGATACTCTCACTCCCTTCCTTATTTATTATTGAAGGGCTGATCCCCTGTCCCCAAAGTTTATGCCTATGGGTTTAACTGATGATTAGAGGATACTTTAGGACTCCATTTGCCATCATACCAGATTATATAGGATTTCTGGGGTCTCCAATCCCCAATGGTGGCAGGGTGTCTCCAGGATTCAGGTACGAATGAGGTATTGACCTCAATGCCATGGATTGTCCTGGAAGCAGGCTTAAGAGAGGAGAGTATGCTTGGTTCTCTTGATGCCACGCACATCATGCTGAGAATCACGCTGTCAAGAAACTGAAGAGGAGCTAGTGTAGCTCCATCATGTAGACCTGAGAATCTGGATATTTGGGAACCAAGAGAATGCAGCACATATCATTAGGAGGTGCTGCTTAATAGGTGTTTGGATTTGGCATCATGACTTGGTTGGTTTCTGTAAGAGATTTTATAGAATGAATCATAGGATAGTCAGTCTTTAAGCAGATCACCCTGGCTGGAGTTGGGTCATAAAAAATGAAATCTCATTGTGTTTTACTGGGGAAGTGCTAATATTGTTGTTGAAGTAGAGCAAATATAGGTGAATCAGGACTGGTAAAAATCCAGATGCATTCCTCACATACCCAGAGCTGCTGCTGTACTTGCATGAATCCCAAAAATGAAGTGAGATAACTTCCCATCACTATCTGTTGGCCAGGCTCAAGGTCATGAAATCTGCTTAGATTGTATAGGACTTCATTAACCCTCCGGTGGGCGCACGTCCTGATTTCTCGTGAGTGGGCACACCATGGTTTTACACCGCAATTCCCATAATTATCGTTTTCAAGCTAGCAGGATACAAAAATATGAAATAAAAGAGCTTTCCATTGGTTCATTATTTATTTTACATATTATTTAGTAACAAAGCAGTCATATTATTAAATTAATTTACATCAAAATACACCTTTAATCAGAACAATTTTCCATCTCCTGATCATTACCATCACGAGTAAAACACACAACATTTGGGCGCGAATGCTTCTTGCAGACATTGTTGCCAGATGTGCTGCACAATGCCTTTGTCCTGATATTCTTTTGTCGTCCGCAAATGTGACATATTCCAGGTTTAGGTTCATCACAAATTTTCCTCTCCTTTCTGAACCTCTCTAGAAATATGTGTATGTCTTTCGGAAGATTTGTTAGTTTTTCTCTTTGATGTAGATGGACATTCATTAACATATAAGATTTTTTAGAAAAGTACGTCACCTGTATTTATTTTCTGGGTTGTTGTGGCTGAAGATGATGTTAGAATTGGTCCCTGCGATATCGAGATGTCGGTAAAACAGTGCGTGCGTCCATCTCCTGAATGTTGTGTATGATGCACACAACTGATCCGCGGTATCGACACCACCCTTTGTTTTGTTATAGTCTAAATTTACTACAGATTTTCTACTTTTGACATCAATTTCATGTCTATTATGCACTGTAGAGAGGAATATCACAGCTTAGGGCTTTTTAGTATCAGTCGAGGATAAGCAAGCAGAAATCTTACTGAAATCCATCGATCGTCGTCCTAATTTCTCTTGTTTTACTAGCCTGGAATTCAAATGGTATTTCTTTCTTATTTTTTCAAATTACCGATGGTAGTCAACTACTTATTCATCAGATATTCAGCTGGAAAAAAACTGGTGTAATAATTATCAGTCGTAACATTTCTGTTTGCGCCTTCGATGGGAGTTAACAGGCTTTTGAAGACATCTTTAGGTTTATTTGATTTTAGGTATGGCCCAGCCAACTGTTTGCGACAATATACTTCAAAATTTAGGGTATAAAATGTTTTTGCGTCACAAAGGGTGTATATTTTTATTCCATACTTTGCCGGTTTATTCGGAATGTACTGTACTTCATAGGATTTCTTCAGGATCCCTTACAATATCCCTATCCCTGGATATAGATACAATCATATAATAACCATTTATAGGTGCAAATAAGAATATACATTGAAATCAAGGTTAAAAAATTGTAAGCATATAAAGTTGAAATAATACTTCCATGATTAGGCACGTGGCGGCAATCACACCGGAGAGGCTGGGCAGAAGTTTACAAACGGTTTTGCAAGTAAACACTGACGATGTATGGTTTGAAACAATGTCACACATGTGCTCCTTCTACTGCGAAGATTGAATACTAGAAGGCTATGGAAGACGACTATTAGAACTCTCCAGTGGCCACTTCAGAAAATAACATTTGCGGTGCGCATTCCATCCCGTGCCCACCGGAGGGTTAAATATGACATTTGGAGCACTGCAGGTGCATAACAAGATATGGGTGTTTTAGAAAACAGTAGGAAGAGTGCTCAAGAGAGGTTTGGAGAGTTTCAAAAATATATATGCAATATTTTATATCAATGTATAATGGAGTATTGGTTATCCATATATAAACTGTTAATAATGTTATAATCTTGTTATTTCATAATAAAATATAAAAAGAACAATATTAATTCTATAGGGAAATATAATTACTTCATTTCTCTAATGCTGAGAAGGGGATTGGGTCTGAATCTACTTTATCACCAAGGTACCAACTTTTCTTACCACTTTTATTATAGGATTATAAAAAAGGGGAACGAAAATAAATGAACACATTAAACACTTATAAACACTTATATTTTACAATTATAACTTTTGAATTATTCCATTTCAATTTGTTAGCAGTTTTTATTACATTTGGTAATGAATGTATCATATAATTTATCAAAATGAACACATAAAAAAGATATTTAAAAGAATTGTTTAAATGAGCTTAGTTTGTCTTATATATTAAGGTAACTTCCTAACAATTTACATACTACTTAGTAGAAAGAAACTAAGCTATCTGCTTTATTTTTCTTATTTTTATTATTTTTTAAGATGTTTTTGCCTTATTTATCATTTTATGTATTTTTTTTAATTTTTAAAGTTTTTTTTTTCTTAAAAAAGCAATATCCTGAGATAGAAAATATTTTTATGTACACATTTAAATTATAAAAGAATAATTTGATCTACAGTACAAATTATATAAATAATTTTAAAAATGAAGGCTTTTAAAGTACAAAAAAGAAAGATAACTTTCAAAATATTTGAGGGAATCCATTATCAGTGAAGCAAAATTATTTTCTAACTAAATCTTCTACTAAGACAAAATAAAATAATAGTAAAAACATAATTGTTCACATATAGTTTAAGCGATATGCTAACTTTGTCTGGGATTATTATATTAACAAATATTTAAATTCACAAGAGAAGCTTTTAACAAAAATTCACACAAAACTCACGCACATGTGGACACATGTATGTATATTTATACACAGACATACAAACATGTAGACATGCATGCACACACATACACAAGGACTCATACACAATCGGATTAATTTATCAATAACATCTACATTTGTTAGCAAGTGTACAAGTACATGTGTATACAGGTAACTGTGTGAATACAATAATTTGCTTATAACAAGATTGACTCCACTCTCAAAACTTTTTACAACATTTCTGTGATTGTCCATGGCTTATCATCTGTCTGTCAAAATCTTGTAGCAGTGATGGCGCCACCTCGCCCAGTAACACAAACTCTACCAAGCGTATCACAGATATTAGCCTGCAACATAATTATATAATATTATTAATTTATTTGTGTTAGCTAATAGTTTAAGCTCTTTAAAAGGCTTCTGCTAACCTAACACTGCGTAAAATGTATTTATTTCCAAGTTTGTAAAATCATTTCTCACACAGTTTAAAGTAATAGCGTCTATATCAAGAATAACGTATGATATATTATAAAACCATAATCTTTTTGTACTTCGACATGAATATAAAACAAATCTATTTATTTCATTTCAACAGAAAATTCAAGATATTTATGATAAGTCTAAAAGTAAAATACATTTAATTTTCAAGTGATAATGACTTTCCCTGTGCCATAATTCTTAAAAAAAAAAAAAAACTTTGAAAAAGCAATTCCCTTCAATAACTTTAACTGGTATGAATTGGAGGAATAATACTTTTTTTTGGCAATTATTTGTGCATTACCTGAAACTAAAACTATATTTATAGTTTGGCTCAACAGCATGTTGTACTAATGCTACCCTTTATGTTTGTAGCACTTCAAACAAAGTTTGCTATTTTTTTATTTAAGTAACTCCTCACTTATTTAAGGTGCTAACTAGTTATTGGGTGAACGGATGGAAGTTTTCCTCAAAGATTAAGTTGCACAGCTTAAGAACATTTTGTGTGGACAACATTCCCAGGATTCTAACCTGGATTTCTGATTTACAAGGCTATACTTGCCACAAAATTGTACACACACACACACACACACACACACATATATATACTCAGAATTATGGAATAAATTTAAATGCTAAAATAAGCCAGTGCGGGCAGGCTAAAGTTGCTGGAGGCATTCGAGGCATCCAGGGGACACCTAGTAAGCTCATCAAATCAACAAGGATGATTCTATGAGGGTTTGATGTACAGTCAAAACTGGAGTTAGTATCTCTAATGGCTTTGAGGTTACCATCAGCTTAAGACAAGGAGATCCATTAGCATCTATGGGTACTGGTGGTACCATATATCTAAGACTTACAATGCACATAGCATTTGCTGACAGCATATTGATCATGGTATTAGTTGGCGCTTTGAAAGGGAGTGCAAGAGCAGAACAAGATTTAGGGCTAAAAATAAGCATGAAATATACCAGGTACATAAAAACCTCAAGACAGACAAGGGAGTTGGGTGCCCTACCGATCTGGGAATAAAAACAGATATAAAAGCCAGAATGGATGCAGGAAAAAAGTGCTTATATGTCCTGCAAAATAGTGAGAGAGAAGCACCAAATGAGGATCAGAAGCAATGATAAACTGATGGACTTACATGGTGTACCTGATATTATCTGTGGTATTAAGAAAGGTCGATTGTACTAATTAGAGTTGGACAGGAATTGCAGAGGCTAGGGGTATTAAATTAAATTAGAGGGTTCCTAGCTGTGACCTGGACTATATATATATAAATCAATAGTTGAGAAAGAATTAGTGTGATAAGATTATTGTGGCTCTGTCTCAGCTGACACAACCTCAATGAACTATTATTGTCATACCTCTCGGTGGAGACCGTCGTCATTGGCTGATGGTTGAGTACCGCTGGCAAGCGCTTTCGATGCGATGGCATCATCTTCAAGCCTGTTGATAGTGTACTGAGTTGCTTGTCCGTCAGTCAGTGGGTTTTATGCTCTGTTCACCGTATTGGTTGTTTACGTTTAGTCCAGATCTGTTTACTTACCATTAAGATCAACAACTCACCACACATAACAGTTTACCTGAACACTAACACACCCGTTGAAAGATCTGAGTGGTAAGTAAACAGATCTCGATTCAAAACGTAAACAACCCACCACACGAAAACAATTTACCTGAACATCAACTTCCCTCGTATGACAGATCTTAATGGTAAGTAAACAGATCTGGACTAAACGTAAACAACCAATACGGTGAACAGAGCATAAAACCCACTGACTGACGGACAAGCAACTCAGTACACTATCAACAGGCTTGAAGATGATGCCATCGCATCGAAAGCGCTTGCCAGCGGTACTCAACCATCAGCCAATGACGACGGTCTCCACCGAGAGGTATGACAATAATATCATTTATATTGGCGGTTCTAACCCTTTATTTGAATTATCAATGAACTATAATTGAAGTAAGCTGTAATTGAAGTAAATTTAAAGAAAAAAAATATAAATTTCATGCAATATGATTTATTCCTCAAGAATTTTCATACTCATAAGAAATAGAAAATATTATTAAAAAGACATGTAAAACAGGAAATTTAGAAATTCTAGAAATAAAATAAAAGAAGGTAAGTATTATATCAAGACTACATTGATCATAAACACTACATGGGTGTGAACATGCAACCAATTGGATATAAAGAAAGGATTGGATGTAGTTACAAAAAAAGCTACTTTATAAAAGGAACGCTTATAAAGTAAAACATCAATTCTCCAGCTTACCTCTTTTAATATATGTGTAATTAGTTTCATATTACTTAACATTTTTTCTGAACATTAATCTTTAGAAAATTACATAATATTCTATCTTACATAAATCTATCTGAATGTTCACTATTCATGTTCTTCACTTGCCTAATGTTTTATCAAAAAAATTCTGCTTATGCTATTTATAATGACGAATTATTAACCAAGGTTGTCTTACAGTTCTTTAAGTTTCCTACCACTTGCATGTTTCTTCTCTCTATAGCAGTTTTCCTGCTATTTGATGTATCAATGAAGCTAAGTCCTGAGTAATTAAAGGCTTATAGTATTATCTTTTTTGCACAACTAGTAACCACCAAAAAAGGGATTGGCATTGGTTCCTTTAAAAATGAGTGTTATTAGTATTTTATCGCTTCTAGAATGTGAGCAAACTTTTACATGTTAAAAATATTAACCACATTTCTCATGTCAGTCTTTAGGGAAATTCCAATTTGCAGTGGACCATGTGATATTCTACAATAATGTTTTCCAGTTCCTCTAAAATTACACTAAATTCCCATATCTGTCATTTCTCTCATCTACCATCATGCCATTTAACTCCCTTTCTTAAAACTGACTTCCAAATACTGTTGCCTCAGCCATACATTAAGAATATCAAAAATCATGACATACAGTTTGACCATATTCATGAGCAGACAAATGATATGACAAAACGGTCATACTGAAACTAGGTCTTTATTTTGCTTATTTAACAAATAGTTTGTTACAGCTGGTTCAAACCTTTTTCCCACTTAGCATTTATAAATAATTACAGGGTGTATTCTATATATTAAAATAAATAAAATAGAAGATTATAAACCTATAATTTATTGAGTGTGTTAATAATCTGTGGCAATAGAATATTAAAGCAATGCTGTCTAGCTGGAATTAGTTGTAAAATACAACTTACCTGATATTTTTTTAAATAATTTTGTAACTAATATAAGTAATAAGTAATTATAAGGATAATGGTTCAATAAGAAAAAATAAATAAATTCAATATTATCAGTAAAAATTGTTAAAATAAAGTGTTTGGAGGTGAATAAATACATTCTATGATGGCAAAGTATAAGTAGATATTTAGAATGTCACAGAGTTATTTCCATTAAGATTTCTTCAGATCCCATAAGTTGAAGACCCTTTCAAAACTTTAAAACCTTTAAATATTTGACAGGAGGTGTCTATCAATTCAATTGTTGCATGGCCCTCTTTGGAACTCTGGTCCATCATAATAGTTATTATTGCCCCTTGCTTAGAGGTCAAGATTACAAGAACCAGTGACAAGTACGATTCCTTCAGAACAGGTTGTTTCTCTTATGGTAGACAATGAGGCATTGAGGTTGGATCACATGCGGGCTTTGCTCGCAGACAAATAAAATTTTAGAATATTCTCTTTGTTTCCAACTTATAGAATTACCTGGCTGCTCCATTGATGTAACAGGTAAACTATATCCCCACCTGATATTTCAGACTGTGAAGTCTATCTATAATTACGATTGCTGCCATAGCGAGTGATAAATAAATTTTTTAGAATTGACGTTGCTTTTGCAAGGACTTTCTTCTTAATCCTTTACTCCTCCTCTGGCTCATGGGGGTACAACTCCCTTATTGGTATAATTTTTTCACAAAACCACAGTATACTCCGGTGTTATAATTTGTATATCTACAAGGGTAATTAACAAACAATTAAATAATAGAAAGAATGTTGTCTTAGGTCATACTCTTTACTGCTCTTGTAGTCTTAAAAGTACTAAATTTAATGTTTCTTATAAATATTGTTTAGAAATAATATTTTTTCTTACTTTTCACTCCAGGCAATCACTAAAATCAAATGAGTACAGACCTTTTTTATCAGGTAATATTTTTTAAACAATTTACAATATTATAAGGACAAAATACGACATACGCTAGAAGCTTTCATAATAGGGATTTCTCAACTGACAAATGACTCTGAAATGATATACAATAGAATCACGATTTTTTTTTATACTAGAAAAATATTTTATATTTTTAATTAAGTACTCATACAAAAACATTTAATAATATAAAATTAAATAGGATATCAGTGGGAAAAAATCCGTCCCTGGGTAACTACCTCTCTGAAATTTTGCATTTAATGTTTTAAGGGAGTAAAGAAGACTTCATATCATGATGTTTAATCTTTTTGAAACATCAATAGTAAATATTCTACTGGTTTATGTCCTGCATATCATATATTCACCATAATTCCCAGTATACCGCTTAAAGGAAATCAGTCCGTTCCCTGTGTTTTTTTTAAACAACCATTTCTGGACTGTTGTGTGCATACAGTCAGTCCATTTTTGTGAAAGAATCTCTAACGGAAAATTCTAAAATATCAAATGCTAAAGTCTTCATATTTAATCATCTTAGTATAAAGACTATTTAACTTGACCGATTTAGAATTATTGTGGGCTTATGTTCTGACTTTCTTCTACATCCTGTGTTTTTACATGAGTAATTAGCACAGACTTTTAGTGGGAGAAGAGGCTCCTGAGCTCAGAGTTCGGTGTCAGAGAAACAGTTGTGTACTTAAGTACATTACCTAAATAAGTTCTTCATAAGCAGTCGAAAAGTACATACAGTTAATTATATTCAACCATAAAGCATCTAATAAAATTGTAACTCTGATATCAAGGTGTCGAAGTTAATTTTTCTTTCATAAAATAAAAAATTTCTATTGGATATTTGACCATACCTGACTTTTTATATCTTAAAATATAAAAGTATTTGAAAATGTTAAAAAAAAAAAAAAAAAATATAATACTTGTTACAATGTAGGCATCTACTATACAAAGTATAATAATACAAATGGACATAATCAGGTTAAAAAAACAAAACAAATATTTATCTATGCATGCTCTCACCTGACAAATCATGCACACTAACATATAGGATTAGTCTATACCGTAGTATGCTGTGGCAAGTGTTTAATGTGACTTCCTTGTTCAATTTGAGCATAAACTGTTGGTTCAACTGATGGGGAAAGTAATTCAGAATATGAGTTGCAAGTTCCTGCTAAACTGAGTTCAGCATAAGTTACTTCTCCTTTCTGTAATGAAAACATTACATGATCATGATTTTAATGTTCTTTTTACATATGTTTTTATTTTCATTTTAATAACTTGAAGGTTTTAAAATGTCTACAAACATTTTGGACTCTATATAAATAAATCATTTTTATAAAAAACTATTTATTAGGAATTAATGTTGTAATTTATATTGAGCAGCAATAACCTTCAGTACGTTTGATTGGATAGGTGAGAACTTCTCAAATATTAAATGGATGGTAAACTTAGATTCTGATGATTATTGGGACAGTATATTTCCACAGAAGAAAGTGAGGAGGAAGAGGAATACAAAGTGAGAGTCAATCAAGGAGGACAGTATATATACAGATCCTCCTCACAAATGATCCCCAAATTCCCCCACCCTACAAGACTCCCATAACTCCTTAATCAGTTTCATTAAAAGCTATCAAAAAGTAAATAGAACTGAAGTTATTCTAAATTTAATTTGATGTCCACGTGTTTTAAATGTTGTGTTTAAGCTTCCTATAATGACCTCCACTCTTTATGCATATATATTTCACTTTTTCAAAATCAAATCAATACTTATGTTGTCAGTAAATTAAAAGCCTAGTTCTTGTTGATTAATTTCCCTCTTCAAGATATGTTATTGAAATGATTGTCAATTATAACACAAAGTTTATTTAAGTTTCTCTATAAACAGTCTTTTAAAGTTGTGTTGCTGTTAATGCATTAATTTTTTTAATTTCAGAAAGCATCACAAAAATGTGGTTATACAGTCTGAACCCTTCACCTTGAAGCTAGAGAATCTAAAATGTATTCTTCCTCACAAATGTAATCCTCCAACTAAATCCTCAGAATGAATTCTCTCACCGACACTTTCATACTTCAAGTAGAATCAATTTTAAGATAATAGTATGGATGCTGCCTTTCATATTCAACATTCAAATATTCCATTAAAATTGTGTACCTCAACCACCAAAGTACATAGCATTTGAATGAAACAATTTGATTTTACCAGGCTGAATAGAATAAAAATATTTAACCCATGCCCTAAAAATCCCACTTGCATTATTAACTGAAGAATTATATTTTCATTAATTCGTGGAAGTTAGCATGCTTTTGGTTAACAATTGACATAGAAAACGCGCACACAACCACAAATAAACAAATGCATAGGTACCTTAGGTTTCAGTGTGTTATCAATTCTCATTTCTCCAGGGTATAATGTGATATTTGATGGTTCAATTGGTTTTTCCACGGACCCTTGAAACTCTGTAAAGAATTTTTCTTAATTTTAGGATATTTTAAAATAACATACAAGAAGACTGGGGGTATGGAAAAAAATGTATAAATTGTAAACATTAAACGGCATTATATCAAATAAAATTTATATGATGGTATTTTGAAAACAAAATATCTGACTTGGTCAGTGGAAGGTTAATAGTAAAGGACACAAAGTAGTATTTACTACACGAGCTGAAAAGAGAAATTTACCAAGGGTTAAGTATCCTTTACTATTGCCCTTCTGATCTCTTCACAATTTAATGAGATTGCGTCATAACTTGAATATATATGTATGTTTTTCAGTAATAATAATATATATGTAGATGCATGAAATGTAACCATGAACTCCTAAATTCTATAACCAATGCATCTTGTCAGTTATTAACAAACTTATATTATTAAGTTAAATTACATGATACGAATATATTTTCTTTCAGCTTCAAGATCTAAAGACTGCTGTATGGTTGCAACCACCGTGTTCTTGCATAAGTCATTCTTTTCCTATCACTACTGTAACCATAGAATCCATGAAGTGATCAAATGACTTTCTTTGTCTCCCTCTTTCCTTTTTCTAAAATTCTTACCATAAAACATATTTATAAAGGAATTGTGATTGAAAAACATTTTCATTTTTAACAGTTAGTAAATGTTGCGATCTACTAATAAACATATACTTTTAATTGCCTTAGGTTTTATAAAAAATTTAAAAAACTTCACATTTTTATTGGGAAGAATTGAAACATTATTTTAGTTTAACAATGTAAAGAACAGGAATAAGACCATTTCCTGAATTATAGTTAAACATAAACACTCAAACAGTCACTAATAGTTAAGTGGGGAGATTATATAATTAGTAAATCGGAGTCTCAGCTTTGGCAGCAGTCTGTTATTATTTCGTTACTGAAGCAAGTGAAGGGATATAGGGAAAAAAATCTGGATAATCTTATAGTCAGTTGGGTCTTAATAACAGTGAAAAAATATTAAAATGTTTGAAATAGTCATTGTAAGTTGAACTAATATATATTCTAAAATGTAGTAAATTTACACCAATTTAAATAATACCTGAATTTAGGGGAATGATGTCAGGATTGTTTTCAAGGCTCTCAGTACTATGTGCATGAGAATGTGTGTGTTGTTTTAATTCATTCATTTTATCATTTTCTTTTGGTCTCTTCCCTCTTTCTCGGCATCTTAATGCACCGACAACACATACTGCTACAGTTATAAATGTTCCAACTAGTCCAGATAGCATACCGATCAGTGGAACGAGTTGTAGCATGACTGGATTCATAGCTGAAAATTGGTCATTTACATTTTAGTTATTATACAAGTAGGAAGTACATAAAAAATGGGCTTATTTTATCAGTGCCTACATAAAAAGTTATTTTAGTGATACAGGACACACATGTTGGTTCCTCCTGATATGCTGGACGGTAGAGGAACCAATTATTGAGGGACAATAAAAAGACCTTGGCGTATACAAGGATTTACTATAAAAAGTGCACTTTCAGAGAGCAAGCTCATCAGTATCTGATCAGAGTTGTATTGTCTGATATTTCTAACACCACCAAGAGTGTGATCAACAACTAATAATACTTTTGTCTTGCCTAAGCAATATAATATCACCTGACTGGTTAAAATATAAATTGAATAGTACTGATTTTATAAAGGAAGTAGCATTAAAAATGATAAGGAAAATAACATAATATAACAAACCTATATCATTATATAGCAAATTGACTGCATAAGGTTCCTTCATATTTTCACTAACAACAGGAAAAATGATAGGTGGGTCAAGAAACTAAATTATTTGATTAATTGTTACCTCATAATTTCCATTTTAAGAATACAAAAGTTAGTATTTTTAAAGAATAAAATATTCATTGAGCATTGCAGAATGGAGTTATCTACAGTGCCCACTTCACAAATTCAAATCTCTAAATAACGAATTAAGTCAATTTTGAGAATACGTCAAAGGGTTAGTGATTCTGCAAAAAGACGACAGCAGCATAAATAATTTCTGGAATTTATGTGTTCATCTAAAATAATGCATTGGAAGCTGTGACAGACCTATGATCAAACAGACAAGAATAATATTTTACAGCCTCTATGGATTTTGAAAGTATCCTTAGTTGGTGTGTGAGTCCAAGAATGTGTGACAGATTGTAAGTTTCAGGGACATATAGTGTTAACTCATACTATTAAGTAAATAAAACCTTACCAGTCCTTTTTTGAGGTGACTTCAACGTATATGTATGGATGACTGTAAAATCACTTTTGCCTTTACTGTTGACTGCATACAAATTTACATCAAATTCTAGGCCAGGTGGAAGGCCTGCGACCATCAGTATAGGTGTAGAAGAAGTTATATTTGCAATGAGCATTTTCTTCCTAGATTCAAACACTTCCATTACAAATTGTTGTGGTAATCCCCCATCAAAACCTTCTGAACATTCAACACCGAGTGAAATTTCAGTTTGATTCACTAGAGAACAATTCAGTAAGGAATCCGGTCGTCCTAGAAAAATAAAATATAGTTAGCTACAAGAAAATATAACAATAATTAATTGTCCATAAAACTTAAATCTTAATAGTGTCAATATACTCTCACAATCTCCCATCTTCATAATGGAGAAATGGTATATCATTCTTCTTCCTCTCAATGATATTGCCATCCCAAGCTCATTTATAAACCAATGCACACATATAGACATTCATATGTGTACACACTCACACACCTTATATTGACCACACAATTGTCCTATCAGTATTAAACATTCATTTAATCACTTTCTCATTACCACATTTCCACATCCCTCTCTTGCATTATTTCCTCAAAGAAAAATGAATAAATGTGTTCAATTACATTTTATATATACATTGCATTCTTTTTTACACAGATGTACAAATTGCATTTCTGATAAAACATATGCATATCATTATATTGCTAGGAATGTCTATTAAATAGTGGAGTAGTTAACTAAATTTCACTTACCAGCTGGAATAATGTGGTATGCACATGGCTGATGCATTGTTCCTAGTTGGTTTCTTGCCCAACAGAGCAATGTTCCAAATTCATGTTCACTGTTGGGTGTATATGTTACGACACTATGACTTCCTTCAGTAGTATACCTTGAATTTGATATTTCTGTACTCTCACCAGTGTTATTAAATTTCCATATGTAGTCTGTTGGTGGTGGATTTGATTCTATTTCACATGATACTTTGGCTGTTTCACCTTTACCTACACCTATCACGTTAGCTTGGCCAGGCCGGCAAACAGGAACAACTGAAAGAAATCATTTTTAGTCATAAAGTATTAAACAATTGTTAGTATTCAGACTTGTTCACTTATACAAATAATTATTTTCTGAACAACAAAATTGTGGCCAGAAATATATAGAAAAAAGTTGTAGCAGAATTTAATAATGTGCAATTAGTGTAAGTATTTTGCACAATTTCTTATTAATCTTTTACTTACAGATATGTGGATATGGTAAATCGTAGGTCGAATTAATCATATTGCTCTATGAATATATGATATATTTTTTACACAGTAAAATATCCCAGAGTAACAAAAATATAATTTAAGAGTTAATTTAAATTTTAAATCTTGCTGCTACAAAAATTTAAGCAAAATTTTTGGGCTTGGTGTCAATTTGTCCTGTTTTCCTGTTTAACCAACTCAACTGAATTTGGTGAAACTTGGTATGTGTATTACCAGTGACCAATCTTAGACTATAGGCTGTATTAGTATTCTTGGCGATGAATAGGAATGAGGGGTTGTAAGTTAATCCGAAACAAAAAATAGTAATATTTCAGCTCGTATATATATTACAAAAGGTGTTTATGTTGTTATTTAGATTAACTTTTGTTATGCACATTTTTGTCATACTGCAATGTAAAAACAAGATATACAAATAAAACTATAAATTGACTTTAAAATTTTATAGCGAATAAACAACTGAGCTTCATAAAACAAAACTCGTGCGAATTAACACTAACACCCCATAGCCCATGAGCTAAATCATTAAAATTCATAACATCAAAACAAATATTTCTTGGACAGAAGGTTAACTTGCTTTTGACCTACTGCTCAAAACCCTGATTGTTAAATGTTCTCTGGGGGAAACAGCAGAGGGATTATAAAGGCATGAAATGAAAAAAATCATTATTCAATTCCCACAATTTCTTCTGATTATTTCTAGTGTTAAACCTCTGAAATATGCCTTAAATAATAAATTTAAAACATATTTACTGTAATGACTTCTTTTTTACATCTATTTTTGATCAGTAGGAACTACCGATATTATAATTATTATTATGGAAGGTGTTATTAAGGTAAGTAATTACATCACAAAAGTGGGAGAATTAAGTAACTCTTTTTGACACTCCTATTAAATTAACATATAACAGCTAAATTTTAAAGTTGGAGTAATCCCATATCAACATGTCAATGCTCTAGAACAGGGCAGCCTTTGACTTGTTGCGGGCCAAACTTCATTGTGCAAATACGTTTGCGGGCCGCTTTTAAAAGTAGTGCATTTTAAAGTAGTGTTCATAATTTTTAACGATATATATTAAATGTATATTTTTAACGATATATATTAGACATGAAATTATATGACAATGTAATTATAATAAAAAGAATGCCTAACTGCAATGTGTGTAATGCTCCGCTTACAATAAAACACATACTAACAGACTGCAAAAGACGTGACCATCTAAAGATCCCTCATGACTTACACGACTTACTTACTGAAGGTAGCCCACACATTCCCATAATACTCCAACATTTACATGACATTAACATATACTCACAAATTTAGAATTGTTACATTTTAAAATCCTTTTTAATCCTTCTTAAATTAAATATTTTAAATTCCAGCTAAACCGTTTTACTGTATGTTTATGTGTGTGTATGTGCGTGTGTGTGTGTGTGTGTGTATTTGCGCGTGTGTGTGTGCGTGCTTGCGTGTGAGTGTGTGTGCCTGCACACGTGTATGTGCGTGTGGATGCGCGCGTGAGTGTGTATGCGTGTTTGTATGTGTGATAAAGAAAGTGAGTGCATATGATTGTAAATATTTTAGGTTTTAGAAATCTTCATTTTATTGTACATACTAGTTTATATTTATTTGATTTTAGTTAAGTTTTTATCCATTGAAATTATATAATTGTTTACGTAATTTTATTAGTCTTTACAGTTTTTGTTTTTGAACTTAATGTTTTGTTTTTGTTTATTTATTTTATTTGTTATTTTGTGTTTATTGTTGTTTTTCGTTGTTTTGTTATTTGATTGCGTTCTATTATTTAGTTGTGTTTTGTTATATTGTTGCGTTCTGTTATTTAGTTGAGTTTTATTTAGTTGTGTTTTGTTATATTGTTGCGTTCTGTTATTTAGTTAAGTTTTATTTAGTTGTGTTTTGTTATATTGTTGCGTTCTGTTATTTAGTCGAGTTTTGTTATTTGTTTGCGTTCTTATTTTGTATTATTTAATTTTTTCTTGTTTCTATTTTCATTTTGTATTTTGTTTATATAAATTGTTTTTGTTGTTTTTTTTTATGAGCAATATCGCCTCGCTGCGAACGCTCCAAAATAAATAAATAAATTATAATACAA
The DNA here is from genome assembly GCA_019009955.1 of Riptortus pedestris. Classification (NCBI taxonomy): domain Eukaryota; kingdom Metazoa; phylum Arthropoda; class Insecta; order Hemiptera; family Alydidae; genus Riptortus; species Riptortus pedestris. The sequence continues at coordinate 82,023,133 of CM032233.1, forward strand.
TTTATTAAAATAACAAAACGAAATGGAAAAAAATATAGGTACAACATTATGATTAAATCGTAAAATTTGGAATTATTACAAACAACGAAAGTTAAATAGCGACACCAAAATCAATGAGACACTTGACCTTGAATTTGGGAAACTAATCCATCAATGTTTGGATTAATTCCACTGTTACAAAGACGAAAAGAATTTTCCAAATTATCGTCAGCCTTGTACGATGTTTTGATTTATTAACTTTCATCATTGAAAAGAACTGTTCGCATTTATAAGTACTGCCAAATGCACAAATCTCTCCTCATCTTCCTCATTTGGAGTAAATAGTGTAATATTTTTGTTTAATTGAGTTTTTCATAATGTCTCGCGGGCCGGATCAAACCTTACCGCAGGCCGATGGTTGCCACATATGCTCTAGAATGTAAATGCCAGTGGTATAGAAATTAGGCATATCCAGTAGTAAATTGGTTCCACCAGTATATATATAGTGTAATATTATTGTCTGGACTGTAAGAAAAAACTTTCATAATTGGCTGATCACTTAGTACACCTGGTTACAGCTACAGCTAGGAATACTCAGTGATTAGCAAGTAATGACAGCATCTAGCGACAACTAATGCTATAATTACAGGTTTTTGTCTCTGCTGAAAAAATGCATTTAATTTAAGGTATTGCCATTCATTCTCCACCAATATTTTGTATTCAAGTTGAAGGCTTGGTAATAAGCTTATAGGCTGGGTGGTAAGTGTCAGAATATTCCTAAGTAGTCTATTTAGAACATAAATTCAATTTTATGACAGACGACTATATAGTACCAATTGATGCACATTAAATTATAAAAGTTTTGTATTAAATAGTTTAAGATATATGTTCTATATACTAGATATTTACATTTGATATCCAATTTCAATGGATTACTTTCACCATCTCCTTCTTGATTACTTGCAACACATGTATAAATTCCTGCTCTTGACCTGCTTACACTCTGTAATACTAAACTTTGATTTGCCAGGATAGTTCCTCCATTGGGATTATTCGTAACAGTTTTACCCTAAAAAAAAAGAATTAAACATTAACTACAGGAATGCACAAGTTGGTTCAAAATAAATAGTAATTCAGATCTCTAAAGAGAAGTAATATAAGATTTTTGAGAATAGTTGTTCTAAAAATTGTAATAAATATTCCGTTAAAAAAATGCCTCTTGTAATCTAAAAAATGGATGTTATTTCTATAATTAATTAAATATATCAATAGTTTTATTGTTGTATCAATGAGCTTAAAATGTACATGGCATCGTTTGACTGCTATTTAAGACCTAGTCACGCTTCATGTGCTTATCCTTTTGTACTTGATTATAACATTTGAACTTAACTATAAAGATTACTTTCCAGATGTTTTTAGACATGCAAACTCGTTTACCATGATAGCTGTATGTTACCTGATTTTGTGGAAGGGGTTTATGACAGTTAATATTCTATTGTTTAATCAGTTTTTTTTGTACATACCTTATTTCAAACCTAGCTCAGAGCTTCTCTATAAAAGGGCTCTATTTTTACTAAAAGGGACTAGATTTCAATTTTCAATTGTACATGTAATTGTTCCACTAGTGCTGATGTATTGTCTTGGTCTGAACACTTGCTATTGATAACGGGAATTATTAACTATTCATTCTCATAGTCATTTTTATTATTGAGGTTAAAGGCCTATTATGGATTTATTTCCACTTATTCATTTTAAAGGAAACACAAATATTAAACCATCAGTTCATTATCAGTCAATCTGAGTTCATCATTTATAATGATAAGTAGTAGTTTTCTCTAGCAGTAAAGCTTTGAAGGCTCTAAATATAGGGAAAGACTTTGTTAACGTTGTGCCTTGAAGGCTCATAATACTTAAATAGTGGATGTATACACGCTGTATTGTAAGGGAAGATAAAGATTTGGAGGAATGGTGGATGAATTGAATTAGTATGGACTTGTAGGTTTCTGATGGATCACTCTGACGTGACAAGCCTAAGTTTTACTTTTGTGCTATTAGCTTAAAGTAGAATAAGATTCTCCCATTAATTTTACATTGAATTCATTTTAAATCTCATATTAAATTATTTTGATACACGTGTTAAGACATTTTTTTTTTTCAAGTTCGGTTTTTCAACCTGTAGAGTATTTGTTTAGGATTGGGTGTTCTGGTATTTTTTACTCTTTTCAATTTTCAGAGTTGGTGAAATGACAAGAATCCATTGTATAATAAAAGCTTGATTGAAAGGAAATAATATTAATGAAATTTTTATGTTTTTATGAAGTGTTAATATTAATACGTTTTCTATAGAAATAGACATTATCCTAAATTCAAATGAAATTGAGGAATAAAACAAGTGAAGTAATTCCATGGAAGCAGTAACAAAGTTATTGAGAAAGCAGCAAACAAAGTTATTAAGAAAGGATGATGTCTTCCACAGAGTAAACTGCCAGTGGAATCTGGATGGTACCTATCAGCAGAAAAGAGACTCTTGGGTCCTCTGGGGCAATTTACATAAAAATATTAATTATACCCAACATGTTCATGACAATTATAATATTTCATATCCAGCAGAGTGACTGAACCTTTTAAAAATCGTTAAAAGTATCAAGGAGGGGTGTGGGGAATATCTCCCCCTGACGAATGCAAGGGATATCTTAGCACTTGCCGAGGATAATGGCAGTTTCAAGTGGCTGGTAGATGGGTGTAATACATTAAAAGAACTATAAATTCCTTCAGGTTTGCTCACCTCAATGAAAGCGACTGACCGAAAATATAAAATCTGTTCTTAAATTTGTAAGGGCATTAATATCTCACTATTATTTTTTGTGAGAGCAAAATTATATGCAACTGCTGGGATCCGAATCAGGTGATCCTGCATATCAAGCACAGTGTTCAACTAACTAAGCTACAGGTACAAGTACTGACACTTACCAAAAGTTCCTCCTCTTTAAATTTAACCTTTAATGAACAACTTCAGTCAATATGAAAGAATATTCTCAATTTATTTTGTTTTAATATACATTTAATTACATAAAAAATACATTATTTTCTCTGATATAAAAAATAATTAAATTAATAACAACTTAATTACTTCCCTGTTTCAGTACCATTATAGTACACAGAAATTAAAGCACTTAAATTCACTTTTCTTAAATAATTGGTATGCTTTCCATAATGCCAATGTAAAATGGGTTTGAAATTTATTTGAAACACATTCTGGATTTTAAGCTTATTCTATAATTAGTTAAAATAATGTCTTACATTGTGACGCCAGCTAACCCGATAAACCCAAGGATTGGATTTAATGTTACATTCAAAATAGACATCAACTCCTTCCCTGATCCAACTGCCATTTATATTGCTTCCAAGTTCCAAGGTTACTATAGGAACATCTAAACATAAAAGATAATTATGAACAACATTTTCCGCATTAATACATTTTTCAAACTGCGTTCTTGAGCCGCTGTGGATATGGAAATTGAACAAATTGAGTTGAGAAATCGCAGGTACAGCTTAAATAGCTGAATTATTGTCTTTCAATGTCGTTAAGTTATTCAATGGTGTTATTTAACAAATAAACCCCCCTCTCTCACTCACACACACACACACACACACACACACACACACACACACACACACATATATATATATATATATATATATATATATATATATATATAGTTTTTGAGAACCATTTCTTAATGTAAGGCTTTAAAACACACACGTATATTTATTTTCTACAAAGGCAAGACTTGATCCTTGATGATTCCTTCAGCCAACGATTTTTTTTTTATTATAGAAGTCTACTACATTCTAAGACTATCCGAATTCAGCCTGATGTAATGCAGTCATAAGCTAAATGTCATGTGAGGTCACATACAAAATCATTCACTGTACAAAGGTGAACTATATTCTTAACGGGAAACGTAACTAAGTGTCACGCGGTTTTTACGATATTTCTGTCCAAAGTAAAGGTGGTGTAATTATATTATTGGAAATGCTTATAGGAACATATTGTATATAATTCATTTGTATATTTTTTGGTTATAAAAGGAATATTATCATCCGAGTTAACAGAATGTGCAATGTTCTCTCGATTAAGAAGGCTTTTTCGAGAAAAGTCAAAATCTAGGGATAGAGTAGGAAACATAGATATTACAGAACCCTATGAACATTTGGAGTAAATATTAGTTATAAAAAGAAAAATATTCTCTACAGAGCCCCCCGAACATTCGGAGTAAATATAGCAATAAATAGAAAATATATATATAAGGTGGGGCAGGACCCTTTGGTCGTAAAGTTCAAGAAAAATGGGGGAGGGGGATACGAGGTTTGTTGGGAGGAGTGCACTTGGCCCTAGCCTTCGTGACTTGCTGCTAACACTGTTGCTTCATCGGAAGGCCAATTCGTCTTGCCCTAAGTCTCTTTACCTTTCCACACATGGGGTTTCAGCACTGTTTCTTGGCTGCGTCCTTGATAAGGGGAGGGGGCTTACTGGTGGAAGTTGGCGGCATCTACGTATTTCATAGACATCAATCAACATATAAAATCTAATGTGGGCACCACAAGACTTCTCTGTACTCTCATTAAATTATATATACGAAATATTAGCTGCACTTAAATTTAAACTTATTCCATTTGAAAATGACATGCGGTGTCTCCGCCCCAATGCGTCGGATCAAAAGTGCCGAAGAACATAATTTATAAATATTTTTAAGGTAAATAAAAACGCCCTATACGATCTTCTCTAATAGATATGGGGAGTCAAGCACTTTTTTCGTCCTCCTAAATCCCTACTTCCGCTCAGTGAATTTCGATCATAAGAGTAGGTGCACAAATAGATGTTACAAGAGGTGCAAATAAGAAATTTCAAAAGTTTAAGACTAGTCGTTTTTGAGTTGTCCGAAGTTACGTCTTGGGAACATCCGATCTGGTGACATCACAAACATCAGAATTTATTTCCTTATAATCCCTTCCTTTTTTCCTCTCCTTGTCATTTCCCCGTAGCTGTAGCCTGTTAACTCTGCTCATTTTAAGTTTGTAATTGTTATTATCAATAAAAGTGCTTTTTAAAAAGGCTTTCACTACTACTTTATACTTACTCGAGATAGGCATCTCAAGCTAGCCAAAATGGATCCAGGGAGGGTCAAAACGGACAATTCCGAGTTAAAATTTGAAAACTGAAATCATTCGCGATTACTATACTTACTTTACTTTACACAAGGAAGTAAAAATGTAAAAGCGCAAGGTTCTCAGAGCCAAAATAGTTCTGAAATGGGATAATAGCTTGGAACGAAGGAAGATAAGAGACGGTACAATATCGAACATTAAAAATAACGATTTCACGCGCTGTGGAAACTATAAAGTTAGGACGTTTGGAAAATTGGCATAAAGTATCTCAATCGGCTCTCTTTTCATGACAATTTATACGACACTAGAAGGTGTCGAGAAACCACTGAAGAGAGCCTTCAGTGGTCCATAAAGTCCCCCTCCTCGCCCGGCAGTCAGTCAGTTAGTTCTCAATTTTCTTACCAGTGCATACAAGTGCAGCTTGTAGTGGACAGTGCTATTTAGTATCAGTGCAGTGCCATGTTTAGTGAACTTCAGTGATACCCGTGATCGTGAGTTATTTTACTGTGCTATAAGAAGTGAAGTTAAAAGTGCATATTGTGATTAGTAGTGAAGAATAATTTACCAAGTGTGTGGTGCTTCTTTAAACAAATTGTGCAGTTATAATAAGGCGAATGTTTGTGTATTTAATTTTTCAACCCAAAAGAACCCTAATAATCAACGTTTATTATTTTTGTTATAAACATAACAGCATATATATGTATATATAAACACCTAAACAATAATACAAATATGTTCTTACATAAAAAACATGCTATAAATAGTTGATTTGATTAGAGTAAAAAATACAATAAAATTATCACCGCAGCATTAAAACTAATGAACTTACGGAAAATATTAAGCTTCCATCCATCCTCTATACCAGAACCAGGGATTCTTGGATTCACAGCTCTACATGACAAAAACTTGCCAGAGTCTTCCATATTGGGCACTAATATCAATGTGCTGACTGTGCGATTTCCATCTTCATATGACTGTAAATTACATATTTTAATTAGCATGTAAAAATATTTTAATGAAAAATATAGTTGCTTGAATTTCTTTGCAGGAACAGAAGATGAAAAGAAACAAAATTCATGTGCTGATACTTTAACAATACAAATCTTCTAATGAATATGAAGTTACATAATTTAATATAAAAATAGGTCAGGTAGTGAGTGCAAATGTAATTTTGTTTTTATTGACACATATTTAAAAAAAGAAAAGAAAAGTAATATGACATATATACACCATATTGGCATATCTTTTTGCAGTTGTCGTATAATCAATGGTAGGGTCACTTATGGGCTGCGGAAATTAAGCAAGGTTCCCACGAGCTGGAATGACACACTAGTGATCTCATTTCACCGTTCATTCTCTATTTTCCTTTAATAAGAGTGCTATGTAAACAGAAATTGAAATGCCAGGTAGGCATGAGGAGATATATAATTTTGAATGGACTTTAGTTTCGTAATACCCCAGGAAGGATAGACAGACATTTGAAGAGATTTTTAAAAAATCGCGTCGACTCAATAGCTGATTTACTTTAAGGGGAAATGACGAATGGCGGTATAACTGGTTATCATTTAGCTCGGTCATTTAACAGTCTCCAACTACAAAAAAACGTTTGCGATAATTAAAATAAATGATTTCAGGAACTTACTTTTTAATCTGAACTATTTGAAATGCTAGAACAATGTTTGATTATTGGGATTGAAAACTTTTCTTTTGTAGAAACGCACGCGTTGCTCCCTATGAAAGAAGAGTGAAAGCTTTGAGCGCGACATACAGATTCTTATGGGTCTACTAAAGATTTACTGTGGCGTGAATGCTCTGGAAACACATGTCAATGAATTGAAATTGAAATGGGCTTGTCGTGTAGTTGGGATGACGATTGATCATTTAATCCAAATGGTAACTTGTTGCCGTACTGGCACCAAATGATGATTGGTGGGCAGATCTAATGAAAACGAGACTGGGCCAAGTGAGCAGCTTCTGGAATAGACTACCTGGGATATGGGACCATTCTTATACTTACTTCCGTTGGATGCCCGAAAATTCTTACATATTTAAAAAAAATATTATATTCATCATTTAGCAATATTAAGCCAATAAATGAATCAGTTGATGAGCTATATGATCGATTAATAAATAATATACTCTCGTCAGCCGAAAATGCAGAAATGAGGGTTAATTTCCCTTATGGGAAATCAGCTATTCAGGTCGTTACTCATGGCGCGATTTTCGAAACTTTTCTTCAAATGTCCCTCGATCCTGCCCAGGAGATGACGAAAATGAGGTCCGTTCAAAACTGTATATCTATCTATCTATCTATCTATCTATCTATCTATCTATCTATCTATCTATCTATCTATATATATATATATATATATATATATATATATATATATATATGTCTGTTAACGCTCTTGCAATTTTTGTTTGATCATGACCAAACTCGATATTTAATCTTTTTATGCAATAATAAAGATCAAGTTCGGTAACGGCTAAAATCGGACCAGTGAGAGGGGGAGAATTGCGAATACTCAAAACATCTCCGTTTTTATGCGTCGGATCGAAAAATTGTACAGAATCAATTTTATTGTAAGTGCAATGTTTTACACATAAATAGAAAATACGTGGTGATATGAGATCTCAAGTGTTATATCAGCACTTTGGAAATCTGCTTAGTTTACGCAGCTCCTGTGTAATGGACGTTTTAGATAATACTTGTCTTGTGTATAAAAACATTTTTAAAACGTGAAGACATTTAAGATTTAAGTTTAAACTTAGTACATTTCCTTATAGTTAATTTTACCTCCAAAAATGATGCACGTTTCCCAGAAAATGTATGATTGTGGTTAGAAGTTCCAAGCATGAATTAATATCTTGTTTTGTGTTTATAGGTTACATTAGCTTTTTAAAATAAGCTAATGTTGTGTTTAACAAATAATACTGTTTGGTAAGTACATATTGAAGGAAAAGGCATTCTTCTTGAAAAATGAGTGTCAAGAATCTTGAGTCCTTTTAAATATAAACCTTATCAGTAGATCCTTACCTTTGAGGGGTAAAATACTCTTACTTTTGGTGCTTTATTATACAGATATTTTGTAAATAAACTAAAAATTCTAACTGTTTTATATTTTATTTTTGGTAGCTAAGGAAAACATGTATACTCATTTGAAATGTTCAGATTACTTACCACTTCTCTAGTATTTCGAAGTTGGGTACTTCCTTTCCACCATGTTATGATTGGGGTAGGTCTTGCCCCAACAACTTCACAGGAAATCTCGTAAGTCGTGTCACTACTCAGAGGTCGATTTTCTCCAATAAGGCGAACCCACAAAGCACGAACTGCAAATGTAAAATTTCAATTAATTATCATTATTGGTGCAGAAAGATTGATAAAGGTGAGATATTAGAAATTTCTCAAAAAATACGTCTTTTTTCTTCCTGATTTGAGAAGTGGAATCGCTAATTACTGTTTAAGATTAAAATGTATGACAAAAATTATCCTTCTTAATCAGTCTCGGCGATGATTTTAGAACTCATATGTTGTAAAATAAGTTGTTGGTTAAGATGCTTTTATGCATCAGTTTCAACCAAGATTCATTATCTTTAAATGGTATGCATGCTCAAAATGGAAGAGAAAAAAAATCATTTTCATCATTTAATGATTTTTTATTTCCGAAAGGAAAGTCCACTGCACGGTTTGGCTGGGATGTGATCCCCTACCCACCATATTCACCAGACCTTGCCCCAACAGATTTTCACTTATTTCGGGCCCTTCAAACTCTCTTAACCAGGACACTCAATTCGCTCGAGGACTGCAAAACGCACATAGAGGAGTTCATTGTGTAAAAATCTGAGAAGTTCTGGGAGGACGGAATTAAAAAATTTCCTGAAAGATGGCAACATGTAATAGATGAAAATGGGTCATATATAATTGATTAAAAATATTTACAAGAATCTGAAGTTTGTATTCAACCACCAGTAAAAAACACTACGAACTTATTTTACAACCCAATAATTTCATAAATCAGATTTTTCTTGAACCCATTCAGCTCACTTAATGGTGTACTTTTATCTGGGTCTCAAGGTCAATATATATAGAAAAATAAAGAAGATGGAAATCTTCATGCCTTAAAATCTAAGTATCCTAGGATAAAAAAAAAATAAGTAAAATATATTTATGCAACATACAGAAAGTAGTTTCTAAAGAAAAGTTCAGTTTCTAAAGTAAATAGGTTGTTTTTCCGATTTTCATATATGGAAATGAAATATGGGTCAAAACTAGAGAAAAGCAGCAGTGTTGATGGGCTGTAGTAAATTATAAAGGAACCTGAAAAATATAAAGTGTACCTGAATGAGTAATAGTCTGAGGTCGTAAATGATACCTAGGACTGTTGGCCTTGAAGAGTACTACCTAATGAAACAAATGGGCTTGAAATTGCTAGGGAAGAACTGTCAAAAATAAGTGGATCCCTTAAAGGATTTAAGTTAGCCGGTGAATGGCCATTTGGAAATTTGAGATCTTCTTCCTTTTAGTTTTAACAAAATTTTGAATCAACAGCGAAAGGAAAAGGAGGGAATGTAGCAATGCTTATTACGGCCCTTGAAACAAATGACTCGTTCTAAGTCTGATTCCGATGTTTACTATACTTGGAGATTTAAATTTATGATTCTTTGCCAAAATAGGAAGATAAGAGCATACACAAAGAAGGACGGCAAAGAGTAAGAAAGAAAAATGAAATGTGGCGGCAGTCGATAAAGATAGTGAAGGAGTAGGGTAGGGGAAGGCACTTCATTTTTTTTGCCCTGAAGCAAGCCAACGACGTCGGATCTGATTCACGTGAACACACAAAACAAGGAAAACTTTGCCCCAAAACATCCTTGCTATCATATATACATTTAAATCCTTACAAATGTTTGATACTTGGAACAGTAGGATAGTCTCAGAATATGCCGTCCAATGCTCCGATAACAAGGAATCCTAAACACTTATTTACATTTACTCCAAACCCGTTGTGTGAAGCTGCGATCTGAATACAGTCAAGTTATTCTTCCTCCTGATCGATCTTTACGATTCCTCTGTATTTAAAACTTACTTAAAAATTAGGAAGCAAATAACTAGTTGTACCAATTCTTTTTCTGGTGTTTGGTCTATAAGTATAACAAACCCTCTATTAGCATGCTGGGTCCCTCTCGTCTTGTATTAAAATGTTTGTTTTTTACAAGTTCATAGGACTTTCTTCATCAGGAAAATACGTACTATTATTAATATATTGATATGACAATCAATATCAAGTAATAACCTATTAGTTGTATCTAGCACAAAACCTGTACCCGAACTAACAAAACTTAGACTAAAAAAGTCAAATCGAATTCTGTAATTCCTCAAAAGGCAGGAAGGGAAGCCAAACTTGCTTAAATTGTTTTAAAATGGTTGTGTGTGGTGCCTAAAGTTATTGTGTGCCCCGCGTGCTGAAGAAAAATAAATAAAAGAAAGGCTGAAATATCAAACTGTGGCTCATTCCGTAGTTTAATAACTATACCTACACACATACACACACACATACACACACACACACACACAGAGACACACACACACACACACACACACACACACACGCGTACACATATGTGTGTGTGTGTCTAATTAACAAACGTCTTTCCTGCATTTGTATAGAAACAACCCCGAACACTAGATAAAAATAAAATTTTTCACTTCCGCTATAATTTTTATCGTATATTTCGTTTATAATTCGCTATACGAAAAAAGTGTGTATAACAAAAGTTACTCTAAATAGCAAAATAAACAACTTTTGTTAAGTTCACATTTGCCGATAAACCAATAGGAAACGAAATATCGCTATTTTTAATTTCTGGCTTCCCTTAAAACCCCCACTCCTGCCCGTCCCTAGAAATGTTGGTATGGCTTCTTATAATGAAAGCGTTAGTGCTAATACACATACCGAGTTTTATTTATTTCGGTTGGGTCTTTTGTCCCAAATAATATTGTTGACTTCCGCTATAGTCATAAGCGTATAACTCATTTAAACTTCGGAATACGATGAAAGTGTTTATGACAAAAGTTACTCTAAATAACAAAATAAACAACTTTTGTTATGTGCATATTTGCAAAAAAAACAATAGAAAACGAAATATCACGACTTTTAATTTCAGGCCTCCCTTATAACCCCCACTCCTGTTCGTCTCAGAGAAAATTAATATAGCCTATCTCTCAAGTTGGACCAGACTGCTCACGGTGTGCCAATTTAATTTAAAATCGGTTAAGTAGTTTAGGAGTCCATCGCGGACAAACATCGTGACAGGAGATTTATATATATTAAGATTATTATTTTTCTGACCTTATGGCTCAAAATATATTCTTATATATATATATATATATATATATATATATGTGTGTGTGTCTGTGTTGTGTGTATCTTTTAGCATACCTTTTGTTGTAAACTTATGCAATTATAAACTGGAATACTTCACAATTGCAGTTTATCTACGCCTTTTAGAGAGCGGTTTTTTTTTTACCACTTTTACCTTGTGATATCTCAGCTTGTAGTCAAAACTAAAATGAAATTTATATGTACATGTTACTGCCATAGAGTACTACCTCTGGCAAGAATTTGAGATTTTTATATTTTGCTCCATCAAAGTAAAAAATTTTAAATGGTGATTTTAAACATCCAACATGTAAGGGTGCTGTATAAAAAAGAAATCATATTTTTTAAAAACAGTGAAGCAACCAAATTAATATTTTGTGGACGATTTGAAATGGATTGACCCCTAGGCTAATGCTTCGAGCGAAAAGCTTCGTTTACTGTCATCATTCATTAATGTTATCGTGAACATGAATTGTCATGATTTACCATTGGATATATCAATATGAATATTAAAAGAAAAAGTACTTACGATTCATGTCGAGAGTAACTGAAGCTGCTATTGGAGGGAGGTGCTCATTGTTGGAGGCCTGGCAGGTGAAAACTGCACGGAGGTGTCTTCTCTCCAGCCCAGATACGGTCAGCACGTTTCGAACACGCCTTTCTGAAATCAACTCATAAGAATCGTCCAGGAGAGCGTGCTCCAGCCACCAGGTCACCTTCGGTAATGGCCGTCCTAAAAATGTTATTTATTAGTATCAAGCACGGGTACATACATTTGTAAACACAACAAGGGGAAATCAACTACAATACAATTAAGAGTCACCATCACAAATGCACACAATTTCTAACAGAACATGGACAGACAGGACATTATTTAACAAGATTTAAAAGTCATGACAAAGACAAATGTACTTGCGACTCACAGACAATAAAAACGTTTTTACATATACTTTATGACTGTTCAACATTCATAAAGATAGATGGAAATTTATTAATGAACATATTTTTAAAAGGAGGTAATTGGCCAGAACCACCTCATATTATATTTAATAAATATAATAAAGAACTTATAAAGTGTATCAAAAGAATAGAAATAGATGTAGCAAAAATACATTAGAATGTAAAGTTGATTGTGAGGAATGAGTATTATAATTCAATATATTTACCTTACATAGACTCGCAAATTAAACATCGGTTGAGTTTAATTTTAATTAATTGTTTTTTTTGTTCTTATTTTATTTATTTTTTTAATTTCATTTATTAATTTTATTTGTAATTATCTTACTTATTTTATTTTATTATTATCATTGTTTATATTATATTTGAGTAAATAGTTGATTAACGTGTATATATTGTAAAATATAAATGTATTTAAACATAATCATACATGTAATATGCCATGTGGCAATGGAACATGTATTCAAATAAATAACTCTTCATAGGGTTACTGTGAGGAGAAAAAAGAAAGAAAAAGGAAATCAAAAAATCATACAACCGTTCAAGAGAACATGAACATAATTTTAAAAGGAGGTAATTGGCCAGAGCCACCTTACATTTCATTAAATAAATATAATAAAGAACTCATAAAGTTTATCAAAAGTATAGATATGGATCTAGCAAAAATACATTAGAATATATAGTTATTTATAAGGAAAGATAATTATATTTCAATATATCTGCCTTACATAGACTCGAAAATTAAAGAAGAGAAAATGCGTAACAAAGGATGAGTTTAACTTTATTCAATTTGTCTGTTTGGTTTTTTTTCATTTTCATTTAATAATTTTAATTGTAATTACCTTGGTTATTTCATAATTTTATTTTTTATTTTATTTATTTTTTAATATATTTTTATTTATTTTTTATTATAAATAAATGTTTTATATATATATATATATATATATATATATATATATGACAATATGGTAATAACCTATTAAATAGTTTATATTGTAAAAATGTATTTGAACACAATCATATATGTAATACGCCATTTGGCCATGGAAAATGTACTCAAATAAATAATTTCTCTTAGTAGAGTTACTATGAGGAGAAAAAATATACATAAAAGGGGAAAACAAATTTTAAAATAAATACCAAAAATGATCAAATTCTTAACGGAATATCATGCAAAAACATGATGCCACTAGACTTTCAGGCCTGACTCAGCCATTTTCGGCCTTGACCTTCAGTTTTACTTGAAACGTTAAAATATCGAGAATTTATACATATACATATATACCCCCCTCAGAACCAATTTTCAAACTTGATTTTTATTTAGCTTTACATAAAACGTTTATATATTGAGTTTGGTAAACAGAAATTGGGACCAGCTGAGCAGACCTCATTTTTGCCATCTATTATTAGGTAGGCCGATGGACATTTGAAGTCACTTATCGAGTCATGAATACAACCTCAATAGCTTATTTCCCTTAAGAGAAATCTGCTAAAAATAGGCTCGAAGTGTTTCATTTCATTAAAATAAGAGAAAAGTAGAGAGTACAAAATTGCAAAGAGCTAATTCAAATTTTAACATATGGGAAGGGACACACAAAAAATCAGATACAGTATGCTATATATTATGGTATCGCATATGAATTTGAATGCACTAGAAAATCTTGTAGCATGAATTCCCTTTTAAGATAAGAGGCAGTGTTTTGGAAGTAAGCCGCTGATAAGGAGGATAAGACAGCTTCGCTTAGATATGCCAAACCAATCTGCATAAAGTTGGTTGCCGGATAAAGTTAGTTCAACCAGCTTCTCGTGTATCTCAATAACTGGGCAAGTTAAATCAAATTCTCGGATGTATATTATATTTTTTATGATTGAGGTTGTACTCATGATGCGATTTTCAAAAAAACAAATCGTCAAATGTCCATCGAACCAAACGAAGAGATGGCGAACATGAGGTCCGTGCAAAATTATATACTTACACACACTTTATTCTGTTAACGCTCTAGAGGTTGCAATTCTCGTTTGATCATTTCCAAACTCGATATTTATAGGTTTCATGTACAAAAAGTCCGTCACGCAGGGGCTGCATAAACTAAGCAGATTTCCCACGTGAAGTTTTACAATAGAGAAATCTGTATACTGGTAACACTAAACACCACTGTGGATAAATACAAACGGTAATGAGAAATCTTTCAGTTAATTTTAATAAGCTCCCAACAGAAACAGCTTCTGAATTGTAAACAAATAGGTCTGCTAACAACTCAGTGCTGAACAGATAAACAGACATATTCTTCACCGGAAAGGAAAACAATTACTGATATACATCTGAATATAACAAATTAACTTTATTGCGAACTATTTACTATATCTAGTGCTACAATTTATAATGAATCAGAATAATTTATATTTTAATAACTCAAATTTTAGTAGTCCAAGATCTAAACAGAGGGGGGGGGGCGGACGAACAAACGTATTTGCATATATCTCACAAAGTAAAAGGTTATACGACAAGAAGGTTAGACGTAGCAGCGTAGTAGGAAACGGCCGAACTAATCCGGAAACTTACGACAATAGCCGATCTCGTCTGTTCATCACTCTCACTTAATAAAAATGTAAATATCTCGGTTAATATTCAAGATAGAGAATAAATGTATATATTAATATTTATAGTAAATTTAATTTGCAATAAGATTGGTTCTATACACTTTTTCGATCCGATGTACAGTAACGGAGATATTTCGAATTCTCGAAAATCCTCCCTCTACCCCCCCCCCCCCTTTCACTGGTCCCATTTCAGCCATTAATGAACTTGATCTTTCTTTTTACATAAAACGATTAAATATCGATTTTGGTAAGGATAAAATTATAGCAATAATAGACAGCTTTAACAAATTATAGCAATAATTGTTAAAACACATAAAAATAGTTCAATCATGATATAATAACTACAGTACAACAATTATAATATAGTTTAACAAACAAAGACAATATACAAAACATACAAAAGGCTGTGACCCTGCTGTGTAAACCAAACAAGGAAAGTTACTATAATCCTAGTCATAGTGCAATAACCATGTATAATAGTTTGTAGGTATCTTTAGTCTTGGTAATTAATAATAAGAAAAAAACACCCTTTTAGAATAATGTGTAATAACAATGTGCAATATTATAAAGTAGTACCTGTAATTTTTACAGCCCTGAAGAAGAGAAAATAAAGATTCTCGAAATATCGGCATAAACTAAGATTTATTTCACCAACATTGACCAAAACTCCAAAAAGAATAACACACCATATATATGTGTATGTGTATATATATATATATATATATATATATATATATATATAATTTTGAACGGACCGCTTTTTCGTCATCTCCTGGCTATGATCGATGGACATTTGAAGACATTTTTCGAAAATCGCGTCATGAGTACGACCTCAATAGCTGATTTCCCTTAAGGGAAATCTGCTAAAAGTACAGATATGTTCTTTAAAAGTCTTCAAAATCGGAGCAGTGGAAGGGGGAGGGGTAAGGGGAGGGGAATTTCGAAATATCTTCGTTATTATACGACGGATAGAAAAAATGTACAGTATCAATCTTATTGCAAATTTAATGCCCTGTACACGGTGGAATAAATATTGTTTCTCTATCTTGAATATTAACCTAACCGAGATATTTGCATCTTTTAGTTTTCAGCCTGAAGGCTGTTTAACGGAATAAACCCCAACTTATATCATAATAACAATAGGCTGTTATACCATGAACCACGTTATTCGAAGCTTAAATAACCAATATTGCTTTCATTGAACTGTTACTGTGTGATAAATACAAATATATCGTATGATGTCATCAATTAAGATTTTACGTTATTAACTCGATGTTTACTTGATTATACCACATTCGATATTTAAACGTTCCATTCATCACTAAGTCATGTAAGTTATCAGTCATGTCGAAAAACTTTAAAGAACCAATCTTGCTAGACTATTGATGCTCTATAATTGTTGTCCTAAACAACAAACTCTTTAAATAGAGTATATATGGTGAGGTGAGATCAGTAGTGTACCATACCAGCACGTGGGAAATCTGCTTAGTTTACGCAGCGGGAGTGACGGACTTTTTAGCAAATTTCCATTAAGGGAAATCAGCTATTGAGGTCGTACTCATGACGCGATTTTCGAAAAATGTCTTCAAAAGTCCATCGATCCTACCCAGGAGATGACGAAAATGAGGTCCGTTCAAAACTCCCTATCTCTCTCTCTCTCTCTCTCTCTCTCTCTCTATATATATATATATATATATATATATATATATATATATATATATATATATATTTGTCTCTAAACGCTCTAGCGGTCGCAATTTTTGTTAAATCGTTACCAAACTCGATATTTAATCGTTTTATTCAAAAAGATAGATCATGGTCGTGAATGGCTGAAATCCGACCAGTGGGTATACGAATATACGAAATCCTACCGCTTAAACCCCCAAGCGGTAGGATTTCATAAATTTGAAATATCTCCGTTATTATGAGTCAGATCGAAAACTTGTATAGAACCAATCTTATTGCGAATGCAATGTTAAATGTATAAATGTTGTTACGTACGTTTTTTCACTATCTTGATTATTAACCGAGATATTTGCATTTTTTAGTTTTCGGCCTTCAGTAATCCCCAACTCCTTCTCATGTCATATTGACAGTAAGGTGTTATATTATGAAGCACATTATTTGAAGCCTAAATACCAAATATTGTTCTCACTTTTACGTTTTGAGGTAAATGCAAATACCTGACGCGCGTGGGAAATCTACTTAGTTCACGTAGCCGGAGTAACGGATTTTTTAGTGATTCTGTGGTGGCTTTTGTTTATATTCTATTTTTAAATCCATGAGATAAGTCAAAGACAACTATGCACAGTTGTTTGGTTTATATATATATATATATATATATATATATATATATATATATATATATATATATGCATATCTTTGAGTTGGACCTCATTTTCGTCATCTTTTGGGTAGGATCAAAAGATATTTGAAGATATTTCTAAAAAATCGCGCCACGAGTTCAACCTCATCAGATGTAATAAATAATAAATGAAATATTTCTTTAAATCTATAGGATCTTAGTTGGCGACTGGTTTTTAAATGATATACATGATAGTTTGGTATTGGGGTGAAAGTGCTCAACCAATAAATAAATAAACTCATCTTTTTATTTGATTACTCCTTGTAAATGATACTAACATTATACATCGAAATGATTATGTAATGTAGATTTATTTGAAAGATGTCTAACTGTGATATATACCAAACAAATGCGTTTCTCTATTTATTAAAATAACAAATAATAATACTACATAATTTCTATTAAAAACTTTTATAAATATTCCTCCAGCTTTGGCTATAAGAATTTCAAACAATCGATTAGTTACCTCCTGTAGAAATGCACGTGATGTGAACAGTCGATCCTTCATTGTAGGGGCCAAGAATATAGTGAGGAATATGCTCTCCTTTCTCATCGAGGACACTTAGTTGTTCAGGTGGAACTGTAACAGAGATAAAGCAAAATTAATAAAAAAAAAAATACAACGTAAACATTGAAGACAAAAAATAAATTGTTGCAAATCATATTCAATTAGAAAATAACGCTTTCGTATATATATATATATATATATATATTTATATATATATATATATATATATATATATATATATATATAATTGTAACCTCTGTCTGTACATTGATTTTTTCCCCGAATTTTCACAATAACTTTTCGTTTCACATGTCATAGACACCATAACTGCATTTTGTTTCTTTCGTGTGTGTTTGTTTGTTACCTTTTCAGGCATAAACGGCTGAACCGAATTTCATGAAACTTGGTATGTATATTAGTACTAACCCAACTTAGACTTTAGGCTTTATTAATATTCTCTGAGACGAACAAGAGTGGAGTTTATAAGGGAAGCCTGAAATTAAAAATAGCGATATTTCGTTTCCTATTGTTTTTTCGGCAAATATGAACATATCAAAAGCTGTTTACTTTTTCATTTAGAGTAACTTTTGTTTTATAATTTTTTTTTTGTAAAATAAAGTATGAAGCAAGTAATTGAGAAACGTTCTTGTAATGAAGAAACATTTTTAGTATTGTGAAGATAATGTAATCAGATTTGTTAATATAATTTAATGTATTACAGGATTGAAATCCTAAATGAGTTGGCACCACTGAGCCTAGGGAGGTGTGGAGTGGGGATTACTTCCTTTGTCCTATCTATTCTGCCACTTTTCTGGGATCCCATATTAGTCTATGTTTACAAGATAATTGATGTTTACACTTTTAGCAATGTAGTGTTATTCTCAGGAATGTGAATTTGTTTAATAATCATAAATAAATAATTTAAAAGTATGACCGCAGGGGAGGTACACCCAGTTATTTCTGGTATTTATTAACTCTACACCGTTAATATATGATGTATTTACTGAACACGCCATGTACCAATATAGAATATACAGTTTACAATCGAGACTTACAAAAGAGTATTTTTAATGGCGGTTATGACGTACTTAAAACAGCTGTCACCGTTCGGCTTTGTACCGCATCAAGGGAAAAGAAATTTTATTCATACATGGTTTGGATGACAGAATACTTTCTATGATTATGAATTATATGGTCCATTACGTTATAAAAAAATTACATAATATAAGAGACGGGAAATATAGAAATATTGATGACAGAGACACCTTACAGAACCAATAATTTTATTATTATCAAATCCACAGCAACGACACGTATCAATCCTAAACACTGGGACGGGGAATGTCAAAATATTGTGCCAAGTAAGCCTTACCAAAAAATTACCATCACCATTCAGCCTCAAATGAATTCCCTGGCGAAGCCGGGTACCTTAGATAGTATATATATATATATATATATATATATAATTATGAGTCAGATAAAAAATGTAATATTAATAATTTTGTTGTTAAATCAAATAAAGGGTTAGAACCGCCAGTATAAATGATACTGTTGTAGTAGACTGGCATTGTCCTTTCGTTGCGAAGGCACCTTCCTTTAAGCCCGTCAAACGTTATACTCCCTTTGACGGGCTTGAAGATGATGCCATTGCATCGGAAGCACAATGCCAGCTCTACTCGACAATCAGCCAGTGACGACGGTCTTCACCGACAGGTATGACAACATTTTGTTGTTAGTTTAATTCTCCATAACTGTTGTCCTATACACTATTTCTCTAATTGGAATATTAACTGAGATCTTAAATTTCGGTTTGAAGCCACTAGGAAACCCCTATTCCTATTCATCTTACATTAGCAAAAAGGCAGTTTATTAAGACACATATTATTTCAAGCTTAAATGTGACATATTGTTTTCATTAAACCTTTGCTATGTGAGAAAATGGCTTAATTCCATCATTATACAAACACTAATTTTTATTTGATCGATGCTATACTCGGCATTTAAAAATTTCATGTATTAACTAAAGGTAAATAATCGCCGTTAATTATTGAAATCAAAACAGGGAGGGGGTAAGAGAAGGGTATAATAAAACAAAAATGTAAATATTTCCGTTGTTATGTATTGTTCTATATCTTTGTTTTTCTCTGATTCTAGTATAAACCAATACATTTGTATTTTTAAGTTTTCAGTTTTTAACAAAAACATCTCATGTCCAGATTAAATTTCATGTCTTGTTTATATAGGGTTCTTATTACACGTGAAATAGAAAATAGGATATTGGATGATGTCATGATCGCGGCATTACTGCAGGTGGGAACTTTACTTAGTTTATGCATCACCTTCGTGGCCAACTTTAAGCAGATTTCCCTTTAGAGAAATCAGCTATTGAGGTTGTACTCATGAGATGGTGAAAATGAGGTTCAAATATATATAGGTTATATTTATATTTTAAGGCTCCAGCGATCGCAAAGTTTGTTTGATAGTTACCCGATGTTTAACTCGGTAACTCGATGTTTAATTATGTAAAATTATAGATCAAGTTCGTTAATGACAGAAATCATTTATAACGGAAATCGTGGAATACCAATATTTTCGAAATATCTCTGATATTTCGTCGAAACGAAGAATGTTGTTGAACTAATTTTGTTAAACAACTGATTCTCTACAATTGTTATCGTAGTTCGAATGTGAAACGAGTTATTCAGCTTTCGTAATTTTTTTCAGGCTTTGTAATGGTTTTCAGCATTCATTAACACTTCCATTCATCGGAAGTTTACTTCCAAATAGAACATATATGGTGGGAAGTGTTATACCTGCACACGGAAAATCTTAGTTTACACAGCAGCCAAATCCGCTTAGTTTTTTTCTTATAGCCCACCATATAAATAAATCCATTGTTCGGTGGTGCTTTCGGTTCACCGAATGTGCTGTTTTTTCACGACTATCAACTCTAATTACCTTTTTCAGGTTTCTTCTTTCAATGGTGGCTTCACCAGAGGTTTCTGTTAGTTTTAGTAAATGTTATTATATTTTTGATATGAGCGACAACTTTTTCACCCTCGCAAGGATTTGAACCCTCAGTTTTTAGCTATCTAGGCGAATAAGAGTACTTGCTTGTAGTAGATACTAACCAAGCTAAGGTTACGAAGAGTGGCGACAAGTAAACTTACCTACTAGTGACTAGTACAAGAACTCTTTTCTTCAAGCCGAACTCCCTACACGCGACAATATTTTTAGCACTTAAGGGAAATCAGCTATTGAGGTCGTACTCATGACGCGATTTTCGAAATTTTTCTTCAAATGTCCATCGATCCTACCCAGGAGATGGCGAAAATGAGGTCCATTGAAAACTGTATATATCCATATATCTATCTATATATTTGTCTGTTACCGCTCTGGCGGTCGCAATTTTTGTCTTATCGTTACCAAACTTGATATATAATCGTTTTATACAAAAGGAACTATCAAGTTCGTTAAATCGGATCTGGCGGAGGGGGGTTTAGTGGGGGATAATTTCGAAATTTCTTAATATCTCCGTTATTATGCGTCGGATCGAAAAGTTGTATAGCACCAATCTTATTGCAAATATAATGTTCTATATGTTTTTTTTTTTTTTTGTATATTTTTTCACTATCTTAATTATTAACTGAGGTATTTGCATTTTTTAGTTTTCGATCTTCAGTAAAGCCCCACTCCTACTCATCTCATATTAACAATATTCTATTATGTTATGGAGCACTTTATTTGAAGTTTAAACACCAAATATTGTTCTCAATGAACTTATAAGTTTTGAGATAAATGCAAATACGTGGCGCACGTGGGAAATCTGCTTAGTTAACGCAGCCCCTGCGTGACGGACTTTTAGAAGTTTACGGTAGGATACTCCTACATGGAGTGAAAAAATATTGTATTGATGTTAAAGATCGTGCCCCAGGTTGAGCATACATTTATTTACTTATTAGAAATAGCTTAATTTTCCACCCTCTTCCGCTCCTTATGTAAGTATAGTGTTAACCTAATTTAATCTAAGGAATTAGTTTTACGATTAATTTCTACATCTTTAGTTATTAGTTGGAACCAAATATCGATTTCATAGTAAATCATTATTTGTAACTAATTTGTGACATTCTCGCAGAGTTTTACCCAAATCAAGGTTTCTTTTTACATAATATTTATTCATTTTTCATAGGAAATTTCACACCAACCTGAAAAATAGATTAACGCGGTTTGTCAGTGAATGATAACATTCTTGAAGGGGGGGGCTTCTTAGAAGAAATGTTTACATACTGTTCGACCTTTCAATAAGGTCTTATTCACATTTTGAAATATTTATGTTTGTGGTTGAGGGCTTGATGCATAGTCTTGTATCTTGTTTGTGTGTAACATACTTTACATAATTATTGAATTTTGAATAATAAGTATTTGATCATAATATTTCTCACTAATATGATCAAATACTGACGAACAGATGTTAGGTTTTAAACCAAATCTACCTTCGCTTCATCAATTATTCTCCAGCAGTTTCACTTCATAATTACGCTTCTTCAAGAGGTAAATGAATGAGAACCTTCTTCTAGAATTCAAGAGGTGTTTGAATTACGCCAAACTAGTGGAATAACTAATTAGTTTTTTATTTTAATAATTGAACACTTTTATAGTATTCATCTTGTTTGTAAAAACAGCCTTTAGACATGAAGTTTTTTCTTTTTTTTTTAAACAAAGAATATGTTTTAATAGATTTAATATATTCGGGCAGTGTCTTAAAGAGTTTTACATCTGAAAAGGAAAGGATTTTTCGAAATATTTATGACAATGGTTGGGGGTTTGAAGCATAGTTTTGAATCATGTGTAAAACAGTGTACATAATTATTGCATTTTGAATATAAAGTCTTTGGTCATAATATTGAGAAAGACTGACGAACAGATGTTAGGTTTAAAACAAAATCTACCTTCACTCCATCAATTATTCTCCACTAGTTTCACTTCATAATTACGCTTCTTCGAGAGGCCTATTTTCAGAATGTATGTTTTAATTTTACTGTTTTTTCAAGAGGTGTTTATATTACGCCAAACTAGTAGAATAAATAATTAGTGTTTTGTTTTTAAGTGAACGTTCTCTATTTTTTTAAATGACAATGACCACAAATCTGTTGAGTAACAAGTATATTAATTGATGTGCCAAGTGATTTGAGAGCTCTGAAATGTGGATTTTGTTCTCATAGTTTGATTTTATTTAATGTTTCTCCTGTTAATTACAACAAATTAATAAATTAATTATGTCTGATAATATCCTATAGAATGAAAGTTAATTTGACCTGACATTAGAAGTGTTAGTATAAAAAGTGATGATTTTTTCTTCCTGTAGTCCCATTATTTTGTAGAGATACTAAATTGTAAAACTTGCAATGAAGTTGTGGATTATATCAGTGGAACATTATTAAAGTGAAACATGGCACAATTTAATTAAGATTTTTTAAAAATAAAGTGTGAGGTAAGTGTATAATTTTAAGTGTAGTATAAAAGCCCTCTCGGGATCTCAGCTCTTTAATAAAGACTTTATAAAGAAGGTATCTGAGAAAGCACTAAGTAGAGTAACGATTTTGTTTCACAAGCAACATAAAATGTTTCTAGAGCACTCTCATTAATTAAGGGAGGAAAAGGAGTTCCAAAGTGATACATTAATTTTAATTATTTAAAATAAAGGCTAGTCAAGCTATGTGGGAGGGGGGAGGGTCATGATGTTTTAAAATTGTTGAAGGTTGCTAAAAGCTTGAGTAATTAAAAATTGTCTATTCCATTCAATAGAGCTTTTTTAATACTTTGAATTCAAAATCATTTATGGGAACGAATTCCTACTGGAATGTTATTTTGCAGATTGTTCGTCTATAAAAATAGAAAGAAATAAAGAGTCGGAGACTTTCAATCAACAAACAGTTTTTAAATTTTTAGCTTCCTTATAAAAACATTAGATATTAACGCAAATCACTGCAAGTTGTGAAAATGTAAAAGATTGCTTCAATTAGATCCTAAATTTAGACATTTCCAGGGTTAAGTAAAAACAAAAATAAAATAAATAAACAAAACCAAACAGTTTTTTCATAGATGTAAACTACTGCTGGTCTAAATTTTACATCTTTTCGCTGAGTTAAGTTATTCTACGGGTTGGATGCTTTTATAAGGACATGAAAATTATATAAAACCCATTAGTTAAAATTATCCTTCAACAATACTTATTTTGGGCTTTTAAATATTTTATAATAGTAAAATTGGTTTCAGTACCAATTAAAAGAATGTACCTACCAATTGAAAATCTATTCATTACCTGAATATTCTCGTTCTTCCGAAACTATGAGATTTGGTATTTGATCAAAAATTCGTAAACAACTAACACTTACAGATGAGAGCTACGACGTTAGTTAAATTTCGTTTTAAAATGAAGCAGTTACAGGAAGAAAGTTAAGAAAATGAATACTTAAAACGTCCAACTTTGGTTTTGGTAAGTATCAAAAACTCTCGGGAACTAAAATTTGTGCTCGAGAATATTCGCGGAAACATTCAAACGTGTTTAGATATATTTCTGTGGGGGAAAATTTAACTTGAAGAATAAGACTCGCCTCTTGAAGTAATAGGAATTAAGCATTCATTCTAAAAATATTGATGCGATTTAATTCGTACTAAAGTTCTACTGTAAGCCCTTAGTGCCACCCTGGCTAGAAAAGGATGGAGACCTGTAGATATGCCAATTAGCAATAGTTGCAAAAAGTGGACATAAGTAAATAATAATAGTAAATGTTACGGAGGGTGAAGACAGAATTTGGATTCGTAGGACCCTTACGTGCTTACATTTGTAATGTATGGGGCGGGGAATTATACCTGTTAATAAAATTTTGAGTTTTAGTACGTAAAATAACAGCCCTAGTGCATATAATGTTTTTTGTGTAGCTGTAGTCTTAATTCGATTTTGTAGGGCTTATATTTGCCTTGAGTGGACTCATGGTTTACAATTGAAATATTTTCAAATTTTTCTTTAGACAATCGTTTTCCTCAAATACCGCTATAAGAACGGCTTAATGCTGTACAGGAGGAATGAGCAACACGCGGCCCATTAAACATGTTTATGCGGCCCGCCAAGCATTTCTAAAGTTGAATTTATTTTATCGACTTTCTACCATCAACATATTCTTATTAAATTAATTATAATAAAATGGTTGTACATACTAAACCAAAACAATTTTTTGTGGCTTGTTCAAACATGCGATGCGAACAAGCCGCATCTGTGCAATTTTAGCAGATTTCCCTTAAGGGAAATCAGCTACTGAGGTTGTAATTATGAAGTGATTTTCGAAATTTTTCTTCAAACGTCTATCGATCTTACCTAGGAGATAACGAAAATGAAATGAAAATGTTTGATCGTCACCAAACTCGATCTTTAGTCGTTTTATGTAAATAGAAAGATCAAGTTTGTTGACAGCTGAAATTGGAGCAGGGGGAAGAGGGGGTTTAGAAGGGGAGAATTTGGAAAATTCGAAATATCACTATTCGGAAGGACGTATTTTTTCAACCATGAAATTAATCAAAAATGACTACCGATCAATACTGAGTGATGCACGATTAGAAAGATGCGTCCGTATAGGGGTACCTCATCTATTTCGCATGATATTGATCAGTTTGTATGGACCAATTGTGCCAAATTTCTCATTAAACATTTCAGGTAAATTCGTTTTTCTGTACTTTTATTGTTTGTTTTTAATTTAAAAAAAAATATATGAAATCTTTATTTTTATTTAAAAGTTTATATTTTTTTTATTCTATTTATTATGAATAAAGTTTAGTAAATTATTAATAAGTGTTACTTTATGTGCGGCCATCCAAAAAAATTTAAAATTTAAATTGTCTCGTTGATTAAAAAGCTTGTACAGGGTTTTCTGATAATTTGAGTTTGACGAGTTGGTACGAGGCCTCAGGTCGTGTAATATATTTATTTAGTTCTTCCTAATCAGCGACTCAGTGCCAGATTGTTCCATGAAAATAGTTTTACACAAATAAGACTTTCTTGATTAAAACTATCTGAAAGAGACTTATAAAGTTTATGTATTCTGGGGAGGGTTTGGAGAGTAGCTACGAGGTAGAGGTGTAGTTTCTCATGGTAGGGTTTCTTGGCTCCAATCCCAGACATTTCACAAGAGGATTTTCTCTCCGGTACGTCAATAGGTTTATTCTAAGCCATCTCTCAGCTTTTCGGACTTTACCTAGCCAGTAAACTGGCTGCTACGAGAGCCAGCACTAAAGAAGTACAAATTTTACACAACATGGCCAGCCTAAAGTAAATACACTTCTAGAAATTCTAGTATTTTCATAGAAGTTCCCACAACAATGTGGTTTGAGTACTCTATAACAATATCTATTTCCTTCCCTGTTATATTATAAAGTGCAACGAATATATTTTTATATGGGATTTGCCTCTGAAGCGGTAGATTTGGCACGAAATCCTTAAAATTAAATGAAAAGAAGGTGTTTGTCTGCGTACAGCTATTTTTTTTTATTTTTTAATAATGAAACTTAACAAAAATTGCTCAGAAATAATGTCAAAATACAAGTTGCATCACGTTTAAATACTTGGGAGGGATAGTTGTGGAGGAATAGTGAGAAAACAGCAGGTGCCTCTACGTCCTGCAAAACAGTTTTCACTTTATGTCTCTCCAGGAATTCGAAAATGCATTTATTAGTTGCTTTGAGTACTTTACTGCTTACGCAGAAAAGTATTTTTTTTAAAAAAAAGCATATTTCAAACCATTACATGAAATGTATTTTTTTCCAGTAAATACATCCAGTAGAATAAGTTAAATGTTTTTGTTTCGATAAAACATTTACTAATATCATGTCAATTAGTTTCTTTACAAAATTATTAATAGCATTACACTTATATAATATATTCGATATAAAATTAACTCAAATTCTATGAATACATTTTAAAAATCTATCAATTTAATAAATCATATATACTATATTAATTTCGTTAACTATCTTAGTACCACTCTAAATATATAACATGAATTTTTAATTCATTGACAAGATTTATAATTGCTCTTAAATTTATTAAAGGTTGACATGCTTTTTAAATGATGAGAAACTTGTTCCCACCTTGAAGAGACAATGAAACTGATCATAAATTATTTTTTGTGACATATATTTTGGAGGAATAATTGAACATTTTTTATAGTATTCATCTTGTGTATAAAAACAGCCTCCAGATATGATGTTCTTTAATTTATTTTTAAACAAAGAATATATTTTGATAGATTTAATACATTCGGGCAATGTCTTACATCTGAAAAGGAAACGGTTTTTCGAAATATGTATGACTGTGGTTGGGCGTTTGAAGCATAGTTTTGAATCATATGTAAAACATAGTTTACATAATTATGGCATTTTGAATATTAAGTCTTTGGTCATAATATTGAGAAAGACTGGCGTTAGGTTTAAAACAAAATCTACCTTCACTTCATCAATTAATCTCCACTAGTTTCACTTCATAACTACATTTCTTCAAGAAAAAAAATGAAGAAGAAGGATCAAATGTAGAATAAAAATGATTATGATTCTCCTTCATAAAGCCAGAGTCTATTTTCAGAATGCAAGTTTTAATTTTACTGTTTGAGCTATTCAAGAGGTATTTGTATTACGCCAAACTAGTAGAATAACTAATTCGTGTTTTATTTCTATGTGAACTTCTCTATTTTTTTAATTTTTTAAATGTCAATTTCCACAAATCTGTTCAGTAACAAGTATATTACTTGATGTGTCAAGTGATTTGAAACTCTGAAATGTGGATTTGTTCTCAGTCTGATATTATTTAATGTTTCTCCTGTAAATTACAACAATTTAGTGAATTAATTATGTCTGATAATAACGTATAGAATGAATATCTCCACAAATCTGTTGAGTAAATAATTGATAATAATAATCATAATTCCTCTTGATGAAGCCAGATTCTATATTAGGTTGCATGAGTTAATTGTACTTTCAGCTATTAAAGAGGTATTTGTATTACTCCACAATAGTAGAATAACTTATTAGTTATTTATTTTTGCAGTTTTATTTAATAGTTGAAGTTTTTTTTATTCGTCTTTTGTATAAAACGGCCTTCATACGTGAAGTCCTTTAATTTTTTTTTTTTTAAACAAAATGAAACGCTTTTCTCTAAATATTTATTTTTGTGGTTGAGTGTTTGAAGCATAGTCTTAAATTCCGTTCAATTAAACTAAATTTTGTTAAACTATGTTTGTAAAACACATTATTATTGCATTTTGAATATTAAGCCTCGGTCATAATAGTGAGAAAGATTGACGAACAGATTAGGTCTAAAATAAAATCTGCCTTCACTTCATCAATTATTATATTATAATTAGTCTTCTTCAAGAGATAAATGAAGAAGAAACTTCTTCTAGAAGAGTCAAGTGTAGAGTAAAAATAATTATAATTCCTTTCCATGAAGCCAGATTTTATGTTATGTTGCATGAGTTAATTGTACTGTATCAGATATTAAAGAGGTGTTTGTCTTACTCAAAATAGTTGAATAACTCAGTCTAGTCATAGTCTTTTGGTTTTGCAGTTTTATTTAATAATTGAACATTTTTTCAATTCAACATCTTTTGTATAAAACGGCCTTCATACATGAAGTTCTTTAATTTTTTTTTTTAAACAAAATGAAATGCTTTTCTCAAAATATTTATATGTGTGGTTGGGGGTTTGAAGAACAGTGTAGTGGGTATCTGGTTTGAGTAAAACATAATTTACATAATTATTGCATTTTGCGTGAAGAAAATCTGTTTTATTTTCTAGTTTTATTTATGATCGACGTGAAAATCGTGTTATTTTTAATCTCCATAAACAAAATGTTATTAGAGTCACAATCAGTTATGGTGACGCTTGCAATTGATTTCGATTAGGTGTGATTGTGTTTCCGTTGGTAACAGCTGGGGGAAATAAAAGAAATACTTGAGAAATAGTTTCCAATAAGCAGAGAGCCGAAGGAGGGCCGCCCAATTTAGGCTTATATGGGGCTAACATTCGTTTAATATTTAATATATCAATAAATCGGCTCAGCTGGAAGGTAGCCAGGGGGGTGGTCACGTGGGCTAAGTTAGATCGTTACGAGGAAATGACCAATTGATTTAGTGCACAACTATGGGCATCTAATTTGTAAGTTAGGCAGAGGTCGTGATAACAGGTTCGGGGAGCGGGCGCTCGTCCCACCCGCATCTATAAATTACTTGACTGGTCATGCCGACTCACCCCCACTCCCTTCGGCGAAAACGGCTTAACACCATACGCTTCCCGGCTACCCTCCCTAGCACCGCCCACCTACACTATATTACCCCATATCAATCATTTGAATGATGGAAAACCAATAAGTGAGTTGCAAAAGGGCTTATATATTTGGCTGTCGCGATAAATCTGATGAACGTTTGAGTGAATAGCAGCAGGCAGGGGGAAAGGGAGGCTCATAATCAATGAGGAACCTAATTACAATGGAACCACCACCACCTCCTATAGAAAGCTATAATTAAAAACGAAACCAAAAAAGTTCTTCCGTGCTGTTTCGTTCTCCCCCCTCAAAAAAAAAAAAAAATACAACAACAATCTTATCTGAATGTAACATCTAAGAAAGAAAAATGTAGCCAAAAATTAAGCAAATAAAAAAAAAATTACAATTCAAAAGGACTAACAAAAATGAAAAAAATCTTATTGTCCTAAAAAATTAATTACTCGATAACAATCACACTTCTAATTGATTACACATAAAAACTCGACGATAATTGAAGAAGAATAGTTGTTATGTATTTTAACTGGGTATTGCAATTGCCACAAACACATAAGATTCAGAGAATAGTTTTCCTTAAAAAAAGAGCAAACATCGGAGACTAATCCCTTTAAGAGAGTGGTAGACATGGATAGATCATATGGCTCTAGACGTTTACATTTCAAATCACTAAAATTAACCAGCTTAGTTTACATATTTATTCGTATAACTGTATGTAAAGGACTATCGTCTATCCATTTCAACCTGGGTCAAGTACATGTGTCATCTAACATACATTTTAATTTATTTAATCAGTTCCTATAACGCGAATGACTTGCGTATAACTTGAATGACTTTTCTCTAAATATATATGTACCAAACAATATTTTTGTGAGAATGAACATGTTTTGCAAAAATTAGTATAACATAACACATGATCATAAAACAAGGTTCAAGAATATGTTTAAAAAGCCCAACCACATACATAAACTTTTCGAGAAAAGCGTGCAATTTTCAGAACTTCATTGCAAGTTTTACAATTTAGTATCTCTACAAAATAATGGCATTACAGGAAGAAAATAAATCATCACTTTTTATACTAACACTTCTAATGTCATGTCAAATTAACTTTCATTCTATCCGTTATTATTAGACATAATTAATTTACTAATTTGTTGTAATGAACAGGAGAAACATTAAATAATATCAGACTCTGGCTTGATAAAGGAGAATCATAATCATTTTTATTCTGCATTTGATTCTTTTTCTTCCTTTTTTTCTTGAAGAAATGTAATTATGAAATGAAACTAGTGGAGAGTAATTGACGAAGTGAAGATAGATTTTATTTTAAACCTAACATCTGTTCGTCAGTCTTTCTCAATATTATGACCAAAGATTTAATATTGAAAATGCAATAATTATGTAAACTATGTTTTACATGTGTTTCAAAACTATGCTTCAAACCTTCAACCGTAGATATAAATATTTCGAAAAAGCGTTTCCTTTTCAGATGTAAAACTCTTTGATGCTCTGCCCAAATGTATTAAATCTATTAAACAACTTCATTTCTGAAGAATGTTTTTACACACAAGATTAATACTATCCAAAAATATTCAATTATTAAATAAAACTACAAAATATTTGTTATAACAATCTTTCAAAAAATAATTTGTGATCAGGTACATTGTTTCTTTAAGGTGGGACAAGCTTTTAATCATTTATACAGCTTGCCATTCTTTAATAAATTTGCAATAGATATTATATTTAGAGTGGTATTAAGATTGTCAACGAATTTAATTTATTTTATATAATTATTTAAATTGATGGATTTTATACTGTGTTCATTGAATCTGACCTAATTTTATAACGAATATACTATATAAGTATAAATGTCATTGAATATGAAACGAAATTAATTGACACAATATTAGAAAATTGTTTATGGAAACCCAAACTATTTGAAGTATCCTATTTATTATGTTGTGTTAAAATTTAATGGAAATAAACACATTACATTCTTCCATTTATTTTCATTATACTTCAAGTAGGCTAATGCTCATCATTAGTAAGATTCTACAAGCTACAAACTATGAAAGGATGGCTCTCTGATATTTATCTTCAGAGGAAAAAACAGTGCGCTTTCGATCTCCATCTCAAATAAAAAGTTTTTATCATTTTGATATATAGTTAAATTAGTTTGAAATATTGACGCTCCTTCGTCGGGTAATTTTTTATAACGCTAGTATCGATTGTAAAGGTATATTTTAGATTCAGTGGAATTGCCTTCACCTTTCTTGATGTCTATATTCTATGAAAACCACTGTATGTCTTTGTGGTCAACTTCATTCCCTTTATGGTTTTCAAGAAATAGCCGTAAACAGATCTGTAGATACAACAACGACAGATTTATTACAGCACAGAAGTTGCGTGTTTGTCATATACTGCAGTATACGTAGAGCCAAATGCAGGCCTTTCTCTATATTTTACTTCAAGAGTTCCCCTGGAAAATAAGATATTTTCTTCAAACCCGCTGGGTGACATTCACTGAAACTGATTCACTTCAGTCTGTTTTCACCGTAGGTTGATTAAATAGTGACATTTATTTACTAATTTGAATGACATGCAACCCAAATAGAACCATATCATCTGCCAATCTCAATCTGACAAAAAACCCCGTTCATTGCACCGCTAATGGCAATTTAATACACCACATAGAGATTGCGAAATTACATTTATTCCTTACACTTCTGTTCTACACCCACTCCAAAAAAATATATATTTATTAAAACATAATTAGTTAAGCATTGATTGGGGTTGGACTGGCTCCCTCTCCCGGCGGTTCTAAGGGCGTATTCAAAGGCTTGGCAATTCCTCCAGGGCTAAAGGGGTATTTTTAAGTTGTCCCGCTTACGTGAGATATAGTAAAGAGTATATTTCTTGTCGGAAATGGGATGAATTTGTCAATGCCCAAAGCAGAAACACTACATTATAGTTTGATGGAAGCAGTTATTCCAGCATGTATCACAGCCTTGATAAACAGCTCCTTCCCTCCCAGCCCTCGTTCAATCTTTCTCTCACTCAACCTCTGTTTTCTTTCCCTTTATAAAATCTGTGACTCGAGTTCAACCTAATGGCAGTAATATGGTATCAGAAAGACGATAAACCGTACAAATATTTGCATTAATTCTGTTTATTCCTCAGTACATTTGTTTAAAGCTTTTGCACAAAATGTATTTTATTTATAATACATGTATTAATCTGAATCTAAGCATATATATATATATACACACATATATAACACACACACACACACACACACACACACACACACACACACACACAGTAGATTTATCGAGTGGACGCCTATTATTTATCATAGATTTTTGATCCATTATATATCATGAAAAATAACTTATTCTATTCAGTCATTTATGAGCATTTATTTAATCCCGAACGCGTTTCGAGCGCCACACGCTTTTTTTCAAGGGGTTGTTTCTGAACAAATTTAGAAATAAAAATGGTTTAATTAAAATTGTCTTATCCAATACTAATATTCATCCAATCAAAATTTCATTCTAAAAAAACACAATAGTTTCATGATAAAGCATCCGTTATATTATAACATTTTATATAGCTGAGTTGTCATCATTTAACATAAATTGGCTAAAAAGCCTTTAACACGTCTTTACTATTAAAACCAATTGAATTAGGCAATTATAGGCCATGTCTACAACCGGCAATTCCAACCATTTTATTCTTTTACTCTCTCTCAAGAGGTTATTTCTATAAAAATTTAGAAACAATAAGTTAATTAATATTCTTATACTATTCTAATATTCGTCTAATACATAAAATAAAATGAATGGAATTGCAGGCTATAGACCTTAGTGGAGTATAGTTAATGTTAAACTAGGTTAGCTTACTATAATTGATTAATAGGGAACTACTAAGTAGGTTAGTCTTTTTTTAGCAGATTTCCCTTAAGGGAAATCAGCTATTGAGCTCGTACTCATGACACGATTTTCGATACATTTCTTCAAATATCCATCGATCCTACCCAGGAGATGACGAAAATGAGGTCCGCTCAAAACTATATATATATGTCTGTTAACACTCTAGTGGTCGCAATTTTTGTTTAATCGTCACCAAACTCGGTATTTAATCGTTTGAAGTATGTAAAAAGAAAGATCATGTTCGTTAACAGCTGAAATCGGACCATTGGGAGGGGGGATTTAGAGGGGGGGGAATTCGAAATATCTCCGTTACTATACGTCGAATTGAAAAATTGTATAAAACCAATCATATTTCAAATTAAACTTACTATAAATATTGTTATATACATTTATTCTCTACCTTAAATATTAACCGAGATATTTGCATTTTTATTAAGTGTAACGTACGAGCTAAGGTCACTTCTAATCGTTCCCGCCGAAAGCTAGTTCCGACGTTTCCGTAACTGATCGGCACTCTTATGGAGATTTCTCTATTCTATAACTTTACGTGGGAAATCTGCTTAGTTTACGCAGCCCCTGCGTGACGGACGTTTTTTTTTGGCCTGAGTAAGGATAAGGTGCATTTATATATATTTTACTGATGTAAAAAAAGTTTTTTTGTGAGTCGGCCAACATTGATTTTGTGTAAATTGATTGGGCACTCTCCCCTCTTGAAGTGCAGTCGAGCAAATTGAGCCCAGGTAAATGCAGGCTTCAGCTATAAATAGGCGTGTTGGGGTGAGCAGACCTAGTTGCGGCTGCTTGTGTACATGTTTATCTATTAACTTGGGTTCCTCCTGTAATTCGATTCACAACTCAAATCGATGGTCCTATCAAAGCAATCGGTTTGCTCCTATTTTAACATTTCGTATCCAATAGGTGGTAAGGTTGGAATTTGGTGATAAGTAAAAATCTGTGTACCTGAGAACATATTTCCCATATTTAGTTTTAATATAGTGTTTGAATCCATGGAAATGAAAAGTCCGTCACGCAGGGGGTGCGTGAACTAAGCAGATTTCAACTTTATAATTTCACAATAGAGAAATCTGAATACACTGGTAACACTTAACACCACCGTGCATAAATACAAACGGTAATGAGAAATCTTTCAGTTAATTTTTATAATCTTCTGGATTACGGAAGCGGCTTCTGAATTGTAAACAACCCGGCCTGCCAACTACTCAGAGCTGAACAGTTAGATAGACATATTCTTCACCATTATATATATATATATATATATATATATATATATATATATATATCAGGTATAATGTATTAACTTTTTGTTGTTTATTATTATTTACGTCCACTTTATGCAATCGGGGCGGGGTATCTACAAGTTACCACCCTTTTCTAGCCAGGGTTTGTCTAAGGAGTTTAATTAATGAGTCCGTCACTAAATAAATTTCTACTGCCCAGGGCGGGAATCGAACCCGCCACTCTAGGTCTACCACTCGAGATTAAGACCAACGCCCTAACTCGCACGGCCAACCTGAGCCCCCATATTAACTTTATTGCAAACTATTTACTACAACTAGTAATGTAATTTATAATGAACCAGAATAATTTATATTTTAATTACTCAAATTTTAGTAGTCCAAGAACTGAAGAAGAGGGGAGGAATCAATAGAACGTATTTGCATATACCTCACAAAGTAAAACCTTACACGAGTCTCTAAACCAATTTCACGAAAGACGAACAGTTACGAAAATGGCCGAAATAATTTTTTGGCGTAATCACGACAATAACCGACATCATCTCGTCCGTTATCCCCACAAACTTAATAAAAATGGAAATATCTCGGTTAATATTCAAGATAGAGAATAAATGTATAGAAAAATATTTATAGTAAATTTAATTTAATTTAAATAAGATTGGTTCTGTACACGTCCTTGATCCGAAGTATAGCAACGGAGATATTTTGAATTTTCGAAAATCACCTCTCTGGGGCTTCTACATGTATTTATATATATAAGAGGAAGTAAATATATATATATATATACATATATATACTTTCTCTTTACTTTATTTCAGTTTGCTTTTTCGATTTTTTCATTGTGTGTGTGTGTGTGTGTGTGTGTATGTATGTGTATCATAAGGATTGTTAGTGAGACCTGAAGATCTTTTTTGTTGCCTTAAATACTTTCATTGGTCTCGGTAAGGGTTAGGTGCAATTATTATTGTTATGTAATTCTAAGATATTACTTATTAAAGAAATTGACTGGAAACTGTACCTTTTAGCAAATTTCCCTTCAGGGAAATCAGCTATTGCGATGGAACTCATGACGCGATTTTCAAAACATTTCTTCAAATGTCCATCGATCCTACCCAAGAGATGACGAAAATGAGGTCCGTTCAAAACTATATATATTTTTCTGTTTGCTCTAGCGGTCGCATTTTTTGTTTGACCGTGACAAAACTCTATATTTAAACGTTTCATGTTAAACTAAAGATCATGTTTTTTAACAGCTAAAATCAAACGAGGGGACGGGGGGGTATAGAGGGGGTGAATTTCGAAAATTCGAAATGTCTCCGTTGTTATGAGTCGTATAAAAAAATTGTATTGAACCAACCTTATTGAAAATGTAATGTTCTGTAAATGTTGTTTTGTACGTTTTTTCACTATTTCACTTTCATTATTAACCAAGATATTTGCATTTTTTAGTAATCGGCCTTCAGTAAACCCCCACTCCTTGTCATGACATATAAAAAATTGGCTTTTAAATTATGAAGCACATAACTTGAAGCCTAAATACCAAATATTGTTCTCATTGAATATTTACGTTATGGGGCAAATAGAAATATGTGACTATACGTCGAATCGAAAAATTTGATAAAACCAATCATATCAAACATTCAAATTAAACTTACTATAAATATTGTTATATACATTTATTCTCTACCTTAAATATTAACCGAGATATTTGCATTTTTATTTAGTGTAACGTACAAGCTATTGTCGCTTCAATTCGTTCCTACCGAAAGCTAGTTCCGACGTTTTCGTAACTGTTCGGCACTCGTATTTCGGAGATTTCTCTATTGAATAACTTTACGTGGGAAATCTGCTTAGTTAACGCAGCTCCTGCGTGACGGACTTTTTCTTGTTGTTGTGTGCTGAGGTGATCTGAGTTTAGAAGTATGAGTCAGAAGTAAGCCCACCAAAAACACTCTTGCCCTCATTTAGATCCAGGTGTTTAATTATATCTAATGGTTACATATTTTTTAAAAAAATACAAATTAATCAACTTTAAGCTTCAAGTAACATCAATGCATTTTGTTGGAAATTGTTCTAATTGAATTTTTTTCCCGAGATCTCAAGGCCCATAATAAAAAATAGTGGTGGAAACATCGAATTGATTATTTTTTTCTTTTTCAAAATGACATTTGCATAAATGAAGTAACAAGAATTGACCGAAGAGTCATCCTTTTTGAAACTTTAATTGTGGCTACAGGTACTAAGTATAAATTATGATAAATGAAATGAAACGTGATTAATTCCATTAAATGCTGTCATAACATAATAGGATACATCAAATAGTTTTTTTTTCTATAAAACCATTTTAATATTATGCCAATTAGATTCCTCACAAATTATTGAATTACATGTATACTTATATAATACATTCGTTAAAAAATTAGATCAAATTCTAAGAATTCATAGTTTAAAAATCATCGAATTATATAATTATGTACAATAAATTAATTTCATTAAAAATCTTAATACGACTCTAAATATGTACAATTTTTTTACAACTCTAAATCTTACATTCTTTTTATTTGTTCACATGCGAATTATTACAAGGTTTATAAACGATGATAAATTTGTCCCACCTTTTAGAGACAATGCACCTGATCACAAATTTGTTTTAGACCGATATTTATAACAAATATTTAGTTGTTTTATTAGGAATTGAACATTTTTGAAAGTATTCATTTTTTTATGAAAACATCCGTCATATATGAAGTTCATTAATTTATTTATAAACAAAGAGTATTTTTTAAATAGATTTGATACATTTGGACAGAGCGTTAAATAGTTTTGCTCCTGAATTTATATTGCAATTCCTCTAGGAATTTAAGTATATAACATACCAGGTGGATGTCTGATTTGAGAATTAAGACAGGATGTTGTTGGCTTATAAGCAGTGGGAAACGGTGTAAATTAACTATTGACATTTAAGTCAATGTTCATTAGGGATTTGTATAAGGCTAATTGTGAGATGGATGGAGGAGGGGATGAATATATTGGCCTAACTCAACCCGCCTGTTCCCTACATCCACCCTCTCCCTAATCGTCAATCACTCCAGATTTAATTCTCCCACCTAATTTAATTCGATTAATATTAGAAGGAGTTGGTCAATAAACGCAAAATATTTGTCTAGCCTAAGCATATCACTCTACTCACCGCAAAAGTTTGATATACTATCACCTAACGCAAGGTACGTTCGTATTATCATGATCAATGAGCTGTTGCAATTGAAATAAATATACCATTATTACAATCAAAGTCTTCGTATTCTGATAGTGTGTTCTTGTTTCTTTCCGACATTTCGCTAGACATACTTTTAGCAACCTCAGTGCTCTCTGAGACGAAGTGTTCCTATTCACCACCAGGGTCGAAGAGCATGACAAAAGACCATAATACAAATAACTAATGAATTAAATTCATGGTGGACCCCAATAGTAATTTCTTTTAGATTTGTCATAATAATGTCCCAAATAGATATTTAAGTAATAATAGGTACATATTTAAAGTATAAAATACTCAAAGACACGAAGTTCTCTCTGTACATTGAGTGAATTGGAAGTTGGGAAGAATATTACTCCCTTATTTTGAGAAATTTATCTCGATGTTTCAAACAAGAACATCTTAAAACAATTGCAGGACAGAATAATTGTCAGCATGATATTAATGAAGATTTGAAATAGACTCTCATCTTTCTATAAGATTGTTTTGCAGATTTCCCTTAAGGGAAATCAGCTATTGATGTCATAATCATGACGCTATTTTCTTAAAATTTATTCAAATGTCCATCGATCCAACCCAGGAGATGACGAAAATGAGGTCCTTTCAAAATTATATATATATATATATATATATATATATATATATTTATTTATTTATTTATTTGTCTGTTAAGGCTCTAGCGGTCGGACTTTTCTTTTGCTCCTTACCAAACTCGATATTTAATCGTTTCATGTAAAAAGAAAGATCAAGTTCGTTAAGGGCTGAACTCGGACCAGTTGGCGGGGGGGGGGGTCGAAAATTCGCAAGTCCTCCGTTATTATACGTCGACTCGTAAAATTGAATAGAACTAATCTTTTTTCAATTTCCAGGCTTCAGAAAACCCCGATTCTACTCACGTTACATAAACAATACTACGTTATATAATAAACCACATTATTCGAAGCTTACACAGTCCGTTCAAAAAGTTCCGGGACTGCTGTGAAATGAAGCACTTAACATTGCTTAAAAAATTTATTAACGATTTAATTTTCTATATACATCCCTCCTCTTGTTATACACTCGCGGGAACGATCATAGAGTGCCTGAAAGGCTTTCGGAAATTCGTTGGCTGAAATGCTGTTAAGAACGGCAGTCACATTCCGTTGAATCGTCTCTACATCATCAAAAAACTCTCCCTTGAGGACTGCTTTGAGTTTTGGAAACAGCCAGAAGTCTGCTGGAGCCAAGTCTGGCGAATAGGGTGGATGTTCGAGAACAGTGACCCCTCGTTTCGCCAAAAACTGACGCACAAGAACACAGGAATGGGCTGGTGCGTTATCATGGAGAAGAGTCCAGTCACCTGACTCGTAAACATCGCTTCGTATTCGACGAATCCTCGCTAGCAGACGATTCAGGTCTTCCAGGTAGAATGCTCCTGTTACAGTCTGACCTGGGGGGACAAATTCTCGGTGAATGATTCCTCTCGAATCGAAGAACACAATGAGCAAAGTCTTCACTTTGGATTTTGACGCACGCACTTTCGTTGGACGTCCCTCTTCAGGTGCCCGCCATTCTGACGACTGTCTTTTAGTGGTCGGGTCATATTGAAAACACCACGTTTCATCACCTGTAATGATGTTCGATAAAAAATTTTCATCCATATCACGCATAAAATTCACGCAAGCCTGAACACGTTGCTCTTTTTGCTCTGCTGTGAGAGAGTGTGGAACGAACTTTGCACACACCTTCCGTAGGCCTAAATCCTCGCGCATGATCGTGTGCGCAGTGCCTACAGTAATGCCTAATTAACTCGCAACACTTTTAACACTCCTACGCCGATTATTTCGAAGCAACTCGCGAACTTGCTCCACAGTTTCTTCATTCCGACTGGTTGCGGGCCTACCAGAACGCTCATCATCTTCCAATGACTCCCGATCATTTTTAAAACGTGCGAACCACTCAAACACTTTGCTTCGACTCAAACAATCACTTCCATAACCTTTTTGCAACATTTCATAAGTTTCTGAAGCAGTTTTACCGCATTTAAAACAAAATTTAATAGCAGCACGTTGCTCCATTTTGTGATTCTGACAGCACTACAGAAGATGCCAACAAAGACTGACCATAAACAAGCCTAATCTTATCGCAATCAGGGGGAAGCCGTTATCGGTGGCGAGTGAATGTTTACATTACGTAGTTCCATAGTCGTCCGAGAGATAGCCCCGCTAGTATAAAGGATGTGAACCGAGTCCCGGAACTTTTTGAACAGACTGTGTAAATACTAAATATTGTTTTCAAGAGACCTTTATTATACGAGATACATGCAAATATATTCTGATGACCCCCCCCCCCCCCTCCGTCTTAAGTTCTTGGACTACTAAAATTTGAGTGATTGAGATACAAATTATTCTGATTCATTATAAATTACAGTACTAGATGTAGTAAATAGTTTTCAATAAAATTAATATATTATATTCTTATATATTTCAGTAATTGTTTTCCTTTCCGGTGAGGTTAGCAGACCTGTTTGTTTACATTTCAGAAGCTTCCCGTTGGGAGAGGAAAGATTTCTTATTACCATTTGTATTTATTTTCTTAATATTCAGGATTGTGTTGTGACACCAGTATGTAGATTTATCTATTGTTAAACTTCACGAGGGAAATATGCTTAGGTTACGCACCCCCTGCTTGACGGAATTTTGCTTATTATAATCTCTTGAGGGTTCATTTTTTCTGTATCCATATTGAAAACAAATTATCAAAATACATTGGTCAATAACGCATAGAAATTGATATTAAAAAAAATTTGTAACGACAAGTTGTAATAGAGTTAATATGAGCTAAGTGCAGAGTTGCTACGAAGCAATGACTACAACATCTGATTAGGCCTATAGTTTTTCAGTTGAATTAATAAATTGCTAAAAAAATTGAAATACTTTATCTAACTTTGCAAATAGCAGACCTTCATAAACGTACTTATAAATTTCCATTAACATAGCTCTTACAAAAAATATCAATTTATAGGCTAAATAATAGTAAAGATAATAATATCTTATTTACAATATATCATTACAATGTGATTGTACATATTGCACCATCACATCAAATTTGATGAAGTCAAAATGCTGGAAACAATTCATCACTACCAAAAAGGATTGTTTGAGAAGCAATCGAGGTAGTTAAATGTCCTAACAACTTCAACAGAGAAGGCGGTTATAAATTAAGCAAACTTTGGAAGCCAGGACCAGAAGGTACCTTGAACGGGAGGCTCTTCCCACAGCACCAGGCAAGACAGTTACATACACCTGAATACGAAATCTTCACTCTCAGATAGAGCCCTGACGATGCTAGAAGTATGTTTGGCGAAATGTTGGCCAGAAACATGAACAGACGACCAGTGTCCTAATATTGACAAGGGTCGTAGATTATTAAAATATACGATGTCTACAGAATGTTTTCAAAAAATGTCTGCTGTAGAAGTCTACACTGAATTTTGTCATTATAGGCATATAGCAGACCACCCATTTCGAAGTCATGAGCTCTAGAACCAACTCATTTTAAATGTTTTGATAAACAAATGTTACATTAACTTGTAAACACGAGTCAACAATTTTACAAAAATGAAAATGAACGTTTGCTTATTTCAGAAAAAAACATTTTCGCGATTAATGAATCTGGAATATATCATTGTCTAATGTATTTTACTACGGTTTCCATCAATTACTTACGTTTCTAAACAGAACAATAGTACAACTTTCCAAGGGTTTCGAAAATAAATGTGTTATTTATTAACTTCCATTTTTTACTACTAAACCTAATTGGTACAGGTTATTTATAGGTTACCACCTTTTTATAGCTACGGTGAGACTACGGACTTTATTTAATGGGTATTCCCATTTTTTTAAAAAAATAAATTCCTCTGGCCGAGTTGAGAATCGACCTCACGCCTCCAGGTTTACCAAGATTAACACCGACGCTTAACTCACATAGCTAATCTGAGCCCGCTTCGAAGGTACGTGATTCCTCTATACGAAACGCTGGTTAATCCTTGAATAATGTTTCTCAAACAGGAGAAAAATGTCTACAAATTTCCTTCGATCCTACTCGGTGGAAAAAAATGAGGTCTGTTCAAAGTCAGACACCCCCCCCCACACACACTCACACACACATATATATATATATATATATATATATATATATATATATATTTCTGATATCGATTTAATGGTCCAAATTGTGTTTGTTCATTACCAAACTCGTTATATAAACGTTTCAAGTAAAACTAATGATCAATTCGTAAATTTGGCTGATATCGGGTTTACGGGTAGAGGACAGAAAATTGAAAATTCAAATGATCTCAAAATTGCTATGAGGTACGATAAAAAAATCAAATGTAACTAATCATTTTGTAAATGTAATTTTTGATAAATTTTGTTTTATACTTTTTCTCTATTCTGAATATTAACAGAGATTATTCCGCAATTTTTGTCATATCAGGACTAAACTTGATATACATGCGTTTCATGTAATACTAAAGATTAAGTTCGTTAACGGCTGAAATCGGACTAAGGAGGTGGTTTAAGAGGGGGAACTTAAAAATTTGAAAACAAATTTTAAAAACTATCTCCGTTATTATAAGTCGGATCAAATTATTGTATATAAGCAAAATTATTGAAAATTACTTATGAAGGTTGTTATATATATATATATATATATATATATATATATATATATATATATATGCGTATATATTCTCTATCATAAATATTAATGGATATATCAGGTTTTTTTTCGTTTTCAGCCTTCAATAAACCAACACTCCTAATCATGTCATATTAACATTAAGCTGTGAACGACTTTATTCTATGCCTAAATACCAAAATATTGTTTTCAAGAGACCTTTATTATGCGAGAGACATGCAAATCCGTTGTGCGGTGACGTCATTAATAAAGTTTTTCGTTCTTGTCTGGAAAATGTTCAGCTGATCAATACCATACTCGATATTTAACCGTTTCATGCAACTCTTAAGTTCATAGTCGTTAATGGTGGAAATCGGGCTAGAAATAAGGGTGGTTTAGAGAGGGGATTCAAAATTTAAAAAAAAAACAGTTATAATGTGTCGAATCGTAAAATGTTATAGAACCAATCTTGGTAAACTATTGGTAGTCTACAATTGCTGTTCTATGCATTTATTCCTAATTCAAGAATTAAGCGAGTAATTCTTACTTTCTTGTTGTCAGCCTTCAGTAGCCCGCCCCCCCCCGGTCTACTCATCGGTTTTTTTTTAACATAGAAATAGAGAATATATTGTCAGATTGAAATCAAAAGTATCTTGTACCATAAAATGGGAAATCTGCTTATTTTATGCAGCCCCTGCATGACGGATTTTTTTATTTGAGGGGGTTTACTGAAGACCCCCAATATTATTCATTGCAGTTCAACATAAGAAAATA
Source organism: Riptortus pedestris (assembly GCA_019009955.1). Taxonomy (NCBI): domain Eukaryota; kingdom Metazoa; phylum Arthropoda; class Insecta; order Hemiptera; family Alydidae; genus Riptortus; species Riptortus pedestris. The sequence continues at coordinate 82,066,289 of CM032233.1, forward strand.
TATAAGGAAAAGTCTAATTTCATACTTAAATATCTGATATAAATTTCATCAGATCTATAAATGAGGTTATGCCAAAACGTTGTGTGATGGAGTTATCGATTAAGATTTTATTGACCACCTACTTCTACTATTTGGGTATTTATTTGTTAGTAGAAAATATAGAATGATATTAGTAGTGTGCCATGACAGCAATTCTGCTTAGTTTACTCAGCCCCTACATGATGGACTTTTCTTTGAGGGGATCTATAAGTTCCTTCACGTATCTTATATATACTTAATCGTGGCAGGGACATTTGCAATTTAGCAGTAATTATGATGCATCTAACAATTCCTCATCCTATCCCACTTATTCTATCAACACTATCAATAAATATCATAGCAGGGCAAACGCTATTGTTTATTAAAAGTCAATATCATTGGGATCCAATGGAATATTCCTTAGTCTAATGAATCAAGCAGGGGAAGGAGGGAGATTCATGGGCAAGTAGAAGTGATTTTCAGAAAATAGTCACATATGTAGTTAAAATAGTTTCAGCGGTCAGGAATTTATTATTCTTAATGTAATCCAGATTAAATAAAGAGAATTAAGCAAGGCAGCTAATGAGAAAATAAGGAAAGAGAAAAAAAAATCTGTCACATAGTGGCTGTGTAAACTGAGCAGATTTATCTTGAGCTGGAATGATTCGCTGAGATGGTGATTTCATCTCAAATTCCATTATTAGCATATTTCCCCTAAGGGAAATCAGCAGTTGAGGTTAAACTTATGACGAGATTTTTAAAGAATTTCTTCAAATGCTCATTGATCCGATCGACTATGAGGTCCATTCAAAACTATATATATATATATATATATATATATATATATATACTAGCGGACGTTGTCCTCTATGATATTTCAAGCCATCAGGATATTAAATTTAATAATATTATGTTTAAAACAAAAGCTAATTTTAATAACGCAAAAAACAACTTTTGTTATGTGCACGTTTTCCTAAAAAAATATAGAAAATTAAATATTGCGAATTTTTTATTCAGGACTCTCTTATAACCCCCACTCTCGTTCGAACCTAAAAAATTTAATATAGCTTATAATTATGGAAGAATTAATGCTAATTTACATATTGAGTTTTGCTAAGTTCAGTTCAATCGTTAGTGCCCAATAAAATTGTTGGCTCCCACTTTAATGTTTTAGTGTATATCTCGTTTATACTTTGTCATACGATAAAAGTAAATATAACAAAAGTTACTCTAAATAAAAAAATTAAACAACTTTTACTCTGTGCATATTTGCCGAAAAACCAATAGGAAACGAAATATCGCTATTTTGGGCCTCCCTTACAACTCCCACTCCTGCTCCTGCTGACGGGCTGATTTGTGAATCTAAACCATCCAGTGCGTCACCCAAACCCATACAAAAAAATTCATTCAAATCGGTCCAACCATTTAGGAGTTCAGTGACAACACGTAAAGCTGAATTATATATATTGTTACATTTTTATTACCAAAACCAGTAATAAACGTTTTTAATAAGAGTTCTTTTGGATTGCAAAATTAAATACTCGCAAGTTTCATAGTGCAAAATTTATTTCACAATGCACAATAAACTTGGTGGTTATTCTTAATTACTACTCACAGTATACACTGATAGCGTTACTGTTCTTCAATGAGTCACAGTCCAATAATTCACTGAAATTCACAGAAAGACGGCACTGCACTGTCCTTTGCTTCGCGGCACTGCACTGTCTTCTACTTCGCGGCACTGCACAGTCCTTTACTTCGCGGCACTGCACTGTCTTAAACACGGCACTAAACTGTTACTTACAGTCACGGCACAACACTGTTCTTCTTATAAAAACACTTTACCGCACTGTACTAAGTCGCACTGTAGCACTGATGTGAACATCAAGACAGGTGAGAATAAAAACTGCCTCGTTCCCGGCAGGCCCTCTATATATAGGGTCGCGGCATACATCAAAGGGGAATTGTCTAGTGCATTCGACGTCTGGCTGGAAGGTACTGGTCAGACCTAGAACATTCTTTTCGGTCTCTTTGATCTACGTCACACTTTCCAAATACGCGACTCTCTCTCTCTCTGAAGGATTATTCATCTATTTAGTTTTCGCAACACTATATAAAGATATGTGTGTGTATATATATATATATATATATATATATATATATATATATATATATATATATATATAGTGGAGAGATCGGATATTTTCCCAGGCGATCTGATTTTTTACTGAGTTGAAAATTTTCAATGAAAATGCGTCCATTTTCCTCAATAAGCCTAAATCATAATGTGTGCGTGTGTATATATATATATATATATATATATATATATATATATATATATATATTTTAGCGCTCTAGCCGTCGTAATTTTTTTTGTTTTATCGTTAAAAAACACTACAATTAAAAGTTTTAAGTAACTGAAAACCACTTCGTTAATTACTCAAATTAGATCAACGAATTTATTTATGCGAGATGCAGAAATACATCCTGTGATGGCGTCATCAATTACGATTTTACGGCTTTGACTTAACAATGTTTATTTAGTCAGTATCACACTCGATATTTAACGTTTTCATTGAAGATCTAAGATCATATTAGATAATGGCTGAAAACGTACGAGCAATTAGTGAGTAGGTTTAGGGGGAGGATTCGAAAAATATTTCTATTATTATGAGGCTGATCAAAAAATCAAATTAAACTATTGATTCTCTACAATCTGTGCTCTATACATTTCAGCTCAACTTGGAATTTAAGTCAAACATGAGATGATTAGTGATACATTTCGTGAAAATCCCAATAGTAGGCGTGGAGATTACCTCAATGCTGAAATAACACATTTAGCATTCCAGTTAGAGAACACATTTATAGAACAACAATTGTAGAACAATTAGTAGTTACAAGATTAATTACATAACATAACGGTCCAATCCAACTCGAAATAACTCAGTTATTTGGAATATTTCGATTTTACCTCTTTTTTGGACGACTTTTAGCAGATTTCCCTGAAGGAAAATCAGCTATTAACGCCGTCCTCATGATGCGATTTTTGAAACATTTTCTCAAATGTCCATAAATATTAACTAGTAGATGGCGAAAATGAGGTTCGCTATATATATGTCTTTTACTGTTCTAGCCATAACAATTTTTGTTTGATCGATACCAAACTCGATATTTAAACGTTTTATGCAAAACGGTTTAGAGGGGAAGAATTTTGAAAAATTAAAATATCTGAGTTATATGTCTTATTGAAAAATTGTATAGAACCAATATTATTTCATATGTAATGTTCTATAAATGTCGTTATTACATGTTTTCTTTATCTTCAATATTAACCGAGATATTGGCATTTTTTTAAAGTTTGGAGCCTACTGTAAACTCCCAATTTTAAGAGAATTTATTATGAAATGTCTTATTCCAAGCATAAATACAAAATATGGTTTTCAACGGACCTTTATTATGCGTGATACATGCAAATAAGGAGTGTGGTGTAGTCATCAATTAAGATTTATTGCTAGCCCACTTCTACTCATCGAATTTTATCAAAATAAAGATTTTATGCTGAGATCAGATCAACAGTGAATCGTTCCAACATGTGCGAAATCCGCTTAGTATATGCAGCGCTGATCCGGATTCGGCCCTCATCCAATGAAAACAATAATTCGGAAATTGGAATTAATTTCTGATTCAATCTTAATAACTTTCGTCTAGACAGCCAGGAGTCCTATCATTTTCAAATATATTTTCTTCAAAATAGAAATTACTAAGTATAGTAAGATTTACCAATGGTGTATTCCATTCTTTTCCTTCGTATAACTAAAGTTTAAATAATAAAATCAGCAATTTTTCTTTAAAATATTATAATAATTTTATTCGTTCCTTTTCCAGAAATGTAAAAGTAACAGAGATAATGACGAATATACCAATAAATAAATATAAGCAAATAATATTTTTTGAAATTTATTTCACTTATTCCCTGAGCTGAAAGATGGTGATTATATTCAGTTCAGTTTGGACCCACTTAGGTAATAAAGAATTCTGGAGTAACGATGGCGTGGGATGAGCACGCGAGGCAATTTGTGGAAATATTTCCGTAAAGCCAGAGAATGTATTAACCCAATAAATTTTTCTAGATATTTTTTACTGACCTCAATGAAGTTTCTGAGGTAAGGGCTTTGAAATCGTGTAGGTATTGCAAATTATCCGTGAAAATATTAGATTGAGGAATTTGACCTGACGAAATTACTCAAATAATGTCTTCAAATCTTCAGAAATAGGAGTGCTATAATATGAGTACTAAAAATGGTGGCATTGCAATGTGGTAATATGATTTTACATACATACGCCCATATATATATATATATATATATATATATATATATATATATTTATATTTATATATGTACACACACACACACATTGTATGTCTAATCCCTTTCTAGCGGCCGCTGTTAGCATCATCCCTTAATGGAAACCAGTTATTCACATCCACATGAACTAATGACACGATTTTCGAAAAAATGCCATCAAATTTATGTCCACACTAGTAGATGATAAAAATATGGTCCTTTCAAAATTATATATATATATGTATGTATATATATATATATCACATATTATATATTATTTATATAATATGCACTTGTCTGATAACGCTCGAGTGGTTGCAACATTTTTTGATCGTTATCAATCTCAATATTTAAGTGTTCAGTGTATTACTAAAGATAAGTTTTCAGAGGTCAGGGATTTATTATTGTTAATGCAATTCAAATGACTTAAAGAGAATTAGACAAGGCAACTAATGATAAAATAAGGAAAGAGAACAAAAAAAATGTATGTCACACAGGGACTGCGTAAGAGCTGGAGTGACACCCTAGTGATTTAATCACAAATTATTATAAATTATTAGAAGATTCCCTGACGGAAATCAGCAATTGAAGTTAAATTCATGACGAGATTTTCGAATAATTTCTTCAAATTTCTATCGATCCTATCGAATACGGGGTGTGGCTATTAAATAACGAGACTGACGCTGTAAAACATTTTATTTTTATTTCATATATTTTTACTTATTATCACCTTCAATATACACCCCTCCTTTATCCCTACAAAGCTCCATGCGAACCTTCCATTGTTCGATACATTGCTAGAAGTCTTTTTCTGTCAGCTCCTTCAGGACGCGTGCCGCTTTCTCTTTCACAGCTTCAACAGACTCAAATCTTGTTCTTTTTAATGCAGATTTCACCTTAGGAAACAGATAGAAGTCGCACGGTGCAAGATCCGGCGAATAAGGCGGATGGTTTAACACTGGGATGCTGAATTTGGCTAGAAACCTCTTAACAGACAATGCGGAATGAGCCGGCGCATTGTCTTGGTGGAGAACCCACGACTTGTCCTTCCACAATTCAGGTCGTTTTTTCCTTATTCTTTCGCGGAGTTCAGCAAGAACGTGAAGGTAGTAATGTTGATTAATCGTTTGACCTTCAGGAACCCAGTGATGGTTCGCAATCTCATGAATATCGAAAAAAACAATCAACATTGCTTTGAATTTTGATTTGCTCATTCGAGCTTTTTTGGCTCACTCAAAAACACGTGCACGCGATAAACATTCATTGCCATACACTTCTTTCAATACATTATAAGTTTCAGTAGCGGTTTTTTCGGCGAAACAACTCTAATGCGAACGAAGGCTACGGCTGTACTGATTTGTTTACAGAAGCGAGAGGCACTATATTCGAAAGAGGAAGCTTCACGATAACAGCTGCTAGTTGCTGGCGTTTGACGCATGCGTACTTCTTCTGTAGCAGGGTCAGTCTCGTTATTTAATAGCCACACTCCGTATGAGGTCCGTTCAAAACTATATATATTTACTGTGAGGAGATCGGATATCTGTTCCAGCGGTCAGATTTTTTAATGATTCTCAATTGAAATGCGTTCATCTTCCTCACAATGAAAATATTTCTCAGCGATGTAGCCTAAAAAATAGAATATATATATATATATATATATATATATATATATATATATATATATATATATATATATATTGTTACGTTTTGTATTACCAAAACCAGTAATAAACGTTTTTAATAAGAGTTCTTTTGGATTGCAAAATTAAATACTCGCAAGTTTCACAGTTTTTATCACTGCAAAATTTATTTCACAATGCACAATAAACTTGGTGATTATTCTTAATTACTACTCACAGTATACACTGATAGCGTTACTGTTCTTCAATGAGTCACAGTCCAATAATTCACTGCAATTCACAGAAAGACGGCACTGCACTGTCCTTTGCTTCGCGGCACTGCACTGTCTTCTACTTCGCGGCACTGCACTGTCCTTTACTTCGCGGCACTGCACTGTCTTAAACACGGCACTAAACTGTTACTTACAGTCACGGCACAACACTGTTCTTCTTATAAAAACACACTTTACCGCACTGTACTAAGTCGCACTGTAGCACTGATGTGAACATCAAGACAGGTGAGAATAAAACTGACTGGCTCGCAGCTGGCCGCTCTTTATAGGTTGTCGGCATACATCAAAGGGGAATTGTCTCGTTCATTCGAGGCTGGGCTAGAAGAGTCTATAGAGGCTAGAACTTTCTGTCGGCTGCTTTGATCTACGTCACACTTTCCAAATACGCGACTCTCTCTCTCTGAAGGATTATTCATCTATTTAATTTTCGCAACAATATATATATATATATATATATATATATATATATATATATATATATATATATATAAACGCTCTAGTTGCTTAACCAAACATGACAGTTAAACTTTTTATGTAAAACTAAAGATGAACTTCGTTAATGGCTGAAATTGGACCAGAAGGAGAGGGAGTTTAGATGTCGAAAATTGTGAATATCTATGTTATTTTATGTCGGTTATTTATCGAAAATTTGTATAGAATCAATCTTATTGCAAATGAAATTTTTTATAAACGTTAATATATATTTGTTAACGGCTGAACTGGACCAGAGGGAGGGACGTTGAAAGGGGACGAAACGAAATTTCAAATTATCTTTTGATTTATTTTTTGTTATACGATTTACGGTTAAGCAGATACAGATGTCTAAAGCAGCTTTAAAGAGTTTTATCCTAGAAATACGCAATTAAGTGATATTATTATTGACTAAATCGCTCGAAAATTCCTTCAATTCTTCGTAAAATATACTCAGTGACTACTTAAACATGATACGCTTCGCTGCGGCTTCGGGGAAGTGGAATAATTATGTAAAAGTAAATATAGTCGTCTGTATATGTGTGAACTTGTTAAAAAAATAATTGCGAGAATTGAAGTTCTTTCTTATTTAGGTATTTTAATTAAATAGTTGTTTCAATATTTTTTAAGTATTGTGTAAACTTTATAATTTAGTACATGCTTGTACTCTTGCCATGAAGTATCAATATGAAAGTACTTAATAATTGCATATAAATTGAATTGAACCTAGGCCACTTTATACCTCCCTCTTATTACCATCAGCATTTATAGATTAATTATGGTACTATTTAAGTAGTTATATATATATATATATATATATATATAATGTATATATATATATGTGTGTATATATATATATATATATATATATATATATATATATATATATAAGAAGGTAAGATTAGTTAGCCCACTGAGAATTTCAAATAATGATAACTTGAAGCTGTATCGCAATACAAAAATGAAAATAAAGTCCGGATAAATGTGTGAATGCTTCCAGGAATTTATATCGGGTGGATTAAAACATTTATTATTACAATGTTCACAATACAGCTATCATAGACAGCGATACTTGAAGAAGTTTATAGCCACAAGTGATGACTTAAATGTCCCTGGAAAATATTCTTCACATTGAGGACATTCGTAATCTGAATATTGTTTTCTTATTCCTTTCAGCAGTATGCAACTAGGCAACGAAATAGTGTATAAAATTATCTTGCTTATTAAAAACTTTAATATTGAAATGACCAACCAAGTCAATTTACACGTCACAGGAAATAAATAAATAAATGTAAATATATATGATGGATAAACAGTATTCATCAGATTAAGATTATAAAGAATTTTAGAAGTTTAAGCACTACTTGAAACAATTTATATAAATATGTATTATTTTTATGTATATAGTAAGTTACCATTATGCTATTTATTTTTGTATTTTTTTTGTGTATATTATTAATAAGATTACTAACACTAAATGGGCCAGACGGCGGCTAAAATATTTATATATTAGCCAATAAAAATCAATCTATCTATTTCGCTGGTCGAACAGTTAAAAGTTCTATAAATTTGATTTAAACATATTTTTCACAAGTTGTACAAGCGTGACAAGTAGTGATTAAGATTTCCTCTGTATTTTCCCTCGAGAACAGTAATATCCTCTTTTAGAAAATAGTAAATTATATAAGAGGTTTTACGGAAAGATGTTAGAATGATTTGTGAAGTGAAGGTAGGTTTTCTCAGGGCGATTATTGCCTATTGATCACACACCCTGGATGATATAGCTCGCTCGGATCTCTAGCCCAATCTCCCAAGATCGCCTAATTTCCTCTCAATCCGTTTTATCATGTCACAAACAAATAGCTTCCTCCATATTCGCACCCCTTCCATATCCCACAGCACAATTTATATTAAAGTCTTCAATGCCTATCACATACCCAATCCTTAAAGTATTAATAGATTTCAGATAATTATTTTTTTTATTTAGTCTTTCATAGTTTACAGCGATAAAAGTATTTAATAATTGAATGCGTTTATTTATTTATTAATTTTAACTATTAATAATAATAATTTAAGTTTATTTATTAATGTTGTGGCTACCCGGACACAAGGACATTATAGAAATGACTAAAATTGACAAACATGCAAAATTAGCAACTAAAATGACTACTACTGACATAACTACGCTAACACCAGCAGACTTCAACGAGATAGCACAAACAAAAATTCTCATAGACTGGCAAAAACACTGGTTCCGTACTGACAACAAATTATTGGAAATAAAACGCAATGCTACAGGATGGCCAAAGAGACAATACGTGGATTCGAGAAGAAAACAAGTTGTACTCACAAGACTACGTATTGGACATACATACCTGACACATTCTTACGTAGTGAACAAAAAAGGACAAGCCTACTTGTACTCATTGCAACACTGGACTAACTGTAAAACACCTACTAACAGAATACAGATTACAAACTTACTTAAACATTCCACATGACTTGAAAGAACTACTGACTGAGGGTAGCCCTTATATGGCCACTCTTCTGACATATTTAAAAACAATTTGGCAGTTTGAGAATAGTTAATTACATATTTTAAAATTTTTAATGTATGCACGTGGTGGGTATGTGTGTGTGATGTGTTTAAATTCGAATGATATATCCCTGTTTTTATGAATAGTTGTTGTTTCTAAGTCACCAAATTTTCTGTTCACTGATTTATTTACCACTTTTATAATTCTAAGTTGTGTTCGTGTTTCTTGTTTCTCTCAGTGTTTTGTGTTCCGTTTCGAGTATCGTTCTTTATATTATTTTGTGTGTTCCATTTTTTGTTATTTTGATTACTTGTTTTTTGTTTTAGTTTTTCCCATTTTTAAGAATTTACGGAGCTCTATTGTATTGTAATAAATAAACAATTTTAAGACCGAGGAATGCGAACGGACTCAGAAACTATCTACGTAATTAAGTCGATTTTGAGTTTTCAAAGAAGCTGCCAAAACGAGACACAATACGGAACCTATCTACACAAATAAAAATTACAAACATTCATGTAAAATTAGCAACATGACTGTGGGGATTTTGGCTTACTGACGGAGGTCCATCATCAACAGAAGGATATTAAAAGGTCAGACCAATTGGTTCTCAGATTTGTTGAAACCAATCTAAGGAAGTCGTATGGCGAGTTTATCAACTGATATATAAACAGGATGTGCTTACACGATGAAAAGGGAATTAAGGATTCTTAATTAGAGTCGTGAATCTACCCAATCACATTTATAGAACTTGAAACCATTTATGTCAGCATGATTTCTCCTGCCTTTCTGCCACTTAATTCTTCTTTCTCGCTGATCATAGGCTGGATGTACATGCTAAGTGAGGGGAGGAGGGAGGATAACAACATCAATCCTATTTCTCGAAGTTAAAATCCTTCGCTCGACGCTCTTACAGAACTAAAATCTCAAAAAGACGCAGGTGACTCTAGAAACCCGAAAGTTAGTGTGATAAACGAAGAGTGGGACCTGGGCTTTAGGACTGAAGGAGCGAGTAACTTATCTGCAAAGATATAATCAACCACATTCTCTATTAACAACGAACCCTAAAACGTTTGACAATATTGTTACATACTTCTGGGAAGAAGTTAATGCATTCTGCGCTTGAAGGAGTTTTTATAGGACTTCAATCAACAACAGTATACGGTGAACGTTTTGAAGCTAATTGAATGGCTCTGTATGGTGAGTTACAGTGAAGCTCTAAGCATTGGGGGGTTCAAGTGGGAAAAGAAACCTTTATTGCTATGTTGAAGGGGAGAAAAAGGCCGAGGTGAGTCGCCACATAAAAAGGCGGTGTATTGGTCCCCCCTCAAAGAAGGGGACTCTCTTCCACAATACACAACAACAAATCTCGCCAACTCACAACCACTTCATGAAAAATATACCGGGGCTGTAGCCCTCACCCCACCTTATTTATTGCTCCGTTTGATCTGGAAAGTGTTTTATTGTTCGAGTCAAAATGATTTCGGAAGCTTCTCCCCTGCCATGTATACCATCGGTCGGGATTTATGGGGACATCTTTCGAATATACGGCCACCCTCTCGCCCTCTCACCCCTCATTTAATGTCCCATCTCCATTTACTCAGTCCCCTCTGCCACTCTCTCCTCCGCCTAATTACTACTACGGACTTTCCTAATAGGTTCCCGCTTCCCTTGAACTTTGTCTCCACTTTCTGTTTGAAATTGAAAACTCTTCACTCTATATTTGCATAAAATTCATAATTGTTCAAAATAACTAGTATCTGGCATTTTATTAGTCCTTTCACGCTATTTTAATATGATATGATAATATCATTTTAAAGTGAAATCATCATTTAAAAAAAAAATCACAAATAGGGGATCTTTATGACACATTAATTGTATCTTCATTTTTTTTTATAGGTTTATTTTATATGACCCTATGGAAGAAAAATATGCGGTATATGCTGTGCAGCAAAATATTGTTATAAAAAAGTTGTTTAATTAGCGGCTATTGCATAGATATTAAAGGTGACTGCATTCACTATTTCAAGTGTTTTAGTCCACCACAAAGGTGTTAATTGGTAGTTACTGTCATTGACACTACACTGCTGTCGAAGAAGATCAACTCAGAAAGATGGAGGTTGTTAAAAACTGAATGCGTATCTGAACAGATTTGTCACTATCTGCACTTCACGAAATGTTGATTTTTTTTTACATTGTGTATCACAATTGATAACTAGTCTTGATGAATATATGGTGACCGTCTTTGGAGTTATCTTAATCTAATGCGTTTGTCGGTCACTTGGGTTGAAATGAAACTACATCAGCATGCAGACGTTTCAGTAAAATTCATTACCTTTGTCAAGTACTAGAATCCATCGTGCAGTCTGATTTCAGTGCTGTACTCTTCTTCCCGAAAGAGTTGTTTGTATTTCTTTTAGCTTGTGGACTTAATTACAATATTCCTATTTTGTACAACACTGTTCAGTTCGTCTTGACAAAGGTAATATATATATATATATATATATATATATATATATATATATATATATATATATATGTGTGTGTGTGTGTGTGTGTGTGTGTGTGAATGCTATATCATACTTGCAATGATTAGTATTAAACGGATCCCTATCGCATGAAAAAAAGTCCGTCACGCAGAGGCTGTGCAAAGTAAGCAGATTCCCCATGTGCTAGTATAACACGCTATTGATTATGTTCATATATTTTCTATAAGTAAAAATTCGATGCGTTGAAGTGGGGATCTACTGACGACTGAGAAAAAGAAAGTGGCCACGTCATTTAATCCATGAAAATATGAATAGAATAACAATTATAGAGATCAAAAAGATTGGTTCTATAACATTCATCGATACGACTCATAATAATGGAGATTTTTTAATTTTCAAATCTCCCCTCTTCTCCCTTGTTCTTGGTCCAATCTCAGACATCAACGACTATGAACTTTAGTGTTGTGTTAACAGTTAAATATCTATTATGGTATAGATCAAATACACATTTTCCAGTAAAGACGTAATATCTTAATTGATAACGTCGTCACCAAACGCATTAGCATGTATCTCACTAAGTAAAAATTCACTTAAGGGATACCTGCTAAAATATTCTCCAATGGCAATAACGTTTATATGCAACAGAAAGTTGAGCGACTCGTTTACTCCACTTTTTAAGGAGTCAAAAATAATGACTTTTCCCTCAATATATATGAACCAAACAATATAGTTTGTGAAACAATACACGATTTTTTTTACAAAAATAACAAAAAAATAGTATAACACATAATCATAAAACAAGATACAAGAATATGCTTCAAACCACAAACATAAATATTTCGGGAAAAGCTTATCATTTTCAGGAGTAAATTCTTTAACGCTATGCCCAAATGTATCAAATTTATTTAAAAATACTCTTTGTTTAAAAATAAACTAAAGTACTTAATGAATGACGGATGTTTTTACATACAAGATGAATACTTTAAAAAATATCAATTATTAAATAAAACTACTAAATATTTGTCATAAATATCGGTCTAAAAAATATGTGATCAGGTACATCGTCTCTATAAGGTGGGACACGTTTCTCATCATTTATAAAGCTTGTCATCCTTTAATAAATTTGCAGTTCAACAAATAAAAAAATTGTTCATATTTAGATTTGTATTGAGATCGTTAATGAAACTAATTTATTGTATATAATAATTTAAATTGGTGAGTTTTATACCATGTATTCTTAGAATTTGACCTAATATTTTTTAACGAATAAATTATATAAGTATAAATGTAATTCAATAATTTGTAAAGAATTTAATTGACATAATATAAGAAAATTGTTTATAGAAAAAAAATTCTATTTGACTTATCCTTATTATGATAACATTTAGTGGAAATAAACACATTTCACTTCAGTGTCAGCTGGATCTATGTATTTTGGCTAACTGAAGCGATGAACTAAACGGCCCAAGACAATAAAATTTATTGTGGAGAATTTTGGAGAGCAGGGCTTGATTCGAATGTCATGAATTGCTTGCTGGCGTCGGGGATGCGACTGTCGCCCAGCCTTTAATAAAGTGTTACCGAAGCTAAGGGGCGTATTTCTTTTTTGAAGGACTCCCTCCAGGGGGTAATTACTGCCTGGCTGAGCAGGCATAAGGCCAGGGCTCCTTAAGATAAAGCGGCCCATATTGTACGGTTTTATCGTGTTTTTCCTCCATTTATGTGGAGACAATCTACTTATGTCGAGATATCCATTTAAAGTTCGTCACGCAGGGGCTGCGTTAACTAAGCAGCTTTCCCAAGTGCGCCACGTATTTGCATCTCAAGACGTAAAAGTTCAATGAGAACAATATTTGGTATTTAAGCTTCAAATAAAGTGCCTCATAACATAATAGAACATTGAAAATATGAGATGAGTAGGAGTGGGGCTTTACTGAAGAGCGAAAACTAAAAAATACAAATATCTCAGTAAATAATCAAGATAGTGAAAAAATGTACATACCAGGGTTTATAGAACATTACATTTGCAATAAGATTGTTTTTATACAATTTTTCGATCCGACGCATAATAACGGAGATATTAAGAATTTTCGAAATTATCCCCTCTAACGAACTTGATCTTTCTTTTTGTATAAAACGATTATATATCAAGTTTGGTTACGATAAGTCAAAATATTGCGACCGCAAACAGACACACACACACATATATATATAGATATACAGTTTTGAGCGGACCTCATTTTCGTCATCTCCTGGGTAGGATCGATGTACATTTGAAGAAAAATTTCGAAAATCGCGTAATGAGTTCAACCTCAATAGCCTTCCCTTAAGGGAAATCTGCTAATAAAAAAAAGTCCGTCACTCAGGGGCTGCGTTAACTAAGCAGATTTCCCACCTTGGTCAGTTCAATGAGAACAATATTTGGTATTTAGACTTCAAATAAAGAGCTACATAATATAACACCTTTTTATTAATATAGCATGAGTAGGAGTGGGGGTATACTGTTGGCCGAACACTAAAATATGGAAATATCTCGGGTAATATTCGATTTAAAGAAAACATTTATATAACAACATTCATTAAAAAATTGCACTTGTAATACGATTTATTCCATACAATTCTTCGATCCAACGTATAAGAACGGAGATAATTCGAATTTTCGAAAGTCACCTATTTAAACTTCCCTCCCACTGGTCCAATTTTAGCCGTTAACAAACTTGATCTTCATTTTTACATAAAACGTTTAAATATCGAGTTTGGTAACGATGAGACAAAAATTGCGACCGCTAGAGAGTTAACAGACAAATATATATATATATATATATATATATATATATATATATATATAAATAGTTTTGAACGGACCTCATTCCCATCATTTCTAGAGTAGGATCGATGGACATTTGAGGAATTTTTCGAAAATCGTGTCATGAGTAAGACCTCAATAGCTAATTTCCCTTAGGGGAAATCTGTTAAAAAAACCGGTGAGAGACCTGGGTCCAGTTTCCTAGAAAGCTTACAATAATTAAATAAATTGTTTTTCACTGGTGGTTATTGCTGTTGAAATTGTTATTTTTCCTTTTAAATTAAGGAATATTCGTCATATTTATTATAACAGAATGTTGAAATTTCCAAATAAAAATAATGTTTAGTAAACTACAATTTTTACCACCTCTATTAAAAAGGCATTGCTTCGATTGGAAGTGGTTAACTGTAGGGTGGGAAGTGGACTTGTTTATCTGGATAATCGTGTTTTGCATAGTCGAAAATCGGGATAATGAACGTCCACCCTATGGAGATAGATTCCGGTGCATTTGCTAAGCGGCAGTAGTTTGGAAGCAAGGGAGCAGTGGTTTAGTTCGCCGTTCTGCCGCTAGATGGCTCAAGTGGTAACAGATTTACTCCAACTCTCCCCAGCCATGTTATTGTATAATAAATTCGCTTAAAACACAATTGCATTTTTTAAAAAAAAAAAAAAAAAAAACTTTAGATGTCTCTCATTAACCTTATTTATATAATTCTAAACAAAAATTACAATGACGCAATCTAGTGTTTGTATGATGAAGACGTTTTAGGATTCTCAATTTACCTGCCATGAGTGCATTCATGTATATTCTATATATATTTTCTGTAGTCCTTAAAAAATCATTAATTTATTTCAAAAAATACTTAGTTATACTTTTAATTAAATTAATTAATTAAATAGTTAAATATTGTGAGAGAGTTCTACAGTTATTGAGTCTGCCATTTTGTATGGTGAGTCATTGCTATTTTGCTGTCTACAATTGTCAATGGACTTATCCTTAGTTAAAACTTCTCTTCGAATTAAAACTTCTTGTTTACTTAATCCCCCGCTGGAAGTCCATTCACAGATAGCGTGCTTGAATTCTCAATGTTTTTCTTCATTCATTCATTCGAAAGGGTTGAATTTAAATTAACTTCCAACCTGCAATCACGTGTCGTAATATTCGCTGCTAAGGCAGAATTAATTTCATAGAGAAATGAGAATGCGTTAGGTACTGCATTTTGAAGAGTTAATGTTTTTAAACTTTATAAAGAATTCGACAAAAATCAATTAATTATAAATGGATGAGGCACATTCAAATTTATATTTGAGTTTCGTGTGTGTGTGTGTGTTTGTGTGTGTGTGTGTGTGTGTGTGTGTGTGTGTGTGTGTGTGTGTGTGTGTGTGTGTGTGTGCGTGTGCCTTTTAATGCTCTAGCAAACTTAATAGCATATGTAATCATTTCATGTGAAATTAAACGTGACACTTTGTTAACGGCTGAAGTTGAGAGCATCAGTAGAGGTATTGAGAAGGGAGAAGGGCAAAGACTTAAATATTTTTATTTATGATACAAGTCAAACTTTTATACTACCAATTTTGCTGATTAAGATATTTTTCATTATTTCTATTCATTTAATTTTTTAACTAAAACATTAATGGATTTATTTATATTTCTATTTTTCAGCCATTGTAAAAATTCTTTCTTACGTATCTTGTCTCCATAAAGCTAATATAAACCGCTGAGTTGATGACTATAAGCCAAGCTATAAACTGTATAGAACAAATGCAACAAGAATCATTCGTAATCGCTACGGACTCATACAGCTCACTCCAAAGACTTGCCAACCCGAAGTCACGATGTCACCTCACAGACCTAGTAAAAGGTCAAATACAAATCTCAGAAAAATATATATCACTTGTTTGGGTCCCTTCACATTTTGGTTTGGAGGGAAATGAAATAGCGGATTTGGAAATTCGTAGTTCTCGAGAAGATGGAACTATAGTAACCTTCATCTCCTCAGACGATTGGAAACGAGAGTTTCAAAAGCTTTCCTTTCAAAGGTGGAAGTCAGACTGAACGAAAAAAACACGACAAAACTGCGACAAATCAAAGAAATTACCGAGCGTTGGAATACTGCAAGTAGAAAAATCCGAAAAGAGGAGGTCGTTCTTGCCCGTGTCCGAATTGGACACACAAAATTAACACATAGTTATTTATTGAAATGCTTATTGTCACCAGCCTGCGATTGTTAGCAGATTTCACTTAAGGGCTATTGAGGTCGTACTCATGACGCGATTTTCGAAAAATCCATCGATCCTACCCAGGAGATGACGAAAATGAGGTCCGTTCAAAATTATATATATATATATATATATATATATATATATATATATATATATATATATATGTATGTCTGTTAACGCTCTAGCGGTCCCAATTTGTGTTTGATCGTTACCAAACTCGGAATTCAATCGTTTTATGTAAAAAGGAAGATCAAGTTCGTTAATGGCTGTAATCAGACCAGTGGGAGGGGGGGTTTAGAGGGGGGATTTTTGAAAATTCGAAATATCGAATAAGACAAATGTATCAAAAAGTGTAGACAACGGAGAGCTTGCGAAATTCACCCCCTCTAGCCCCCCCCCAACCAGAGATACGATTTTAGCCATTAAAGAACGTGATATTCAATTTTACAAAAAACGTCAAAATATCGAGTTAGGTAACGATGAGACAAAAATTGAGAGAGATAGAGCGTTAAAACACAAATATATATATATATATATATATATATATATATATATATATATAATATTTGTATTGGAATCATTACGGAATTAAAGATGAAAGTCTGCTGAGAGCCCACCATATTATTGTTATTTTGTCTCCATAAAAATGATGTCCTTCCCTCAAGATAAATAGAATCCTTTTGCGGTAACGGCTTACTTTTAGTAGAACCTATATTTTATTACTGATTTTTTCCCTTCTTATTTTTCACCTGTATTTTTGAACCACGGTGCTTGCTATAAAGATAGATTTGCTTAGTTATTTGTACTTGCACGGGTATTTGTGTGTATTCCGTAATATTTTGAGTTTATTTTTTAGGCTAAACAGGAAAACCCCAGCTCTTCCGATGTCTTCGTTTCCTATTCATCATGAGATTAATCAAAACTTTCGTTGGTCCTTGAAGCTCTTGAGATGACGTGGTTGCTACTTTGACTCAGTAGACTTTCCTCAAACAGTCATTAACATTGTTGAAGTAAGTTTGGGACTGATGTGACGTATAGGTATGATGAAGTAATATGAGAAAGATGTGTTTAAAACAATGGGGGACGAGGTGCCTATTATTTGTGGTAAGGGGGGATTAATGCTAAATAATTATATGTCTTATCTTAGTACTCTCCCGCGGTACCTTACGCTGCAAGTATTGAACGTTGAAATTTAGAACTAGTTTTCCAAACCTCGAATATGCGGCTGAATCTTTGTTCTAGTATTTTTTTTTTCCTTCATATTATTTTACCTGATAAGTAAGTCATTAGTTATCTATCTCCAATGTTGCTATATTTTTAAAATGATTCCAGCATTTGATTTATTCCAATGAATTGTTATTTTATCATATGCGAGCTTAACATTGATTTTATAGAATTTATATTTTCATTTTGTAGATATGTTGCTAGTCGGTTTGTTCTTAGAGACATCAGCTATTGAGAATGGTCCCTTGATTTTTTAAGACTTTATTCAAATATCCATTTTTTGTACCTGTCAAAATTTACAAATTTGATATTAAAACGTTAATTAATAAACTTCATATAATTTTACAATATAACAGATATTGAATAGCTCAATCATTTTATAAATATGTTTTTATTTAATTGATAAAAATAATTCCAGGTTATAGTAACAGTCATTATAATATGGACATTTTCAGCAGATTTCCCTGATGGCAAATCAACTATTTGTTTCTTAACGCTCCAGAGGTCGTATGTTTTGTCTGATCTTTAGAAAAGTTGTTTTTTAAGCGTCCCGTAGAAAACGGAAAGTCATATTCGTTTATTGCTGAAATCCGACCAGGAGGGGGGGGGGCAATCATTCGAAATTTGTCTATTATTATGGGTGTGGTCAAAAAAGGTTATATGCCCAATATTCTTCGAAATTCAATTTCCTACCATTGCTGTTCAATACATTTTCTTTCTTTAATCTAATTAACTGTCTAATTCAGCTCTAATTGTTCATATTCGTTAATGGCTGAAATTGCACCAGAAATAAAGGGGTTTGTTGGGGAGGGGAGGGTTTGAAATTTCAAAATATCCCCTTTATTAAGAGTCGGGTAGACCAATTTTTTAGAGCCAATCTTGTTAAACTATTCATGTTCTACAATTTTTGTTCTATGCATTTATTCATAACTCATATATTAAGAGATTATTTGAATATGCTTGTTTTCAGCCTTCTGTAAATACCACTTTTACTCATCGGCTTTTTATGTAGAAATGAAGAATATATGGTGAGATGAGATTAGTCGAGTTTTATACCAGCACGCGGGAAATCTGTATAGTTTACGCAGCCCCTGCGTGACGAACTTTAATTTAGTTATCTGCCTTCTTAAAACCCCTACTCCTGCTAACGTGTTGTTCACATGGAGCATCTACTCAACATTCATACTCAGTTTACGCGACATAGTTTAATATTATTGGGATCAAATTTTCATTTTCTTTAAAACAATTTTAGTGCTTACTGGGGAAAAAATATTTGCCTTGTTAATTAAAAATAGTTATTCCTAAAACATTAAGAGCGAGTCGTTTAGAAAGCAATATTGACTATACAGTGTTTACCTTCTTTCCAATTAAATTGAACTCTTCTTCAACTTCAAAGGAATATAAATAATTTTATTTATTTGATCGTATTTGATGAAATGTTCATGTGTTTTTATATTTATTTCACTGAAGTTCTAAAAAAATATCAACTGCTACTTAGCAATCAGTTTCCTATGACGGAAAAGTTTACAATTTCTTTTAAATCAATAAATGTTTGAACGTAATGATTGAAACATTAAGAGGAATTGTTATATATATGACATAAGAATTTAAGAACTTACTTGGAGAATCAATTAATTACATATAGGTATAAACCTATTTTCAAAACTATTCGGAAAAGTATATAACAATTATAAGACTTAACTTTGTTAATAAGTTTATTTTTGCCACATTGTTCAATCGGACGAATATGAAGATATATACGATTTAGTATTTTACGCACTCTCTAGCCCTCCCACTCCTTCCAGTTCATAACATAATAGGATAAGTCAAATTGTTTTTTTTTTCTATAAACCATTTTCTAAAACTATGTCAATTAAATTCTTTACAAATTATTGAATTACATTTATACTTATATAATAATTTCGTTAAAAAATATTTGGTCAAATTCTAAGAATACATGGTATAAAACTCACCAATTTAAATTATTATATACAATAAATTAGTTCCATTAACAATCTTCATACAAATCTAAATATGTTCAATTTTTTTATTTGTTGGCATGCACATTTATTTGAGGATGACAAGCTTTATAAATGATGAGAATCTTGTCCCACCTTATAGAGACAATGTACCTGTTCAAAAATTATTTTAGACCGTTATTTATGATACATATTTAATAGTCTTATTTAATAATTGGCATTTTTGAAAGTATTCATTTTGTGTATAAAAACATCCCTCATACATGAAGTTCTTTAATTTATTTTTAAACAAAGATTATTGTTTAGTAGATTTAATACATTCGGGCAGAGAGTTAATGGGTTTTACTCATGAAAACAATATGCTTTTCTCGAAATAAACGTTTATGGTTTGGGTAAGGAGCATAATCTTTCATCTTGTTTTGTGATGCTGTTTTATAACATTTTTCTCAATCAAGTTCATGTTTTTTTTTCTATTTCACAAACGGTATTGTTTGGTTCATACACATTAAAATAAAATTCATTATTTTTTAGTCCTTAACGAGTGGCCGATAGTAGTCTCTCGACCTTCTGTTGAATATAAACCTTTTGCTCAATTCTGCAATTTAAATATTTTTTATTTATTTATTTACTTACGTCCACCTTATGCTGCTATGGCTAAGTGGGACGGGTTGTCTACAGGTTACCACCCTTTTGTAACCAGGGTGGAACTAGGGAATTTATTTAATGAGTCCGTCATCAAATTAATTCCTATTGCCCATGTCGGGAATCGAACTCGACAGTCTAGGCTTACGACTTAGGATTAAGATCAAAGCCTTAACTCCCACGGCCAACCTGAGCCCCCTCTGCAATTTAAATATTAAAATGTGATTTTTTGAGTTACCCCAATGCATAAAGCCACTTGGTAGTTCCTTTCTGAGTCTCAAGTCTTATTGGTGTCTTCACACCTCTGATACATTTTCTACGTAGGTATCCTCTTTAGAAACCCATTTCATCAGATTTGTTATTGTTTCCTGTATATGCAGTTCAATAGGCAATAGGCCATATTTCCCAAATTTTACTGTTTTTCCTTATCACCCTTTTGTATATTTTCCTATTTTCACCTATTCTATATCCATTTCTGCATTCAGGAAATATTTATTCTTTATTTTTTCATATACCATTGTTCAGAGATCTACTAGAACGTTATTTATTTTATTTATAGCCATACATTTTTCAATCCTTTATTTTAATTTAATCATACCATACTAAAAATGTAATAACAAGTACGACTGACGGTTGCATAAATCAATTTTTTATTGATGAAGCCATATAAAAATCTATTTTCTATAGCTGCAATAGAACCCCATGAATTAAATAAATAAAACAAGGAGATATCTGCTAAAAAGAGAGCTATAAAATGAACATATAAATTCTTTAATATCGAAGTTATTACTCGTTTTATTGTCATGTAGTAAAATATAAATTCATAGGAATAATTTTCTACTGGAATTATTGCTGGATCAATTCCGGCATTAACGAATTTGACCTTTAGTTCCTCATGAATCCTTTAAACATAGAGTCGATATTTAAAATATGAAATTTAAATATTAAATTAAAAAATAATACATTTTATAAAATTGAGTAGACAATCTTAATGCTATTCTACATTTATAACATCCAATTTTAATGTATTGTCATGTTTTGTTATTAGTCTTAGAACTATTAAAGGATGACGCTTTATATATTATGAGAACCTTAACCCTTTCCACTCCAATGTCGAGTGTCACTCGACACTGATTTTGTTCCACTAGCTCCACTGTCGAGTGATACTCGACATGGTGTAATACCTCTTTTTCCGGAAAATTTTAAAACAGTATGGATTTTTGTTACTGAAATGTTTGAGTCACGAATGAATGAAACATATTCTAGAATCGTAAGATACTATAATTCAATTAAATTTTATCGATGCTACATAATAAAACTAGTTGTTATCGCACCGTTATCTGTTCGCGTCGTAAACAACTTATCTCTGTGCATCATCGTGTTTGTTTTCATGCAAAGACCTGTAATGTCATGTATGGGTGAATTTTCCTGGCGGATAAGACTGTGACTGAATCAATTCGCTGTGGGGCACGGACACGGATTGATGGTGCAACAAGTAACGCGTTTTGAAAGTAGTGATCGGTCGATTATAATTGCATATAAGTATAATAACCCTCCATACTGTCGTTTTTTTTTTACAAAATACACAAAAAACACTAAAAGTAAAAAAACGTAATTTTAGCGTGGAGCTGGTGGAATAAAAACAAAAACAGTCTTGGAGTGGAAAGGGTTAAAGAGACAATGTAACTCATCATAAATTATTTCTGACCAATTTATATTACAAATATTTTGTAGTTTTATTAAATAATTGAGCATTTTTATAGTATTCATAGTGTTGCAAAAATTAAATACATGAAAAATTAAACAGAGATACTCCGTATTTGGAAAGTACGGAGGAGATCAAGGGGGTGTTGCCATAAGGTCCCGACCGTACTGGGCAATACCAGTCCAGATCTCGAAGAGTCCAGACAATTAAGCTTTGATGTTTGCCGACAAGCTATAAAAAAGGGTCGCAGCATGCCCCGATAGTGAGTTTTTTCTCAGCTGTCTTCAAGTGATCAAGAGTGCGTTCAGTGTAACAGTGCGATTAAGTTGCAGTGCGGTAAAGTGTTTTATGTGAAGAACAGTGTTGTGCGGAGCCCCTGTAAAGAACAGTATAGTGCCGTGTTTAAGACAGTGCAGTGCCGTTAACTTCGCGAAGATCAGTGCAGTGCCGTGTTTTGCGAAGTTCAGTGATCGTGAGTGAATTATTGGACTGCGTAATCTGAAGAACAGTGAAGCTATCAGGGCATACTGTGAGTAGTAATTAAGAATAATTAACCAAGTGTGTAGTGTATTGTGACTGTGAAAAACTGTGAAGCTTATGTGTGTTTAAATTTGCGATCCAAAAGAACTCTAATCAACAACGTTTATTACTGTTTTCGTTATAAACGTAACAATATTGTTTATAAAAAAGATATTTTTTTAATTTAGATCTTTTAAAATTGAGCCGATATTTCAAATATGAAATTTATATATTAAACTTAAAAAAATAACATATGTGACAAAATCCGTCTATCTCTCTCTCTCTCTCTCTCTCTCTCTCTCTCTCTCTATATATATATATATATATATATATATATATATATATATACATATACACACATAAATAAACATACACACAAAATTTGTATCTGTCCTCGTTTTCGTCTACGAATCTACTAAGTTTAATGAACATTTGATGAAATTAGTAGAAACTCCCGTCATAAGTACAACCTCAATAGCTGATTCTTTTTAAACTAGCATCATATTTCATCCTTTGCCTACTGATTTCTCTTAAAAGAGTTATTGAGAAACGAAGTTGAGGCTCGGTGAGAAACAGATTCAAGACATCCTATTATGATAAAGAGAAGTCATAAAAAAGAAGAAAAATCCGAAAGGGGTTGCTGTCACCCGTTGAAAAATTGCAACAGGCTTCCCAGGAGCATTTTTAACTAAACCTTCTTACGGAGCAGCCCTTTGTCTTCATTTTCTCCACCCCTTCTTCATGGCTCACTTTCTTCCCTAAATTTCTCCGTCGTTATTATAATGTCAATGAAGAAAAATAAATCAAATAAAATAATACAAAGTCTTGAAAGTTGTTTTTTCAAGTTAAGAAGAATCATTTACATATTTATATTCAAATTTCAAAACGAATTTAAAACAAAGAGTGTATATTAATCATAATTTGTTTCCAGTCATTTTTAGTGAATTATTACTATAAATACAGCTTGGGCATTGCTTAGAGGTTGTAAATAAAGTCCGTCACGCATAGGCTGCGTAAACAAAGCAGATTTCCCTTGTGAAGATTAATAATGGATAAACCTACATACTGCTAACACAACACCACCTTGAATATTAAGTTAATAAAAACAATCGGTAATAAGAAATATTTCTCCTGCCTAAGGGAAGCGTCTCAAATGTAAACAAACAGGTTTGCCAACGGCTTTCGGAAAGAAAAACAATAACTGAAACATATCAGAATATAACATTCATTTTATTGAAAACTATGTATTCTACTTAGTACTGTAATTTATAATGAATCAGAATAATTTTTATCTCAATCAATCAAATTATAGTAGTCCAAGAATTTAAGACGGGAAGGGGGGTCACAAGAACACATTTGCATCTATCTCGTATAGTAAAGGTCTCTGGAAAACAATATTTGGTATTTAAGCTTCGAATAATGTGGTTTATTATATAACAGAGTATTGTTTATGTAACACGAGTAGAAGTGGGGGTTTACTGAAGGCTGAAAACTGAAAAATGCAAATATCTCGGTTAATATTTGTATTACAGAATAAACGTATATTACAATATTTGTAGTAAATTTAATTCGAAATAAAATTGGTTCTATACAATAGAAAGATCTATCTATCTATCCATCTATCTATCTATCTATCTATCTATCTATCTATCTATCTATCTATCTATCTATCTATCTATCTATCTATCTATCTCTCTATCTCTCTATCTATCTATCTATCTATCTATCTATCCATCTACCTATCTATCTATCTATCAATCTATCAATCTATCAATCTATCTATCTATCTATCTATATATATATATATACACACACACACACACACCCCCACCCACACACACACACACACCCAGATATATATATATATATATATATATATATATATATATATATATATATATACTTTGAATGGACCTCATTTTCTTCATCACCTCGACATTTGAAGAAAATGTTTGAAAATCGTTATGAATACAACCTCAATAGCTGATTTCCCTCACGGGAAATCTGCTAAAAATGAACGTTGCATATTTAGAGTGGTATTACGATTATTAACGAAATTAATTTATTATATACAGTTATTAAATTGATAGATTTTATAAAATCTATTCATGGACTGTGAACTAATTTTATAAAGAATATGTCATAAAATAAATGCTATTTAATAATATAACATCAATTAGTAAATGTTTTATAGAAAAAACATGATTCGACGTATCCTATTATGTTATGTTAACATTTAATGGCAATAAATACATCATTTAACTCCTGAGTTTAGCTTTTGTTCTAGTTCTATGAACAAAATTCACATTTACCGATCAGTGTATTTTCATAGTACTCTTCTCTTGATGTCCGTAAACTGTTTGTGCTTTTAATACACAGTATTCATTGTCAAATGTAACAATGGGACATAAAATTCTTTTAGAAATAGAAGCATTGCTCTCCGAAATTGTGCCCAAAATCGTAACAGTCTCTTGAGGGCACAGAGTCTCTTGGGGGATCCTTTCCTTTACCTAGTTAAGTGTGCCATTCTGCAAAGTGGCTCTCGACCTTTGGTACTTGAAGGTGCTAGGCCCTTTTGAAAGGTTGGCTTCTGATTTGAATGTAGAGTTCCTGGAAGGGGCAATCCCTTTATGACCTCATAACAGTGTTTTTTTTTGCTCATTAACTTTGAGACTTGACACCTCTGGAGCCCTTTGAGACTTCTCAAAGACTCCCGCAAATATTGTGATATTCTTGCCCGTCACTACGACATATGATGTTTTTCGGGGTGATGAGGACAAAAATAGTTTCATGAGGGTCAAACCTTATTGCATTTACATAGACATTGCATGGTTAAACTAAAAAGAACCGATATGTAGACATATTTTTCACCGGCAAGAAAAATAATTACTGAAATATACCTGAATATAACATATTAACTTAATTGAAAACTATTTACTATATCTAGTACTTTAATATATAATGAATCAGAATAACTTTTATCGCAATAACGCAAATTTTAGTAGCCGAGAATTAAAGAAAAGGGGGGGGGTTCAACATAAGATATTTTCATATATCTCACAAAGTAGAACCTTACACGAGTCTCTAAACCAAAATCACTACAGCCGAACAGTTACTGAAACGGCCGAACTAACTTTCGGCGGAATCTCAGGAATAGAACCGACAATAGCTGACCTCATCTCGTCCGTTATCCGCAAACACTTAATAAAAATGTAAATATCTCGGTTATTATTCAAGATAGAGAATAAATGTATATAGCAATATTTATAGTGCATTTTAATTGCAATAAGATTGGTTTTATTTAATTTTTCGATCCAACGTATAGTAACGGAGACTTTTCGAAAATTCACCCCTTTAAACTCCCCCTCCCACTGGTCCGATTTTAGCGATTAACGAACTTGATCTTTCTTTTATATATATATATATATATATATATATATATAATTTTGAACGGACCTCATTTTCGTCATCTCCTGGGTAGGATCGATGGACATTTGAAGAAATTTTTCAAAAATCGCGTCATGAGTAGGACCTCAACAGGACAAAACATCTCTATTAAGTTCTCAGACTCCATAACAACAACTATTAAAGTTACCTAGCTACTGTCCTATTCAGCACTCATTCTCATTATAATATAATAATATTATTTATTTTCGATTTAGCTCACAACCTTCACTCTAGTTCGTCCGTAAAAATATTAATATCTAAAGTTTAATTCGGCTTTCTAAAAATAAAAATACCAATGCCATTCAATTCGATTTAATTGTAAACGCTCCATTCAATTAGCGCTCATACTACACATTCTTAGACATATTTCGATGTACTCGTGTTATAAGACAAATATATAACCCCATATAACTAAAATTAGACTAAATTATTTCTTTTTTTTTAAATCAGATATCATGATTTTTATTTTTACGCCTCCCACAATTTTCACTTCTGCCCGTCTGTAAGAATATTTGTATACCCTCTGCCTTGAGTTAGTACACTAACCGAGTTTCTTTCTTATCGGTTCAGCTATTTACAAACTTTAGATTTGTTGACATTGTCTATAATTTCAAGTGTATATATTTTTTTCTATTTTAGAGAAACGTATAAACATATTTAATCTAAATAAAAAAAAAAACCAACAATTTTTTTGTCTGTAAATACCGTTAAAAAAATGAATACGCAAAAAAAACAACAAAAAATCAAACTTTTTATATTTCAAGCCTCGTTTACAACCCACACGTCTGTTCAATCGTAAGAATAATAATAATGTTACTTATAATATATAAGGTGTTAATGCTAAATGTTTTGTGTTTTGTTCTGTTCGTCAGAGGACAATACAATTGTCGTCTCCATCTTTAGTTTTTAGAGTATATCTGACTTACTTTAGGAAAAGTATATATATATATACTTTATTATATATATATATTATATATATATATATATATATATATGGTGCTGTTGTTGTTTTTTGGAGTTTTGGTCAATGTTGGTGAAAAAATCATAGTTTATGCCGATATTTCGAGAATATTTATTTTCTCTTCTCCAAGGCAAGACTAAAGATTCTTAAAAACTACTGCCCATTATGTATTGTACTTAGGAATACTGGTTATAAGGAACACTGAATACACTTAGGAATACATAATGTGCAGTAGTTTTTAAGTATATTTAGTCTGGGCCTGAAGATGAGAAAATAAATATTCTGGAAATATCGGCATAAACTAAGTTTTTTTTCACCAACATTGACAAAAACTCCTAAAAACAACACCATATATATATATATATATATATATATATATATATATATATATGGGTATATATTATTTTGTTTCATTTCCGCGTTGAAACAAAATTTTCATGTTTATTTATACTTGAAATTAGTGTTATTCAAATCATTTTCAGGAGTTATTTTCAAATCCAATTTAGCTTAGGCATTGTTTTGTTCGTATATGTTAGCAGGACCTTAATAATTCTTACGCCTATAGACAGAAAAACCTAGTAATAAATAAATAATTCTCAAATATTGGCATAATTATTTCTGAGATCGATTCATGGAGTTTTCACTTAATACTTGTAGAGCTCCATGGCTACGATATATGATTTTACGCTGTGGAGAGACCTTAGGAGCAGGGAAATGAATTCGATTTTAGTACTGAGTCACGTGGTTTTAGTGTGGAGTTTTCACAAGTAATGTTTTCCTTGCGTATAAATAATGTACTATATTCCGAATTTTCGTATCCCTGTAATTACTGGTGTAAACTATATAATGATAATTAGAGTCGGATAGCAGCACCGATATTTCATTTTCTTCATTACGGAGCTTCAAGCCTTGTTGAAGAAGAAAGAGCATCATGGAGTAAGAGCAGCAGCGAACACTCCAACATGTGATAAGAGCTTAGAAAAAGGGAAAACTTTTAATAACCCTTATGTAGGGACATTCTCAGCTACCCCTTCCCCACCCTCTAGAGAAAAAAGTTTGAAGAGGAAACTGATAAAAACTTGATAATTCTGGGGCACCGGATCTACTTCAATTACTCCTCCGCCCAACCGCCGCCTGTAGTAATTTCATCTTTCAAATTTCCCTCCTAATAACGATTACAAGAATCATTATCCTGAAGAAGAATCATCTGCCTTCTTTTTACTCAGCAGTTTATTTCCTGTTTAATAATGACGTCTGAGGGCAAACTCATAATTCCTTTTTTCATCTTGTGGGGAAAATTAAATCTTCATTGCAGTAATTCATCATAACAAACGGAAATTTGCTAATTAATATAAGACTGAATGGCTGCTTATAAATCTATTTAAAAAATGAGCCTTATATTTTATAAAATTATTAGTATTGGAAGAAAAAGGTCCGTCACACAGAGGCTGCGTAAACTAATCAGATTTCCCACGAGAAGTTATACAATAGAGAAATCTCCATACCAGAGCCGAACAGTTACGGAAACGGCCGAATTAGCTTTTGGCGGGAAACTCGTCCGTTATACGACCACATTTAATAAAAATGCAAATATGTCGGTTAATATTCAAGATAGAGAATAAATGTATATAACAATATTTATAGTAAATTTAATTTGCAATAAGATTGAATTTGTACAATTTTTCGATCCAACGTATAGTAACGGAGAAAATTTCGAAAATCCTCCCCCTTAAACCACCCCTCCCACTGGTAAGATTTCAGCCATTAACGAACTTGATCTGTCTTTTTACATAAAACGTTTAAATATCGAATTTGGTAACGATCAAACAAAAATTGCGACCGCTAGAGCGTTAAGAGACAAATATATATATATATATATATATATATATATATATATATATATATATAATTTTGAACGGACCTCATTTTCGTCATCTCCTGGGTAGGATCGATAGCCATTTGAAGAAAGTTTTCAAAAATCGCGCCATGAGTACGACCTCAATAGCTGCTTTCCTTTAAGGGAATTCTGCTAAAAAGCCTAATGAAAGTCCTCCAAGCCGGGACTGGATAAACTAGGGAAATTTCAAATACAATGATGTCTTCAATTCGCATTTTTCTCTACGTACCCCAAATAAGAGTAAGTACATGAAATGTATGCTGGGCATGATATATTCAGCAGTATAATAAGCTTAATGTGAAAATCTGAAACTGGAAAGGATATTCACTTATATTCATGCTCAAGCTAAATGCATAGATATAAATAGCACTTATAGGAAAGTCCGTCACACATGGGCTGCGTAAACTCAGCAAATTTCCTACGCTAAGGTTTACGATAGATAAATCTACATACTGGTAACACCGCCGTGAATATTAAGTAAATTAATAAAAACGGTAATGAGAAATCTTTCAGCCAATCAATATTATTGCAAATGTAATGTTCTATAAATGTTATGTACGTTTTTTCACTATGTTCATTATTAACGGAGATATTCGCATTTTTCAGTATTAGCCTTCAGTAAACCTTCACTCCTGCCCATGTCATATTAACAATAAGCTGTATGAAGCACTTTATTTGAAGCTTAAATACCAAATATTATTCTATATTAAGTACGTGAGGGGCGTGGGAAATCTTCTTAGCTAACGCTAAGCGATGGACTTTTTGAAATTTTCTCCCGCTAAACCCACTCTCATCCCGCAGGCCCCATTACAGTAATTAATGAAATTCATCCTCAGTTTTACATAAAACGGTTAAAGATGGGCTATATCGAAAATCGCTTCATTAATACAACCTCAATAGCAGATTTCCCTTTAGGGAAACCTGCTGATGTGAATGAAATTGTAAATGTACTAATGATAATGAGGTTTTTATTGCCAGGTCTTCTATATACAGGGTACGGCAAAAAAACCTCCCCGGTTTGAGCAAGCCACCGCGTGAGTTGTAGTGGGGGTAGAGATGTGGAGGGGGTATTGTTCAGTAGCGGCGTACGTGCCATTTTCAGTGTTCAGATTATGAAACTCGCAGCGCTGCATTTGATGACATGCAGCCCTGCCATTCCCCCAGATGCTGTCTTCATTTCTTCTGATGAAGCCCACTTCCACTTGTGTCAAAGTGTTAACAAACAGAATTCCCGCTACTGGGCTGCAGAAAATCCTAGGGAACTCCACCAACAACCACTACACAGCCCAAAAGTCACAGTTTGGTGCGCCGTTGCGGAATTTGGTGTGTGGGGACCGTACTTTTTTGAAGAAGATGGACAAACAGTAACGGTCAATGCCGATCGCTATTGTCACATGATAGAGACGTTTCTCCGACCCAAGATCAACCAGGTTGTTTTAGACCATGAGGAAGAAGAAGTTTGGTTCCAACAGGACGGAGCCACAGCTCACACTGCTCGGCGGTCCATGGAGATGTTAAGAGAGTGGTTCCCTGGACGTCTTGTTTCTTTAAGAGGAGACATTTCCTGGCCCCCAAGGTCACCCGACTTATATTGTGATTTCTTTCTGTGGGGCTACCTAAAGGCTAAAGTGTACAAACATCGTCCCAGAACTCTGCAAGAACTAAAAGATGTCATTAGGCAGGAAGTGGCAGCCATTCCAAGGGAAGGTACACGAAGAACTATGGACAACTTCAGGGAAAGACTTCGTGAATGTCTTAACAATGGGGGACATCAATTATCGGACATAATTTTCAAAGCCAAGTAAAGTATACTAAGTGATGTAAAATGGCATTATATAGGCTATTCACAAGTATAAGTAATTGTTCTGTATGTTTCTTATTCTTTTTGCAAATGCTTATTGAAATCAGGGAGGTTTTTTTGCCGGACCCTGTACATGTAAACCGAACAGACCATAGAATTATTAAGAATAAAAAAATATAGGTCGATTCATAAAATTTATAATTTAACCTCTGTGCATTAAAATGTGAAAAACGTAGTAAATGAGAGTCAACATATAGATGTTGTCGTCATATTATAAGTAGTAAGTTTTCTAGCAAAGGCTTATAAAACAAACATTATTATCCTCTTAATATATTAAAAATGAATGTGTATTATCTTATTATTTAAAATTATCAGTCCAAATGACACCTACTTCATTTAATATCTGGAGCGAAATATATTATGTAAATTAGAGACCTTACAACTGCCTTAAATTGTGAAGGGACATCTTTTCTTGGGTCTGGAATTTCAGAAGACAGATAAATAAAGCTGTAGGAATACCAATAATATCGGATAGCCATTTCTTTTGAATACTCCGATTTATAAAGCCCAATGGATTCCTAAAACTCTTGACTGTCTCCAATATTCTTTCCTTCTTTTACGTCACTCACTAGTAATAACGTCGTTAATATAACGTCTTAAAGGGGGCATTTCTCAATAAATTCAGTTGTAATACTAAAGGAAAACTTATGGTCAGTTTTATTCTAGTTCTTACATTGGTCAATAAAAAAAAAGTTAAGTTTACTCACCCTCTCTATAGATTTTACTACTGATTCCCCAGGCAAACTGACATTGAAATAAATATATTAATTTTTTTTTATAAAAAATTAATGTGATCCTTCAGCACGAGATACAATAATAATTTTAAGAAATTCAACTCAATTCTAACATTGATTTGAAAGTAAGTCATTTGAGCATTTTGTTCTACATTACCTCCCTAATACAAATCATAGTTAGAGCTATCATATAAATCTAAAAACATGACATGATTTGTCATAATATGCTTATATTATAGATACATAAATGAGTAATATTAAATCTGTTGACTCTCGCTATAATTTTTAGTGTATATCTCATTTAATCTTCGGTACACGACAAAAGTGTAAACAACAAAAGTTACTTTGAATAACAAAATAAACAACGTTTTTTATTTGTATCATGGTCGAAAAACCGGTAGAAAAAGAAATATCCCAGTTTTTCATTACAGGCTTCCCTTATAACCTCCACTCCTGCTCATTCCTAGCAATTTTGGTACACCTTATAATCATGGAAGAATTAATGCTAATTCACATACTGAGTTTTGTTAAGGTCGGTTCAATCGTTAGTTCTTAATAAACTTGTTGACTCCCGCTTTAGTTTTCAGTGTATATCTCATTTATACTTTGTCATACTAAAAATTTGAATATAATACAAGTTACTCTAAATAACAAAATAAACAACTTTTGCTATGTGCATATTTGCCGAAAAACCAATAGGAATCCAAATATCCCTATTTTTAATTTCAGGGCTCCTTTACAACCCCTACTCCTGCTCGTCTCTAGAAACGCTTATTATCATGGACACGTTAGTGCTAAAACACATACAGAGTTTTGTTTAGTTCGGTTGAGTCTTTTGTTCCAAATAGAATTGTTGACCCCCGCTATAGTTTTTAGCGTATAACTCATTTATACTTCGATATAAGACAAAAAGTCTACATACAAAAAGTTACTCTAAATAACAATATAAACAACTTTTTTTATGTGCATATTTGCCGAAAAAAACAATACAAAACGAAATATCGATATTTTTAATTTCAATCCTTCTATATAATCACCACTCCTGTTCTTCTCAGAGAATATTAATATAGCCTAAAGTCTAAGTTGGGTTAGTAGTAATATACATACCAAGTATCATAAATTTCGGTTCAGCCGTTTATACCGTGAAAAAGGTAACAACCAAACAAATAAACAAACAAACATACACGAAAGAAACAAAATGCAGCTATGGTGTCTATGAAATATGAAACGAAAAAGTATCGTGAAATTTCGAGAAAAAAAAATCAATGTACATACAGAGCTTACAATTTTATATATATATATATATATATATATATATATATATATATATATATATATATATAGATTAGCTAGAAGATAATGCATCCATCGGCTAAAAGGATTTCGGTTGAAACAAGCTACGTTTAGCAGATTTTCTTTAAGGAAAATCAGCTCTTGAGGTTGTATGAAGCAATCTTCAAATGTCCATCGATCCTACCCAATAGATGACAAAAATGTGGTCCGTTCAAAATTATATATATATATATATATATATATATATATATATATATATATATATATATATATATGTGTATATATTCATTGAGCGGGCATCAATCAATATTACAAGGGTAGAGTGGATGGAAAAAGTTACTGGTGTAATACGAAATAAAAAGTGATTCATTGAAGTTGTAAGACTCGGAGAAAAATCTAGAAGTGCTACAGAGGAATAAGGAAAAAAAAACCTTATTTTCTATATTTCTATCTCCTCCAAAATAGAAAGAAGAGAGAAAGTAAATATATACATATTTAGAACTGGATGGTGAAGTGTTTTTCATGAATATCAATTGCCCTTTATAAAGGTAGATGAAATACATTCTCTCAAGGATCCGGCAGTTGAGCAAACAAACTTTTGTGCTTGCTGTAACAATTTTAACGTCAAGCCTTACTTCTGCATTTGGAATATTTCTATTTGATTAATAACATCGAAAATATGATTTTTTTTTCTCAAAGGAACACTAATTGTTTTCTCCGTCTGTTTTTTAAATGGAAATTACAAGTTTGTTTATTTATAAATTATAATTATCCATTGTTTATGTCCTCGATATTGACTGAGCAGCTGACCCAAGGTAAAGAAATCACAAATTACTTATAATCCTTACTGGGATAAGATATGGAAACTATTGATAAGTCAAACAAGAATTGGTCTTAAAAAAAAATAAAAAGTCCGTCACTCAGGGGCTGCGTAAACTAAACAGATTTCCCACGTGAATGTTTACAATATATAAAATTCACGAGAGCCAAACAGTTACGGGAACGCCTGAACTAGCTTTTGCCAGAAACCCACGACTAGGACCGAAGTTAGCCGATCTCATCTCGTCCGATACGTGCACACACATAATATAAATGCAAATATCTCGGTTAATATTGAAGATAGAGAATAAATGTATATAACAATATTAGTAGTAAATGTAATTTGCAATTAGATTGGTTCTATACAATGTTTCGATCCGACTTATAGTAACGGAGATATTTCGAAAATCCCCCTCTAAACCCCCTCCTACTGGTCAGATTTCATCCATTAACGAACTTGATCTTTATTTTTACATAAAACGTTTAAATATCGAGTTTGGTAACGATCAAGCAAAAATTGTGACCGCTAGAGCGTTAACAGACAAATCTCTCTCTCTCTCTCTCTCTCTCTCTCTCTCTCTATATATATATATATATATATATATATATATATATATATATATATATAATTTTGAGCGGTCCTCATTTTCTTCAGCTCCTGGGTAGGATCACTGGACATTTGAAGAAAATGTTTGAAAATCACGTCATGACCTCAATAGCTGATTTCCCTTAAGGGAAATCTGCTTAAATCGACCATGTATTGAGTGCTAGATATAATTAAGTTGGAGGGAATCTACACTGAAATGTTGTTATTAGACAATTATTGCATTATTATCATTAGCATTACTCTTTTAAAAATAATTGTCTAGTAGCGACGTGGTAGAAATATCATTTTCACCATTTTAGCAGATTTCCCTTAAGGGAAATCAGCTATTGAGGTCGTACTCATGACGCTATTTTCGAAACTTTTCTTCAAATGTCCATCGATCCTACCCAGGAGATGACGAAAATGAGGTCCGTTCAAAATTATATCTATCTATCTATATATATATATATATATATTTCTGTTAACGCTCTAGCGGTCGCAATTTTTGTTTGATCGTTACGAAACTCGATATTTAACCATTTTATGTAAAAAGACAGATCAAGTTTGTTAATGGCTGAAATCGGACCAGAGAGGGGGGATTTTCGAAAATTCCAAATATCTCTGTTATTATGCATCGGATCGAAAAATTGTATATAACCAATCTTATTGCAAATTAAATGTACTATAAATATTGTTATATACATTTATTCTCTATCTTGAATATTAACCGAGATATTTGTATTTTTAAGTTTTCAGCAAACCACCACTTCTACTCATGTTACGTAAACAATACTCTGCTACATAATAAACCACGTTATTGGAAGTTTAAATACCAAAAATTGTATTCAATAGACCTTTATTATACGAGATACATGGAAATATGCCCTGGTGACCCCCCCCCCATCTTAATGTTTTGGACTACTAAAATTTTATTGATTGAGTAACAATTATTCTGACTCATTATTAATTACAGTAGTAGATATAGTAAATAGTTCTCAATAAAATTAATGTGTTATATTCTGATATATTTCAGTAATTGTTTTCTTTCCGGTGTGAGGCGGGGCCCGTTTGTTTACATTTCTAACCTAACGCTTCCTGTCGGCAGGTTATTGAAATTGGACGAAACATTTCTTATTTCCGTTTGTATTTATTCACGGTGTTGTGTTAGCAGTATGTATATTTATCTATTACTAAACTTCACGAGGGAAATTTGCTTAGTTTACGCAGCCCCTGCGTGACGGACATTTATTACTAATACCCTTTGTGACCTACATGAAACAAAATATGATTTAAGTATTTTACTTTACTTCACAACACACTAGAAGGTCGTCCATGTTGAATTTTATCTTTAAAAGAGTGAAATTATATAGACAATTTATGAATGGTTTTGGAGTATGGAATTTATTTTTTAGTAATTATTATTATTTATTAGTTCAATTAGACAACCTACTGTCTATTTGTAATAGCAATTTTGACAGATAATCCAATGATATCCTTTTTATTCATTGTAAGAAAGAAATAAGCGCCTAGCGAGGTTAATTAATAAAACTTTGGAAAGGTCAAACAAAAATTAGAATCTTATTGCCTCACATCTTCTCCTTAATTGTAAAAAATACGACCTTCCAAGAAGAGCTTTTTACCTTAAACCGAACATAAGAGAACTCCTTAGAGACGATGAAAAAGGCAATAAAAAGGCCTTTTGCATTTTCAACTGAAACTTGTTTGTTCCAATAACTATGGATCCATCTACCGCTAATAACAATAGTAGATGCGGTATATTGTAATAAAATAAAAATAAAAATTAAATATAATTTTCCTTTATTTCTATTTCTTTTTATCTATTGCATGCTGATGATCATAATACCATATGATTTTTATCATTTCAGAAGAAGTTTGCTTAGTGGGAAGCTTATGAAAAAAGCCTCAAACCTTAAGTGAATTAGTCGGCAAATCCCTTGGTAGCGACCAGGGTGGGCGAAATGGAATCACCCAAAATCATGAATTCCTTAGAAAGAAGTTCCATTTCTGAAATGGCACGTAATGGTTAAACGTCCATCAGGTATTTAATGCAATACCGTGTTAGCTTATAAATGGATTATATATGTTATCAATCAAATCCTCACCATTGTCTCTTATGTGGTCAATAAGTAGTTCACTTCAAAAAGAAAAACAATTTTAGAGTGATATAACCATGATAGTATATATACCGAGGTATTCTGAGAAAATTATATTCAATAGAATCGAAAATAGAAGAGGCAGGGTAATACTAGCTCCGGTCGTCCATATTCCAGGAATTTTTGAGTCCTCAAATACAAATACTGGTATTATTAGAGAATTGAACTAGAGACTTGCAACGGCGTATTTGCAGTATGGATGGGCTCCATATTTAGGCCACCCAAATAGAGGGATAAGAGGAATTGTCCTGTATTTTTCATTTTTCACTAAAATATATTGTCATCCGTATCGGAGCAGAAGCGTTTGCCAAATGTTTGAAATTTATGTCAAGTCGTTGAAATTATATAGAATGGGTACAAACAGACGGACGGACAAAACTGTTAGGCTGTAAGGGTTCTTGTCGGAAAGAGTTGGTTCTAAAAAAATTATAGATTGAATGCGTTTGTTTTCATCGCTCCACAGCAAAAGTGGCGGAAACTCATTTATGTATCGAGTTCGAAAATTGACCTGCTTATGTGAGCGTGAAAACTCGAAGTAAGATTTTGAACCATTGAAGATTAGGAGCACCGCCGAATAAACGAACTTGTCAGGTAACTTTTGTCGTTTGTACTTTTGTATCTGAAATGGTTAATACTATTTTGGCTGAATGCATTTATGGACGTACCCAAAAATGTACAACTATACGTCCACGAAAACGAGAAGTGATTGGTTATATTCTGGTGTGGAAGTTAGGGACTCGCTACTGTAGAATCTGGACACAACAGGAAATTATCTGCGCTAGTGCCAGTGATGCAAGCACTGAAATGACAGGAGTGTCCATATATTTGGTAGTTTCTGGTCATTAAAGGGATTTATTGCCAAAATCTTTGATCCAACGAGGGTTGTGGAACCCATGTTTCTTAGCCGAGGCTCCTACAAGGGATTTAATTCCCATACATGTGGTATGCATTAGAAGGTGTCTAGTACCCAAATGTACATTACTAATAATACGATTTTTGAAAATGTCCTCATATGTCCATCGATCCTACCTAGGAGATGGCGGAAATGAAGTCCGTTCAAAATTACACACACACAAAAACACATGTATTTGTGTGTCACGTTTAGGAACGGTAATATTATTATGTGCTATTATTTATTTGAGATGCCGCTACAATGGCGATTTATCTTTTATCATGTTTGAATATAATTTTACAAAATAAGATAAATATTAAAATTTTTACAAAGCTAAATTTTACAAATGTACAAGATAAATAGGAACATGCCGCTACAATGGCGATTCGTCTTTTAACATGTTAGAATATAATTTTACAAATTTAAATATATATTAAAATTTGGAACAGGAAAGGAACAGTAATAGGGGGAGGGTAGAGAGAGGGGGGATTCGACGATTCCAAATATTTCCGTTATGAGTCAGATAGAAAAATGTTATAGTACCAATCATGTTGAACTATTGATGCTCTCCAATTATTGTTCTCTACATTTTTAGTAACTCAAATAATAAGTGACTTGTGCATACTTTCTTGTTTTCAGCCTTCAATAAACTCCCACTTAAACTAATCGAATTTTTTTTAGAAAAAGAGAATGGTGAAATGAGATCAGCGGTGTGTCACAGTACGTGGGAAATTTGCTTAGTTAACTCAACTCCTGCGGGACGAACATTTCATTAGTTATTGGCCGTACAATTTCCTGTATTAACCATGTGTCTCTTAGTATTAACCATGAGACACAGTGGCAAGTACGGGAGTAATATCGAGGTATTTATTCAATTATGTCCACAAGGGCTTTAGTAATCACGTGTATTAGATACCAGTCCTGTAATGGTCTGTTATCTATAGATCCTACGAGGAAATTAATGAAAAGATAAGTGTAGGCTATCCTGGAAAAGCTCTAGTTTCCATATGCATGTTACCTATTAATCTAAATACATTTTTTTAAAAATATTCACCACGATTAAACTGATATTAGATTTTCAAATATATGATAGCTCAAATTGTTACTGTGAGAAGCTCATTGAAGACAGAAATAAATATCTACAAACACTTTTCTCAGCAGTCAGTGATGTGCATAAAATTGAAGAGATACTTAGTATCGATAGCCTCGAAAAACTACACAAGATTTACTGCTTCATCACGTCAGCATGCAATACTCTGGAATCTATAGGTGCTGATGGACCACACTCCAGTTAAATGCTATATTAAGACTGGAAAGGGTTTATTAAATGCTTTTAGTTATCTTTTATGTACTATATTTTACTATTTACACTATATTGTTTTTTTTTGTTTTCTTTATTGTCATATTATTGTTGATCTCAAGAACTTGGATTTAATTATTTATTTAAAAAGACAGAATTGTTATTTATTAATTTAATTTGTACAGGATGTAAATCTTTAACAAATAAATATATATTCTATTCTATTCTATATCCTCGTAACCATATCATGTAACCTACATAAAATTTAGGTGACTTATATGCAGACTAATACAAGACAAAACAGCACAATGGTGTTTCAGGATACCAATTTTATGTGGAGGTAAATATTTGAGATGAGCCCCAATTTAGACCTCCATTTTAAGTTGGAGATTTATTACTGTCAAGCCGAATGATATAAATTACTCGGAGATATTTGAGAGAGGTAGTAAGAGTGGGGGGGGGGCCTTAATTCTGTGCAAAGTAGATCATATTAAAGGTCCCCGCGGCCCTTGCTTCCCTCGCCGAGTCCCTAAATCTCCCTCCTTCTCATTATTAGTGTATGTACAAAGAAGAACTTTATTGCCATTAAGGTGAAGTTATGAAAAAGATTAGTCAGCCACTTGAACCAGTCTTTCGGCCTCCCCTCGATAGTGTAAGTTCTGGAGAGGCTAATGGAACTCGATTGAAGTGTTTTTAAGATTAAAGTTTCATTTTCTTTCATGCCTAATATTATTTTCGTTCCCCTTTACCTCCATACCCTCTTTCTTTTCATTTTCTTTTTTCTACTTTCAGGTAAGCGTGGAGCTAAACACGCCTCACTTTTTATTTCATTACTTTGTTTCACCTCAAAAAGCTAAAATTTGTCAAAAGACTCTCCTCTAAAGAGTTTATTCTGTTAACAAAAACCCTTTTACTTAATAAATAGGTAGCAAATAAAATAATTAATTTTACTGAATATACATTTTTATGAATGCTCATTTCACACTGCAACTTCTTTTTTGCCTTGTCATTTTTCATCTCCTAGAAAATATAAAATGCTATTGTCCTTTTCTTCAGAGTCTCATGCGTAAATTCTTTATCATAAGTTGTCCATTTACATTTCGCGTTTTATGGTTCCTTTTTAAATTATATGCAATTGAATATTGTACGTATCAGTACTACGTTAACCATAAGCTCGTAAAGCCATATTGTTTAGTAACTGGGAAGCCCAATTTCACCTACAATATTTGAAGAATTGAATCGGTAAAGTATGCTATTAAAAAGGCGAGTTATTGAATGAGAGGATTCCATTGAAATTCTATTTCATCCACCACATGTTATTTTGAAAAACAATAATTAATAACGAATTTCTTTTTTTTATTCCGCATGATTGTAAACAGTAAATATATATTTCTGAGAACATTGGAGGCTGTTTGTTGGTTTGATGGCCTGTATATTAAATGGTTGTTTTAAAAGCCATATTAAAAATATTTCCTAGTACTGTGGTGATACGAGTATTTGAGATTTAAACTTCTGTAAAATAAACTTTAAAAGCTCATAAATGAATATTCTGATTAGAATCCTGGTCAGTGTATTTTTATCAACGTGCATTTAAGTATCGTCTGTACTTGTTTCAGCTATAAGTCTTTAATCATATCTTTACTAAGTTGTACTTTGACATTTGCCAAATACACTAGCTAATGCCTATTTTAGTCAATTTTTGAATTCATCTGGCTTCAGGTGGTACAGTCCCTGTGTAAATACTTTTTTAGACAATCCACACTTACAGATTTACACACGAATACAAATAGAAAACCCTTAATGTTAATGTTTTCACAAAACAATGAAAACAATATTGGCTCTTCCATTTACCCACACAGACAACTCTCCTTGCCACCATGGAAAGAAAACAACTAAATGATCGACCTCAGATAATCAAAATTTAAAAACAACGACACTTAAGACAATTACTTGCAAAAATAAAATTTCAACTTATTGACTTCAATCACCAATACACAGACTCTGCCTATATACACGGACGGATCCAAAACTAAAAAAATTGTAGGAGATGAACATGAAATAAGCCTACCTAAAAATATCAGAGTATACACCGCTGAGCATACTCTTGGGACTGTCACACTTACAGACTATAACACATGACATTACTATATACTCGGATTCATTAAGTTGTTTACTTTCCTTCAAGAACATTTACCACACTCATCCCTTAATTATTCAGATTTTAGAACAAATTTCAGAACTAAAGACAAACGTGATAAAGATATGTGTTCCAGGACATGAAAACATCGGCCGTACAAACGACGTGAACAAACTCACCAAACATGCAACACAAAGACAATCTTCTAACTTTAACTTACAGACCTTACCAGACTAACATTTACAAAAAACATACATAAAATGAATGGCAAAAATTTTGGCATAGAACATCAGAAAATTATCTGCGAGAAATAAAGCCTTGTATAAGCGAGCAGCCATCCAGCGGACGTGACAATAGACGAGACGAAGTTGTACTAACGAGACTTAGGATAGGACAGTCACATTTAACGCACTCATACATCATGACGAGAACAGAAAAACCTCTTTGCACAACAAGCCATGAACCATTAGCTATTAAATACATACTGACTAACTGTAGGAACATTGAATACATATGAACATGATATACATTACTTTGGATTAGGATTAATCAACAGCTAGGTTATTAAGCCCTTTATGTTAGTATGATGCTGTTTGCAAGTGTCTGTATACTTTATGTTGTAAATAATATTATCTAATAGAATGTATATTGCTCTTACCATATCCTAAGGGTATTTAAGTTACTAATTTTTATATAATTATTTATTAACTAAATCTAAGTTTTCTTTCTTAAAAGTACTTATTTTCTACTGGTATTACAATTAGCTAATATTACAATTAAATGACTCACACTGTATGTACATTTTTTCATTTTTTTTTTTTTTTTCAATTAATTTAAATCATTTTATCACACATACTCACACACTTACTGCATTTTTTTTATTTATTTTTTTATATATATATTTTTATTATTATTTTTTTTTTTAAACATAAATAAATAGATGAAAGCCACCTTGGATTCGAGCCTCCCTCCTCTTCGCCCTCATCACCTGCATTCTTGGAGCTTACTTTCCTTCAAGAACATTTACCACACTCATCCCTTAATTATTCAGATTTTAGAACAACTTTCAAAACTAAAGACAAACGTGATAATGGTGTGGGTCCCAGGACATGAAAACATTACATTACTTTGTAATTTACTTGTTCTCAAACCCCATTTTGGGGATTTATCCCACTAATGAACTTGATCCTTAGTTTTGCATAAAAATGGTTAAATATCAAGTATCTAAACGATCTAATAAGAATTCAGGCTTCTGGAGACAAATGTTTTTTAATGTCGTATTGTGTAAGTGGATGTATCTTACACTGTTTAGGCCCGATAAAAACTATACAAGTTATTTAAACTTGGAATATGGTCTTTCGTGTTGAATTGGTTGTTGTAAATGTGAAATGAGTAGGAGTGGGGGTTGAACAATTGGACGCTGAAAAGTACAAATAACTTCTTTAATTTTCGAGTAGGTGAAACCTTTATAGAAAAACTATTGTAAAATGCTGCACTATCGACAGTGTCAGTTATACAGAGATACAAGATCTGTTCAACAATATAGGTTATACAAGTTTTCAATGTGGCTTACAATTACGGAGATAATTTGATTTTTTTATTTTACTTCTCTTAACTCCTACTCCTTGTGGTCCTGTATAGCCACTAAGTTGATATCTAGTTTTGCATGAAGCTTGAAAAAGTTACTACAGCATACTTGGAGCTGAACTCCACGCAATTTAGTTGGCACTTAAAAACATGACACCTACATCATCACAGCCCAAACACACACTAATTTGTTCAGATTCACTAAGCTCATTATTAACCCTCCGAGACATTTAGACTCACCCAATAGCACTAAACATAACAGAAGAAATTCATAAACAACGACACATACGAAAATACAATTACCCTATATTGGCTGCCAGGACACGAGGACCTTGGACTTAGTACGATAGCAGACTACCTGGCTAAACTAATTACTCAACAGACTCAATACACACAAACAAACTTACTATACGAAGACATAGTGAGACATATACGTCACCGAATCCTAAACAAATGGCAATCAGAATGGATGGAAGTAAAGAACCACCTCCGCAGTATCAAAAGTACTATTAAGGAGTGGCCATCGAGCCATAGGAGTACTAGACGGGAGGAAGTAGTTCTGGCCAGACTCAGGATCGGCCACACATACCTGACACTTAGACACTTAATGACAAGGCAAATACTTAAGGCAAAGACCTATATTCAAATACTGCAACAAACAACTAACGATAAAACACATACTGACAGACTGCATCCAACGGCAAAACC
Organism: Riptortus pedestris; assembly: GCA_019009955.1. Classification (NCBI taxonomy): domain Eukaryota; kingdom Metazoa; phylum Arthropoda; class Insecta; order Hemiptera; family Alydidae; genus Riptortus; species Riptortus pedestris. The sequence goes on from CM032233.1 coordinate 82,109,553, forward strand.
TTCACATACCCTACGATATGACAGAACTATTAACTGACAGCAGCCAATATATTCCACAAATACTAAACTATCTAAAACACATACACATTTACAAAAACATATAGTATAAAACAGAATAAGTCTACAGCATACTTAGAAAGATTTAAAAGGGTTAACTTTTATTATATTCATTTAGATAAAGCACGGATATGAGAAACAATCAGATATTTAAAAAATGTTTTCCATAATATAAAAATAAAGTTCAACAAAGGTAATTACATGAAGGAATAAATATATTATAGTAATTATGCCAATCATCATCACTGTGGGGCACAAACCAAATAAATAAAAAAATGAATAAGTTAAATTTGGAATAATAGAACAAAAATTGCGGCCGCTAGAATGTTAACAGACAAATGCATATAAATTGGTACGGGCCATGTCTTTTCATCATGTCATGTCTGCTATTTCCTAGAAAGAATGTTTTGAACAACCACAATGAATCCTCAATTGCGAGGAAAATACTCTTATAATTGATGATTTTTTTGATGGCACGAGAATTGGCTTCAAAGTACATCTGATATTTATATTTTTTAAACTTAAAGCATATTCCTAAATTTATGAGGGCAATAAAAGAGGAGGATAAATAAATGAAATTGCTATATTTGGGCGTTGTTTTCGGTAGCGGAAGGAAGTGGGGGAAAGTTGAGGGGGAAGGGTGCCGTTGGGATTGGTGTCAGTGGCCCTGGAGATTTCTCTCTCTCCCCCCCCTCTCTCTCTCTCTCTCTCTCTCTCTCTCTCTCTTTTTCTCTCTCTCCCCTTCCCATTAAAATGCTCAGCTTTATTTGAAACCACTGTAATAAAACGAGAGCCCTAAACAAATCCAGTTTTCAAATCACTTTTTAAACAGCGACATTTCTTGTTGGTAAAGGCATTATCAGGAGCTGTGATTGTCTGGCGGGGCGTAAAGTAATCATACAAAAGCCAGTATTTAGCAATTATTTCACTGCTATAACCAATGGTTGGGGTAATTCAATGAGAAGATACAAAGTTCCCTCAGGCAGAATATACAATTTCTCTCAGGCATATACGACAACAATAACAAAAAAAGTCGCAGAACAGAACCTCGCTGACTACATAATGTCGTTTACCGAAGGTTTTTCGATATTTTTCATCAAAGCTAAGCAGTGTAAGCTATGCAGATTTCCCAAGGGCTGGAATAAAACACGTGTGAAATCATCTTACCACATATTGTCTATTTCTACATAAAATAAAATAGACATATTGAATTTTCAACCCCCCCCCCTAATTCCTTGTCCAATTTCAGCCATTAACTATTACGAACTTTCAATGAAACAATTAAATATCAAGTAGATTATAGAACAACTAAACAATTTCGAGTTAAGAACGTAGTCTTAAATGATGGCGTCATCACTGAACGTATTTGTAAGTACCTCATCTAGTAAATATCTGTTGAAAACAATATTTGGTATTTAAGCTTAAAATAAAGTGGCTCATTATATAACAGAGTATAGTTTATGTGCCATTTACTGGAGGATGAAAAATCTAAATATCTCAGTTAATATTTGAGATTGAGAATAAATCTATTTAACAATATTTATAGTAAATGCAATTTGCAATAAGATTGACTTTATATAATTTTTCAATCCGATGTATGGTTACGGAGATATTTCGGGTATTCAAAATTCTTCCCTCTAAACCCCCCCTGGTCGAGTTTCAGCCATTAACGAACTCGACCTTTATTTTTGCATGAAACGCTTATATATCGAGTTTGGTAATGATAAAACAAAAACTGCGACCACTAGAGCAGTAACAGACAAGTGTGTGTGTATATATATAAAATTTAGAATGGACCTCATTATTGTCTAATAAGCAGGATCGATGGACATTTGAAGAAATTTTTTATCTGTCATGAGTACAACCTCGATAGCGGATTTCAAAGGAAATCTGGTAAAATTTAAATTGTTATTAAAGGTTCACTGTGCATAAACAAGTTTCTAATTTGTTGTAGGCTTTACCTGTAAACCCGTTAATAATAAAGGCCAATGGAGTTAATCATAAATTTTTTCGGATTTTTACAAAACCTAAGGAAGGCGCTAGTAAACAGGCATATAGTTTGAGTCATTGTGAATATGACAGCACTTTTCTGTTCGTCTTTCTCTTTCAATTGAATTCAATTGAAGAATGTCTTCAAATATGCTACAGATTGCTGCACATTGATTTTTTTGGGGGAGGGAGGAGGGCACTAAATTTAGGAAGGATTATTTTTATAATTAGTCTTAGAAAGTATATAAAGACTACTTGAATTTAGAGCATACCTGATATAATAGTACTTATAATGGTATTGATTAGCAAAAGGTAAAGCACATTTCATTGCCCAAACTTCTGAAGGAATATGAGGCTAATTGGTTTCTGTATGTTAATTATTATTTTGGTTATATAATGATATTTAAATTATCTGTAACAAGTTAATTAAAATAATTTAACCGGAGTATATGAAAAAATATTCCGTTATAATTAAATTTTTATGACTTTTGAGCTTATTCACAATCATGCAACTTTCTTATACCTCAAGAAGGTTTCTGAATATTGGTGCTTTATAATTTAACAAAAGTATGTTTTGAATATGTCCAAAACGATAAGCATTGAAATCACAGGTTATTAGTATTTTTAGTGTCTATGAACTAAATAATTATTTGGATCACTATGAGTTTTCATGTAATTGACATTCACAAATATTCTACTAGCCAGTTATTTACTAGATACCGGGCAAGTATACGAGAGGATGGAGTCAATTTGTTCAGATTATTTCTATAATTTTGCTGTTAAATAATTGTATTGCATTCAGAAATGAACATTAGTCTGAATGTATTCTATATTTTTGGTTTAGGTAGATTGATTTCAAGTCTTGCTTTTTTTTATCTTCTGAAAAATATCTCAAGGACTGAGATATACCAACAAGAGCAATCACGATATGCAAAAAAATGGATTTAAAATATGAATAAAATAATCAATTTCGTCGGACACAAGAGTAATTTTACTTTGTTTATTATTATTTACGCCAACTTTATGCAACTATGGCTAATCGGGACGGGTTATCTACAGGTTACCACCATTTTCTAGCCAGGGTGGGCCTAAGGAGTTTATTTAATGAGTCCGTTACTTAATAAATTTCAACTGCCCAGGCGGGAATCGAACCCGCAACTCTAGATCTACCACGCGAGATAAAGACCAACGCCCTAACCTGAGCCCCTAATTTTACTTTGAAGGAGGGGCAGATTACAATCGCGCCCCGTCGAGTGATTTTACAGTAAACTTTGTATTTATTCGTGAATAAATAAAAAAAAAATTATTATGTGATCCTTTCCAAGGCAAAATATAACTTCTAAACAAAAAATGTTCGTCATTCAAGATCCCCAATGGAAAGGGAGGATTTGACGATACTTTAAATAAATTGACATTAACTGAAAATGGGCGCTCTGAAATGTATTAGACATCTTAAATGTATTTTTCAAAATTCTATGAAATACAATTTAATCATTTTTTCCCATTCCGTTCAAAATAAATCAGTTTTGGTAATAATAATCTTGATTTTACAAATGATATCTTATATTACATGTCATATATAATCTTTACATATATATAATGGTATACGATTTAATAAAAAATATTTGTAATTGAGTCTTCTACTCAGTACTAACAATATTTTCATGAGAGTTTTTAAATACATATTTAGTGGCACCACTAAGTATAAGATTTTTCTTCTTTATACTTTTCTTTTGATATTTGAGTGCACCTACTTATGAGATCAAACCCGAGATTGAAAAGCAAAACAGGAAGAAGTCAATATCTATGAAGATATAATACTACATGCCTTTCAGAGGCACTTGGGAGTAGGGGAGTGGGCGTGAATGCCGATCAATTGCTGGCAACCCCCTTTGAACAGCCTAAAAAACCCATCAATCAGATTATATCATTCTTCGTGTTTTGGGAAAAACCAGAACTCCGCGGTAAGTTATGGAACCACTGATATACGTCATGGGAAAATAACAATGATGTGTATGAGTTGTTTTAATCTTAGGCTAACGGCAATGTCATACATTCACTTCTGAATGGGAATTTTATTGATGAAACAGATCTGCGATCCTAACAATATTCGGTGATTTGGCGATAAGTCAAATAGTAAAACACAACTTGCATTCTCAAATAACTTTGTTGTTTATTACGCTTTGTGCTTCTCTTCTTCTCAAATTATTTTTTTTCCACAGGCTTCATCCACTTGTAGAAACTTTAATTTCTTTCATTAAATCAATAACCAGGATACCTGTTGTGATATGAATAAAATTAAATAAAAATATATATATCATAATTACGTGTAATTCTAAACAGACTCCAAACAGGTAATCTAATTTCTCTTAAAAACATCGATCTTTGCGAACGGTTCATCGAAATATTTCCCTGATCATTCGAAATATGAATAATTCATTTCTAAGTTGAATATTTTAAACCTTTTGCGTATATTTTAACTTGTTCGTAATCAAATTAAGTCATATTTAAATTCATCGTCAGTGAATGAAGTGTAATTTTCCTCATCATCTACATTATATTATCAATCAATATTATAATTATTTCATAATGTTGCTTACTCATATAAATTTTATCATGCGATGCATACTTAATTTTATAAATACTTTTTAAACCTTTGAACTTTATTAGAGTATCAGCAAATATCGTTACAATTTTGCTAGTGCCCGCCTGCCATACTTTTACATTTTAATAATGAGTAACCGTAAAATCACGAAATTCTACATGAATTTGTACTACGGTGTGGATAATATTGCTCCGAATCACTTCTATAAAAGCCATCCATATTTTCTATTTGGGGATCTAAATTTGGGAGGGCCTAAAAGGGACATACGTCATTGTATAGCTCAACATCAAATAATGTTTACGAACATTAGCATTTGCATTTCTTACTTAACATGTAAGGTGGGTAATAAATAAAACGTGTATTGCAATTTCTCCGACGCAGTCCTCTCGCTTCCTGTGTAATTAAGATGTAAAACACAAAAATTTGTTTAATAGTTAACGTTAAATAAACGTGCTCTAAATTTGTTTCACATATGTATTCAAATTGGCAACAAAACCTTATACAGAATATAAAAAAAAACTGCTCTCATCAAATTCTTAATTTAATTTGCAACATGTGTTGAACGCCCTACCAATAACTCTTCAGGATCTTATAAAGAAATACTATATAGAATTATAGAGCCTAACCCGACCATGTAGACATAACGTAAAGTGAGTAAAAAAGTCCGTCACGCAGGGCTGCATACACTAAGCAGATTTCCCACGTGAAGTTATACAATAGAGAGCCAACAGTTACGGAGACGACCGAACTAGCTTTCTGCGGAAACGAATAGAACCAACCTTAGCTGATCTCATCTCATCCGTTATCGGCACACACTTAATGAAAACGTAAATATTTCGGTTAATATTCAAGATAGAGAATAAATGTATATAAAATATAGTAAATGTATATATTATAGTAAATGTAATTGGCAATAAGATTGGTTCTATAGAATTTTTCGATCCGACGTATAGTAACGGAGATATTTCGAAATTCCCCCCTCTAAACCCCCCTCCCACTGGCCGACCATAATCTTTCTTTTTACACAAAACGATTAAATACCGAGTTTGGTGACGAATAAATAAAAATTGCGACCGCTAGAGTGTTAACAAACACACACACACACACACATATATATATATATATATATATATATATATATATATATATATATAATATATAGTTTTGAACGGACCTCATTTTCGTCATCTTCTAGGTAGGTTCGATGGACATTTGAAGAATGTTTTCGAAAATCGCGTCATGAGTACGACCTCAATAGCTGATTTCCTTAAGGGAAACCTGCTAAAAACTGTTCTCATCAAATTCTTCTGCTACATGTATTGATCGCCCTACTAACATCTCTTCAGGTTCTTATAAAGAAATACTATATAGAACCTAACCCGACCATGTAGACTTCACATAAAGTGCAATTTAAAAAAAAAAAAAAACCCTAGAGATTTATAACGAACGCCGTAAAAGCATTCTAAAATGTTATGAAAACTCATACAACATTAATATATGTCATGTTATTTGTTTCAGAACACACCAGAATGAAAAACATTTGAAGAGGAACTGAGAAGATAAAGAGGCTAGGAGAAGAGCAAAAGGAAAGCTCATGGTCCGGGGAAAATAACAATACTAAATGGACGGTTGACTCGATGAATCTATGATGATGTGTGAAATAAAGTTGAAAGAGAAAGAAGTGGAAGGGGAGATGATGAATCGTCTGTCAGTATGATAAATTATGTGAATAAGTAATGTGGTTTGTTGGCATATGATTACCCTGCCGGTCCCTCGGTGGCTCTATCCCCAACCCCTTCCCTACTCCACGCCTCTTGTCTTCTTATCCACCACTTTCTTCTTCATTCAACATTTAAACCGCAGTCTTGAGCACTATTCCACGGAGCGTGTCCTGCCCCATCCCATCCTTCCCAGTCCTAGAGATCCCTTTAACAATCATTGGTGTCCCGAGTCTCATTAATCATTCACAAATTCCTCTGGAGATCTATGCTCCAGCGATTCCGACCTCCTCTAACGGATCTACTTTAAAATCGTTATATCAAATGCTTCCATGCTGCCTTGGCGAATCTTCTGGGGGGACAAACTTATCCGTGTAAGTGTAACGAGCTTAGAAATAGCTGAGTAGAAGCCTATTTAAAATTTTCTCTGGAAAGAAAAGTAATTTGAGTAGGCATTATTAGGTTGCCGGAGGGATAATATTGTTGTCCTTCAACCAATGGTCTGGGGAGCCTTTCTCGGGTTCTCCTCATTCCTCTCCCTCATTTGTACTTATTACCAACTTAATAATTCAAGTGTTGTCTTTTATATATAGTTAGCCTAACGCCTGAGTGAATTTCTTACGAAATGCAGGATCTCGCTGTTTTTCATAACAAAATGTTGAGTGTGGTGGCGTATGAAAAGGAATACTTCTTTGTGTTCAGAAAATTGAAAATTTTTATGAAAAAGGGTGTTGTTACACATCATTCGAACTTTCATTTTGTTAACATTAATAATGGGATGTATAAAAAAAAAAAAAAATTGTTTTTTAAAATTCAAGATTTTTAAGGACTGAAAATATTTTAATCCTATTTAATTCTTACCAATACTTCATTGTCATTTATAGATAAAAAAATCTGAAGATCCCGGTGTCGGAAGCAGAGATGAGTGATCCATAATCAATGACCACCTTGTGGAATGTTTAATTTTAAGGCCTTTGGGTTGAGAAATCAGTGAATATGAGTTATGCGTTTCAAGAGGTATTATGAATGACAAAAATATGAACAGCAGTTTCAGTAAATATAAGAAGCGAAATAATTTTGGTAATGATTTCGAGTAGAAAACGACTATTGCAATTATAACAGCATTATCAAAGAGAAAAAAAAACTACTAATAAAATAGTTTAGATTAATTTATTTATCAGAGGCTTAAAAGAGAATTCTCTAATATTACAATAGCTATATGAAGAGAATATAGAGCAAAGCCGAGAAGCACTTAAGTACCATTCCGAAAAGCTTGGCCTGGGTTATACACAGCAAAAGTCATTCGTTTGATTATTAAGTGGGCTTAGTTCAAGTTTAGAGGGAAAATTATATTCCGCTAGCTGGAAATTAATTAATGGAAGCGGTGCATATAACGACATTTTCCGCCCAGATAATTCTCATTCCGAGGCTCTCCAGTAAATGGCCTATACACATATTCACAAACAGACCATCCCCTAATCCTTTAACAACAACTACAAATGTTTATTAGAGTTGCCATCTAATTTTAACATGACAAAAATATTGCAGGCAGCTTAGAAAAATGAGACTTCAATGGCCTATAGTGTATTAGAAAACTTCTTTTAGTTTTTTATTTTAATGGTTGGAATGGAGGGGAGCGGAGACTTTTAAAACTTTTAAAGGTGAAAGCGAGATCTCGAGCCGTTAAGCCCTTCAAGTATAATGGCACCCTTTGAGCTAACATTACCTCCGTTCACCAGCAAGCCACCTCAGCCTTTTTATGAATCAGTTAAATATCTGAAAAAAGAACGTTTCAAAAAGTAATAGATAGGGAGCAAAATGCATTAAACAGGGAAGAAGGAATAAATAATCATTTATTTAACAAAATAACCAGCGGAGTTTATTAATTTTAGCATTTTTAACATTCCAGTTGACAAAATAAGAACAATATGGATGCTTCTAATTCGAAAATATTAATCTCACTTAGATAACAAGGATTTCTTTCGGATTAGATGTTTCGAAAAAAATTACTTCACTTTTGTCTGTAGAATATATAATTAAGAAAAGTAATTATACGTTTCACTTAAGTCATATAATCTCTGGAATATTTATTTATGATATTTAGTATAAATTTATAAGTTACTTTAATTCAAATTCGATGGGGGACGTCAATGGCCCTTGAAATGACTCAGTGAATTACTTGTATATTTAATGCAATTGTTTCTGGCATATTAAGAAATATTTTTAAACATTTAGAAAATATTAACCTAGTCATTTTGTTTATAAAATAAAGACTGCGTATGACCTGCCCTTTAAGCCACTTTGACTAAATAAGATGAAGCTAATGAACATTTCTTACATTGTGTTTTATTACACACAGATTCGTTGGCAGGGCTTGTTTAAGCCTAGCGTGCCTGTCACTACTATTACCTAATAATGTTAGTCTCATGCGTGACAAAGAAATCATTAAAGCAACCCTTTTCCTAATGACTTGAAAATAACCTACCACGTTCATTAAAACAAATGTCTTGGTCAATTTTAGACTGTCTAAATTGTTCCATTACCATGATACAGCTTTTGATTTCGTGGACGTACATTGAGATGGGGTATGTTGTTAAAATATCGCTGATGGAGTTTTAATTGTGGCTTTCATAATTACGGTGCAAGTAGTGTAGATTCTGATAGCGTCTCAAGTATATCTAATAACCCATAGACATTTTGCGAACCAAGGTATTTGCAAGTATCTCATATAGAAAAGATTAGTTTAACACAATATTTCTTATTTAAGCTTGGACTAAGACTGTTCGTCATATGATGGCTTATTCCTAACATGTGATGACAATGAAGGGAGGTTTACTAAAGGCTGAAAACGAAAAAAATCGCAAAAATCATGGTCAATGTTTGAGGTATAGAAAGAATGTATATTACTACATTTCATTTGCAATCAGATTGATTCTATACCATTTTTCGATCCGAAGTATAATAGTATCCCTATGAATCCATAGCAATTTTTCGAATCAAGTAAATATAAAAAAGAATACTTAGCCACAGAAGCGATGATACCAAATATATCACGTTTTTTCCAACAAATGAGTAAATGCTTGCCTTCTAAATATTTTACATAAATGAAGCACTGTAGTAGCTGGTATTGATATTGGACCTTTTATATATAGAACTTCCGTACCCTGGAGGTTTTGAATCTAACAAAAAATTACCCGTTGAGATACTCACCCATTCCACGTCTACCCATGAGGATCATAATGAACATATATGTATTTTATTTTGTCTTTGGTAAAATTAACGAACCGGTTGCATTATTCTCCCATTAAACAGACTGATTCGACCACACTCATTTTCATTAAAATGTCTTCAAAAAAAGAAATACAATGTGAATTGAATAGTATTAATATTTTCCAATAATGTTTTATCCGATACTGCTCTGGGAAAATGAACATTCGTTATAAATATAGCCAGTAAGACATGGAAGCGCATAATGAATCCTCCCCACTCTCCAACCCTAAAGCGGGATTAGCAAACACTGTTTGCATATACGGCCTCCAATACAGAGTCCAGAATGCAGCACCAAAAATATTCATACAACTACCCGGAGACTAAAAAGTCCGTAACGCAGGGGCTGCGTAAACTAAGCAGATTTCCCACTTGCGTCACGTATTTGCATTTATCTCATGGCGTAAAAGTTTAATGAGAACGACATTTGTTCTTTAGACTGCAAATAAAGTGCTTCATAATATAACAGCTTATTGTTAATATGACATGAGAAGGAGTGTGGGCTTACTGAAGGTCGAAAACTAAAAACCCAAATATCTAGGTTAATATTAAAGATAATGAAAACATGTGTATAACAATATTTATAGACCATTCAATTTGCAATAAGACTGGTTTTATACAATTTTATGGTCCGACGTCTAGTAACGGAGATTTTTGAATTTTCATAAATCCTCCCCTTTAAACCCCCCCTCTCACTTGTCCGATTTCAGCCCTTAACGAACTTGACCTTCATTTTTACATAAAACGTTTAAATATGGAGTTTGGTAACGATCAAGCAAAAATTGCGACCGCTAGAGCGTTAACAGACAAATATATATAGTTTTGATAGGACCTCATTTTCGTCATCTCCTGGGTAGGATCGATGGACATTTGAAGAAACTTTTCGAAAATCATTGCGTCATGAGTACGACCTCAATAGCTGATTTCCCTTAGGGGAAATCTGCTAAAAAGTAAGCCACGCTTGAGCTGCGCAAACTAAGCAGATTTCCCACTTGAAGTTTTACAATAAATAAATTTACATACTTTTACACTTAACACCACTGCGGGTATTTAATGAACAAATACAAATGATAATGTGAAATCTTTCCGTCAATTTAAATTTTAATAACCCCTATAACAGAAACCATCTGAATTATAACCAAACAGGTCAACCAATACCATCTCTCTTCCTCCCTCTCTCTCTATTGATATATATATACATATATATAGTTTTTTTGGTTGCCAGTATAGACCTTTGAGATATTTAGCCACCCAAAGTGAAACCCAAGGGATTCGTGATATGATTTTTTTATGGAGTGAGTGACCACCTCGACATACAACCTCCCCTAACCAAGGAGGGCCGCGAATGAGCTGTCTCCAAAAGTTTGACTGGCCCCATTAAAAGCGGGGGTCAGTGGCCAATTCACCCTGCCTGTGGGTGGGATTTAATAGTAATAATTGTTAGTCATCCCGAGGGACTGTCAGGCGTGTTTTATCGTTTGGCTCCCGTTGACCACAAGCACTGCGACACTAGCACGCCCTGGTAACGAACACGTGAACTAATATTCTCTCTGGGGGGGGGGTCGAACCTGTACCTATTTTTACCTTCATTTTTTTATCCTGTTGTATTGAATATTAAATCAGTAATCAGCCTTGTTTATATTTACTTGAGTGTATACAGTATTTACAGGCTGCACCTACTAACTGACTTCGAGGTGGGGGGGGGGTCACAAGGACATGCAGAGGTTGCCCATTGCCTTCTGCATCAGAACATCCAGTAATAACAGCACACACGCCCAGATAAGGGAGACACTGGAGCTGGAGAAAATAGAACAAACAATAAAGAAGCGACACGTAAAATTCTTCGACTCCCTCCAGTATCTACCCAACCCTCTCTTCTCAACAATTACCCCCCTCCACCCTCCTGAAAATTGGCAAGGAAACCGAGGTAATCGCATTCCTCTCATTGACGTCACAACCCTATCTTAACCTCAACCTTGTAACATGTAAATACAAACTCTGTAAAATACAAAATGTAAATATGTATATATGTAAATAAATTAGAATAATGACTTTGCAGGAATACCGGTACCCTTTTCCTTTTTCTTCACACCTCCTCTCCTACTATCTCTATCACCTATATTGTTCTTTCTCTATCCCCCAGACCCAAAGGGTATACCAGCTACCCTAAAAATGCTCACACAAATAAATAAAGTACAACATGTAAATAATCCCCCCCCCTTAAAATAGTATCACTGATGCAGCAAAAGGGGCCTCTCGGCTCAACCATGGTGTTTACATACACCAGCCGCTTTATTTTATTTTTCCTTAGTTAATTTTAAGAGATTTTGCTGTGTCTCAGAAAAAAAAAATAACGGCATTATGAAGAAAATAGTTGTTAGATAGCCATCCCACGGTAGCATATAGCCTCCGTAAGCTGACTAATGAAAACCAATATGAGTATTTTTTGAGTTAGAATAATATAATATAAAATGTGGTATTAGTTATTAGCGTGTGGTATTAGCACTTTGCTGGAAAGTGATGATACTCGGAATATTTCTTGAAATACATGCGTAGGGATAATTCTGACCCTTTATGTTAATGATAATTGATTTAGGAGCTGAAACATTTAATGCAGAGTAGGGAGAGGGGCTTTTGACACGTGGTGCTTGATGCTTGGAAAGGAGAGGGAGAGGGAGCGTGTAGCGGGGGATCCGCAGGGTGTCTGCCGGCAGTCTGAATATGGATGAGGTGTCGCCGGCTAGTTTTCACAAATTAGCCAGGCTGAGAAAAAGCACGGCACGTCTATTGGACTCTGTTATTTACAACCCTTCCAATCCCCACTGTTCATCCTCCTACCCATAGCCCAGCTTGCCACACCTCTCTCTCATCACATGCCGCATTCACCCCCCCCCCCACTCCTAGCATTCATTTTTAGCCCTTGCGGTAAATCAGTTATTTGTGTTGTAGCCATGATGCGATTTTCGAGAAAGTGCCTCAAATGTCCATTGATCCTGCCCAAGAGATGACGAAAAAGTCCGTCACGCAGGGGCTGCGTAAACTAAGCATATTTCCCACTTGAAATTTAAAATAGATAAATATACATACTGGTAACACTTAACACCACCGTGAATATTAATATGAATAAATACAAATGCTAATGTGAAATATTTCAGTCAATTTTAATAACAAACAGGTCTTCCAACCTCTGACAGCTGAATAGATAGATAGAAATATTCTTCGCCGGAAAGAAAATCAATTATTGAAATATATCTGAATGTAACATATTAAGTTTATTGGAAACTATTTACTATATCTAATACTGTAATTTATTATGAATCAGAATAATTTTTATCTCAATCACTCAAATTTTATTAATCCAAAAACTAAAGATTAGACGGGGCGATCAAAAGAACGTATTTGAATGATTCTTGTATTATACAGGTCTCTTGAAAAGAATTTTTGATATTTAAGCTTTGAACAAAGTGGTTTATTATATACCAGAGTATTGTTTGTGACATGAGTAGGAGTGGGGGTTTGCTGAAATCTGAAAACTAAAATATGCAAATATCTCGGTTAATATTCAAGATAGAGAATAAATGTATATAACAATACGTATAGTAAATTTAATTTCTAATAAAATTGTAACGGAGATTGTAAATAACGGAGATATTTTGAATATCTCACTGGTCCTCTCACTGGCGGACTTCGAAAATTCAAAATGTCTACATTGTTATGAGCTGGATCGAACGGAACAAATAATGTTAAACTATTGACGCCCAGCAATTATTTTACATGCATTTCGTAGTATAAGTTATTCGTACTTTCTTGTTTTCTATTTTAGGTAAGTCCCTACTTCATCTGATTTTTATTTAGAAAGTAAAGAATATGTAGCGAAATGAAATCACTAGTCATACTTCCGACACATGTACATATTTTCTGTATCATGAATATTAAGATATTTGGGTTTTATAGTTTTCCGCATTCAGTAAACCTCCACTCGTACTCGTGTATTATTCATAATACACTGGTATATCATGAACCACTTCATTTTAAGGTTAAATACCAAATGTTGGTAAACGGATTTTTTAAAGTTGCCCATGCCTAGAACATGTTGTTGAAGAAGGTAATACTATACATTACATCCATCATAAGTAGGAGTATTACTTTTCCCGTCCTAGTCTAAAGAAAACGTAAAATTACCTGAAAGTATTTTAGTTAAACGTACCCAATTATGAAATTTGACGAACGAATTGGGCACTACCGAATTTTTGTTCTGTACTTGGCTGATGGGAGTTATTATTTTTGTTCACAATTTCCACGTATTTTCTCCATTGATACATTTCATTTGGCCTCTACATTTGAGCAATTTATACCCAGTCGAAAGAAGTGTTATAAACCAAAATTGAGGTCAGAAAGTGAGAAAGTTTTGGACATTACTATTCGTGTAAGAAGTATTAAGACTGAATAATTATAGCTATTCATTATAAGGTATAATAACAGGTCATGGACGGAGCAATAAGTGCGGGATCATGATTGTTATGCATAATATTATCGGTGTCGAAAGTTTCTTTGTAAGCGAACAGTGCATGCAAACTGCCCATAAACATACACCAACATCGTTTTACAAGCAACCGCTTCAGGTATTCACTTACCAAGTTCAGGAAGTAGACCTTCCTTCTGCAAGTAGTAATAAACCATTTTTTCGCAGTAGAAGAAGTAGAAATCTTAGCAAAAATCATAAATTCATAATTCTTGTCGTGCCGCTTAAACGGATTTACGTGAGTAGTAAGTCACTCTTTTCATAAAAAAAAACTGACTAGGTTTCTTATCGATGTGTCCATGAAGGTTTAATTTGAGAGAGTAACGTCAAAATAGTGAACACGAGTTGAATTTAGGCGCACTTGTTTTGGATTACATTTTAAGAATATCATGAAATCCCTTTAAAACAACTTAAACTTGTTTCTTTACATACTCTTGTACAGAAGACAACCTTCAGTTGTTTGATCAATAGTTGCGTTGGATCGACATTTCCGCTTTACTTGCTGTGATTAAATCTCTTCGGCTCAAAAATTAGCAGATTTCCCTTACTGAGGTTGCACTCACGACGCGATTTCGCGATTTTTGACAAATTTACTCAAATGTCCTACCTAGCATATGGTGATAAAAAATGTGTGTGTGCGGTTTTCTCCCTCCCTCCCTGTCTCTCTCTCTCTCTCTCTATCTCTCTCTCTCTCTCTCTCTCTCTATATATATATATATATATATATATATATATATATATATATATATATATATATATATCTGTTATCTCTAAGGCGGTCATAACATTTGGTTAAGCGTTACCACCCTCGATATATAACCGTTTTATGTAAAACAAAAAAGATCAAGCTCGTTAACGGCTGACTTCGGACTTTGAGGAAGGGGGAAGAGTTTAGTGGGGTGGAGTTTGGAAAATTCGATATATCTCCGTTATTATACTTGGTTCCGAAAAAGTGAAAAAAAAACAATCTTATTGAACATTTAATTTCCTATGTTCCTATATACATATTTTCTCTATCATGAATATTAACCGAGATATTTGGATCTTTTAGTTTTCAGCCTTCAGTAAACCCCCACTCCTACTATCCTAAATACCAAATATTATTTTCAAGATACCATTATTACTATGCAAGATACATGCATATTCGTTGCATGATGGAGTTATCAATTTAGATTTTACGTTCTTGTTTCGAAGATGTTTACTTGATCTGTACCAAACTCGATATTTAACTGCTTCTTTCAACACGAAAGATCATATTTGTTATTGGACCTGGAATAGTGGGGATTTAGAGGGGGGACTCGAAAATTCAAAATACTGTCATTATTATGAGTCGGATCTTAAAATGTTATAGGACCAATATTGGTAACATATTGGTGCTCTATTCATTTTTTCGCAAATCAAGTATTCAGCGAGTTATTCCTACTATTTATTTCTCAGTCTTCAGTAAACCCCGCCCACCGCTCCCTTCTATTCATTTGTCTTCTTTTTTTTTTAGACAGAAATAGGAAATGTGTTGTTATACGAGATCAAAAGTGTGTTGTACTAGCTCGTGGGAAATCTGCTTAGTTTACGCAGCCTCTGCGCGACGGACTTTTTACCTTTTATACTCATTTGCAAAGATGAAATATAGGTTTAGCGTAGCTTGCAACGATATTTCACACTTTTAAACAATTCAATCTCCAATAGTTTCCGATGAGTACGACCTCAATAGCTGATTTCCCTAAAGGGATAACTGCTAAAACAAGTCTCTCTTGGACAGCATGAATTAAATAATTTCCCACGAGCTTATGATATAATATGTTATGACTCTAGCTGGTGATCTCTACTCACCTATGCTGTACTTCTCCCGTAACACGAAGTCTATGTAAACAGGGATCGAAAAACTAGCTGTGTTTTAAAGAAATGTAAACACTGGGTGCTAACAAATGCAAAAAAAAACTCGGTAATATTCGAGATACAGAAATACATAAATAGACTAAGTGTGTGTGTGTGTGTGTATATATATATATATACCAATGGGAGGAGGGGGTTTAGAGTAGAGGAATTTCGAAAAATTTTAATACCTTAAGGTAAATGCAAATACGTGCCACATGTGGGAAATCTGTTTAGTTTACGCAGCCCCTGCATAACGGACTTTTATTATATCTTCTTAGGCACTTTCCGATGTTACCTCCACTACGTTCGTATGATTCGGATGAAAGAGTTGTAAAACTATACTTCTTGCAAATTGAATTTCGCTATAAATGTTGTTGTCTATTTGGAATATTATTGGAGACGTTTTTTATTATCGTTTTCATACTTTTGAAACCCCCACTCCTACTATTCGTATTTATAGTTTAGAATGGACCTGGGGAAGTTCAAAGGACATTTGATTAATTTTATTTTTCGAAAATCACCTTTATGTCTGATTTCCTCTAAGGGAAATTTACTAGAATGATTATATTAACTCTTATATGAATTATCTTTTCGCTTAACCAAGGTTTGGCTTACTTAGGGCGATTTATGCTTCTATAGCTGAATCGTTTAGATTAATGCTGCATAAAGTACGTCATTCACTTCGTTCTTCGGCAAACATTCCGTGCTCATAGTTTGAAACTGGTTTCATAAAAATTTACTAATGGCCAATGTGCTTTCTGTTAACCTTTCTTCTTGAACAAGCAATTCATAACTAAAATATTTGTATTGTTAGAAAAGTTTGTTATTTTGCAATGCTTATTATTTATACATGTGGGTTTCCTAACTTATAAGCGAATAAGGTTCAAAGTTAATTGTTGCAATGTAGTGAGTGCTTGATCAACTGTATATGATTAATTGATTTAACTATGTATGTGTTAAATTTAAAAAAAATTACATACATTTTATAATTAAGAAAGGAAAGAATGGATACAAGAATGTATACTTACACACATACCGTATGTAGTATACTCTGTTATTTTACTGAGCGTTGCTTATGAAAATGGTTCTAATTTCCATTGAGAGTTGTAATTATCTATCCAAGAAACTTGACGACGAACTAAGCTGGGTTAATTTATTTTATTGCTGTTTTTCTAATGGGCGGACTGTTTGAGGAGTGGTTTTATGGGACAAGTTTAGAGTTGGAATCCTCCGTAAATCGGACAAAAGGTCTCAGTGGTTTTCTTTATTACCCATTTTAGACTGTTGACAAGAGTTGGTGGAGTTAGATTCAGCGGAGGCTAACGCACATACAACTTGTAACACAATTTAACTTGTGCCTGAGTGAAGTAAGAAGGACGGCCACTTCATCGCCTCATAACAGCCTCCCCCAAGCCACTTAACATTACTCCCCCGTTACTCATCTCGACCCTGCCCCCTACCAACACTCTAACCAAACTGCTCCTCCGTTCCACCTTCACCCCATCCAAACACCACTTTCTCACCCCATCTGTCCCTTCCCCTTCCCTTTGCTGCTCATTCTCCCAACCGCTGTCCTCTTAGCTCCTCCTTCGCTAGTTCCCTTATCCCCAGTACATCTAATGTACTGCTTCCTATTCTTTTGACTTCTCTCTCCCTTTAACAATTCCCCAACCTTGCACCCTGCAACGTTTCCCTCCTCCCCCGTTTTTTTATAGTAGACACATTTTTCATTCCGTCACATTAGCATCTTTAGCCCTCCGTCAACTCAAATTCCTTTACCCATTACTTTTATCTGTCTCTCTTCAATTATTCCCATGTCCTAAATCCATTAACACATTACCATTTGGCTTTCTATTTAGTAACAAGTAGAGAGCTCTCTCTGCCCTTTTTGCACTCCTCTTGTTTATCTCCGCACTTTTAGCATACTTGCTGACCTTTCATATTTACCCTTTTAAGGGAAATCATTGGGAGGGGCTAGTATCATGGTATATGAGATCCAGAAGTTAAACATGCGGTATGCGCTATGCATAAATCATCCTTTGCTGAAACTATCTCTTATGGGCTACCACAGGAGACTGCTAAAGTTATTTCAAAGCCACAAGCCTACAATGTGCGACGTCTTGTTGCTAACACAAAGTGGTGGGGACGAAAGGAGTGACATAGAAACAGTGGTCAAGCGGGTACTGGAGGAGCAAAGGAACAGATTACGCGCCGAATGCTTCAACTGCGGTAAGGTCGGCCACTTTCAGCGTAACTGTAAAGCACCAAGGAAAACGTTGAGTTCTGTTTCGCCACGGAGGGACAACAAACGGGAGAATAACGCCCAAATCTCAAGGAGTGACATAGAAAGGGTAGTTAAGCAAATACTGAAGGAGCAAAGGAATAGATCACGCACTGAATGCTTCAGTTGCGGTAAGGTCGGCCACTTTCAGCGTAATTGCAAAGCACCAAGGAAAACGTCGAGATCTATTTCGCCATGGAGAGACAACCAACGATTGACTAACGCCGAAACCTCAAGAGCCAATGTTAAACTAGAACGAACTCTCACTGAGGTGCAAGAAGAACAGCAACCTTACTGCGTGTGGGCTCATCAACGGGAGGAAGCAGGTCCTCACCATAGAGACGGGAGCGACACAGTAAGTCATTCGGCCCGATTTGGTAAAAGGGGCAGTGAAATCGTTAAAGAACGTACGACTGCGAACTGCTGCAGGGGATTCAGCCACCGTTTACGGAAGAGCCAAGATGAGACAGACTATCGCCAACATCAGGACTGAACATGTCCTTGTTGTTGCTGACACAGTGGATGAAGTGGTCATTGATGCAGACTTCTTGATAGCCCACGGTATTGGCCTGCACATGGGTAAGCAAATTATGATCTGGCGAAACGCAGAAACACCTTTGGATTGGACATGAGAGCTAGACCACAAGGAAGCTGCGTACCGACGGAAGCAAGAAATTGTCACCTCGAGCGGAAGCCTGTTCTATTGATCATAGGAAAGGGAGAAAACACGATGACGCTAAAGCTCTCTCAAGGCGGCCATGCAACGCAGAGTACAAGGATTGTACAAAAGCCAAGAATGATGAATGATGTACGACTTAGCCATGTTGGCTCAGAAGGAGACTGGTCGACGGCGCAGAAGGGTGACCCTATTCTGGCTAAGGAGGACAATGGAAGCCCAACCCGTTATGAAATATTGGACCACACTAAAACGACCAATAACAAGATGAGAGCCGCGTATGACAGAGACGCAAATACGGAGGGATTTACGGAAGGACAAATGGTTCTACTATTCAATCCACAAGGCAAGTAAGGATTATCCCCTAAATTGCAAGCACACTTGGAGGGACCTTACAAGGTGATCAAGAGACTGAAGAACGTGGTCTACAGGATACAGAGATACCACAATCCGAGGTCTAAAATGGTTCACCTAGAGCGACTAGCCAAGAAGTGGAACGGCGATATTGAGCCTATTCGGGACGAAAACGCTTAAGTGGGCGGCAGTGATGCGAAAATTAAAAACAGGAAAAATTAAACAGAGATAGTCGTGTGTTTGGGAAGGAGATGAAAGGGGCCGACCGAGGAAGGACTATTTGCGCTTGCAGTGTCTAGATTGTTCCAGACTAAAGAGTCCAGTACCTTCGAGACAACGTCTTTTGATGTCGCCGCACCTCTATATAAGCATGTACAACTCGCTTGACAGCTTAGTTTGTTCTCAGCTGTCTTCAAGTGATCATCAATGCGTTCAGTGCTACAGTGCGACTTAGTGCAGTGCGGTAAAGTGTTTTTATGTGAAGAACAGTGTTGTGCCGTGACTCTGTAAGTAACATTATAGTGCCGTGTTTAAGACAGTGCAGTGCCGTTAACTTCGCGAAGTAAAGGACAGTGCAGTGCCGTGTTTTTGTGAACTTCAGTGGTCGTGAGCAAATTATTGGACTATGTAATCTGAAGAACAGTGAAGCTATAGTGCGTACTGTGAGTAGTAATTAAGAATAACTAACCAAGTGTGTAGTGCATTGTTATTATTATTATTTATGAACGTCCACTTTTTGCAACTAAGGCTAATTGGGACGGGTTATCTACAGGTTACCACCCTTTTCTAGCCAGGGTGGGATTTAGGATGTTATTTAATGAATTTCGTCACTAAATAATTTCCTTTTCCCAGGCGAGAATCGAACTCGCCACTCGTTTTACCATGTGAGATAACGGTAAACGCTTTAACTCACATGGCTAACCTGAGCCCCATGTTAAATAAATAAATCTGAGTGCATTGTTAAATAAATTGTGCAATGAAATAACAAAAACTGTGAAGCTTGTGTAAGTTTAATTTTGCAATCCAAAAGAACTCTAATAAACAACGTTTATTACTTATTTTGTAATACAACGTAACAATATATATATATATATATATATATATATATATATATATATAAATGTAGTTTTGAACAGATTTCGTCATTTTGCAAGTAGGATTGATGGACACTTGAAGTAATATTTCGAAGACCGCGTTATGAGTTCAACCTCAGTAGCTAATTTCCCATTCGAGAATTCTCTAGTCAGGTCTTACCCTGACCTTCATGGATTTACAATCTCCTTAATATATTGCGAAACTCAGTTATATCCTGCTTATAATAAATACATGGATGGTAAATATAATAACGGCACAAATTGTATAAATTCCTTTCCACGGAAATTGAAGTATATTGTTCCTGTTTGAGTCGAGGAAGGTTCTGGGTATAAGGAATTTCGTTGCTTATAAACATCTTTCAGCAACGTCTAACAATGGCCCGTTAATTATCTACAGCCGCAGCAACCGCTTCAAAACTATTTCTATCCGAGTTCCTTCATATCACCTTCTCAAACCTGTTAATAAAATTCAGAGACTTCTACCTCAGACTTGTTCAATATTACTAAGCACTTAATGCAGTAATTTGTACGCCTTTAAGTGCAAATTACTGCTAAATTCCTGTAAAATTGGTAAACAGAAATGAAGAAAATCCTGCAGAATCTGGTTTTAATCAGAAGCATAATTACTAACTTGTAACCAGTGACAATATAATTTTACCACTTTTAGTTAGAATTCTACACGGCTTAAAATATAACAGTACGTCACGTAGGGAGTGCGTTAACTAAGCAGATTTCCCCCGTGCGTCGTATATTTTCATTTACCTCAAACCGAAGTCCGAAAACTAAAAAATGCTATTATCTCGGTTAATAATAGAGATAGTGAAAAAATGTACATAACAACATTTATAGAACATTACATTTGCAATAAGACTGGTTTATACAACTTTTTTTTTAGATCCGACGCATAATAACGGAGAAATTAAGAATTTACGAAATTCCCCCTTTCTCCCAATGGCCTATTTCAGCTATGAACTAATTTGATCTTTCTTTTTACATAGAACGAGTAAATATCAAGTTTGGTAACGAAGAACAAAAATTGCGACCGCTAGAGCGTTAACAGAGGCTATCTAAAAATAAATAAATATATATAAAATTTTACCTCATTTTGGTCATCTCCTAGGTAGGATCGATGGATATTTGACGAAATGTTTCGTAAATCGTGTCATGAGTACGACATCAATAACTGATTTCCCATAAGGGAAATATTCTAAAATTAAGTGGTTGAAGCAATTGTAAGGATTAAAAGTGATTTAATTGTTTTGAATACTAACTTTAAAATGTCCTCTTTTGGCCCCTCATCTACACAAAACTTCATATTCTGTACTACTTATTCTGAAATAACGATTAAATCTCCACGAAACTTTGTATAGATATTCTACATAGAATATGGATTGAATCATTTTAATTCTATGGCTTTAAACAGTACTGAGAAATGTATTAATTTACATTTTCTCAACAGTTAAAGAATGAAAGCGCATTTCGATATTCAATGTTTTTGAGAAACTATAGAATACAGACTGGTTCATTGTATTTGCAGAAAGTATTTAATAATTTCGACGAATAGATCAAGAAAGAGGCAGAAAATTAACACATTGTATTACGAAGCCTATCTCTCACCATTAATGTACTTTCCTGTTATGATAACAGCAGCTATGTAGTTCCAGAGCTGTATTTTGCTCTCCAGTTTTCCTTTAGGAATCATCATATCAGTAAACAATATGATCATATTGCTTAGAGATGGAAGCGTTAGAAATCATTAGCTTACAAGCTATCTTTGTTAATTCGTTCATGATTTAACAATGATTATTAAAAAATTAAGTCTCAAAACATTTTCCATTCGGAGATGATAGTACGTAATTAGTAGATAGTTTTGCACAACATCTGGAATTGAATTATAGCTCTAGACTCAAGTGAAAAGGATATTATTGTTAATATAAACAGCAACAGTTGAGAATGTTCAAATTTAATTGTACATTAACTGAATCTGATTATAATCTCTTTAGATCTGGTTATTTTCACCAACCTTGTAGGGGACAGATCATTCTAAAGTAATACCAATGAATTCTGATTGAGTTTGAATGATGAAAAGTTAAAATGTAACAACCGAACCATTGTGTTGAAACGAGCTATTTCATAACTGCCATGAAGCAGTTGCTGTAACACCTGAGTGAAATGGAGGAAAAATTAATTTATAGCGAAATCTTTGAGCAATTAAATGCTTGGCGAATGAGGCAGTTGAAACAGTATAAAATGAAATTCTTAACTAGTCTAAGGAAATTAAGCCATTGTATTCTTCCGCATATTTTGGAAATTATATTTTTTTAAAATTATTATATATTTTTTATGATTACTCTATGTATGAGTCGGATTAGTGAGGTTATAAATCTCCGTTACTCCCCTCTTCATTTATTTGTTTGGTTATTATTATTTACGTCCAGTTAATGCCACTACGGCTAATCGGGACGGGTTATCTACAGGTCGCCACCTTTTTCTATTTTGAAAAGTATACTGGTACAACATTCTATGCAGATTAGTATAGCATTTTTCATCATACTTGAATAGGCTATTATCATTCACGGATAGTGAGGTTGGATAAAGCTATTGCCAATATTGAAGAGAATCAATTTCATTTAGGACTTAGATGATGCTTTTTTAATATTGAAAGCATCTCATGAATTGATGTTCAAACCTTCATCAATTTCGGCCGTTTAAAACAAAAAAAGTCCGTGAGGCAGGGGCTGCGTTAACTAAGCAGATTTCCACGTGTGCCACATATTTGCATTTGTCACAAAACGTAGAAGTTAAATGAGAACAATATTTGGCATTTATGTTTCAAATACATTACTTCATAATAAAACATCGTATTATTAATCTGACATGAGTAGGAGTGGAGGTTTACTGAAGTCCGAAAACCAAAAAATGTAAATATCTCGGATAATAATCAATAAAGTGAAAAAACGTACATAAAAACACTTATAGAACATTACACTTGCAATGAGATTGGTTTTATACGATTTTTCGATCCGACGCATAATTACGGAGATATTATCCCCCCTCTCGCGATAGTGAGGGTTTACGAGGGGGGGAATTCGAAAATCCGAAATATTTCCGTTATTATAAGTTGGGTGCAAACTTTTTATAGAACAACAACATTTTTCATAAAGGATAGATGTGTTTTTAATGTTTAAAATATTTATTCACGTTTTATTTGACTTAAACTATTTTGAATTGATTAAATTATAATATAATCGTGTTATGCTTGACTTCGATTTTAATATATTTAACATCGGACTGTTTGCAAGACTGATTTTAGTATGTTATTCTATTTTGTTAAAATATTTCAAAATGTAATTATTGGATGCATCACTTGGCCTAAGCATGTTTCTTTGTTGTTTGTTTGTTATCACCTAATGATGGCACGTTAGTGCCGAAAGGCCTTGTGCGTGAATAAAGAAATAGGTGAGAAGACTTCGTGTTATTGAGACCTGTTTCCCAGATCTGCCATCCCACATCCAGCAACATACGAATTATGATTTTATAGAATCATCTTGTGAAACTATTGATGTTCTACAATTGTTGTTCAATGCATTATTTTCGTAACTCATGTATTGAGCGAGTTAATGGACTTTTTGGCTTTCAGCCCTTAGTGTCCCCCCCCTCACTTCTACTCATCGTGGTTTTCCACATAGAACTAGAGAGAGGAGATCACAAGAGCGTTATGCCAGCACGTTGGAAATATGCTCAGTTTACTCAGCCACTGCGGGACAGACTTTTGAAGAAATACAATACAGCTAAACTACGGGATTGTAGGCAGCCCCTTCGCGAAGGACTTCATGAAATCATGTGTTTTCGGTTCTTTATTTATTTATTTTTTTTTTATTTTACGTAGACATTATGCTACTAGGCTAATCCGGACGGGGTATCTACAGGTTACCACCCTTTTCTAGCCAGGGTGGGCACAAGGAGTTTATTTAATGAGTCCGTCACTAAATAAATCCGTTTTCGGTTCTCTTTCGACCATCTCATATAATTCTAACAGAAAATGTGATCCAAAACGACCTTGACTAATGGCCCTTTCCATAGTAATATACATTGAAACCGGATCCCTCGCTATTACTCATGGGGCCTTGGACAAGGACCAACAATATTTTTTATTTTTGTAAATTCCCAGAACTAGAGAGTGAAGGGAAACGAGTGAAAGGGGGGGATAGAGAGAGGACAGGCTCCTAGATTAAAGCCACTCTACTACTCCCGATCCTAATGGCTCACAATAAATCCCCTCTCTCTATCTCTCTTCTCGCAAATCCACCTTTTTCCTTTACTTTCATCTCTGCTCTCTCTAACACTTCTTTGAAATTTGTGCAAGTTCCCCCAACTGATCAATTATTGGGAGTAGCCTTGTAGTTCTTGTAGGCCTACGATAATGGTTTCCACCTTAGATACTTCTTGTGTTGGCCAGCCTGAACTTGTTCCTTTTCATTTTTAGCAGATTTCCCTTAAGGGGATTACTTCAAAAATTTCTTCAAATGTCCATCGATCCTACCCAGGAGATGATGAAAATGAGGTCCGTTCCAAATTATACATATATATGTCTATATATATTTGTCTGTTAACGCTCTAGCGGTCGCAATTTTTGTTTGATCGTTACCAACCTCGATATTTAAACGTTTTCTGTAAAAAGACATATCAAGTTCGTTAATGGCTGAAATCGGACCAGTGGGAGAAGGGGTTTAGAGGGGGGATTTTAAAAAATTCGAAATATCTCCGTTACCGTACGTCACCCAAAAAAATTGTATAAAAACAATCCTATTGCAAAGTTAATTAACTATAAATATTGATCTATAAATTTATTCTCTATCTCGAATATTAACCGAGATATTTGCATTTGTCAGTTTTCAGCCTTCAGCAAACCCCCACTTCTACTCATGTTACATAAACAATACTCTCTTTTGTAATAAACCACATCATTCGAAGCTTAAATACCACAAATTGTTTTCAAAAGACCATTAT